>OY997274.1:119295137-119895137 GCA_963921465.1 Triticum timopheevii
TCCTGACCTGCCAAGGTGATAGAGTATGCATGGGATGCGCGCAATGATGTACGTATGTAGCCTGCGCGTCGACGGACCAGCCAGCTCGTACGCGCGTTATTGCACTGTGACTGTGGCATGCAGGCCGCAGCAGCCTATCTCATTGCAAACAAACCAAAATGTTGCAGGATCCAAATGGGCATACCATTGCAATCCTATCTCATCCTATTCTGCGTCTTTGTAATCCTACAATCATAGAGGCCCTTAAACTTTGGACCATGTTTTTTTAAGTTTCAGTGTCCAGACAGGAGCATCATGGCTGTGTGGATGTCGTTGCACGGAAATAAGTCCTTTCGTCTCTTCCCCATCATGACGGCATCATGATGTGGAACCAGTGTACTCGCTTGTCTGGTCGGCCAAATGTCATGCACCTGTATTTGTCTAGTCGACCAGAGTACATTTTAATTTATGCTATGGTTCTTCCATAAAAGTTTGGTTCATGGGGAAGCCATACTACTAGCAATATATTACTCCCTCCATTCCAAAATACTTGTCATTGTTTTAGTTCATATATGAACTAAAACCATGACATGTATTTGGAGTAGTTAACTCAACTAAAAATAAAATCTTCAATGTGTTTAATCTAATTTATATTCTAATAATGTATTTAATCTAACTTAAGCAGGTATAAAAATACGATTTTGAAAGCATAAACTTCATAGTGTAACTACTTTTATTATAGTGTTCTTATTTTTTAAAAATAAGTAAAACTCAGCTTAGAGTTTGCATGAATGAGATACTATGATTTTATCATCATTTTTAGGAGATACACCATACATCTTGTGACATGGTGTGAAGTTGTGGACTCTAACTCATCCACCACTTAGGCCTTACATATGTTCAAAAAGAACATGGGTCTTACGTGTGGGACAAAATTTTCAGGATGAGGGTTTCTTTTTCGAGAAAGGGGATATATTGATATCGCAAATATCCCAATTACACCCGGCCTTTGTACCAACAAGATGTTCAAAAACATCAAGGATACATACAACCAGAAAATAAAATAAAAAAGAAAGAAGAAAAAAGACCCGCCATGATGATCAGTCACTAGCAACAACAACACTATAACCACCTCCAAAGACAACACCCGGCTTATAAAAGAGGTTCTCCAAAAGAAACACCTCCAAGAAGGAAACAAGGCACAAGCATTGTCGTTGCCCGATCGAAGATATTGAGTTTTCACCCTGGAGAAAATCTGAGTTCACCCAAAAACAATGCCTTCAAAAAGACCATTGTCAGGTATGAACTAATGAAGGCCAGACCTTGGGTTTTCACCTTGGGAATCGAGACTCGGTAGTCGAGGAGCACCACCAAAATTGCAATCCTCCAGTGATGCCACTCCCGCTTACCGAGGCCACTGTTGCAAGTCATCAAACACCTAGCACACAATCTTCATCACATCCAATACATCTTTCCGCGAACTTTCAAGACCTCCAATCCCAGCTGTCATGCCTTTCTCCACCTCTATCAATGCCTTGGAATTTTAATTAGACATGTCCCCATGACTCCAATAAGAAAGTGAAGCTTTGCGTCGCGCCCTTTTGAAACCGTGTTGGCTGATAATATGAGCGTGCACAACCGGAGCCTTTCCAATCTAGATATCCAGGGGCGACATTCACCAATCCGTATATATCTCTGACGAGGAAAACCGGAACACGTCAACGGCCATATCGAAGAGGTCGATGTCCGGCAGAAAGACGCCATGGCGGACAAAGATTGCTAGGTCCAAACCACCACATCACCAAGCACCTCCACGTCCTGGTTAGTGCGCCTGGCACACCTGCCATGCCTCACCGGCGCAGCCAGGCCACTAGCTGCATCACCACCACCGTCCCAACTGCCGACCACCCCCAACCCAACTGCCTCCCAGAACTGCCACCAAGGCCAACATCCACTCCGAGGGCTCATCAGAACCATCGCGCGATGGGGATGCCTGCTGACGAGCACGTCATGGGAAGGGGACGCCGCGACTGCCCACCGCGTTGAAGAGAGGAGGACACGCGCCCCATCCCACACGCTTGGGGAGGAGATCCTGTTGCCGCCAACACCACAAGGGCTTTGCCGAGTGGTACTCGTTGATGGCGGCGAGGGAAGTTGCGGCGGGGAAAGGGAGCCCTAGGCGGTGTTGGCGCGCTCCCAGGTTGCCCATGGGGAGGCCGACACGGGAGGGGGGTGAGAGGTTCTAAACTTAGGGGGCTCGTGTGATGAGAGTTTCTTAAACTAGTGTATTGCCACGTGCTTCAACGAAACCCCAATATTTGATTAAAAGCTCTTAGTGTTTGCAATAAACAATAGGTAAAATCAAATTTCCAATTTATATTTTCACTATTATAAGTAAGGAATTGTGTGGATGGCATACCGAGCGCGTGGGGGGGGGGGGGGGTGAGCGTGTTGCTTGACAACTAGTGGTATGGGGAGGATAAGGTTCTAAGAGAACACGACGGGGGGCAGTTGAGGAGATAACTGTATAGTAAGAGTAAAAACTGAATATGAGAGGGGGAATATAATGGGCGATTAACCAATCAATATGTGTTGATTATGAGAGTTGATGTGCAACAAAAAGCTAAATTTGTATGGTTCCACTAAAATCTTTTTCCTTTGTTAAAAAAAGGATTCGGTAAAATCCTGATACATTGACATCTCAAATGCGGACCCTCAAACCATCTCCTTTCGTCCAGACCGCGTCGTCCAGACTTATTTTGCCATCCAACATGGTTGTGTATCCATCCACTGGCTGGTCCGGATGTCGTTTCTCCCGCAAACTAGAAGCAAACTAGGGGGCTTTACGATCATCCGGACCGCGGCCATGATGCATCTGACAAGCATGGACCACCCAAAAAAGCCAATCAACTTAGAAACCCTCCGGCGCAAAGCGGTTGCCGCACAATCACTGCCGGTTGATACGTCCATTTTGCATCTTGTTTTCCTCCTGTTATTTATAATATCTTTGGTCATTATTTCACCTTATAATGCAATTTTAATGCCTTTTGTCTTTTAATTTGCAAGATCTATATGAAGAGAGAAATTGCCGGCTGTTGGAATTCTTGACCTAAAAGAGCTACAACAGAGATAGCTATTCTATGAGGCTCCAAATGACCTGAAATTTGACGAAGATTTTGTATTGAATATATATAAAAAATACTAGAACGAAGAACCACTAGAGGGGGGCCACCTGTCGTCCACAAGACAACAGGGTGCACTCACCCACCCAGGGCGCGACTTGATGTCTTGTGGGGCCCACAGTAGCCCTCTGTGCCCTCCTTCTGCTATATGAAGCCTCTTGCCCTAGAAAAAATAGGAGGAAGATTTTCGGGATGAAGCGCTGCCGTCTCAAGACAGAAAGTGGGCAGGAGCACTTTTTCTCTCCGGTGGAGCGATTCCGCCGGGGATACTTCGCTCCAGGAGGGGGAATTCGAAACCATCGACATCACCAACGTTCCTCTCATTGTGGGAGGACCAATCTTCATCAACATCTTCACTAGCACCATCTCATCTCAAACCCTAGTTCGTCTCTTGTATTCAATCTTTGTCTCAAAATCTCAGATTGATACCCATGGGTTACTAGTAGTGTTGATTACATCTTGTAGTTGATGCTAGTTGGTTTATTTAGTGAACGATTATATGTTTAGATCCTTAATCATATACAATACTCCTCTGATCTTGAACATGAATATGATTTGTGAGTGTAGTTTCATTTTATTATGACATGGGAGAAGTCTTGTATAAGTAATCATGTGAAGTTGGTATTTGTTTAAAATTTTGATGATGTGTATGTTGTTCTTTGTCCAGTGGTGTCATGTAAATGTCGACTACATGACACTTCACCATGTTTGGGCCTAGGGGAAGGCATTGGGGAGTAATAAATATATGATGGTTGCGATAGTGATAGAAGCTTAAACCCTAGTTTATGTGTTATTCCGTAAGGGGCTGATTTGGATCCATATGTTTCATGCTATGGTTAGGTTTGTTTTAGTTCTTCTTTTCGTAGTTGTGGATGCTTGCGAGAGGGGATAATCATAAGAGGGTTGCTTCTTCAAGTAGGAACAACACCCTAGCACCAGTTACCCACATATCTAATTATCAAAGTAGTGAACACGAACCAACTAAACACGATGAACATGACTAGACGAGAATTCTCATGTATCCTCGGAAATGCTTTGCTCATTATGAGTACTTTTGGCTTGTCCTTTGCTATAAAAAGGATTGGACCACCTTGCTGGACTCTTGTTACTATTGTTACTTGTTACTCGTTATGGATTACCTCGCTACAAAAACTATATGTTATCGCTACTTACAGCACTTGCAGAGAATACCTTCCTGAAAACCACTAATCATTTCCTTCTGCTCCTTGTTGGATTCTACGCTCTTACTTATCGAAAGGACTATGATTGATCACCTATACTTGTGGGTCACCACCAGTCAACGCCACTCTAGAGCGGACCTGACGGGCCAACATTGATGCCGATCAGACCGACTACGCGACAGGATGAGCGGGCGACGCCGCTTCAATGTAGACACGACGACCGAGAAACCTATTCCGGCCACTGTGCCGCATTGAAGTCGGCTTCCATTCGCTTCTCCTGGCTGCCAGGCCTATCTAAGAAGGCATCTGGCACCGTCCACGCCACTCTTAAATTCTCTTCGCTCCCACCATCTGCTCCTCTCCCGGCCTCTCCAATACTCCACCTTGTCGCTGGCAACAACTCTGCCTCCCCAGCATGCTGAAGTCCTGGTTCTCCACACCAGTAGGTGACAGCGGCTTCGGATCTCCATCCGGATCATGGTGCCGCCGCCCTAGCTCTCCGGGTCCATCAGGATCCACAGCCGCTACCTCCTCCGACAAGGAGGAGATCGTCATCTCCTTCGACAAAGGGGAGGACCAGGCGCCACCATAGTAGCCGCTTCTCCTCACAGAGATGGCAACGATGGGCGAGGAGTTCTAGCGATAAATGGAACTGGTGATGGACCTATCCCTACGCAACCGTGGTCCGACGCTACCCTCGCCAATAGCGACCATCGTGAAGGAGGAGTGGCCATCCCCCCACGCTATCGTGCCAAGCAGGAGGCGGTGACACCTCCTCATCGTGTCAAGCAGGTTCGGTGACGCCTCCTTGCCGCATCAAGAAGGAGCCGTCGACACCTCCGCGTCGCATTATAGCAAAGCCAGCCTCCCTCATGCGATTGCAGCATCCAAATTGGGTGTCAGGTTAAGGAGGAGTCGCATTCCCCACCATCGCACGACCTGTACACCCGGATCCGAATTGACGGGCTGACATCGCCGCAAATGGTGCAACCACGTCAACGAGGACGAAGTGCCGCGCACGATCGCCTAGGCACGCGGGTGCATCCTCCACTACGTCGGTCGTGGCAGCAGTGGTGGCTCCCCATCATCTCGGGCCATCGTGTCGGCCAAGGAGAAGGCGGCTAGGCAGGCAGTGCATCAGGAGCGACACAACATGGCCTACATCTCTGAGTTCACCAAATTGGACACGGAGCCGGCCTGGTTCCTCAGTTACCCCGACCTGGCAACGGCCTGGGCCCTCGACTGCTTTGTCACCACTACGGAGACTGCTGCGAGGAGGCACCACCACCTTGACGATGAGCTCGCCAAGATCGGCGAGGAGTGGTCCCTTAGAAACACCTCCGCCAATGCAGGAAGGGGAAACCCGCCGCAAGGATACCGCGACTGGGGTCGGTATTGGCCACGTCGACCCTCCGCACAACGCAGAAGGAAGCGACGCGACTCCTCAGTGAGCGCTAGATGGCGACTGGGCCGCTGCTGGAAGGACTACTCCGATGATGACGAGGCACGAACGATGCCAGCGGCACGTCAGGACAGGGCTAAAGCGGCCACGCGTACAAGGTCACCATCTGCTACAAGTTAGCCTCCTATTTATTTACTTTTACTTTTTAGCTAAACGGAAGAAAATCGTCTTATGTAAATTATGTCAAAACTTTATTCAATTCCACCGTGTTTGTGGAAAACCGTCCGGTTTTATTAAAATATTGAATGAAATATTTCTGGGTATGGATGGATGGCCGACTCCCTCATCAGTTTCCATGGACTAATCCCCATCGAATGCGGTGTTCGATTTGAAGGTCGGCATTTGAGACGGTTTTAGCCCTGTTAACTAAAGACATGCTCACAGAGTCACAATTAGGTTGATGGTTTGGATGTTTGCATCCTGCCATCTCGTATTTTTTTGGGTTTAGCACCATTGACCCTAGCATTTTTTTGAATACGCACAATGTGCAGTGTATCATATATTAAAGATAGGACCCTAGCATTTTTCATGCACATTGGCGGTGACAATTTAGGAGTACAGTTTTGAACTCCGGGCAGCTATCTAGCTAAGCCAGCAAGCCCTCTGTTGCTTCCCCGCGTGAAGGTGTGGCGTCCAAATTTGTTCTTGATGGTTAACGTAGTACTATTTCATGACTTGAAGCGTCTTAGGAGACAGAAAACACATATTTGACCCGTGGACGAAATCAATTCATGATCTGAACTGTTCTTGAAATTTTTTCACAACCTTACCGTTTTGTGTGGCCCTAACAGCCGGGCGCTGCATTGCACTATGCAGCGCCCTTGTCTTAGGAGCCGCATGCCTAGCCAGCGTGGCAGCCCGAGGCCAGGGGTGGCCCCACATCCAGCCTTGCAGCGCCTAAAGCATAGGCGTCACACTTGTAATGTGCAGCGCCTAGGGCGTAGGCGTTACACGTGAAATGTGCAGCGCCCGTGCCTTAGGTGCTGCACTGTCTGTTTGTCACTTAGGCTGGCCCCACCCTCTCACCCCACCCACCCCCACCCAAACCCCGAGCCTTGTGCCCCTCCTCTCCCCCCCCCCCTCCCCCTCTCAAATCCTTCTCAAATCTTGCAAATATGGATTATTTGACCGTGGATTTCAAAGCCAACCCCTCCCTTAAGGTAATCTCCTCCGATCCCCTCTTTTTCATCCATAGGAATTGTCACATTTGCTCAAATTTTGCTAGTTTGGGGAAACCCTAGTTTTGGCTTGGATTTGGAAGTTTGTGTTGAACCATGTTATGTTTCTTCGCTAATTTGGTATGGTTAGGCTTCATACTATGCTAGGGTTAGGGTTATGTGTGTTTTATGTTGGTGTTAGGGTTATGCTATGGTTAGGGTTGTGGTTATTGTTAAGTGGGGGTTAGGGTTATTGTTTCATATATACGTTAGGGCTTATGTATTTTGTGCAAATATTTTGTTAAGTACTTACTTGATATATGTGTGTTTTTGATTATTGTAGGAATGGAAGAACATGTGTTTATGTTCATCATGTGGATAAAGAGGCCTTTTTGAAAGGCAATGTTGAGCGGGACCTGGATGAGCTTGACATGGTGTTCGAGAGTAGTCCTAGCTATGCGGATGTCTTGGAACAAGTGAGGAAGGATTTGAATTGGATGGACCCAAGTGACGTTGTTGAGTTCGAGGGAAGGCATAATGTTGGTTTTGGAATGCACATCCGTTGGAAGACAATGCGTGTGAACTCCGAGCAACGTTGGGTTGCATACAAGGAGACGGTTGCGGAATCTCTAGACAAGGCTCTTCAGTTATTTGCCTCCAAGAAGGTTAAGTCTAGTTTGCATTTGGACTTGAACCGGAACCCCTCCCCGTTGGTTGCTAGTACTCCCCCACCCATGAACCAAGATCAAGTTAGTGAACCTCATTTGACGCAACAAGTTTGGCCTACATTGAGCCCGGTTTCAAACAACCAAAATGAAGCTTTTGAAGAGGACAATTATGAGTACGAGGAGGATGACAACAAAGTTGATCTCCATGACAACAATGTGGGTGATCTCGAGCACTATCATGTGCAAGAGATAATGGACCAATCCATCCCTTTTTCCCGTGCATATGCATCGGACTTCGATGACGATGGTCCCGATGAAGAAGTTGACGAGGAGGGGTTCACGCCCAAGGAGGCCCAAGCATTTAAGAAGGTATTCAGGCGGGATCACAAGACACCATTGTTCAAGGATCTTAGTCTCGTGGATGAAGCTGTTGTAGATGGTGGCAAATGTATATCTCTTGGAGCTAGGCCAAGTTCTCACCGTGATTTGGAAGATGGCAAGAACGGGATATATCCCGGTTGTGAGTTTGAATCCTTCTTGGAATTGAAGATGTGGCTCGACAACTACTAGGTTACTCTTTATCATCCACATGGAGTGGCCAACTCAGACGTCATTGTGCGTTACATGGTTAAATGTGAAGTGCCAAGATGTCCATGGATTGTGCGTGCAAGGCCATGGAAAGGAGGTCCCACTTGGTGCATAGTGAGTTGTGTACCAAGTCACATGTGCCGACACAAGAATGCAGATGGCGAGCTTGTGTACCAAAAACACATACAACTCACTTACGAGTTCATCGCTTAAAGGTTTTCCAACCAAATAGCCACACTTCCAACAATGAGCATCAAGAGTGTCATTAACCTTGTGAAAGCCATCTTTCATTACAAGGTGAAGTACGGAAAGGCATGGAAGGCGAAGCAAGCCACATTCAAGATGCTGTATGGCAATTGGGAGGAAGCATACAACCGACTGCCTAGGTTGTTGTTAGCAATGGCCGCCACAAACCCAGGCATGGTTCACGTGGTCGAGCCTCATGGGAACCAAACGCTGATTCACAACGGGAGGACCGTCTGAGTATTTGGCTGTGCATTTTGGGCCTTTGAGCAATGCGTGAGGGCGTTTGAGCATTGTTGGCCCGTCATCACCATTGATGGCACGTTCTTGATCGGACAATACAAGGGCACTTTATTGGCTGCAATAGCAAGTGATGCCAATAACCAGGTGTTGCCTTTGGCTTTTGCTTTGGTTGAGGTGGAGAAAAATGATAACTGGGAGTGGTTCTTGTGTCAGTTGAGAACAAGGGTATTATCAGCTGAAAGGGAAATTTGTGTCATATTGGTCGCCATCCAGGAATTCTAAACACGTTAGTGGTTGACATTCCCGGACATAGAAAGTTGCACCATTGATGGTGCATGAGGCACTTTTGTGCAAACTTCTATAGGGCATGTGGTATCAAGGAGTTGGCCGATGATCTTCAAGATTGTTGTCTCGCTTTCTCCGACAAGCGGTTTGCCACATTGTTTAATGCATTGCTCAGACACAAGAACTTGACCCCAGTGGTCTTGAATTTCTCAATAAGGACATTGTTGAAAGTAATATGTGGGCACGTGCTTTCAATGAAGATGGCCGAAGGTACGGTTAAATGACAAGCAACATGGCAGAATGCTTCAGTAAGGTGCTCAAGAGTGTACGTGCATTACCCGTCATGGCAATAGTTTAATACACATTTGACAAGATGAATGCATACTTTTTAAAGTACTCGATGGAGACGGATAAGTGATACGTATCAAATGTATCTATAATTTATGAAGTATTCATGTTATTATATTATCCATCGTATATGTTTTATATGCATTTATATGTTGTTTTATATGATTTTTGGGACTAACCTATTAACCTAGAGCCCAGTGCCAGTTTTTGTTTTTTTCCTTGTTTTTGAGTTTTACAGAAAAGGAATACCAAACGGAGTCCAATTGATGTGCCAATTTTTGATGATTTTATGGACCAAAAGAAGCCCCTGGAGTAAAAGAGTTGGGCCAAAAGAGTCCCGGGCTATCCACGAGGGTGGGGGTGCGCTCACCCCCCTGGGTGTGGGCCTCTATATCATGGATGATTCGGATACCCCCCTGATGTGAGACCGACGCCAAAAATTCCTATAAATAAAGAAACCTCCAGAAAATAACCTAGATCGGAAGTTCCGCTGCCGCATGCCTCTGTAGCCACGAGAAATCAATCTAGGCCCTCTCTGGCACCCTGCCTGAGGGGGCCATCATCACCGGAGGCCATGGAGGAGGATCTCGGAGGAGCCATCATCGCCATGAAGGCCAAGGACCAGAGGGAGAACCTCTCCCCATCCAGGGGGAGGCCATGAAGGAGGAAGAACAAGGGGGAGGACCTCTCCTCCTCTCTCTCGGTGGCGCTTGTGTGCCATCGGGAGGAGAATCATCACCGCGGTGATCATCTTCATCAACATCACCAGCATCATCACCATCCTCATCTCTTTTATGCGGTCCACTCTCCCGCACCCTGCTGTAATCCCTACTTGAACATGGTGCTTTATGCCACATATTATGATCCAATGATGTGTTGCCATCCTATGATGTTTTGAGTAGATATCTTTTGTCTTTGGGTTGATTGATGATCTAGATTGGTATGAGTTGGATGTTTTATTTTGGTGTTGTCCTATTGTGCCCTCTGTGTCGCGCAAGCGTGAGGGATTCCCGCTGTAGGGTGTTGCTGTAACATCCCAAATTTTCAATTTGGAATTTTATACATTAGATCACCACTGCATATCATATTTATTGCATTTTGGCTCGATCCTAGAAATTCTACGCAACTCAAGGACCCACGGAGAGAGTTGGGGATATCATTATTTTCATATTTGAGTTTTCTCAAATTTTGAAAATAGGATCATTTGATTTTTTTATTGTTTCTTCAATTATTTTTATTATAAAAATATGAGAGAGGGAATAAAATGACTTTCCCAAAATAAAGAAAATATTGAGGATTTGATAATAAAATAAAATAAAATTTTATTTTGGAGTTTATTGCTATTTTATTTGAATTTAGGAAAAATGCACGTTTTTAAAAATTGCATTTAGGCCCCAAATAAATGTTCATTTTGTCCGGCTTGACTTTAGAAGTCGGGGAAAATATATTTCGAGATTTTTGGAGTCCATTTAGTATTTCTTTTAATTATTTTTCTGCGAGTAATGTTTTTTTTAAAAGAAACCGACTCCGGGCCGTACCCGAGCGGGACACCTCCTGGCGGGGGGGGGGGGGGGGGGGGGGAGGGGCGTTATAAGCCGGGGCCCCTGCCCCCGAAGCCCCGCCGCCCCCAGCCCAGCCCGCGCCGCCGCCGGAGCCGACCGCCGCCGCCGCCGCTGTTGACACGTGGGAGGTAGTCCCCCTCACCGCCTCGGTTTTTGAGAGAAAACCGTCATTTTTTTAGGAACCCGGTTTATTTGTTTATTTTTTTATAGATCGGTTTATTTTTTTCGGTTTAGTCTATTAAGCGAATGCCCATTCGTTCGTTCATTTTAACGAACGGTTTTCGTTTTTTTCGCAGACAGTGAACGTTCGTTCATTAGCCTGTTCGTCAGTTTTCTTTTTCTCGGATTTTCCGCGATTATTTCTGATCGCGATTTCTGATCTGTTTTTCATTTTAGTATAACTTTTCGCTCGTTTATCGGAACAGGCGATTCAAGCGCCTAGAGTTTCGTCTCTAAACCCTCTTTCCATTTAACCAACTCAAACAAGTTTTTGCTACTGTAAAATTTGACTTAGGTCCAGATTAGTAAGCAAAGCTTGTTTCTTTCGCCATTTGAGTTTCGTTGCTTCGTCTGATTTGATTCTTTTTGCAAACTAGAGTTCTTAAGTTGAACTTTCTGGTTAGATCTCTTATTTGAGTTTTACCTGTGCATTAGATGAGTGCTTATTGTATGCTTGTTTGTTTGCGGTAGAATACCCGGAGTGCGCCGCTTGCTACTTCGAATCTCTAGGTTTCCCCGGATCATCAGCAAGGCAAGTAACGCTTTGATCATACCTCTTTACTACCCAGTTTATTGCATTAGATCAACCCTCAAACAATTGCATGATTACGATCTAATTAACATGTGGGTTTTGGGAAGTAGATGAGGTAGAACCTATTACCTGTTTATTATCAAACCTTTGGGAGTTACTTCTATGTTTGCTTATATTGCCATGCTATGCTAGTAGACGTGGATTGGGTGAGTGTTTCCATGACAGTTGTGAGATTTTTTAATTAATGGTACACTTAAGGTGGCAACTTAAATTCACATCTGGGTGGATTGAGGCACCTGGGGAACCCAGTGTTGCCTGTATTTTTGGAAATCCTGGGGTACCGTGTGATTCTCCTATGGACCGCCACCGAGGCTCAAAGGGATCATGAGATTATTCATGCTAGCAACTTCCGTGTGCAGCCGCAAGATACTATGGGCTCTAGGATATTTGATTAAGTTGCGTGAGCTCTTGAAGAGGTAGACTACCAGATGTATGGGATGTAGGTTGGTACGGTCTACCCGGAGTAGAGAGTTAATGCTTCTGAAAGACTGTGTCTCGGTCATCCATTTCTCAAACACCATGTAGTGCGAGAATCAAGCGGAGAGATCGAGTCTTGCGGGGAAAAGTGCGCAAACCTCTGCAGAGTGTATAAACTAATCATGGTTAGCCGTGTCTCCGGTTATGGGTGTTTTGAGTATCTAGTACTTGGATTATCATGTGAGTCTCACCATGTTACTTAATTAAATTTTGTTGGGTTTAATGATGATGCTTAATTGGGATTGAGTTGGAGTACCCTTCTCAATGTTTAACAACCACCATGATAGTTAAATAAAATTTATTCCTTTGCAGTAGGGAAAAATTGGCTTTATGCAAAAACTGTAACCATAGAGCTTTCCACCAGCCATATATGCATGTAGTATAGCATTATTTTTTTCATTTCTCTCTATGTGTTACATTGCCAGCATATTCCATGTGCTGACCCATTTTTGGGCTGCAACGTTCATGTTGCAGACTTTTCAGACGACGAGTAAGGTACCTTAGGTCGTGGTTCTATACTCAGTGATGCCGTTGGAGTTGATGGACTCACTTATCTTCCAAGCCTTTCGTTGTTATCATTATTAGATGGCCTTAAGCCATATTTATTGTAATGAGTTCTCTTTTGAGACATTCAATTTAATAAGTGTGTGATTGCTACTCTGTTATAAATCCTTCAAGTACTGTGCGTGTCAGCATTACCGATCCAGGGATGACACTGATGCACAGAGATCAGACTGTTTGAGGTCTGGTCGCTACAGGATGGTATCAGAGCACACGCTGACTGTAGGACACGACCACTAAGCTAAAGCCCTAGATCACTACTCTCTCTTCTCATTTTTGACTCCTCATCTTTTCTATTCTTTTAGGATGGCGGATGCAAGGAACAAGTTCACGCAACCGGATGAAAATACACCCTTTGAACGCCACTTGAAGGAAGTCACTAGATACCTGAACATCGGAGTACCAAGCTTCTCTGGGATGTACATCGCCACTTTACCCGAAGAGGAGCGCTGGATGATTCAAGTTCAGGTTCCAGGAAGAATGTTCATGCCAGTCACTGAGCCCATAGAGTTTTCCTTTGATGCACCAACCTGGAGTCTAGGAAAGAGCATGGCAGCTCACATCACCATGGGACGCATTGGAGAGGTTTACCACAAGGATCTCAAGGATACTATCAATCAGATTTGTGGGTGCCGAGAGGAGCAATGGGAGATGATCAGCACCCGGAAGGATAGATCAATTGCAGCTTTCATCCAGGAGTTAAACTAGCACATACGTCACCAGGAGAACCAGATGTGCGCATGCATGATGGATCTGAAGAAGGCATTGACCAATATCACGGGACTGGAGGAAGAACTCAAGTCTATGTGTGATGGATATGAGGAGGAAATGACGACACTCATGGAGAAGAATGATGATCTCAAGAAGAAGCTAAAAGTATTCATGGGATTTCCCGCGACTGGAGGAGAAGACAATGATTGCACTTGCCCCAAGAACTACATCATCATTGACGACACCGACTCAGACGCAGACGATAGCGATGATGACTATGTTGATGAAGCTGGAGCAGATATCATGGAGTCTTCATCGGAGCAGTTTTTCTAGTCGACCACCATAACAGTAGTAGTATTCCCCCATGTATATAGTATAGTCTGAGCACTTTTGTAACGATAATTAGACCGTTGTTTGCCCTTGTTTGATTGATTGAGTGATATTGTTTGCTTTTGTCTCATTTGCATACACTACAAAAAAAAGACACATCCGTGACTTTTGGGTTGAACTTTTTTTTTCATGTCATACATATGACACTTCTATGACGATAATTGTGACAAAACCCGGTATCATCATAGATGTGGTCAGCTCCTACTTCTATGACAAAAAATCATGACAGAAAATGGGATTTTTGTCCTGGGCGGGCCGGAGACGCAGCTGCATGACATTCTTTGGGCCGTCCATGACGGAAAAAATCGTGGTAGAAGCGAGGGGGAGGAAAATTTCGGGGAGTTGCCGGTTACGGTGGGAGGTCGGGGGCCGAGCGATGCGCGTTTCTCTTGTACACGTGCGAGGCGTTGGCTCTA
This sequence comes from Triticum timopheevii, assembly GCA_963921465.1. NCBI lineage: Eukaryota > Viridiplantae > Streptophyta > Magnoliopsida > Poales > Poaceae > Triticum > Triticum timopheevii. The sequence continues at coordinate 119,309,402 of OY997274.1, forward strand.
ACTGAACCCGAGTGAGGCGCTGGGCTCTAACTGAACCCGAGCGATTGCACTGCAGGCTACGCGTTACTGAACCCGAGCGAGCGATCGATGGCTGTTAACTGATCCAGATCGAGCGATTCCTTCGCTACTGCTACTAACTAAAGCCGATTGATTGGATGAACAGTGAGCGTTGCGGGAGGGGGGGGGGGTTGGATGAACAGTGAGCGGTGGCGTTGCCTCTAGATGAACATGACCCCGTGGTGTGGAGGGCTGGATGAACAGTATACGGTGGAGGGGTGGCCGTGGAGGGGTGGTTGAACAGGACCCCATGGTGTGGAGGGCTGGACGAACAGTAGACGGTGGAGGGGTGCCCGTGGAGGGGTGGTTGAACAGTAGCCGGTGGAGTAGCGCACGGTGGAGGCTGGATGAATAGGAGCCCATGGAGGCTGGAGGAGGTCGACGGTAGCCCGTGGAGGCTGGAGGAGGTCGGCAGTGGAGATGAACAATATCCCGTGGAGTCCCGTTTTGCGGTACGCCACACCCCTCCCGATGAACAGGACCCCCGTTTCGACCGTAGCGCTCCAACACAATTCCGTTTCGTCCGTTTTGCGGTACACGACACCCCTCCCGATCAACAGGACCCCCGTTTCGACCGTAGGAGGTCCGTTTCTTCCATTTTGCGGTACGCCACACCCCTTCCGATCAACAGGACCCCGTTCCGAACGTAGGAGGTCCGTTTCCTCCGTTGTGCGGTATGCCAGGCCTCGTTTCCATCGCCTGTTCCGTCCAAGCCAGTTGGCTCCCACGCGTTCTGTTGCCTCCCGATGAACACGACACATTTCGTTGCCTCCCCATGAACATGACGCATTCCGTTGCCTCCCCATGAACACAACGACGACTCTGTTTCTCCGTTCCGACCCAGCCATGTACACGAGCCCTGGTCATACGTATGCGCGAGTAGGCGTTCGAGACCCCGCTCGTATGTACATACGTGGCCGTATTTTCTTTCTTGCACCCTGGTGTACATGCTACGTGCGCGCCTCTACTACGACCCGTACGCACCTCTACTACGACACGTGCACGCCTCTACATCGACCAATATATATGTACGTACATGTTCGCGACCAGAATGACAACGCTACGTACGCTTCGACCAGGTGGGTCCCGACTGTTAGGCACTTCCTCACCTGCGAAGATGTAGTTGGTGGGTCCAGCAGTCAGGGGGCGAATCGTTTTTTTGCCCAAATGCACTTCCTTGCGTGCGAAGATGTAGCTAGTGGGTCCCAGTAGTCAGGGGGGGCGAATCATTTTTTTTGCCCACACGCACTTCCTTGCATGCGAAGATGTAGTTGGTGGGTCCCAGCAGTCAGGGGGCGAATTGTTTTTTTCGCAAAATACGGTGGCTCGTCCGGTGGGTCCCCGCTGTCAGGTGCAGGAATAATTATTTGCACGTAATAAGGAGGCACTTCCTTGCTGCGGCCGTGGACCAAGCTGTCAGCCTCTCCACGTACAGTCCACGTCCAATGGAAGCCGTTCCTTGACCACGTTGACCACACCGCGCCGAGAGCACCAGGGCGGTGGACGACGGCGAGGCCTAGGAAGGGTACGACGTGGAGCTGGGGAACACGCGGCAGTGGATGCCCACGCGTAGAGGAGTACGAGGGTTCACTGGTTCGCTGCGGTGTGAGGCTGCCATCGCCGCAGAAAAACAGGGGGTGTGGGTGAGTAGAGGGATGGCCTGGCTAGCGGTGGGAGTAGTAGGGGCGGTGAGGACTCCGTCGCGTCGCAGCCGGCCACGGGAGGCAGGAGCACGAGGCACGACCGACGCTGGTTTGGGCGGCTGGAGCAAGAAGACCAGAGGTTGAAGAAGCACTACGGCTGTTGGATGGATATCGTACGGTCACTGGAGCTAGAATCGTGCATATTGACTAAGTTGACAAAGCCTTCTGTCCCCGTCAACTTAGTAGGCCCACAAGTCAGCCTGCAACTATACTGGGTCCCAGCTAACAGGTGGAGTATTCATTTTTTGTGCGTAATAAGGAGGCACTTCCTTGCGTGCGAAGATATAGCTGGTGGGTCCGAGCTGTCAGCGGCGGTAACTTTTTTTTCGCGAAATACAGAGGCCCTTTCGGTGGTCCCTGATGTCAGGTGGAGGAATCATTATTTTGCACGTAATAAGGAGGCATTTCCTTGCGTGCGGCCGTGGACCTAGCTGTCGGCCTCTCCACGTACAGTCCACTTCAGATGCATGTCGGTTGTTGACTACGTTGACCAGGCCGGGCCGAGAGCACCAGGGCGGTGGACGACGGTGAGGCCTAGGAAGGGAATGACACGGAAGCAGGGAAGACTCGGCGGTTGTTTCCCACGCGGAGGGGAGTACGACTGTACGAGGGTTTACTGATTCGTCTGCCATCGCTGCAGAATAACAGCAGGTGTGGGTGAGTAGAGGGATGGCTAGGGCAGCGATGGGAGTACGATGGGGCGGTGAGGCCTGCGCGGCAGCAGAGCCGGCCGCGGGGAGGAGGGAGCAGGCAGTCCCGCCGGCGCTTGTTTGAGAGGCTGGAGCAGGAAGAGCAGAGATTGAAGAAGCACGACGGCCGTTGGATGGCCATCCAACAGTCACTGCTTGTGCGTCAACCTTTTTTAGGAAAGCCTCAAATCAATGGAAAACAACATACAGCCCATCTGCCATTATTTCTAATAATTTACAGCCCATTTGCTAATTCTTAAGGTTTTTTTGGAACCCATATTCTTTTTGTTAGCATTACAGCCCATATTGTGGCCACAGTTAAAAAATTATACGAAATTTTGCATATTCCGGTGCGGTCCAAACTGTTTTTAATCCGGAAATTTCGACTCACATTCAAACTGATTTAAAAAAATTGTATATCAATATAAAATCCAACAAATTCTCCACGCATAAAAATTAATGTAATTCAAAATCTCGAAATGAAAAAAAAGATATTTGAAACTAATTGCCGGTTTGATGTGTTTTAAAAATGTACAACCCATTTCTCATTACTGATGGGCCATTTTCTCGGCTAGCCGAATGAAAGCTCTCTCGTCTTGAAAGATTTGCAGCCCAAGAGGCCTGACAGAGCGACTTACTTGGCAAATCACAAAAAAGCTGGGTTGTGGCCGTGGACCCAGCTGTTAGCCTCTCCACATACAGTACTCTTCCGATGGAAGTCGTTCCTTGACCACGTTGACCACGCCGCGTGGAGAGCACCATGACGGTGGACATGGGCGAGGCCTAGGAAGGGGACAACGCAGAGCTGGGGAAGACGCGGCAGTGGAAACCCACACAGAGAGGATTACGAGGGTTAACTGGTTTGGCTACGGTGTGAGGCTGCCGTCGCCGTAGGGCCTGGCCAGCGGTGGGAATAGTAGGGGGCGCTGAGGCCTCCGCGGCAGCACAGCCGGCCATGGGAGGCAGGAGCATGAGGCACGACCGGCGCTGGTTTGGGAGGCTGGAGCATGAAGACCAGAGGTTCAAGAAGCACTATGGCCGTTGGATGGACATCGTACGGTCACTGGAGCTAGAATCGTTCATATTGACTAAGTTGACAAAGCGCTTCATCCCCGTCAACTTAGTAGGCCCACAAGTCAGCCTCCCACCAAGGTGGGTCCCAGCTAGCAGGGGGAGTATTCATTTTTTGTGCGTAATAAGGAGGCATTTCCGGTGGGTCCGAGCTGACAGCGGGGGGAAAGTTTTTTTTGCGAAATACGGTCACTACTAGGGAAAAGCCTAGCAGCAGCGTCGGTTTTGGGCCTATCAGTAGCGCGGGCAGGAGCGCTACTGATAAAGCGCTACAGCTAATGCTTAGCAATAGCGCGTCTTGACAGGCGCTACTGCTAAATTGACTTAGTAGCAGCGGTTCTTTAGAACATCACTACTGGTAATTAGTAGTAGTGCTTCTCCTAACCCGCGCTACTACTATTATTTAGTATTTTATTTCTTTTCTTTTTCATGTTGTATTCATACACCTTTACACAAGTTTTCATACAACAGGAATTTAGAGATTGTTTTTACATCATAATGAGTTATTACATCATGGGGTGAAAGAACCGTGGACTAGCTTCAAGTGGATGTCCATCCACTTGAAACTAATCCGCGGTTCTTTCACCCAATGATATAATAATATCATCATCATCATCATATCATTAACAACTTAGCATCATAATACATCATTGTCATATAACACCTCCTCAATATCATTGTTTTCATCATTGACATCACATAACACCTCCTCAAGATCATCATTATCAACTCTAACACATTACCACATAATAAACATATTGTACCTCATAGGACCTATTACATTCGATTAAGACCTACTACATTTTGTAAGGTAAAATAACAAAAAACAAGATAGCCCCTGACTCTCCATTATGGAGAATGGAGATTAGCCTGTCTCCCATTCTTGCCTTTCGCTGAATGTTACTTCCAAGAACCTCCTTGTGAATGTCCATACATTTCTTCCATTCTCTGATGATCATGTGTTCACGGGTTTTAGAAATCCGATATGCACAGGTGAGCTCCGTAGATTTACCTGGCAGTATGTTCAGAACTGAGAGGCGACCATGCAGAGACATCAGATGAGGCACACAATCCATCGGGAGTTTCTGTTGAAAAACATAATAATAACTTCGTAGTTAGCAATGATGTACTAGTTTTAGAAGTATGCAAAAAATGCACGGATGTCGTAATATTAAAAAAATCTTACCAGGGTATCTCCAGAGAAGTTATCGTTGTTCAACACATGCACTAGTGGCACGTATTCACCATAATTTGGAGGAGTTCGATAATAGTCATTGTAATTCTCAAGAAGAGTACAAAATGCGATCAGATGATTTTTCTCCTTATACGTTAATTGGGTGCCTTCGGTGTAGTGGGTTTTATCTACCATCTTCCGCACAGTCTTTGAAGAATCAAAATAAGCTGTCAATGGAAATAAGCTATCAACTATTTTGAAATAAACAATATAAATTAGTTAATAACTATGTTTGAGAAACTCACATAGCGGTACAATCGGAAGCGTATCAACAAGGACCCAAATGTCCATATTGTCTTCCTCGCTGTCAGGATTACCAAGATCCATGGTGAAAATCATACCCTCATAAAAACCATACATTTTGCAAAGTGCTTCCCAATTTTGGCAACCAAATGGGTTACGCTCTGAGCATTGTACAGATTTACTTCAAAATCCATATCATGATGGGTCCTTAGGTGTATTTTCTTTGTTTCGAAATTTTCATGGTCTTCAAAACCCATCCTCTCCAAGACATAGCGTCTTGCATGGCATGGGATCAGCTAGTCGAATTGTAAAATATGTAAATTAGACGTTGAAATAGTTGAAGTCATGCTTAATGGAGAAAAAAACACTTGTCGTTGTTGCGTACCATTTAACAATCGAAGGTCTCCTCGAGCTTAATGCTGAAGTGCCGATCGTCGTCCAGCCGAACGAACCTGTCGCACATACCTCGATCATCGTGGCACCAGCTACACTCCCCCGGGAGACTGTCGTCATCCGAGTACAACATTTCCTACAATCATAATTCAAAGATTAAACTTGTACATATTCTAGCACAAGTCATGCCAGAATTCACGACAAAATCCGGCATGACCTTTGCTAAAAAAGGACATATCGAGTGCCTGAAATTTGCCGGAACGGAAATTAATCAACACTCCGGCAAAACATAGGCCACTCGGAGATGTAAACTGAACATGAACGGCCACTTGGGCAACCACATATCCAATTTGAGAAACAACACAAGATATACAAGGATATTTGGCTGGTCTCACCTCGATGTCGGAGGGGGTCGGTGACTGGGACGACGGCGGGGATGTCGGAGGGGGTCGGTGACGGGGACGACGGATCGGAGGTCACCTGAAACCATATAAGTTATCACTAGCAACAAACATGACATGTTCAACTAGTTTTATTAATTCAACTAGTTCTTACTAAATATAAACTTACTACAAATAGAAAAAAAACTAGTTCTTTCTAAAAATAAAGTAGTTCAACTAGGTATATTAATTATCTTACTAAAAATAGATTAGTTCTGTTAATTCAACTAGTTCAACTAGTTTATTAATTTACTTACTAAACTAGTTCAACTACAACTAAAGTAGTTCAACTACCACTACTACTACTAAAAATCTAGTACTAACTAAGCAACATCTAGTACTAGCTAACCCTAAATTAACATCTACTACTACTAAATCTAGTACTAACTAGTGGCAGGGGTGGGGGGCGACGGAGGGGTTGCTAGGGGCGGCGAGGTCGAGGGCGGTGGGAGGAGGGCTGCCGGTGGAGGAGGGAGGAGGGGCGGCCGCAGGCGGAGGGAGGAGGGCGGCGGCGGAGGAGGGAGGGGCGGCCGCAGGTGGAGGGAGGATGTGCGAGGAGGATGGAGGAGGGACGAAAGGAGGGGAGTACCTCGGCGGCGGACGGACGAAGGCGGCGGCGGCGGCGACGGACGACGACGGTTGAAGCGGACGAGAGTGTGAGAGTGTGAGTGAGAGGGCCGGTCGTGCGTGGCGATAAGGTAGGGATAGTTGTAGCGCGTTTGCCAAAACGCGCTCCAGCTAACCTGAGTAGCAGTTGCGCTCTACAGTAAAGTGCGCTACTGCTATAGCTAGCGGGGGGGCCAAGGTCATGGCAACTATAGCAGTAGTGCTGTATGCGATACGCGCGCTACTGCTACTTCCAAGTCAGCAGCGCGTTTGGTAGACATGCGCTGCTGCTAAGTAGCAGTAGCGTGGTATTTTGAAGAGCGCTGCTGGTAAGATTCTGTGTATAGGCTTTTCCCTAGTAGTGGGTGGCCCGTCAGGTGGGTCCCAGCAGCCAGGGGGCAAACGTTTTTTTCGAAAAATACGGTGGCCCGTCTAGTGGGTCCCTGTTGTTAGTTGGAGGAATCATTATTTTTCGCGTAATAAGGAGGCACTTACTTGCTGCGGCCGTGGACCCAACTGAGACTCTCCACATACAATATACTTCCGATGGAAGTCGTTCCTTGACCACGTTGACCTCGCCGTGTTCCGTTGCATGCATGCGTCCATGGGCGTGGTGCGTCCCCACTGTCAGCCTCTCACGTACAGTCATCTTCCGATGACTCTCGGTTGTTGACCATGTTGACCACACCGTGCCGAGCGCACACAAACTGGAATGACCCAGAGATGGGGAAGACGGGGCAGTGCAGTCGCAGATGGAGAAGAGTGGGAAACTTCACTGGTTCGGGTGCGCGGCAGCACAGCCGCAGTGCCGCCCACGGGAGACAGGAGCAAGAACAGAGGTTGAAGAAGGAGCACGGCTGTTGGATTAACATCCAACAGTCCAGCTGCTAGAATCATTTGTTGATTAAGTTGACAAAGCCGTGCATACACATCCGCTTAGTAGGCCCACAAATCAGTCACCAAATCTGATGGGTCCCAGCTGTCAACGAGATGAATAATTTTTTTCGCAAAACAAGGAGGCACTTCCTTCCGTGTGAAGATACGAATGGTGGGTCCCAGCTGTTAGGTGGAGGAAACATTTTTTTTAGCTTAATAAGGAGGAACTTTCCTTGCGTGCGACCATGGACCTCGTGGGTCCCAGCCGTCAGGCTCTCCATGTACAGTCCTCTTCCGATGACTCTCGTTTGTTGACCACGCCGCACCAAACACAATATGGCGGTGGACGACGGCGAGGCCCCGGACGAGAACGACTCGGAGATGGGAAAACGCGGCAGTGGAGTCGCAGATTGAGAGGAGGAGATGGGTTATAACTGGTTCTGTTGCGGCATGGGGCTGTAGTCTGTGGAGAATAACAGGAGGTGTCGAGGGGTGGAGGGATAGCCTGGCCGGCGGTGGGGTAGCGCTTCGAAGTGATGCGTGCTAAGCAGAGCCGCTAGCCGAGGGAGGCTGGACCAGGCAGTCCCGGCGACGCTGGAGGAAGAAGATGAGAGATTGAAGGTGCATGCCGGCCCTTGGATATAAATCCAATGGCTGTGGATGACACAATCATTTGTTGACCAAGTTGACAAAGCCCTATGTAGGCTTCGACCTATTGGCCCACATGTCAGCCTGCAAAAATGTGGCATATATTTAACCCATGTTTTCTAGAATGTATAGTCCATTTGTTGGGCTGGGTGAACAAATAATTTTGCATTAATCAGGCCCATTTATATTTTCTAAGAAATCCCAGCCCATTTGCACTTCCTCGAAATACACGTATTAGGTGGGTTCGTTATATATATAATGTTATGTTAGAAGGAGCAATTAATATCAAAGAATAAACCGGAGAGGCACATTATATATATATATATATATATATAATTAAGAAATTAGCAAGTTATTGCTCAAAATAAATTGGACACAGCATTACTTTTATAAGAGACATGCGTTTTATACCCCACAGTAGGCATACTAACAAATTCACACACAAATACAACAGAAAAGGTAAACATTCATATCAAACTCAGGTTCATAGGACACGTTCATATTCATAGCCAACATCACTATCAACAACTCAAAAGATTCGTATATACACAAGCTCAGCATATCTATGCATCCAAATGATTGATAGATCACACAACAATATTCATACATAATTCACAAAAAGATTCAGATATACACATGTTCAGTATGTTTATGCATCCAAATGATTGAGATCACAACCAATATTATCCATGGACGAACTTTAATTACCTAGGGTACAGACTGGCAAATGGTGTTCAATCGGAGGTACTTCTTGCTAAAATTATTTCTTGTACGAGTAAACTTTCGAGTACATAAGAGGCAGCACAGACAATCTGAACTTTGCTTGTAGGTTTATCCTCAAATAGTGGCCTCGTGCCGAGGGAGGTTTGAGCAACTTGGCCACTACTTTCATCCAACTAGTTTACTGGCTCATCTTGGTCCTGTATGTCGCCAAAATTCTACATTGCAGACGAGAAAGGAGGCGGTTGAGAAAATGAACCACCCAAATTTTTTGTGCAGTTCAACTGAAATGGAGCATCCTTGGCATGCAGACTGATTAAGTGCCAAATGAATATACGCGTCAACAAACTTGTCTGGAATCTTTAGACTCCATGCCATATAGTTCGCTACCATACGTGCCGATAACCAAAAGGCACAAGTTGGGACCGAAGACTGGACTACATTTTTCTGGGCTATGCACCAAGCAATATTTTTGGCGTTCACTCTCCTAATACTTGGAGTTTGACAATTGGTTGATGCCGGTTGATACTTGAATGAATATAGGCACTTCTTGTCAACATTGATGCTTGTCTGAGTGAAGTTTGGAGTACATAGCAGCTTCATAAGTACCTGTCCATCTGATCATTTTGTGCTGTTCTACTGAAATCACCCGATGTAATGATTTGCCTGCGAGTTCAGGCTCCAAATTACTCCTTTATGAAATCGGCAAACAGTAGCACAATACCAAATTACCAATACATATGATAGGCACAATAATCAGGATAAAGACCAGTACCAACCTGTGTGAGGTAGCATATCAATTACTATTTCCTTTGACTGGAAGCCGAGATAAGCCAACCGACTGACAGCAAAGGAAGAAAGCAAGGGGAGATTAGCGACTGACAGGAAAGGACGGAAGCTATCGAGGCAATGAAGCACCCAAAGTTTTTGTGCAGTTCCATCAAAATCGAGCATCCCTGTTGGCACATATATTGAGAGAGTGAGATTAGTGTAATAGTGGGACTAGTTGATGAAACATACACTAACAAATAGAAGCACCCTCATTACTTAATGGGTAAAGTTAGCAACATAGTAGTCTTGCTTAAAGAAAGGTATTAGTTTATTTAATCAGTGCCAATTAGCTCAACTCAACACTCAAAGCATTGCCATTTATCATAGGTTGCAAAACTTAAAAGTGCAAAGATAAAGGAGTTTCTCATGAAAGTAGCACGATACAAATAGAGATGACAGTAAACTAATATGGATGAAGGCCTTAGGCCCGTACCAACCTGAGAAAAAAAGCTTATTCATGTAGTCCCATAAGAGATGATAAAGCACTAACTAGAATCACACAATAGTATATATTTTTGTGCACTTCAAATGTATGGTTGAAATCACTCTTGTTTACCAGTGCTGAAATTATATCGAAAGATTATCAAGAACTTCCAGCAGAGTTAAAGCATTGGCTGGGATACAGTTCATTGTATTGTCTTGTGTAGTTCCACTAAGTATGATTGGCACAACATGATCCCTGTTTGCACAAGTAGGAACAAGGTGAAACCTTCATTAGCTTAGTGAGAAAGGATAGGAAGATATTAGCATATTTCTCAAATAGTAGCATCAAATTCATGATGGACAATACGCAAAACATTGCCTCATTGAACCAATGGCAATAAATTGACATGCAAAACAATAGCACTATTATGTCATGACACTAATAATATTCCCTCCCTGCTCCAGCACATGATTCACCTCCATAGAAAAACATTCACACGTACATGATTCAGTATAGGGTCCTACTAAAGATTTGTTTAACTCCAACAGGAAAATTAGGAAGTAATAAATTAGTGGTACTTAAGTACTCATAATTAATTAAGTGAGATAGCAGAAGTGGAAGGGCTCCCTGGAGGATCGTCTCACATGTAAGGTAGTCATTGCCGAAGCCCTTGAATAGCCTCGACTGAGGCCTCTGGCTTCAGCAAGATCGCCTTGGCGCTGTTTATTCTTCTTCTTCTTCCTCTTCATGCTCTGTTTCTCTTTCTCCTCACCAGTTGGTGAAACCAAGTACATGATTGGCCTTCTAATTCAGAATTGGTTTTGTTAGTGAGGGAGTACAAGTGTACTAGTAAAAAACAGCATTATTTTCTCATGGCAGTCGGAAAATAGAGATGAACACATGCATTAAATATCATTTTTACCTAAAGGAAGGTTATGGTGCCAATATGGATGATGAGGATTGGAACACAGATCTCCCTTTGTGCAGTTCCACCAAAATGAACCAACTGTTCCATTCTGACATTCCAGTTAAACAACACAAAAGTCACTTCTTTTAAGAAGAGTTTTGTGCAGTGCACCAAAAGGTCACAACAGCAACGAGGTGAATTGGATATCCCTGTTTGCACAAAAAGGCACAGAGGAAACAGTCAGAGTCTCAAACAATTACAGGAAAAAATATTTGGCTAAACTTGTCAGAGTCTCGAACAATTACAGGCAAAAACAGTGGCATGGCTTCATTTTTACCAGGGACATTATATTAAGAACAGCTAAGGCTGCGTTCGGTTCACAGGTTTGGTGCAGGATGTTTGTAGAACACAATTCCTACGGTATTCTTTCCCTTCCAACTGTTCGGAACACGGGAAAGGTGAATAGTGTTTCATAGGAACGCTGGTCTGGTAGTACTGATTCCATCGGATTAGAAACATCCACGCGCTGCTCATTTTTTGGGCGGAAGCCCGAGGCAAGCGCTCGCTGTCATGCGTTAGACAGGTTGCTGTGCTGTGTTTGCCGGAATAAAAAAAAATCAACCTATGTGTGGTACGTGAGGTGAGGACAAGAGTAGTCACCGTGCAGCTGAATAAACAAATAGCATCTCATACTGCCAAGCATGCTACTCTAAAAAAACAAATCTGTACATTTCGTAGTCCATCCGAACACATTCTCTTGAGAGTTTCCTCCGGCTCGCTGTTCCATAGTTTTATACCTACATTCCTTTCCTATTCCTCTATTTTCATCAAGACCTATGTTTTCTGCCCCTTTATTCCGACCGGAGCCTAGATATTTGGTATAAGGGCATGGGACAGTGGGTGCACCAGCAGTACAGAACCATGTACGTAAACAGGGGCATAAAGTGGTGATTCATAGTTTGTTGCCCCGAGAAACAAACATCCAAGAAACATATCTGGGTTGGTCCCATTTTTGTTCACTCTAGCCACCTACTCCTATGTGTGGATAGCAAATCTAGTCCTAGTCATACCACTGTGTATAGCGTTACCCTTATATTTCCCTTTTCGACCAAGAGACCGGTTGGATGACCAGTCTATACTACTTTCATCCCCTTTCCTTCCTGTTTGTACCAAATCCAATGTACATACTAAATTCCCCCACCCCCACTTTATTTCAATGACAAGTATTTTCGGATGGAGGGAGTACAAGATTCGACTCCATGAGGTAGCTTTACCTCTAATAATAGAAGAAAAAAAATAGGTGACATTTGACCATCCGATCGAGAGGGGCTGAGAGGTAGAAAATGATGCACATGCAGCGACGTAGCGAGCTGGGGAAGTAGAGCTAAGGCGGTTTCGAAGGATAGGTGGGCGGCGGGAGGCTGGATCCGCCCACAGGCAACGACGAAGGGATCGGAGGACCTCCCGCGCCGGCGCTCGGCCAGAGATAACGGTGCGGCCGGCAGTGGGTCTCCTCCCTCGCTGTCGACGATGGCCTAAACGCTGCCCGTCCTCCCCTTCACCGGCAGAGGGGGATATGTCCGGATATGTAACCAGCGGTGAGGATAGAAAGCCAGTGTTTTTTCAAGGGAGAAAGACAGTGTTACTACCCCTATCTTGTTTAGATCTGGAGAGGATGAGAGTGTGTGAATAGAGCAACCCTAGCAAGCAAGCGCGGAGGCTCCGGCCTATATATAAGTAGTGGGGTAGTTTTCCTTTTTCACTCCATCAAAACAATCGTTTAAAATTGTGTACTACTACATGCCAGGTCACAGTTTTTTATTTGTTGATTGTTTTTTGAGATAGCTACCCGCTTGTTCTAAGTGATGTTACGGTGTGCCAGGTCGCACTTTGTATCGTTCAAGTCTGGTACTACAAGTCCCTCCATTAAATGAACAACCACCCCCTCATAAAAATTGTGAACAAGCCCACGGCTAAAATTAGTGGAAATGTGGGTTGCCCCAACATGCATTATTATTTATATTTTCTACTCCCTCCGTTCCTAAATATAAGTCTTTTTTATTAGCCACACCTAAGACAAGAGTTTTTCATTAGCAGTGAACCCCACATGTCATAGACACAAAAATTGTGGCAAGATTCCCTTAGGCAAGCCAAAGTGTGTCTAACAATTTGAGCAACTCAGGTTAGGCAAGTGTGGCAAGTGTGGGAAAAATAATGTGGCAACATAAGACAAACATAGTCACAATCCAAACAGCCCCGTAATTTTTTGTGACATGCATGGAAATTTGGTTAGTTAAATTTATAGTCAAAATTTGGCAAGGTGCATCAAATCAACACATGCAAGTATCAAAAGGAAAGTCACGGCATGCATGCATGTGTTGTACTCCCTCCATTACCAAATATAAGTCTTTTTATCGATTGCAACAAGTGACTACATACGAAGCAGAATATGTCTACTCCTACATACGAAGTATCCCATTTGAAATGTGTAAAAAGACTTTTATCGAGTGCAGTGCTTTGATGTGTCGCGTCAACTCATACAAGACCGAGAAATTTGATTACTACGACGCCCTCTCCCTCGTGGACTGAGCGCCGGTGCCTTAACTGTACCTGCCTTTGGCTGCATGACAGGAGGGCCAACCACCCGTTGGGCCCACCTGTCATAGACGCAAAGGCAGGAGCAGTAAGTAGAAGCTTTCGCTACGCGCTATCCCTCCCGCACGAGGTGGACGGACATGCGGCAGTGGATTCGATACTGTAGAAGTAGGAGTTACATCATTGTTCGTCTTCTCGAAGAGGCGAAGAGCCAAGCGCAAACCGAACGTGGCAGTTGCGAACGCTCGCGTGGTGAGGCTCCTTGGAGTACTAGCCAGGCTCTTGCATGAGACAAAATTTCTATTGTTTAACAATTAAACTCCATTATCCATTGGTTGATACTCATTCTGCATAGGTCCACGCGCTTAGCACCGTTTCCTCCTGGGGTCACCAATGTTTATTTGCTAACTAATAGCATTCCATTCAATGAACTAGCCATTGCAAGTCATTAAAAGCATGCACACCTCTCATCTCTTATTGGTTGAAACAAGGTAGAAGTTAATGCACCGCGCCTAAGTGTTATGGGACTATTTGGTTTTCGTAAGATGACTTACACACCTAGACGGAGGGAGTAGTATAGACCTGTAAACCGGAAAGGAGTATTTGCCTTTCTAGAGATTTCAACAAGTGACTAGACTACACTGTGTGCAGTACCCCCTCCCTTCCGGTTTATAGGGCTCAAATCTCAAATCTCATGAACCAAGGCATTTTGCAGTTGGAGGAATGTACTGTATCTCGTACTTTATAAAACTACCCTAATTAAACTCATGCATTAATTAAGTAGTTCTCTCGTTTTCCTCTCCGCCTTGGTCGCGGTGTACAATATTGAGCACTCCTATATGACTAGTCGCTCTATCTATATGCGGGACATTTCAAAGCATCCGAGCCCGCATGCCATCCACCAAATGACAACGAGGTTCTACAGTCGAGACTCACCTGTCACCCCGGTGTGGCCATGATGACCCGTCATATCACAAAACCCACACCTTTACCAGCAGTGGTAAGGTGGCCTCCAAGTTGGACTGGACGAAGCAACCATCATTTCATTGGAACGCTCGTTCAAGCCCTTTCTTCCCTTTCTTGAAGAAAATCTCACTCCAGGCTACTCACTTCTGCCATTTTTCTTCTATACCGATGAAGGAAGGTGGGCGAATCAGTTATGCTGCTATATTTTCATTCCAATAATCTTCTTTTTGTGAAGCACCGACCGATTCTCACATCCTATTCTTTTCCCGTTTTCATTTCGATTGTGGTTTCCTTTCGATTGCTTTTTGTTTGTCAGTTCATTGATGGATCCTGGAGCACTAGGCAAAGAGTTGCCGGCGGACAACCCACTGGAGACAGCGATCTCCAGGAAGCGAGCATCGACCAACGAGTTGACCATGTTGGCAGGCCAACCCACGGAGACGAAGAACTCCAAGAAACAAGCACTGGCCAAAGAGTTGAGGACGTTGGCGGACGAACTCCTCAAAGAAAGTTGGAAGAACAGCAAGGGCCCCACCGTGCCTACCCCAGGAACTCTGATTGCCACCTATGTGAGGCTCAAGATCGAGTTTGAGGAGATAGTCGCCATTGAGATGCAGTATTCCCCTGGCAAGGTGATGGCCCCCATCGAGGATGAGGAGATGGCCCCGGAGGGATGAGATGCCCCGGTGAGTTGCACAAGGTAAAAAATAATGGCTTATTACCATTGTTGTGGTTTTTGATTATTTGCAATGTGCTTGCTAATATGTTAGGGTTGTGCAGGTGCCGGTGGTTGTCATTGATGATTCCGATGTCGTGGCCCTTCCTGTTGGCATCGCCCCGGAGATCGATTTCGATGCCGCTGTACATCCTGTGGACATCGCCCCAGAGATCGATTCCGATGTCGAGATCAGTCCTGTGGACATCGCCCCAGAAATCGATTCCCATGTCCCTGTCCGTGCTGTGGTCATTGCTCGAGAGATCGATCAAAAGAAATAGTTGGTCGCGCTAATCCTTCAGGGTAGTTTGCATTGCCCCGTGTTTAATTACCAGAACGATGCGTGTTATCAAACCATCTTAGGGCTAGTGCACTGTCTTGTGTGGGCGGATCTTGCTACTTTTGTTTGATAGTGAATCATGCGATGAATCATGCGAACCCTCTCCGAGTTATGGAAACAGATGTATCCTCACCAGCTTTTGATGTATTATATGGCATGCTTAGATGTAAGTTTGAACTGTTTATCATATCAGCAGGGCTTGTTTGATGATTCTTGGTGTTAGTAGGCTAGCTAATGTGCAAGCTATAGTACTTGCAAAACACTCACCGAAGAGAAATGTTGGGGTTGATGAGCTCGTGGTAAGGTTATACTTATCCCTCGTCGATCGACCAATAGCCCTAGCTCCTAAAATTTTAGGCTTAGCAATCTATCCGACAATAGTCGACATACATTCAGGCCTCATTTTGTTTATAGGGTAGGAAAATTGTAGCAAAAGTACAGAGAACGTGCAACACAAAATCATTGCAGTGCCGAGACGTACTCCCTCCATTCCAAAATAGATGACCTAGGCGGGCTAGTTTGACCTAGTGGGTTTCAGTGATATGACGTGGTACAGTGCCGTCCAGTCTTCGCGTGTGGTAGCAGTATTGCGGGTACAGTAAGTCATGATGGTTCCTTCGTCCGAACAACTTACAGTGGGAAAGGTTGGGCCTGTGATACGACCGGGGTAGACCAGGATAATTTTGTGCATGGCAGGTGGACCAGGATGGTCAACGTCCCACATGTCGGCGAATGAAAGTATTCTTTACGATATAGAGGACGAGCAACGAGTATTCATTGTTTATTTTTGATGAAAGTTATTGTCTCCACTGTTACTCCTTGACTTTGTCAATACCTCTCTCTCCTCCAGATAAGAGGGGACTACTTGCTATGCATGCAGTGGGCAGCTGGTGTCTTGAGGGGCCAGGGCGGTGAGAGCGGGCTCCGGAAGCGGTCCGAACTCCAGCATGGCCCACCTCACATTATCACCATATATTTCTTGGAGTCCGTGCACGAAGGGCGGGCGATCTCTTCTCCCTCCCCCGTTTCTCTCTTCTCAGCCGACACCCGCCGAGCGATTAGATTTTGGCTATCGACGGTTTATTCAATTACGGTCCCACATGTCAATGAAATTGCAAGACAACGAATGTCCCCTCTGGTGAGCGGCGTGTGAGCCGGACTATTGGGGTTGCGACGTGTACGAGTTATAAGTGTGCCGCCTTTTCCTTTAGAACTTGCGAAGTATAACATTTTCGCGCGATCGATCAATAGAAATCCAGAACAAAATGACGAGGGCGGTGCTTTCCCGCTAGTTAGGCGGGCTAGTTCGAGTGATATGACGTGCTACAGTGCCGTCCACTTGCTCCATTTTTATGTAAGCAAGAGTTTACACTCTTACACGGGAGGAGTGCGAAACACCGCAGATCTGATTTTGATCGAGGGATAACTGTTCCCTGCCAAATAATGGAGGATTGTTAGCGATTATAGCATGATAGTTGGGGCGTCTCCAGCGCTGGCCCACAAATTTACATCGACATCTGTCCGAGGAAACTGATGGATGCCATCCGATGCTGTCCGCATACCTTTCGACAAATATATGAACTAACCAGACGAAATTCGTGCAAACAAAGCAAATTTCAAATTAACCGGATGAAATTCATTAAATTTCGAAAACTTTTCCTACAAACTGGACGAAATTCATTACAGATTTCGCACAAACCGTACTAAACCTACTGTAAACCTAATCTAAATGATCGCCGGCGCCCAACCACCATGTCCGGCCATGAACCCGAGAAAGCCGGCCATTGCCTTTGCCTCTTCCTCATCCGCCTCGATAACCTTTTCCTCTGGCCGGAGCATAAGGTTCTGAAGATTTCCGCCTCCACATCGCCGTCAAGCGACTAATCGGCCGCCGATGTTTTCCCCACCAAGCTTCGTGTCAACTGACTGGAGTAGCAGTGGCCTTCCCGGGACCAAAGCGGTGGCAACCTACTGTGTACTACTCTTCCTCACTGCCGACTGCACCCGCGCATGCACGCCGGCTTCGTGGTCGTGGCGGCGGAGGGCGGGCGAGCGGGGTGCCGGCGATCTCCTTCGTTTGCTCCTGTGACACTACGTCGAAGAGAGCTTTGGAGCGCGCCCGGAGCGGAGCCGCCGATGTCCCTCGTCTACTCCTGCGACAGTACGTCCAAGAGAGCTTCGGAGCGCCAGGAGGCCATGGTTGAAGTGGTGCCGACAGAAGGAAGGGACCGGAGGAGAATAAGTGTGGGTCTTTGGCTATGGCTGGGAGCTGGGACTCAAGTTAATATAGCGGGCGAATGGCAATGAGCCGCGGTAGACGAATGGACAACTGGCGCCGGAGTAGGTTCGTCGGGCGTGAATGCAGACGCTGCTTCAGTGACTTAACTGCAGATGCGTTTGGGTTACTGACATGTGGGCCCAACAGGCGTCTGACCCACATGTCAGTGACAAACCAATTGCACCTGTAGTTAAGTCCGGTGAATGCGGCATTGACATTCTGGAGAGACGGTGACCGTTTCAGGCAGGAAGTGCGCGCTAGAAATGGAAGGGGTTTCGGTGTGCAGTGGCACTAAGATCGGTCGCTCACGATAGTACATACTACTCCGTACCATACTACCATAGTACCCTCTCTAGCTTAGGCTGTTTTATAGATTGTCGTTGTGATGGACGATATACATGAGCAAGGCGGTCCGAGTATGACCGTCGGTGTTGAGCCAGGTGAATACATGCTCGGCGTTCGCGTAGGCCTCCATCAAATGTCTAAACAGTACTGTCAGGCACCGCCGGGGCGCGTAGGTGATGGGCTCGCCGTTTGCGTTGCGCCATGAGCAGGACTTTGATTTAGAGGGTGATGTGCATGCATTAGCATGCTCTGATAGCGTGAGCGTGAGTGTCTGACGCGAAGTATTTCATTTTCATTTGGCTGACGAGGGTGCGTTGCAGCGACGAGTCCGTGGTTTGATTCCCCACATACGCATAATTTTGGTTTTTACAGTATTTCTTTCTCCATTCACAGGTAGGCCCGCGTAGATAGATAAAGAACACGAGCTGATGATGCGCATGCGGACTGTTTGACTGGTCAACCATACAAATACAGAGCTATACGCTGAGCCAGTGACCGTATAATCACCATATCTCGTATACAATGATCAAAGTGAGCTATCAAGACAAGTTCGATGACCTCCAATGCATTTTACTCGGTAATAAATGACCATGATTGAAGGGGAATCCTAATTTGCTTCGTCTTATGTCCTTGAGCTCTTGCCACTCCACCCCAGAGCTCTCACCAAGCGTCATTCATGCCACCACGCCGCACTCTAACCGGGAAGGCAGCGATGGCATCCTGCCGCGCCGAGTTCCTCGCCGCCCAGGACTGCGCACAAAATGGTAGGGAAGTGATGGCATCCCGCCGTGCCGAGTTCATCGCCGCTCGCGACCTCACAACTATGTGGGAGGAATTTGAAGATGCCAAGGCCGAATGGGCGGTAGAGGAAGAGGCGGCCAAAGCCGCACAAAGGGAGTGGAAAAGTCAGAAAGCACTCAAGAAAAGAGAGGCCCGCCGCCGCAAGAAAGAAAAGGACGCACGTGATGCTGCGGAGAGGTCGGCGGAGATCCAAGCACGGTGGGGTGTCGCCGACAAAGCCGGGAAGGAGAACGACGATGTCTGGACAGCATGTGAGAAGTAGTAGTACTAGTAGTTAGTGTGTGTGTCTGTGTCTGAGTACGAGCATGTACCAGTACTACTAGTTACTACTGTAGGTTTTAGAGCTAACTACCAGTACATTAGCCTAGATTAAATGAAAAAATTCCTATCCTAAGCATCAAATGGCATCTCTTTCTCTGTAGGAATTGAGATGCATGTCATCTCACTTCCTATGATTTTCATGTTCCTATCCTATGAACGAAAGGAGGCCTCTGTTGGAGTAAATACTATAGCTAGCAGTACTGCTGGTACAGTAGTCTTCTTCAAGAAGCGGAATTCAATGAAGTCACGATGGTTCCTTCGTCCGAGCAACTTCAAAGTGGGAAGTGGGCCTGTGATTTGACGGCTCATTTGTCATTGTTACTGCGGCGCGATGACCTGGGTGACTCTCCCTTGGAGTTCTGCGTGCATGGCAAGTGGACTAGCATGGTCGACGACCCACATGTTGGCGAACAGAAGTATTCTTTCCGATATCGAGGAGCAAGGAAACCGTGTGGTATAGTATAACTGCTGATTGGTTCGCAAAAAAATAGTATCACTGCCAATTTATAATTATTTTTTATTTCTGATGAATGCTAGCGTTTCAAATCTTATGACGAAGGGTGCCAAACACGGCACGTGCTGGATGTCCCACACGTCAGCGAAAGGAGTGGGACATGAACAGCATGGTAGAGCCCAGCGTAAAAAAACATGGTAGAGCGTCTCCACTTCTTCCACTTCTGGGTCGGAGACCACACGTAGTAGTACTTAGTGGTATGAACGATACAAAGTGCGACCTGGAGAGAAAGACACGTCTAGTTGGAAGGTCTCGAGGCATACACATAAACAAATATAAAAGTTAATATGTGCCTCCAACTAATATAGTAGTAGAGTACTTAGGCACGTACTCCATAACATCACCGTGCATTGCACGTACAACATTTAGTGGTAGTACGTAGTAAGAGACAAATGCCGCCCAAGAGTTCCCTTCTCGACCTACTTTTGGGTGTTTGGTAGAGTGTATGGAGGGTGCATGAGTACACACTAGTTTAGCACAAATACACTAGAAGCATGCATGAAGAGAGCATGCATGAAGAGGGGTGTTGAGTTGAGCATGCATGAAGAGGGAACAACTATGTTGAGACGAGAACGCAACCAAACACACCCTATATGCCACGCATGTTCATACCATTTGTGCCTTTCTACTTCACTTACTGTGCTACATTA
The DNA here is from genome assembly GCA_963921465.1 of Triticum timopheevii. Classification (NCBI taxonomy): domain Eukaryota; kingdom Viridiplantae; phylum Streptophyta; class Magnoliopsida; order Poales; family Poaceae; genus Triticum; species Triticum timopheevii. The sequence goes on from OY997274.1 coordinate 119,329,769, forward strand.
CTCAGGTTCGTACGTCCACTCCTGGGTACATGTCCGTCTCGTAGTCCCAATCCCATGTGTTCTTCATATAGATGGAACGATCCTTGCATAACACGTGCACCTTGATGCTAGATGTCTCGTGTGTTGGCAAAAGGATGAACAATGCTCACGTAAAAAAATAGAGTGGAAGAACATAGATTCCGGACGACCGAGAAGGAGCAAGAAACCTCGTGGTGGAGCGTCTGCACTCATAATATTTAATATTCTGCGATATAAAATTAACCAATCATCTCCACAGTGGACTGGAAGAGTACGAAACAAGGCAGCCCAGTGTAGTTACATCATACTAGTACATGGCTAACCCACGCTATCACCATATTTCTTGTCTTCTGTGTGACACCTATCTCTAGTAATCCAGCAGCCTGTATCACTTCTCCCTCCTCGTCTCTATCAAAGTGCGGCAGGCGGGCGTTTCTGCCGTCTATTGAGGTTGGTTAACTATCACATGTTAGCGACATGCACAGAGCATTCTAAAAAAATTACTTTCACGTTCCGTTTTCAAAAAGAAAAAAATCCTTTCACGTACGAATTTTCCTGTATGCTTTGAGCAACTTGCATGTCCTATATGCTGGAAATATGCCCTAGAGGCAATAATAAAATGGTTATTATTATATTTCCTTGTTCATGATAATTGTCTACTGTTCATGCTATAATTGTATTAACTGAAAACCGTAATACATGTGTGAATACATAGACCACAACATGTCCCTAGTGAGCCTCTAGTTGACTAGCTCGTTGATCAATAGATGGTTATGGTTTCCTGACCATGGACATTGGATGTCATTGATAACGGGATCACATCATTAGGAGAATGATGTGATGGACAAGACCAAATCCTAAGCATAGCACAAGATCGTGTAGTTCGTTTGCTAAAAGCTTTTCTAATGTCAAGTATCATTTCCTTAGACCATGAGATTGTGCAACTCCCGGATACCGTAGGAATGCTTTGTGCGTGCCAAACGTCACAAGTAACTGGGTGGCTATAAAGGTGCACTACGGGTATCTCCGAAAGTGTCTGTTGGGTTGGCACGAATTGAGACTGGGATTTGTCACTCTGTGTGATGGAGAGGTATCTCTGGGCCCACTCGGTAATGCATCATCATAATGAGCTCAATGTGACTAAGTAGTTAGTCATGGGATCATTCATTACGAACGAGTAAAGTGACTTGCCGGTAACGAGATTGAACGAGGTATTGGGATGCCGACGATCGAATCTCGGGAAAGTAACGTACCGATTGACAAAGGGAATTGTATACGGGATTGCTTGAATCCTTGACATCGTGGTTCATCCGATGAGATCATCATGGAACATGTGGGAGCCAACATGGGTATCCAGATCCCGTTGTTGGTTATTGGCCAGAGAGCTGTCTCGGTCATGTCTGCATGATTCCCGAACCCGTAGGGTCTACACACTTAAGGTTCGGTAATGCTAGAGTTGTTATGGGAATTAGTGTGCAGTTACTGAGTGTTGTTCGGAGTCCCAGATGAGATCCTGGACGTCACGAGGAGTTCCGGAATGGTCCGGAGGTAAATATTTATATATGGGAAGTCCTATTTTGGCCACCGGAAAATGTTCGGGATTTTTCGGTATTGTACCGGGAAGGTTCTAGAAGGTTCCGGAGTGGGGCCCACCTGCATGGGGGGACCCACATGAACGTGGATAGTGGGAGCAAGGCCCCACACCCCTGGCCAAGGCGCACCAAGATCCCCCCTTAGAAGGAATACCATCATATCCCGAAGGGATAAGATCAATATCCCTAAAAAAGGGGGATAACAATCGGTGGGGAAGGAAATGATGGGATTTCTTTCCTCCCACCTTTGCCAATGCCTTCGGACCAACATTCCGCCGTCCATTACAAGAGATCGACCTCTCTCATCCACGCCTTCGGACCAGGAACCTTGCATCCCGTCCTCTCGCTTCATCCCCGCCGTCGTCCACCTTGCCGGCGCCGCTCCTACGACCGTCTCGTCCATCGTGCCCAGCCGCCACCGTCTACCCTCCTAGATCTGCTTCCATGCTGCCGACAGCCATCGCTACCACAGACCATCAAATTCTCAGCAGATGCGTACACGGTGCCGCACCAGAGGCGGTACTCTTTCGTATCTGCTCAACTTATTTATCGCAGCAAGAAAATAGATCGCCACTGCTTTACTCTGATTTCTTGTCTTGGTTGTGAAGTTGCCTTTGTCCGGTTTGCACCTTCAGATCCGCCATGGCACGCTCAACACTATACTCCCAATGCTTATGGTTTTCACCTTTTATATTCCACACTAGTTAAATAACAGTAGACTAAATTTCAAAATTGGGTCAATCGATTTTTCAGAGCTCGCCGAAGTTCGCCGGTGCGATCCAAGGGGCTCGGGTGGTTGTGGGGCCTCGCCAAATGAAGAAAACTCGACGCGGGTGGGGGGTGGGGGTGGCGGAGGAACACAGGCGGTGGGGGCCGGTGGTCCGGCCGGCGGCCCGTGCGGTGTTTTGTATGGGAAGAATCAGAGACGACGAAGAAGAACGGTTACGAGACGTAGGATCTTCATCCAACCGCCTGAAATGGTCAAGAGATAGCTGGGAGTTGTATTCTTAATGTGCTCTGGTTCATCATGTGTGGGCACTGCGCAACCAACATTTTATTATCCAAAATCTGCTTGCTCTTCTTTACCATGTTCGATAGAGCTGGCCTGTACGTGATCGATAGGCTTTCAATTACTAGCGGCAATACAACACCGTATTTTCAAGCCAGTTCCACTTTCCCGATTTATATATCGTGGTTATGGTGTACCCCTGTTATGTACACTATGATCTGCCTAGTTGTTGTGTGCTCTTGTTATCATGGTTTGGCAATAAACTCTCTATACAGTATATTATGAACCTATCATCGGCCAGCTATCCTTACTTCCGGAGCCTATTTTTTGTGTACTTGTGCCAGATTATATAAATGCACGCACCATATTACAGCACACATGAGCTCTCTAATCAAAATCCAGTGATAGGACATAAGTTTTTACAGGGGCGCCCCTATATTAGAATATCATCTGCATTACAAAGATAATCTCACAACTATTTATGTTTTCATGGTTCTCAGATATTATACGCAATTACAGTGAATATCAGAATCCGCGCATCAGAAGAATATTGTGGAACACTGCAATGACTTACAAAATTGGCACCAAGGCATTGAGTGCCATTCTAGAAGCAATGAAACTCGTACGCTCCCCACCTGTTGATTCTTGTTCAGAATATCATCCTAATGACTATTCTAACCTCGAGGAGTTAAAGGCAGATGGCATGTCCTGTTCACCCATCATGGTGCCTGTTCTAATTTGGCAAGGTTTTATTGATTGCACGTATCTTGCATATGTTGTCTTGCATTTCTTCTACTTTGTTGCACCACCATATGCTTAGTTTACTCATCATATAACTCGAGATGCCATGCCCATCCATTATCAATACATATTCCATCTGTCTTCATACCATGTTTTTCCACTCAAATGTTGTCTTGTGCATCAGACATCAAAAAGGAAGAGGGTGATTGCCGAACCTAAAGGAGCACCAGCAAAGTCCTTGAAAAACGTGGTGGTGCCGGAGAAATCAGACAGTGCCCCACTTATATTGGCTGTACAACCAGTGACACAAAACATAGGACCGACTCCAGCAGACTGTACCCATACTTCACTGGCCACACCACTAGCCCCACCACACAGGACCTGCACTCCAGCAAAAGGTATACCGATTTCATTTGCCATAGCACCAGCCGTACCACAGAAAAATCCCACTCCAGCAAAAAGTACAGCAAGTCCACCGGCCGAAGACCTATCCCAACTGCAGAGACGGCCAATTCCTGCAGATTGGAACCCTATTCCATTTATTCCCAGTTTAAAAGACAATGCTTTCAATGTTGTTAGGGACTACGTGCATATATTCCCATCATGGGAAGATTATAGTGAAGACAAACACCATTTTCACATCTTCCTGTCCAACTTACGTGTAAGTGCTATTATTCATGGTTATTATTTTCCTGTTTTCTGCTGATCGAACACATCAATGATTTACATTACATTGTTGTAACTAAGTGAGGGCCAATCTGGATAGGCATGACGAGCAAAGCTTGCTTGTGATTTTCTAGGAAGCATTGCAGCAGTATCGGTGTTACCTGAGGAAATCACACTTTGATGGCAAGTCTATAAACGAATTTCTGGTGAAGTCTCATGTGCTAAATTTAGAAGACATTGAATGGAAAAACCTTGTTATGCACTGGTCTCGTTCCCAGGATGAGGTACTGTCTATGAAATCACATGATAATTTGAACTTCTACTTTTCCGCATGTGCCTTACGAATCTTTTTTGCAGGACATCTGCTTGAAGAAGAATTCCGGTTTGAAAAGAATGATAGGATATCGCAAATATGCTGCCCGCTGCTTTGCTCTTGTTAGTACCTGTTGTCCTGTATCACTGTAATTGCATAAATACCTGGTTCATTATGTGACAGCAGTATGCATGATAGCTTGCTTATCAATTGTTCGCTCCAAATAATCTAATCTGTATGAATGGTTACATTAGTGTAGAATATATCCAATGCCAATGAATTTTTTTAGCTCTGCATTGTTCTTGCAAGTACATGCTGTCCTTTATCAGTGTACTTATATTGACAGGTAGTTGTTCATGTACCATCACTCTGCAGCTTATTTTCCTTTGCCGTCCATTTTGTACACATCAGATCTATATTTACTCTTACCATAAGGTTGGTACTGAAGAAGTTTAGCTGTGCATTGCTCTTGGCTGTGCCTTTTGCCTGTATCGCTGCACATACATTTATAGCTACTTGGTTATGTAGCATCACTCTTCATCTTATCTTAAATATTCTCCTTTTTTTGTATATTATCACATCTATATTTACTCTTAACAAAATGTAGAATAAAGGCAATGCTTATGAAGAAGATTCTATGCTAAAATTCTTGAATTTCCCCCCATCGGCATGGACAAGGGCTTTATAGAGCCTGTCTTCACCAGTAATGTAAGTTTGTCCTTCTCAAGCCTTCAAACTTTGTTGTGCATATTTGGTTAGGCATGACTGCAACAATTGTTTATTTTTGGTGTTTGCATCAAATTGCATGTTTAAAGTTTATCATGTAGTTCATAAACAAAAGTTTGTCCTTCTCAATTTAAGTTTTTAGTTGTACAACCAAGTTCCTTCTTCATACCATGTAAATTAAACTATAAAGAGCAAGTGATCTTCTTTTGCACTGCATGTATGCTTCTGTTCTTCATCCGTAATCCAGTGGTGTGGTGAACCTACCCACTACAACACAATGTCATATTCTGCAATGTCTTAACTATGAACAATGTCATATCATTCTACTATTATTTAAACCGTCTCTTTATTTGCGAACCTGAAATGGGATAAATTGACAACACACTATCCATTGATACTTATGAGTTCTTGATCTGTAATCTAGTGGTGTCGTGAAGCTGCCAACTCCTTCACAATGTCATTTCCTGCCATGTCTTAACCTGAACAATACCATATTGTGTTAATGCAATTTTAAACTATGTCACTTTATTCGTCAGTAAGAAATGTGATGAATTGTCAGCACTGATACTTTTATGTGCAAAACCTGTCATTTGTCTGCTTGTTTATCTTTCAGAGTGAGGAAGATATAAGTGTTGAACAAGCGTAGTCTCATCATCTTGCTCAGCTGCTTGCGCCGCAGCTCCCCAGCAGGGCTAGCCTTTCTTGAACTCTATTGAAGTGCTGTTGGTTTTGTATATTATTTTTGTCGGCGTGTTTATTTGCACTGGTGGCGATCTTTGATGCCTAGTGTATGTAATATGTTGTCTGCGTGTGCTTTATTATCATAGTGGCGAACTTTGATGACCTGTGGATGTATTATGCCGTAATTTCTTTATTGTATAGTCTAGGTTTTTTCTTATTCACGATGCTACAGTTATTTTACTTTATATATATCCTGCGGTACATAATCGGGCCGTCACGCAATCACGATGTATGATCCACATCATGGGCGCCGTCAAACTGGCCCACTAGTAGATTCGGGACTTTAATAGGCCGAGTAACCCCCGGCCCTCTTTTCGCAAGAAGACTCAATGGGATTTTAGGAGGCTGAGAAGTAGGTTGGCCTGAAACACGCCGAATAGCACATGGGCCGGCAGCAGGCCGAAATGGACCCCGACCCATGATTGTGCGAATCAATTCATAGGCTTTTAACAGGCCAAAGTTGTCTCGGTCCTTGTTTGGCCCAATCAGATATCGGCTGCGAGCAGGCCAGATGCAAACCGGGCCGTAGTTAGGCCCAACTATATGACGGGCTTTTAACAGGCCGAAATTAATATAGGGCCGAAATGCTAAATGGGCCCTTAACAGGCCAAAACTAATATCAGGCCGAATTACTAAATGGGCCTTTAGCAAGTGGGCCCAAAAGCATAGCGTCCAGTTAACGGGCCGAATCTGATATGGGCCATAATTGAGCCCAAAGCCTCTTAAAGTGCCGGACCTGATCTGGGCCGTGGTTTGGCCCAGAAAGTGGAAGGCTTTTAACGGGCCAAATCTTATATGAGCCATTATTAGGCCCGGAACGTGGCAGGCCATTAATGGACCGGATCAAATATGGGCCGACATTTGGCCCAAAACATGGCAGCCAGTTAATGGGCCGGCCTACTAGGGTCCTCAAAATCTTGTGGGCCTACAGCTGGGCTGGCCCATTAATGTCGGTGAAATCTCGTGGGCCTTTAGCTGGGCCGGCCCATTATGATCCGCAAGAATTTTGTGGGCCTTTACCTGGGCCGGCCCATTATGGCACACAAAAATCTTGTGGGCCTTTACCTGGGCCGGCCTATTATGGCCCACAAAATCTTGTGGGCCTTTAACTGGGCCAACCCATTATGGTCCGCAAAATCTCGTGGGCCTTTAGCTGGGCCGGCCCATTATGGTCCGCAAAATCTTGTGGGCCTTTAGTTGGGCCAGCCCATTTAAACTTGATGGGCCGTGCCACGTGTCGACGTATCATAGGCGCCTTCTGTCCAATGAGTGGATGACATCTGTCCCAACGATGAGTCGACACATGTTTCCTCCAGCCAATGATGATTTTACACGTGGAAAATCCCCATTGGTCGGGGATGTTAACAGGTTATCGGATCCAAAACCCGACCCAATAGCTTAACGACGTTCCGTTACGGTGGATGCCACGTGTCGGTCACCCTTGACGAAAGCACTTCTGTGACGCGCGATTTATCGTCATGGAAGTGGACACTTCCGTGATGATAATTTTTGTAATGTCATGGAACACTTCTACGACAACACAGGTATGACTATCTTGATTCTGTCATAAATCGTCATGGATGTACATGCATGACAAAAAACGCGACCTACTGTGACAAACACGTATCATCACGGAAGTGTATTTTTTTTGTAGTGATATGGGTAGTGTTTTCTCTCTAGACCTCATTCTATTCTATATTCTCATCTTTTCTAAACCCTCAGATGCCTCTGAGACGTGACAATGGATTTGCTTTCCCACCGGAGCTCACACAGTTAATCCAGCAGCAGAATGCATTGATGCAGATACTAGTCCAGAATCAGAATCAGGGGAACAACAACAACAACAACCCACCACCACCACCACCTGTTGATCACTTAGCCCGTTTCTTGAGGCTGAATCCGCCGATGTTCTCTAGTAGCACCGAGCCGATAGTTGCAGATGATTAGCTCCGCAAGATGGGAAGGCAGTTGACCACTACAGGATGCACAGATGTGGAGAAGGTGCGTTTTACCGCACATCAGCTTGATGGACCCGCAGCATCATGGTGGGAGAATTTCACAGCCACTTATCCTATCGACACTGTCACATGGGATCAGTTTCAGCAGGCTTTCCGTACTACCCATGTTTCAACAGGAGCAATGGCCATGAAGAAGCGTGAGTTTCACAACTTACGCCAGGGAGGACGTACAGTTGGCCAATACGTGTATGACTTTAGTAAATTAGCACGTTATGCCCCAGATGACGTTGCTACGGATGCAGCTAAGCAGGAGAAATTTCTGGAAGGACTGAATGATGAGTTGAGCATGCAGTTGATGGTAGAAACCTTCAACAACTACCAGGAGTTGGTAGATAGAGCTCTTATGATTGAAGGGAAGCAGCAGCAGATTGACAGCCGCAAGAGGAAGTATGGACAAGGGAAGTACAATTCTGGAGCTCAACAGAAGCCTCGTTTTACCCCGAACTCGGGAGGACATTTTGAGCATACCCATGGAGGAGATAGTTCGCACAACCATAGTGGACCCAAGAATGGTAATGGGAATGGAGGAAGCAACGGACAGAATGGAACCAACCCATCAACACCAGCCAAGAGAGATTTGAGCCACATCGCTTGTTACAAATGCCAGAAGACTGGACATTATGCCACTGAATGTCCTGAAGCGAAAAATAAAAATGGTAATGGAAGTTCTGGGAAGAAGCCCAATCCTTTCAACAAATGACAGGTGAACCACGTTAGCGTGGAGGAGGTTGAAGCCCAGCCAGATGCAGCAATAGGTAAGTTTTTGGTTAAGTCATTTACTGCAATCGTTCTTTTTTATACTGGTGCATCGCATTCATACATATCAAGGGGATTTGTGGATAATTATAACCAGCCAACCCAAGCCCTTAGGACACCCATGTTAGTAACCTCGCCAGGAGCAGAGTATATGGCTAGTCTATGGTGTGATCGGTTACCATTAAGGATTGGTAACTACGTGTTTCCCTCAGACCTAATAGTACTAGAATCACAAGGACTAGATGTGATATTAGGCATGGATTGGTTATCGAAGTATGGAGGGAACATTGAATGCGCCAGTAAGTCGATTTTGCTTACCACGCCAGAAGGAAGAAGGATCAAGTATGTATCCCGGCATGTGCCAAAGAGGACTCAAGTGAATTCCTTATCAGGAGTTGTGCAGGAGGAAGTACCAGTGGTGAAGGATTTTCCTGACGTATTTCCAGAGGAGTTGCCAGGCATGCCACCAGATAGAGACATTGAGTTTTTGATTGAGCTTTTGCCAGGCACAGGGCCAATATCTAAGAGACCGTACAGGATGCCCGCAAAAGATTTGGAGGAAATTAAGAAGCAGATTAAGGAGTTATTGGATAAAGGCTATATTCGCCCAAGTTCTTCACCTTGGGGATCGCCAGTGCTTCTAGTTGAGAAGAAGGATGGATCACTAAGGATGGTTGTTGATTATCGAGGATTGAATGAGGCGACAATCAAAAACAAGTACCCACTGCCGATGATCAATGACTTGTTTGACCGATTGCAAGGAGCTAAGGTATTTTCCAAGATCGATCTGCGATTAGGGTACCACTAGTTGAAGATTCGAGAGCAGGATATACCCAAGACAGCTTTTACCGCCAGGTACGGGCTGTATGAGTATACTATTATGTCATTTGGTCTGACTAACGCACTTGCCTATTTCTTGAACATGATGAACAAGGTGTTTATGGAGTTTCTGGATAAGTTCGTCGTGGTGTTTATTGATGATAGTTTGGTCTACTCGAAGAATGAATAGGAGCATAAGGAGCATTTGCGCTTGGTACTGGAGAAGCTGAGAGAACACCAGTTAAATGCCAAGTTCAGCAAATGTGAGTTTTGGTTGAAGGAAGTTGGATTTCTTGGACATGTTATATCCGGAGAAGGGATCGCAGTAGACCCCACCAAAGTTGTCACTGTGACAAATTGGGAAGCCCCAACAACAGATAGAGAGATCCGGAGTTTTCCCGGACTCGTTGGATACTACCGGAGGTTCATTGAGAATTTCTCGAAGATTGCAAAGACCATGACAGAGTTGTTGAAGAAGGACACCAAGTTTAAATGGACTGAGGAATGTGAGGCCAGTTTCCAGGAGTTGAAGAAACGTTCGGTTACATCACCTGTATTCATTCTGCCCGATCAGCGTAAGTATTATGAAGTATATTGCGACGCTTCTCGTTGAGGACTTGGAGCAGTGCTGATGCAGGAAGGAAGAGTTGTTTCCTATGCCTCTCGACAACTTAAGCCTCATGAATTGAATTGTGCTACGCATGATTTGGAGTTAGCAGCCGTAGTGCATGCATTGAAGACATGGAGATATTTTCTCATCGGAAACCATTGTGAGGTGTACACGGATCACAAGAGTTTGAAGTACATCTTCACACAGAGGGAGTTGAATCTAAGGCAAAGGAGATGGTTGGAGCTCATCATGGATTATGACATGAGATTGCATTATCACCCCGGAAAGGCTAACGTAGTAGGCGATGCGTTTAGCCGTAAGAGCCATGTAAACACACTCATGACCGGAGGATTACCAAAGGAGTTAGCCGAGGACCTTCACGAACTATGTTTGGAGATAGATCCGAGAGGCTATGTAGCAGCATTGGAGATTCCGTCTACTTTGATGGATAAGATCAGAGAAGCCCAGAAGACTGACAAGGAGATTGCCGAGATAAAGAAGAAGATGAGCAAGGGAAAAGCTAAGGGATTTCGTGAGGATGAGCACGATACCTTATGGTTTGAGGACCGCGTTTATGTGCCTAATGACCCGGAGATCAGGAAGTTGATTCTGCAAGAGGCCCATGATTCGCCGTATTCGATTCACCCAGGAAATACCAAGATGTATTTGGATTTGAAGTACACTTTCTGGTGGACTGGAATGAAGAAGGATATTGCAGAATATGTAATAGTATGTGATGTATGTCAGAGAGTGAATGCAGAGCATCAGAAGCCAGCAGGATTGCTATAGCCATTGCCGATACCCGAATGGAAGTGGGATAAGCTAGGCATGGATTTTATCACGGGATTGCCCATGACTCGTTCAGGCTATGACTCAATATAGGTTGTAGTTGATCGTTTGACGAAGGTAGCTCATTTCATCCCAGTGAAGACCACTTACACCAGTGCTAAGTTGGCAAAGATATACATGACCAGGATCGTATGTCTACATGGAGTTCCAAGGAGCATTTTATCAGATAGAGGAACGCAGTTTACCTCAAAGTTCTGGAATCAGTTGCACGAAACTTTGGGTACCAGGCTAGAGTTCAGTACAACCTTTCATCCGCAGACAGATGGACAGACCGAGAGAGTCAAACAGATTTTGGAGGATATGCTGAGAGCTTGTGTGCTAGATTATGGATCTAGTTGGAACGACAACTTGCCATATGCAGAGTTCTCTTACAACAACAGTTATCAATCCAGCTTGAAGATGGCCCCTTTCGAAGCCTTGTACGAAAGGAGGTGCAGGACCCCATTATCATGGGATGAAGTTGGAGACCGCGAGTTGTTTGGACCGGATTTGATTAAGGAGTCTGAACAGAAGGTGAAGTTGATTCGTGATAGGCTCAAAGTATCCCAGTCCAGGCAGAAGGGCTATGCAGATTCAAAACGCAAGGAGACAGTTTACGAAATCGGAGACAAATTTTATCTTCGTGTATCTCCACTTCGAGGAGTTAAGCGCTTTGGAGTTAAGGGGAAATTAGCGCCATGTTTTGTGGGACCATACAAAGTTCTGGAGCGTATGGGAGAAGTTGCTTACAAGTTGGAATTGCCCGAAGGATTGTCAGGAGTTCACGATGTGTTCCACGTTTCCCAGTTGAAGAAGTGCCACACAGAGATGCCTGATATACCGCTGAGAGATACAGTGCTGCTGGAAGTGATTCAGCTGGATTGTGATATGACCTATGAGAAGAAACCAGTCAAGATTCTTGAGTATGCCAACCGAGTCACCCACAGCAAGGTTATCAAGTTTTGCAATGTTTAGTGGAGCCACCACACCGAGGACGAAGCCACCTGGGAGCGAGAGGAAGATCTACTGAAGGACCACCCTCACCTATTTTCTAGCCAACCCGAATCTCGAGGGCGAGATTCATCTTAAGGGGGGTAGGTTTGTAACATCCCAAATTTTCAATTTGGAATGTTATACATTAGATCATCACTGCATATCAGATTTATTGCATTTTGGCTCGATCCTAGAAATTCTACGCAACTCAAGGACCCACGGAGAGAGTTGGGGATTTCGTTATTTTCATATTTGAGTTTTCTCAAATTTTGAAAATAGGATCATTTGATTTTATTTATTGTTTCTTGAATTATTTCTATTATAAAAATATGAGAGAGGGAATAAAATGACTTTCCCAAAATAAAGAAAATATTGAGGATTTGATAATAAAATCAAATAAGATTTTATTTTGGAGTTTATTGCTATTTTATTTGAATTTAGGAAAATTGCGCGTTTTTCAAAATTGCATTTAGGCCCCAACTAAATGTTCATTTTGTCCGGCTTGATTTTAGAAGTCGGGGAAAATTTATTTCGGGATTTTTGGAGTCCGTTTTGTATTTCTTTTAATTGTTTTTCTGCGCATAATGTTTTTTTTAAAGAAACCGATTCCGGGCCGTACCCGAGCGGGACACCGCCCAGGGGGGGGGCTTTATAAGCCGGGGCCCCCTGCCCCCGAAGCACACCACCGCCCCCAGCCCAGCCTGCGCCGTAGCCGAACCCTACCGCCGCCGCCGGTTGCCGCCGCCGTCGCCCGCTGCCCTCCCCGCCGCCGCCGGACCCCGCCGCCCCCGGAGCCACCCTCCTCGCCAGAGCTGACCGTCGCCGCCGCCGCCGTTGACCCGCCGGAGGTAGTCCCCGTCGCCGCCTCGGTTTTCAAGAGAAAACCGTCGGGTTTTTTAGGAACCCGGTTTATTTGTTTATTTTTTATAGATCGGTTCGTTCATTCGTTTTAACGAACAGTTTTCGTTTTTTTTTTCACAGACAGTGAACCTTCGTTCGTTAGCATGTTCGTCACTTTTCTTTTTCTCGGATTTTCCGCGATTATTTCTGATCTCAATTTCCGATCTGTTTTTTGTTTTAGTATAACTTTTCACTCGTTTATCGGAATCAGGCGATTCAAGCGCCTAGAGTTTCGTCTCGAAACCCTCTTTCCACTTAACCAACTCAAACAAGTTTTTGCTACAGTAAAATTTGACTTAGGTCCAGATTAGTAAATGAAGCTTGTTTCTTTCGCCGTTTGAGTTTCGTTGCTTCGTTTGATTTGATTCTTTTTGCAAACCGGAGTTCTTAAGTTGAACTTTCTAGTTAGATCTCTTATTTGATTTTTAGCTGTGCATTAGATGAGTGCTTATTGTATGCTTGTTTGTTTGCTATAGAGTACCCGGAGTGCGTCGCTTGCTACTTCGAATTTCTAGGTTTCCCGGATCATCAGCAAGGCAAGTAACATTTTGATCATACCTCTTTACTACCTAGCTTATTGCATTAGATCAATCCTCAAACAATTGCATGATTAGGATCTGATTAACATGTGGGTTTTGGGAAGTAGATGAGGTAGAACCTATTACCTGTTTATTATCAAACCTTTGGGAGTTACTTCTACGTTTGCTTATATTGCCATGCTATGCTAGTAGACGTGGATTGGGTGAGTGTTTCCATGACAGATGTGAGATTGTTTAATTAACAGTTTACTTAAGGTGGCAACGTAAATTCACATCTGGGTGGATTGAGGCACCTGGGGAACCCAGTGTTGCCTGTATTTTTGGAAATCCCAGGGTACCGTGTCATTCTCCTATGGACCGCCACCCAGGCTCAAAGGGATCATGAGATTATTCATGCTAGAAACTTCCGTGTGCAACCGCAAGATACTATGGGCTCTAGCATAGTTGATTAAGTTGCGTGAGCTCTTGAAGAGGTAGACTAGCAAATGTAGGGGATGTAGGTTGGTACGGTCTACCCGGAGTAGAGAGTTAATGCTTCTAAAAGACTGTGTCTCGGTCATCCGTTTCTCAAACACCATGTAGTGCAAGAAATCAAGCGGAGGAGATCGAGTCTTGTGGGGAAAAGTGCGCAAACCTCTGCAGAGTGTATAAACTAATCATGGCTAGCCGTGTCCCCGGTTATGGACGTTTTGAGTATCTAGTACTTGGATTATCATGTGAATCTCATCATGTTACATAATTAAATTTTGTAGGGTTTAATGATGATGCTTAATTGGGATTGAGTTGGAGTACCCTTCTCAATGTTTAACAACCACCATGATAGTTAAATAAAATTTATTCCTCTGTAGTAGGGAAAAATTGGCTTTATGCAAAAACTCTAACCATAGAGCTTTCCACCAGCCATATATGCATGTAGTATAGCATTATTTTTTTATTTCTCTCTATGTGTTACATTGCCAGCATATTCCATGTGCTGACCCGTTTTCGGGCTGCAATGTTCATGTTGCAGACTTTTCAGACGACGAGTAAGGTGCCTTAGGTTGTGGTTCTATACTCAGTGATGCCGTTGGAGTTGATGGACTCACTTATCTTCCAAGCCTTCCGCTGTTATCATTATTAGATGGCCTTAAGCCATATTTATTATAATGAGTTCTCTTTTGAGACATTCGTTGTAATAAGTGTGTGACTGCTACTCTGTTATAAATCCTTCAAGTACTGTGCGTGTCAGCATTACCGATCCAGGGATGACACTGATGCACAGATATCAAACTATTTGAGGTCTGGTCGCTACAGTTGCAATACGTTCATGATTTGCTTATAGTGGGTTGCTTGAGTGACAGAAGCATAAACCCGAGTAAGGGGGTTGTGGCGTATGGGATAAAGGGGACTTGATGCTTTAATGCTATGGTTGGATTTTTACCTTAATGATCTTTAGTAGTTGCGGATGCTTGCTAGAGTTCCAATCATAAGTGCGTATGATCCAAGAAGAGAAAGTATGTTAGCTTGTGCCTCTCCCTCATATGAAATTGCAATGACGACTACCGGTCTTGCTAACAATTGCCTAGGATAATTCCGCACACCGACCCATCATTATTCCACACTCGCTATTTATAATATTTAGTAATATATTCTAACTTTATGATAACAACACCTAGTTTTATGTTTTAGCTCTCCGATATCATGGAAAGTTACCCTCTTCATACCCACAATGTAGTTTTATTTCTTGTTTCTAGTTGGAAGCAAATGTTCGGTGTACGTAGAGTCGTATCAGTGGCAGATAGGACTTGAGATAATACTGATCTTACCTTTAGCTCCTTGTGGGTTCGACACTCCATACTTATCACTTCCACCTTTGGGAATTGCTACAATGATTCCCTACACTTGTGGACTATCAATAAGCAGATTGCTGGTGAGAACAAGGAAAATCACAAGTACAATTTCCCACCAAAGGTTGAAGAATGGTTGGAGTTTCAATCATGGGAGGAAGACTTCCAAGAAGTTGTACTGTATGACGACAACGATTGGATGTATGAAGTGAAAGAGCCTGGAGGAATCACAAATGATGGACAACAACATGGAGGCCGTGCTTTCAAGGTCTCCCTAACACGGTGTGATTGCACTTGCATGAGGCCATCCTTGCTTCATATCCCATGCTCGCACTTGTTAAACGCAGCTCATTTAGGAATTTGGACGTCAATAACCCTCTTACCATGCGGGAGTTCGAGTTCTCAATCATGACTATCAAGAATTCATGGGCTCCCCGGTTTCAGCCATACTTGGACCAATCACAATGGCCAGAGTATCATGGAGTTCAACTATGACCGGACCCGAAATTGAAGGTCGTTAGACGGGGAAGACGTAAGACAAAGCGTCTTAGAGGTGACATGGACAGATGGGGCCGTGGTGCCGGTTGAGAAACCGGCACCGGCCAATTCCAAGAGCCTCGTGAGCAATCTTGTTGTGGGGAGTGCAATGGTGGGGGACACAACACAAGAACTTGTACTGAACCAAGAAAGGGATCAAAGAAAAATGATGCAAGCACAAGCCAAGCAAATGGTAGCCAACCAAGTCAAACAAGTGCCCAAGTGCCAAACCAATCAAATCAACCAAGCCAACGAGGAACTAGAAGTCAAAGAGGGAGTCAACTAGGTCTTAGAAGAGGCTGTGGTGGTGGTAGAGGCCGTGGTGACGTTCTTGGCCGTGGTGATGGTCTTGGCCGTGGTGATGGTCTTGGCCATGGTGGTGGTGGTTGTCGTATTTCGGGTTCCGGCAGACCCTTGAGGTTCGACCACTGGGGTGCGCGCGGAGATCACACCCTCAGCCTATCCATGTATCACCGCCTCGCTAGGATCTAAACTACTCGAAGAACAAAACTAAGGACACAAGATTTATACTGCTTCAGGCCACCATTGTGGTGTAATACCCTACTCCAGTTTGTGGTGTGTGGATTGCCTTTGGGGCTGATGAGGAACAGTACAAGGGAAGAACAGCCTCGCGAGGGTCTGTTCTTGATTGGTGCGATGAACTGCTAGGGGTGTTCAGTCACCTCTCTCTCTCCCTGTGTCTTGGGTGCGGATCTGATCTCATTCCCTCTCTTTGGGTGGCTAGTCCTATTTATAGGCGAAGTCCCCGGGCCTCTTCCCAAATATTGAGCGGGAAGGGCGCCAACAGTTCGCCATTTTGAAGGGGAACATCTAGTACACTTATCCTGACTAAAGTTGGTCCTCGCCTGCCAAAAGACCCTGACGATGACACTGGCTTGGGCTCCACGATGACCTCCGTTCTACCGTCCTGCTGGTCTTGGTCTTGTTGCACCAAAATGGTTGCCTTTGCTTGATACCCTTGCCTGTGCTTGCCCCCTTTGCACCAAAGGGGAAACAAGGACTCTGCGTAGGCTGGTGCCCGCCTGGCCTTGGTCGTCATGGCTTGCGTCACGGGCACCTCGTGAGGTACCCCGCCTTGATCCCTTCGCCTCCTTGCGAGCCAGCCTAACGAGGCCGTGCCTGAAGTAGCCTCCTGTCATCCGCCCCGTGAGGCTTGGCCCCTCGTGAGGGTCTTGAGCATGTGTTGATGAAGATGGGCCGTACTGGGCCACTCCTTGAGCCATGCCGCAGGCTGCAGGCAGACAAGTCTGGGTACCCCCGTTCCCAGAATGCCGACAGTAGCCCCCGGGCCCAAGGCGCGCTTGGACTTGGCTTAACAGAGAAGCGAAGAGGCAAGTGCGAAGCGCCACGGGCCCCAATAGCCTGTGACCTTGGGCACCGCGTGGCGGTTGATTGGGCGTGGGCGTCCTGGCTCCCCCACGACGCCTCGGTAACTACACGATTGGACAAGTCCCTGCATGCAAAACGGGTCATGATTACCTGTCATCGTGGAGGCCGTCGGTTTGCCTCCCTCGGCTATATGTATGGAACGGCGTGAGCCCCTCCGGTTCATCCCTCCTTACTACTCTCTGTCTTCTTCTCAGCCGCTCGCCATCCCCATGGCTCCACCGAAGAGGTTCTCGGCCGCGGAGAAAGGGAAGGCTCGCCAGGAAGGGCCCGGCTCCCCTCCGACCACGCGCGGCCGGGGCCGCCCTCGTAAGCACCCCACTACCCCTGCTGCGGCTTCCCGGGGCCGTGCAAGCAGTCCTCTGCGCAGCGGTGGGCGTCCGGCTACCATCGAGAGCTACGCTGGGGCTGCGCGAGCCCCAAGGCCGCGCTTCCGCTCGGCGGAGGTGCTGCCGGAGTTTGTCGTGTGGTCGGCGGACCCGACCGACACCTGGCTCCAACTTCCTCGTTTCTCCATATGTGAGCTTCCGGCTGGTGCCCCAGGCGGACTTTGGCTTCAGGCAGATGGTTGTTGCAGCAGGTCCTTTTGGGCTACCCTGGAGGTCTCCACCGCCGGGGAGGCGGCCTTGACCCGTGGCTGGCAAACATTTGCCCGCGTGCGCAGCCTGCGCCGACGTTGCACTCTGCACTTCAAGTTCGACGGCGACGCCACCCTCTACGTGAGGGTGTTCGGGGAAGACGGCCGCCGTGCCGGATACTGTCCCGAAGACGATGACTGCGGTCGCGCGCCCAGCCCCGGCGTTGGTCGGGGTGAAGGGGGCGGAGGGCGCGCGGGTAGCGGGGCCCGAGATCCGCCAAGCTCCGGCGACTCCCGTTCGGGTAGCAGCTCCTCCAGTGGTGGTCGTGACCAGCCCCCTCGTCGTCGCCCTCGTCTGGGAGAGGGCAGCGGGTCGGCCCGCCACCGCGCTCTGGTAAAGCGGGAGGTGGAATCCAGCTGAGCTTCGGAGGCTGTACGAGCCTTCGCTGAGTGCTGGCGCCGAGAAAGTCATCCCCCCTTTGGCTTTCCTTTCTCTCCTGCGTGAAAATAATGTAATCCATTGCCCCGCGGGGCGTGCTGAACTGTTGCTATTTTAATTGGTGTGTTGTTTCTACTGCTTATGTGCTATGTTTTCATTCTGTGTGTCTATGCGTGAAAACCACTTATCTTGGGGGGGGGGGGCTCGTCGCGGTCCTCGCCTCCCAAGGCCAGTGCGTCGTCCTGCCCCTTGTGTCCTATAGAGTTTAGTCAGCAAGGGTAGTCTCCAGCCTTGGTAGTGAGGGGAACCAACCCAAACCCCGTGATCGTGTCGCAATGCCCGTGGGGCACGGACTGGGAGGGGTGCTCCCGCAGCGGACTCGAGCAGGGAAGTTCCAAATTGCTGGGCAGAAAACACTCGCGAGGGTGCCCATGCTCCCCCCTCGCGAGACTTTGCGCGGGAGAAAACGAAACGGACAAGTAAAATGGAAGAGTCGCGAGTTCGAAACGGCAACAGCTTCGGAAAAACTTCACATAGGAACAAACATGCCAACTGCGGAAAGCAAATGAAAAAGGCCGCATCCGGCACCTAGTCTAGTCTTCGACATCTTCTCACCAGCGTGGAGCTAAGTGCTGCCACTAGGCGTGGGCGGGAGCCCCCGAGGCCCGAGGGCGGCACTCCGGAGACTCCGGGGCGTGTACAGCCCCACTCATTATTACGTGAGAGTGTCACGGGCGGCGAGCTTCACAGGCGTTTGCCTTCTTCACAGGCTCCAGGCCTTTTTCAAAATGCAGCAACTTCAAAGGCATTCGCCTTCTTCACAGGCACCTGGCCTTTTTCAAAACATAGCAACTTCACAGGCATTCGCCTTCTTCACAGGCACCGGGCCTTTTTTAAAACACAACAACTTCACAGGCATTCGCCTTCTTCACAGGCACCAGGCCTTTTTCAGGGGTAAAACCTTCGGAGGTGTTGGATGTTCCACGCGTTCTGGATGGGCACTGCCTCCTGGGTCTCCAATCATGCGGAGCCGGGCCTGGAAACATGAACAACCTTGAACGGGCCCTCCCACATGGGAGAGAGCTTATGCAGCCCCTCCCTGGAGAGAACCCGTCTGAGCACGAGGTCCCCTACCTCAAGAGTCCTGGGGCAGATGTTGCAGAAGTGGTATCGCCGCAGTGCTTGTTGGTACCTTGCCGCCCGCAGGACGGCTTCTCGGCAATGCTCCTCCCCCAGCAAGAGATCCGTCCCCCGCATGTCGTCCTACTGCGCTTCGTCAAATGCCAGGACCCACGCGGAATGACGCCTGACCTCGTCAGGGAGAACGGCTTTAGCTCCATAAACCAGAAAGAACTTGGTCTCGCCAGTCGGCTTGGTTGCGGTCGTGCGGGTTGACCACAGCACGGACTGGAGCTCATCATTCCAGCCCCTGCCGCAGGTCTCCAGCTTCTTCTTGAAGGTTCTGGACTTGAGGCCCCTTAGGACCTCTGCGTTGGCTCGCTCGGCCTGACCGTTGCTGCGCGGGTGCGCCACCGAAGCGTAGCATATCTGCGTTCCAAGGTTAGCACAATATGTTTTGAAGAGGTTACTGGTGAACTGCGAACCATTGTCGGTGATGATGGGGTTCGGCACCCCGAACCGGCTCACGAGTCCCTTGATGAACTTGACTGCGGAGCCTGCGGGAATGGTGCGGATAGCTTCCTCCTCAGCCCACTTGGTGAACTTGTCCACGGCAACGTAGAGGTAGCGGTAGCCCCCTGCCGCCCGAGGGAACGGGCCTAGGATATCGAGTCCCCAGACTGCGAAGGGCCACGAGAGGGGTATAGTCTGCAGACCTCCCGCCGGCTGATGGATCTGCTTGGCATGGAACTGACAGGCCTCGCAAGCTTTCACCAGTTCTGCAGTGTCATTGAGCGTCGTGGGCCAATAGAACCCGCTGTGGAACGCCTTACCGACGAGAGTTCGTGACGACGACTGATGCCCACAGTCGCCACTGTGTATGTCTGCCAGTAGCTCCTTCCCCTGCTCCCTGGAAATGCAACGTAGGGACACATCATTCGGTCGTCTTCGGTAGAGCTCCCCATCCTGAAGGCAGTATGTTGTGGCCTGCCGTGCCACATGCTCCGCCTCCTCCTCCTTTTCCGGCAACGTGCCTCGCGTCAGGTAACTCCTGAGCTCCGTGATCCAGTTCCCCTCCTGAGGTTCCAACGCCAGGAGCAGGCGCGCTCCTGATGTCGGGCCGCAGACCGGGGCTCCCAAAGCAGGCGGCTGGGGGAGCTCCCCTCGGGGCTGCGCCATGCTTGATAGCGATGGCGTCGCTGAGGGCTTGAAGAGCTGCTCTTTGAAGACGCGAGGCTCCTGAGGTAGCCGCCTGTATGCCCTTTTTGCGATGTCATCAGCCTCTTGATTGGTGCCGCGAGGCACATGCTGCAACTCTAGCCCCCAAAACTGCTTCTCCATCCTACGGACCTCCGTGAGGTAGGCTTCCATGTGTGCGTCCTTTGGCTCGTATACTTTGTTGGAGAAGTAGACAAGGAGCTACGAATCACCCTCGATGGTGAGGCGCTTCACCCCCAGGCCGACTGCGGTCTTCAGGCCTGCTATCAGGCCTTCGTATTCTGCTATGTTGTTGAAGAACTTTTCCCCATGCTGAAAATAGAGTTGAACGGTGTAGTAGAGCTTGTCTTGAGTGGGGGATATGAGTACTGCACCAGCCCCTGCGCCGTGCCGGGAGAACGCCCCATCGAAGTACATGACCCATCCGTCCGGTGCCTCGCTCCCTGGGGAGAGCGCTCGATCCTCGCCAGCCTCGAGGCCTGGTGCCTCTGCCCATTCGGCCACGAAGTCCGCAAGTGCAGCCCCTTTGATGACTCTGGTTGTGTTGAATTCTATCTGAAACGCCTGCAGCTCGATGTTCCACTCAGCGACTCTTCCAGCGGAGTTGGGGCTCCTGAGCACCCTTTCCAAGGGGTATGCTGAGACAACCTTGATGGGATGGCCTTGGAAATAGTGCTGCAACTTGCGTGAGGCCACCAATAGTGCGAGGAGGAGTTTTTGGGGCATGGGGTACCGCGCCCTTGCATCCCGCAATACCGTGCTGACGAAGTACACTGGGTGCTCGACTAGGTTGGTAGTGCTGGTGCCACTAGTGTCCTCCGGAGGCCGGGGCGCCTCCTAAGACAACAGAGCCCCCGGCGACTGGTCGCCTGGGGGAGGGGCCCCTTCTGTTTCGGGTGTGCTTCCCTTCTGTGGCTGGTGCTCCTTGGCTGCAGCCGTGGTTGCTGTGAGGCCCTCTCGGCCCTGCTTCGCTTTAACCCGGACGGTTGCTGCGGCCTTGGTCCTACGCTCCTCCCTAACAGCCACCAGGGCTGCGCTGGCAGAGTAGGGGGTGGCCGCAAGGTAGAGCACCAGGGGCTCCTGAGGGCGCGGAGCCACCATCACCGGGGGGGCTGGTAAAGTACCTCTTGAGCTCCTGGAATGCCTTGTCAGCCTGTTCAGTCCATTCAAAGGGGCCCTTTTTCTTCATCAGCTTGAAGAAGGGCAGCACTCATTCCCCCAGCTTGGAGATGAAATGCCCTAATGCGGTCATGAGCCCGGTGAGCTTCTGCATCTCTCTAAGGGTCTTCGGCGGGCTCATGTCCTCGACTACTTTTACCTTTTCCGGGTTGGCCTCGATGCCCCGGTGGGATACTAGGAAACCCAGGAGCTTGCCCGAGGGGACTCCAAACACACACTTCTCCAGGTTGAGCCGCAGGTCCACCTCGTTAAGGCTCGCAAAGGTTTCCTCCAAGTCCTGTATCAGAGTTTTTGCCTCTTGAGACTTCACCACTATGTCATCGACATAAGCCTCCACATTCCTTCCGAGCTGCCGACCCAAGGTGATGTGCATTAGCCGTTGAAAGGTCGCACCAGCATTGTGCAACCCGAATGGCATGCACGTATAGCAGTAAACCACGCACGGGGTCAGGAAGGCCGTCTTTTTCACATCTTCTACTGCCATCTTGATCTGGTGGTAGCCGGAGAAGGCATCCAGGAAACACAACAAGTCGCACTCGACGGTGGAGTCGACGATCTGGTCGATGCGAGGGAGCTGGAATGGATCCTGCTGGCAGGCCTTGTTGAGGTTGGTGAAGTTGACACACATGTGTTCCTTTCCCCCTTCTTCGGCACGACCATAGGGTTAGCCAGCCAGTCTGGGTAGCGGACCTCTCGAATGACCTCCGCCGCTTCCAACTTGCGGGTCTCTTGGACGATGAAAGCTTGCTTCTCAGTGAACTGCCTCCTTGCCTTCTGCTTCACTGGGCACACGTTGGGGCACACATTGAGGTGATGCTCGATTACGCCCCTCGGGACCCCTGCTAGTTGATCAGGTTCCCACACGAATATCTTCTTGTTCGTGTGCAGGAATTTCACCAAAGCTTTCTCCTGTTCGGGCTCGAGGTTGGCGCGTATGGTGAAGGTGGCACTGGTGGATCCGTCCTCGTCAACCAGTACCTGCTTGGTTTCTGCCTTGTCCTGAGTGAATAGCTACTTCTTCTTGGCCGGTGCAGCCCCCTTGGGCACAGAGGCGTCTGAGTTGACGGGCCGCACCGCTGCTGCGGCCTTAAAGACGAGCTTGAGCGCTTGCAACGCGTCCCCGGTGTCCCCAG
This sequence comes from Triticum timopheevii, assembly GCA_963921465.1. Taxonomy (NCBI): domain Eukaryota; kingdom Viridiplantae; phylum Streptophyta; class Magnoliopsida; order Poales; family Poaceae; genus Triticum; species Triticum timopheevii. The sequence continues at coordinate 119,352,473 of OY997274.1, forward strand.
GCACAGTGAGGACGCCGCTAATCCCGGGCATCTTCATGAGGTTGTCTGCCAGGTGAGTCGCAGCCATGAACCGGGCTAGCCGGGTAGCCAAGGATGGCGTTGTACGGGAGGCCAATGGGGGCGATGTCGAAGTCGATTAGCTCCGTGCGAAAGTTGTCGTAGGTGCCGATGGTCACCGGAAGGCGGATCTACCCCAGGGAGCCGATGTAGCCACCACCGACGCCCAAGAAGGGCTTGCTGGGCTGTAGCTGTTCCAGCAGTACGTGGAGAAGGCTGAAGGCCTCCACTGAGAGCACGTTGAGGCCAGCGCCGCCGTTGATGAGGGTCTTGGTGACCGCCACGTTGCAGATGGTGGGGGTGCATAACATTGGGAGCGCAACTGAGCAGGCCGAGTTGGAGGGATGATCATTTGAGCTGAAGGCCAGGTCGGCTTTAGGTGCCGCCCAACCTGGAGGTGCCCCGCGAGGCACAAGGGCGGCGCCGATCTAGCGGACGAATGGCTTGATGTGGTGGCCTGAAGGTGGTGCCTGCGATCCGCCTAGGAGGGCTGCGATGACAGGGGGCACCTGCGCAGCATGATGGGCAAGGAAGAGGTTGCGTAACTCCTCCCAGGAGGCCACAGAGGCCGCCGGCAGGTGGAGCAGCCACGTGCTCGGGATGCCGGTGAGGGCCATGGGCAGCCAGTTAGCCATGACCCTATCATCGCCTCCGGCCTTGAGGACGGCTTCTTCATATGCTAGCAGGAAGGCCAGCGGATCGGCCGCGCCGTCGTAGTGCGGCGGCATGTCCGGTTTGAACTTGTTCGGCCACTGCACCTGTCGCAAGTCGGGGGCCAGGGATCGAAGCCCCTGGTGCCCGCGCCGGCGTCGACCGCCGGAGCGGGCGGTGCGTTCGCTGCCATGAGGGCGGAGCACGGTGCTGATGGAGAACGGGTCGACAGAAGGGAGAGCTCCGGCGCACCCCTACCTAGCGCGCTAAATGTCGGATTTCGGGTTCCGTCAAACCCTTGAGGTTCGAACACTGGGGTGCGCGCGGAGATCACACCCTCAGCCTAACCATGTTTCACCGCCTCGCTAGGATCTAAACTACTGGAAGAACAACACTAAGGACACAAGATTTATACTGGTTCAAGCCACCATTGTGGTGTAATACCCTACTCCAGTTTGTGGTGTGTGGATTGCCTCTGGGGCTGATGAGGAACAGTACAAGGGAAAAACAGCCTCGCGAGGGTCTATTCTTGATTGGTGCAATGAACTGCTAGGGGTGTTCAGTCGCCTCTCTCTCTCTCCCTGTGTCTTGGGTGCGGATCCGATCTGTCTCCCTCTCTTTGGGTGGCTAGTCCTATTTATATAGGCGAAGGCCCCGGGCCTCTTCCCAAATATTGAGCGGGAAGGGCGCCAACAATTGGCCATTTTGAAGGGGAACATCTAGTACACTTATCCTGACTAAAGTTGGTCCTCGCCTGCCAAAAGACCCTAACGATGACGCTGGCTTGGGCTCCACGATGACCTCCGTTCTGCCGTCCTGCTGGTCTTGGTCTTGTTGCACCGAAATGGTTGCCTTTGCTTGATACCCTTGCACCAAAGGGGAAACAAGGACTCTGCACAGGCCGGTGCCCGCCTGGCGCCCACCTGGCCTTGGTCGTCATGGCTTGCGTCACAGGCACCTCGTGAGGTACCCCGCCTTGATCGCTCCGCCTCCTTGAGAGCCAGCCTGACGAGGCCGCGCCTGAGGAAGCCTCCTGTCATCCGCCCCATGAGGCTTGGCCCCTCGCGAGGGTCTTGAGCATGTGTTGATGAAGATGGGCCGTACTGGGCCACTCCTTGAGCCACGCCGCAGGCCACAGGAAGGCAAGTCAGGGTACCGCCGTTCCTAGAACACCGACAGTGGTAGTGTCCGTGGTGGTGGTCTAGGCCATGGTGGTGATAGAGGCCGCGGTGGTGGTAGAGGCCGTGGTGATGGCCTAGGCCTTGGTGGTGGCTATGGCCGTGGTGGTGATCTTGGCCTTGGCGGCAGTCGTAGTGGAGGAATGTTTTCTTGGCTCAATGGACCATTGTCGTATGTGACTTACTATTATCTTGTTATTTATGTTGTCATTGTCATTTTGCATAGTGTGACTAACTATTAAGTTGCCATTTTCTTAGGTATGGCAACAGAACGCTTCCAGCGGCTATTCGAGCAGTGCAGCGCCCACGGGATATGCGTCACACTGTTAATGTGCAGCGCCTAGGGCTTAGGCGCTGCACATACAGACATCACTTAGGCTGCACCCACCCACCTCCACCCACCCCCACCCCAGACCCCCCACCCCCCACACAAACCCGAAGCTCAGTACCTCCCCTCTGCCCTCCTCTCTCCCCCCTCAAATCCTTCTCAGAGCCGGAGATTTTGTCCGTGGATATCGAAGCCAACCCCTCCCTTAAGGTAATCTCCTCCGATCCCCTCGTTTTCATCCAAATGAACTCTCACATTACCTCAAATCCTGCTAGTTTGTGGAAACCCTAGTTGGCGAGTGGATTTGGAAATTCGTGTGGAAATATGTTGGAAAATTTTAGTTTTGGCTAGGGTTAGGCATTTGAATGCATTTACCTATGTACATGTCAATGTGTTGAATTTTGTGGGGAAACCCTAGTTTTGTAGGCATGGCTTCATCCGGATCCATGACGAGGCCACCGTGTGCTAACCAAGAAGACATGCCGAACAAGTGGGAGGACGCATCTTTGGACAAGGTCAACATCCCGCCATGTTGGTGTGGAGATGTTTGCAAGGTGAAGGTGTCCACCGACCGAAAGAAGTCATGGATGGAAGGGCGGAGATATTTTGTATGCCCGAACTATGCTTGTGACCGTGCACTTCCAACTAACACCTAGGACCAACCACCGGTAAGCTCAAGAAGTAAAATGTTACTCTAAAATGTGTGTCAACACTAACAAAAAATTTGTATGCAGTCACCGCCTCCTCTATGCAAGTACTTCACGTGGATAGATCATGAAGTGCCAGAAGATGTTCAAAAGGACCAATATCAAGATTGTCTTAGGTGCCAGCGACGGTTTGAAGAATCGTTTCGAAGAGGCTTGGAGGAAGAGCGTCGTCAAAAGGAGAGGATGGAGCAGAAGAAACGAGAGGAGGAGAGGGCACACAAAGCGAAACTTGCTTGTGAGGAGGAGAGGGTAAGAAAGCTTGCAAGGGCTCGCGAGGCGCAAGAGGAGGACTCGGCACATGACAAGAAGGGGTAATGGCCTCGCTCTGCTCAGTAGGGACTTTGCTTCGGTACACTCGTCATGAAACCGGATGTATCCATGCCGTATTTGTCATGAACTATCTTCTAGGGCAAGATGCCATTTGTCGTCAACTATGTCGTACTAGGCAAATTTGTCACTTCTAATGAATGTAACGTGAACTATGTCGTAGTAATGTTTGAATTGTCTTAAGTGATGAACTCATTGGCATCTATTACTTGTGTTTGTTCAAATTGTTGTGATGCTCAAGTTATTGTAAGTGTTGTGATGTTCGAGTGAATTGAAATTGTTGTCAACTCTGTTTTTGCAGTAAACGGCAGTGCAGTGCCCAGTGGACAGGCGCTGCAGTATACAGTGCAGCGCCCAGGGCCGAGGCGTCACACTATAGAGTGCAGCACCTGACCCTTAGGAGATGCACACTGACTTAGCAATTTTTGGGCAAGATCAATGCTACAAAGCTGCCGTGGCTCTCTAGATGCACATCCAAATGTGCAGCGCCTGAGTGTTGGGTGCTGCACTGTATAGTGTAACGCCTGAGTGTTGGGCGCTGCACAGTACGGTGCGGTGCCTGAGGCATGGGCGCTGCAGTGCTGTTAACTGCTAAACTGCAGAAATAGATGCACTTTTGGCTGCAAACTCAATTCACTAGTATAGTGGAATGTAGTGTTGTAAACTGCAGAAACTGAACAAAGAGAACTAATAACTTGAACATCACATCATTTAGGACAATTCAACATTACTACAAGTTCGCAAACATAAGTACCACACTAGTAAGAGTTCACCAACATATGACATAACCTCACAAGTTCATCAACCTAATGAAACAACTACAAGAGCACTTCCATAATAAAAGACACAAGCACTAATGCTTTCCGCACGTGTTCCTGGTGCCATGCCTGGAGGCAATCTTCTTCTTCCTGCTAGGACGAGCCTCCTCTTCCTCCACTTCCTCCTCTGCCTCATCATCCAAGCTAGCCATCCGCGAGGTCCCTATGACCATCTTTGGGTTGCCTCTGTTGTCAAAATCGGTGTGTGTGTGTGTACCGGCGTATGGCTGCCTACACTTCAACATATATGCGGACCGAATTTGAGCGTCCGCCAAAGTCATGTCATCATCAAGGTCATGGCCCTATCACACAATCAAACAATATGGTAAAGACCGGCGTCGTAATCAAGTGAAAATCACATCTAAAGGATTAGTCATACCTCTTGGGTGAACGCACCCTCATCATCCAGATAAGTATATGAGTAACTCACATCGTCCCCCTGATGGTGAGATAAGGGGTCTGATGGTGTAACAGACCTAGAGGCAGATGGTTCATCATATTCAAAGTCACGACAACCGAGAAGGTTAGATAGCCACCTTAACTTCTGGGCCTCACGCTATAACATGAACAAGTGTATAAGATACCAAACTCCGCAAGATATGTAACATGGACACACCTGAGTGCGATATGTACCTTGAGAAATTTACGTAGTGGACCTTCATCATTGCCTTCTCCAACTGGTGTCTTCTCAAGAATAGACTGGCTTTCATCAGCTGCTTTCTTGATCTGGTTGCACTGCGGATGAGAACGAAGTAACACATTAACCATTCAAACATGTGTAATACGGCCAACAGGAAAGTAAAGAAGGGAACACTTTACCACATAGTTAATCGCCGGAACAGCAGGGACTCCTAACCCTTCCCTGACATCTTTGGTGTACCGCCGCTTCGATACATCCTCAAAGTTTACGGGCTCTTCCAGAATATCATCGTTGTATGCCAGCACCATATCTCAACTCGAGCATTTTCAAGAAACCATCGTAGGTAGTTATTGAAAGCAAGTGAGCTGTGCTCACGAAGCTGGCCGTGTGCACTGTTACGAGCTTGCTCCACACTAAGATGGAAATGGTTAACATATGATGCATGATGCTTGTCCCAATCCTTTATCTTCCGCTGCTTTCTCCTGTCCAACCTGTATGGTACAAAATCAAACATTAGCACAATCAAGGAGTGGCGATGCTTAGTCAATATGGTTCATGCTCTCTTACCTATGAAGTGCTTTGTTCGTGTCCACCCATTCCGGCGGGTGACGGTGGAACAGACCAAACTAACGATACACGTGATGTGGCAAATGAAACTCAACCACCCAGTTGCATATCAGTGGGCACCGCATAAGCCAGATATCCCTATCCCGCAAGCACATCGGGTTGATGACAAACTCCTTGGTGTACCCAAGCCTGTCATTGGCGCCATACGGCCGCCATACCACCTATGAAATAGGGCAACAACGCAACATTGATGACTATTTTTCAGGCAAGCATGAGAAATGACTAAAGTAATGTCCTCGTTACCTGCTCAGGCGTAATCGTGTCCAACTCGGTGATACGTCTCCAACATATCTATAATTTTTGATGTATTCATGCCATGTTTATTATATTCCTACATGATTTTGGTATGAATTGGTTAGAACTAAACCGGACTGACACTGTTTTCAGCAGAACTACCGTGGTGTTGTTTTTGTGAAGAAATAAAAGTTCTCGGAATGCGCTGAAAATCAACGGAGATTTTTTCTGGAAAATATAAAAAATACTGGAACGCAGAGTTACTAGAGGGGAGGCCCGTGGGCCCCACGAGGGTGGAGTGTGCGCCCACCCCCCGAGTACGCGCCCCTGTGTCTCGTGGACTCTCCGTGGTTCCCCCTGACTTGTTCTCGATGCCAACCTCTATATAAATCCCCAAACCTCCAGAAAATAACCTAGATCGGGAGTTCCGCCGCCACAAGCCTCTGTAGCCACCAAAAACCAATCGTGACCCTGTTCCGGCACCCTGTCGGAGGGGGGATCCATCATCGGTGGCCATCTTCATCATCCCGACGCTCTCCATGATGAGGAGGGAGTACTTCACCCTCGGAGCTGAGGGTATGTACCAGTAGCTCCGTGTTTGATCTCTCTCTCTCTCTCACTCTCTCTTGTGTTCTCTCTATGGCACGGTCTTGATGTACCGCAAGCGTTGCTACTATAGTTGGATCTTATGATGTTTCTCCCCCTCTAGCTTCTTGTAATGGATTGAGTTTTCCCTTTGAAGTTATCTTATTGGATTGAGTCTTTAATGATTTGAGAACACTTGATGTATGTCTTGAATGGGATACCCATGATGACAATGGGGTATTCTATTGATTCACTTGATGTATGTTTTGGTGATCAACTTGCGGGTTCCGTGACCTTGGGAATCTATGCATAGGGGTTGGCACACGTTTTCGTCTTGACTCTCCGGTAGAAACTTTGGGGCACTCTTTGAAGTTCTTTGTGTTGGTTGAATAGATGAATCTGAGATTGTGTGATGCATATCGTATAATCACATCCGCGGATACTTGAGTTGACATTGGGGTATCTAGGTGACATTAGGGTTTTGGTTGATTTGTGTCTTAAGGTGTTATTTTACTACGAACTCTAGGGCTGTTTGTGACACTTATAGGAATAGCCCAATAGATTGATCGGAAAGAATAACTTTGAGGTGGTTTCGTACCCTACAATAATCTGTTCGTTTGTTCTCCGCTATTAGTGACTTTGGAGTGACTCTTTGTTGCATGTTGAGGGACCGTTATATGATCTAATTATGTTATTATTGTTGAGAGAACTTGCACTAGTGAAAGTATGAACCCTAGGCCTTGTTTCGAAGCATTGCAATACTGCTAACTTTTATCATTAGTTACCTTGTTGTTTTTATATTTTCCAGATTACAAAAATCTATATCTACCATCCATATTGCACTTGTATCACCATCTCTTCGTGAAACTAGTGCACCTATACAATTTACCATTATATTGAATGTGTTAGGGACACAAGAGACTCTTTGTTATTTGGTTGCAGGGTTGTTTGAGAGAGACCATCTTCATCCTACGCCTCCTACAGATTGATAAACCTTAGGTCATCCACTTGAGGGAAATTTGCTACTGTCCTACAAACCTCTGCACTTGGAGGCGCAACAACGTCTACAAGAAGAAGGTTGCGTAGTAGACATCACTCGGCAATGTACTTTTGGTACATGAGATTGACATCGTTCGTCATCTCAGATAACACATCCCACTTGTAAGCCCAAGTGAGGCCCCATAATTCTCCATCTTCATCCCAAGGATTAAACTTGACGCTCTTCGGGCGTCCAACAGGCAGACACTCCCAACTCCATACAGAAAGTAGAAGCATATTACCATCAATGCCTACACTACATGTGATCCTGCAACACGCATCGTCCAGCTGCATATGAAAGAAAACAAAGTTAACTTGACAGCAAGGTTGCATTGCTAATGAAGAAATGACTTGATAACAAAACAAACCAACTATCTGTCGGTACAAGTAGGCAAGAGTCGCTGAACCCTAGCTCCATCCGCTATCGAACACGGTCAACGCCTTCAGCCACATCCATAGAGCGTTCTTGCCTGTAGAGTCAGGAAACAAAGTCCTCGAGACAACGTACCACATATAGACACGAGCATGTGTCTGTATCACATTATCAGTGGCATCCGCGGGGCAATGCGCAAAGTTTCTTTGAATCCACGTGAAAGCAGCTCCGGCTACTTTCATTTCCTTCCTCTTCTTCTCTTCTCCCTCCTCTACATCAGCCTCAGCCTCGGTAGGAGCCATACCGATAAGAGCAATCATCTGCTTGCGCCACCATCAGAATCGGTGCTCATAAATAGAGGCCTCCCGTTGATAGGAAGCCCGGTGATCAAGGCGACATCCTCGAGCGTCACGGTCATCTCCCCAATCTGAAGATGGAAACTGTGCGTCGCCGGCCTCCACTGATCCGCAAGAGAGGTCACCAGTGGAGCGTTGAGGTTCGGCGTGGACCGGCTGACCAACTGAATCCACGGGAGGAGTCCTGCCTGCTGGATGTAGGGTGTGTACTGCTCATCGTAGGGCATGGCAGGACCAGAGACACCGTGATACCGAATCTTCAGAGGTTCAAGCTTCTGCAAAAAACAAGTAATGACAAATCTTATGGCATGTCAATTTCAACTAAAGGCAAATTTGCAAAAATATTTAGATTACTCATTATTACCATCTCCTTCTCGCGCATCATGTAGGCCCGGTGTTGTGTGTCGTAGGCATCGTCGAGAAGCCAAACCATCCTTACAAAGTTCAAACAATAAACATATATGAGTTCATCTTCATCTCAAATATCGGTATACACTAAATATCTCATATGTGTTCAACTACAAGAATCTCAACATCTCCTTCTCACACAATGAATAAATGATTGTAAATTGTCATATATATCTCGTATGTCATATGTGTTCGAATAAACTCAACATCTCATATTTCAAATAAACTCAACATCTAATATATATTAAAAAAACTAAACATCTCATATATCTTTCCCCAATAATAAAGCAAATAGGGTTTCCGTCGTACGTCGTCAGCTTTTTGCATAAAAGTCCCTTCGTTTCTGAGAATTCAACCCGCGGTCCTACTTTAAGTGTGTTCCTGATGAGATAATGTTTTGTTTTTACAGAAACCCCCCTGCCACCACTGCCACTTATCCATTGCGGCCATCACTGCCACTTATCCATTGCCGGCCTCCACCACCGGGCACGCGCCGCCGCTTGCCGTCGGTGTGCACGCTGGAGAAGCCAAGGAAGGGGTGATGCGTCGCAGCGGGCGTCCGCGCCGCGTGAGCCCAAGAATGGGTCGAGGCATTGGAGAGCGCGGTAGACAGGAAGTAGCCGGAGGTGGCCTTGGCCGGCATGAGGGCGAGCTCGCGGGCGCGCTTGCGGCAGGCGAGCCTATCCCGCAGGTCCTCCTGCTGCTTGACGAGGCCAGTGGCCTTCACGACGAAATCAAATTAGCACAACCAACAACGTCCGGGGTGATGATTTCCAAATTACTAAAATGACAGAGATGCAGATGGGGATAAGAATGATCGCAAAGAGGAGTCCCGGTCATCCACGGAGCAACATCTGGGCCGCCATCAGATGCTTTAGGCGAGCGCCACCGGCGCTCCCGTCGGCGAGGGGCGGCTTGCCCGACCAGCGGTCCACGCGCAGGTGCGCTCCACGCGAGCGTGGCGAGGGACGGCCCGCGACGGGTCGATGGCGCGCTGTCGTCTTCATCCTCACGTATGATGGAGTCGAGGCAGAGGGTCGCAACGCCGGTCGCGGCATAGATGCTCGCCAATGATCGGAGAACTCGGAGGCGGCGGCGGCGTGACGACGGCCGTGGTGGCGGCGGCGGCGAGGCTCCCTGCTTGCTTCCTCTGCTCATGGCCATAGAGAAAAAGAAAGGTCTGAGATGCAGGGGGAAGAGAGGAAGAAGGAGAAAGGAGGGAGAAGGAGGCGCTGTGGGGAGGCACTGGAGCTCTGGTGGGGCGGCGTGCGCGAGGGCAAAGAGGAGGAGAAGGCGGTCGAGGGGCTCGGTGGTGGCCTGGATCTGATCTCGATCGAGAGCTCTGCGGGAGGCCTTGAAGCAGCGGCGGCCATTGAGAGGGACTGGATTGTCGTTCCCCGCTGGACAAAGAGAAGATGAGAGAAGATAGGAAGGGAATCCGGAGTGTGGCAAAACGAAACGTGTTGGCGAGATAGACAGCGGTGCGTGTGGGATCTCCGGATCTGACAACACGTTTCGTTGTCTTTTGTTTTTTTAGCCACAGCTGGATAATTTGTTGCAACGGACACCCGAATGATCTGGACACGGGAGCATTCACCGAATAAAGATAAGCTAGATTTGATAATATAAATAACTATAGGTAAGATTAAAGAAATAAGAATTGACTAGGAGGGACACGCTCCTTTATCCATCAAACCGCTTGGCTGTGCATCCATTTTCTTTCTTCCCGAATCTACATGCACGCGATTGCGGCTTTGGTTCTACATTTTTTTTGAAGTTGGATTTGCATCTGTTTGCGATTTTTGACGTACTCATATTGACTAAATAGCTCGGGTCACACACTGCGGCAACATGTACGCCTGGACGTCCAATAAAGTACATACATAAATTATCTCAAGGCGCTGCTGATTTCGGTTTATACGAGTGTACAGTAAAATATCGGTATCAAAATATAGGTATTTACATGTCATGACCACAAAGTCTTTAATTGTTCTCAATAAGGTTGTTGTTCCGGATCAGGAAGAAGATGACATGCTTGATGTCCTTGAATATGGTCATGTTGAAGGTGGTATGGAGGAACAATGCAACCAACTTATACATCCTTTTGACCAAAACATTGATTTTTTTTTTCGAAAAGGGGGGACTCCCCGGCCTCTGTATCAGAATGATGCATACTGCTATGGAGAAACAAAAACAATTACATCCACGTAAAATTACTTTTGAAGTATTATATATATGATGTTTTTATTATTCGTTGTTCATGCAATGATTAATATACCGGTCTGGTATGCTTTGTCACTAGGCATCGACATACTTATCTAGAACTTCGTAGTGAAGTCGGACGAAAAACATGGTGTATATAGCAATGCTCTTACTTTAATATCATTTTTCTGCTATCTAAATTGCTTCAAGGAAAAACATAATACTCTGGCATGCAAACAACACATATATTCTGATGCTCATATCCAGCGTAATTAGATTTATTTATAAGTAGCTACATATGCTCTATTCATGATGCATATTTTATATCAGTTTTTTAATCAACAATAGATTCATATAGTATCCAAAACTCTCATGCAAGAAAGTAATTTGGATGGCAATCTCGAGTCACGGAGATGGCAAATAACAAAGAAGAAAAAGAGATAAAAAGCGGTATGCATGAATGACTAATGAAGACAAACAGGAAAAACTGAAAAGGTGACGTGAAGCCTATCCACTAAGCAAAAGAACTAAAGATTTGACCCGGTTGCAAAAAAATACACACAAAAAATAAAAAAATATGCAAACATGAAGCCAACACAGATGATAAAAAAGTGTGCATGGGAAAGGCAGAAAGACACAAATATGCAACCAGAACAAAAGAACCAACAATTGAGGCGCATCACGCTAAGCAAAGATTGAACTGCGATGGAGAAATCCTGCATATATCACGACAGTATAAGAAGTTATACATCCATGCGACAAGGACTTCACAATGAGCACACACACAACATGCTTCGACACTAGGCGAAGTATAAGACATTTTTACTGTGGTCACTATATATTTAATATATATTGACGGTCTAATCTACAATGTCATATCGAAGTCATACAGTCATACAAAAAACATCATGTGGGCTCTTACTTCGAAAATCCTTTGAATTAGTACCTGAACTCTTGAAGAATGTGCTTCAAAGTCAGAGAAAAAATGCACTCGGTGGAAGTCATCCGTGTACCACCCTCTCTTTTCAACCATTGCCTATACATCCGTAGCAACGCACGGGCATATTTCCTAGTATCTACAAAACTCAGCATCTCATAGTTATCTACAAAACTAGGCATCTCATATATACCTAAAAAAACTAAACAATCTAGGGTTTCACTAACAAGAATCATATATTGTGAACTAATGAACAATACTAGTGTAGTACCACTATGACTACACATCCTAAATCAAGCAAATCAAGTGTTCCACCAAATCTTGGACAAATCTCTAAAATGGCAACGAATTTACGGAGTAAAAGAAAGGGAACGGAGGAGTTTGACTAGTAGGAGGGATTGGAGATCGAATCCACGGATTAATTCTTCAGATCTGAGAGGGATGTGGGGGGGGGGGGGGGGATTCGATGGGGGCGCCGCCGCTGCTCTTTGTCTAGAGAGCAACTGCCTGGAGAGGGGGAGAACTGCCTGGGAGGGCCGGGCCGATGCGCTTAAGTCATTGTGCAGCGCCTAAGCGCTAGGCGCTGCATGGCTGGCTGTGGGGCCGCGCCTGGCCCCGGCCTGCTATGCTGGCCGAGAGTGCGATGCCTAAGACAAAGGAGCTGCATGGTGGAGTGCAGCGCCCGGCTGTCAAGCGCCACACAAAACAGTCAATTTGTAAATTTTTGAGTAGTTCAAATCTTGAATTGATTTCGTTCTCAGGTCAAATATGTGTTTTCTGCCACTTAAATCGATCATACATGCGCTCTCGCTCTCTCTCTCTCCTGGTGCATGCGTACGTACTACGTATAGAATCAGATCATGGATCGCTACGCATGTAACCTACTAGAGTAGCTACGCTAGCATTTTTCCAGAATCTGCTGCCTGCAGTGTGAACGAAGTACGCCACGCCTAGATGTTGGGCCATCTAGGTGGTGCATTTTGGCAGGAGCCTGCCGTAACGGCTGTTTCAAGCGTGTATGTGGATCGGTGCAGTATACAGCGTACCGTGTACTGTTGAATCTTGGGAGGGTCTTCATCAGCCATGCATGTGGATCTCAGCTCTGCAAGATTGTGGCAACAGTGTTAGGAATCAATATCCTGGTCCTATTGCTGCTGCTGCTGCTGCAGGTTTGTCAATAGGCAGACAGCTCAGCGGCCGATCGGAAGGTTAAGCAATAAGGAAATGTCAAAATTACTGTGGGTGTGAAATGATTTGTATTCTGTAACTTTTTGGTCGTTGCTTCTTTTGTGTTGGTTGAGTATCATGATTATTAGGAAGTATATGATAGATTTGGATTTATTTCTACCTTGCCTTGTACTCCAAGATGGCTATATACTTTTATATATATGCCCACGAGGCTCAAGCAATATAATCATCGATTCCAACAATTTTCTCTCTATTTCTTCTAACAGTGTTTAAACAAAACAATGGTCAGAAAATTACGAATATAAATCATTTCAAGAAAATACCATATTATATCCCGAAATGTGAATTGAGTGAGCTTCCATCACCTACTCAGACCGCCAAGAGTGGTTGGCCGCCATGCACGTAGAAGGGGTGAATCCATGCTCGTTGCACGGAATAGTCGCTATAATGCCTGAAGAGCCACCATCCGACCCATGTCAGTTTTGTCTTCTGTTTTTTGCCCTTCTTTTCCCGTTTGCTATTTTTTAAATATTTTCTAATTAATGTGTCTTTCCTCTTTCTCTCAATCTTTTAAATTGTTGTTTATGTTTACCATTTATGAAGAGTTATTTTTCTCTTTTTCTCGGGGGCAAGTACATGAATGGTTAACTTTTTTCTCAAATACATGAAGTTTTTAAAAAATCATGGACTCTTTTAATACATGAATATATTTTGCTAATGAATTTTATTACATATGGGATGTAGATTATTTTATATACATACAAACATTCTACGCTAGCTCTGCCTGAAGGCCCCCCCCTAATGACCCGGTCAGTGCGCGTCCATTTAAAAGTACAATGTTTTGTTATTAAATCTAAAAAGGGTATACACTTTCTAATAATATTGAATATCAATTTAGAAAATTATGTGTTGTAAAATGCTAAAATGTTTTAAAAAATGTTCATGCATTTGGAAAAAGTCACATATATGAAAACATTATTCATGTATTTAAAAAATAGGTTCAGGGTATGGCTTTCTGACATCAACATAGTGTTCATGTATAAAAAAGATAAACTTGTATATTAAAAATATATTCACATTGTACGTAAAAGATATTCATACGTTTCAACAAAGTTTGTACCGTTTTTTGTTCAAGTGTGTTAGCGTCTACATTCATGTTATTTTAATAAATGCTTACATACCCCCTCCCCCACCCGAAAAGAAGAAGCATCAAATTGAAAAAACAGTGAAGAAAGAAAAAAATAAAAAATAAAATAAAATAAGAAAATATTAATAAAGAATAGAGGCAAAATTGGAAAGAGAAAGGTCAAAGAAACAATAAAAACCGAGGGAGAAATGAAAAACAGACTGGTCTTATTGGGCATGGCCCATCGATGAGTGACCTATCCCTAAACAAAGCTTTCCTAACAAAAGGAGCTCCACGAAACTGTTGATGAACAATCCTATTATGTGCGGGAGCAACTAGTTGAAGAGTGCCTCCCGCCGCTGGCAATTAACCTAGACATCGAGAGTGTTCCGGCGCTCCATAAGGTGCACCCCAACGTCACCACATGTCAAGACCTCCCCACATGTCCCCACTTTTTGGTTTTTGCATAGGTTGGTTCATCTTGGGAGCACAAGTCAACGCTTAGTTGGTGCACATGTTACTACTCGTTGGGAGCACATGTTAGGTCACAATAGGAGCACGCGTTAGTGCTAGTTGGAAGCATATGTTAGTTCATGCATGATGGCTAAATCGGAAGAAAAATAGTGATGTTTCGCATGGCAACTTTAGGAATTTTTGTTGTTTTCTAAGATGATGACAAATTCAGAAATTGCATGCTATGTTCACATGGAAAATTTCGCAAAGATTGCTACATAGATCATGGCAAATGAACCTAAATCATCTGATTCACTATGCTCCTTAATTTCAAAGCTCTTTCATTCTGTTGAGGTGTTCAATTTGCATTTGGTTCGTGATTTTGACGGCGTCAAGGATTTCTCAAGGAGCTTTCTCATTTAGTTGAGGTTTCAATGTTGCATTTGATTTACAATTTTAACTGGGTCAACAACTTCTCAAATTAATCGGCACCAACTACCCTGTAAAAACACATCAGTCCCGTGCACCCTCTCACGAAGGAACAACACGGTGGTCCCATTTGAAGCATGCCACCAAAGTGCCACATGGCCATCCAAACACAAGTTTGCAGTCGACACCCACTAATGAGCAGACACTTGACACATGTGAAAATAAGTGTGAACAAAATAAATCCACATACGAGGGTTGTCACCGGATAAATGAGGGAAATCATGCTACAACTTGACTTAGTGGTCGTGGTCACGATCCCACGGCCGATCACGCTCGGGCAAGTGCTCCCGTGGTCAGTCCCACTCCTGAACTGGTGTGCACCCTTGAACTTCAACGTGCCCGGCCGTGGCACCATCCTGAGGTGAGCCTGAAGCTATGAGAAAGCTGGCACCTTGCAGCACTCCTTCCTGTGTTTCCAGCGAGACGCTGATTCGCAATCTAGTAACAACCCGCGTCACCGAGGTGTCGCTTTGAAACTTCCAATTAAGGAAGAGTTGTTCTAGCAGGCACGGGTGGAGAGTTTGCCTCACCTTCGATAGTTTTGTCGAGATGAAAAAGGAACCCATCTTTTGGATTGAAAAGTGTGAGTCTGTTTTGCCCACTTTATTGACCCCCTCTATCAAAATGATAAAAAAGGCATTTCAAATGCTTCTTATTCTCGTGTTTGATCTTATCCATCTCTGCTCTGCTTCCATGTGGTTTTTTAGACCTCTTTGCCCTACTTGAGAGATATACTAATATAAATGCTTCAGGAGTTCTATCATGGCAGGTTGAACTTGTCCAGACTAATATATTGTATAAACCCTTGAGTGTTTTAATGGAACAAGGTATTATATTCATATTGTCCTTGCCAGCATTGTCCTAAGAGTGTCTTTCTTCTCCCAAAAAAAGAGTGTCTTGCTATCGCAGATGTGATCCATGCTCTCGTGAGTAGTGATGGGTTGCTTACCAAAATTCTCTAACCGAGCGGTCATGTCGTCAAACTTACTATGTATCGCTGCCAAAGACAACTGCAGTTGATCCATGTTTTCACCCATGGCATCGATGACAAGCTTGGTTTGGGATGTGGGCGCGAAGGCTTTGACTGTGTCGGTTCAACGCGTCTCTAAATCAAACTACCCTAGTTGGGGATTTTAAGTGTATTCACCGAAGCTATTCCTCACTTTTCGTTGTGGGATTTTACGTTCATTCGTGAGAGAAAACAAAAGAACCATGACCGCTGATACCAATAGTGAGGCACCAACTAGGGATCTCATGGATAATCACATATGGCTAGGCAATTTGAATTGGGGGAGTGGGGTTGGTAGACAAGCGAGATTGGATGGAGAAGAGGGTGTGATTGAGATGTTACATTCACTAGCTAAATACCCGTGCGTTGCTACGAGTTGAAACAATATCTCAAACTGGTGGCGAGACTAATTATCCTCAGCAACAATGGCGTCAACTATGTCAGGACAACGTAGGTGGCTACCAGCTGCTGTTCGGGGAAGGGCAGTGAGATGAGAGGTGAGGTATGGTTTTAGGTGCAATCTGTCGTCCGACCAAACAATCCAGGTCTCGGCTCTATCGCAAGACAACAACAGATGGGGTGGCTAGTGTGTCATGTCGTCGCCTCATTGACAGATAATAAGTGTATTCATGAGACGTAGCACGGCCATTGATGCGGTTAGCCGAAAGTCATGCATAGACGTCATGGAGAGTCACCTTGTGTTTGTGGTCGCCGAGCAATCAGCACAGCATCGTTGGAGACAACCACATAGTAGAGGGTTATGGTGTGTCGGCGTAGAGGCCCTAAAGTAGAAAATTGCTCGATCTGTTGATTATTTAGATGGAAAGCTTAATTTCGTCACACATAGACAAATCGGTTGACATACGTAGGTACGTGAAAAACCCAACAATCGGTTAAGTTATTCCCCCGTCCCCGATTTGGCAAGCCACGAACGTTCCTTTTTATTATGAGAATGTTGGAAAAAATTCCTAATTAAATGGACCTAATTAATTGCATGCCTAGTAACTACTCACCCCTCCGGAATTTCTTGTCACGGAAATAAATAGAAATGGATGTATCTAGAACCATGACGCCCCATCTAAAAATCATTAAAGGCTTTGTTCTTGAATTGATTCGAGGCTTGGTTTCAAATGATTTTTGCATTAATGACTGCAATGGACGAATCTTGGTTCTGACATACGAAATCTCGTTTAATAGTAGAGGTCTTTTGCACTCGCCATGGCCTCCAACCGCCGAATCTCCTGAAAAATCATAGTCTACCAGTGTAGACCTTCATCCAGATTGTATGGTCTATAAAGGAAATTTCTCGTGTTAACGCCACACATGTGAGATCAATATCAATGTTACAAATACTCCATCAATTCCACCACAAATGGAGTACTTGATACTCAGGCATCTCGGAGGTTCTTGAGTGCACCATTATTTGTGGCCTTCGGTCTCATTTACGGTCCATGATTTTTTAACTTAACATTTGTCTTATTCATGTGAGACAACTTCCCTGTTAGACATATTTGAAATGTATTGGCTGTTATTTTTATGCAATCAATTAGTAGGCCATTAGGAACAGAGAATATTTGAACGATTTTGGTCATGGATAGGAGCATCTAGGAATGGGCCTCCATCTTATTTTTCTGATCTACACGTGTCCGGCTCGGTTTCTACCTTTTTCTATCTTACAATACAAGTTACATATTTTATGGCGGTTTATGTCTACGGGCCCTAATCCGCCTTTGGGCTCTGGGTCTTCAAGTGTCTGTAGTAAAGCGCCATACTCCTTGTCTTCATGGGCTTCAATATGGATGACTCCTTATGAGTGTAACCCGGCCCCTCCTGGGCGGTTTATACTCGGTAGTTATATCCCCAACATTAGGCCCCAAATTGATTTGAACCAGTTCATGTCAATCTTCAATACTTAGAAAAATTTCTTCTTGAACATCTTCACGTGAATCTTGTAAACCGCCATGACATCATCTTCATGTGAACTTTTTAAACCGTCGTGAGATCATCTGTTTATTAAAACCGTATATACTTCCCTTTTATTAATAAACCTCCGAAAATCGAGGCGACAGCTCTGTCACATATCCATTTTTTGGGCTCCTCGATTCCCACACCTATCGCTTATCCCTTCGTCTTTTAAATAGGACCAGGGGTCATTTTCTCTTTTCCCCTTTCGTATCTCTTCGCCTCGTCTTCTTCGTCGCGTCGCCTCAGTGCTCGAGCACAGCCGCCGCCGTCGACCTTCGCCTCTGCTCCAACAACGGCCGCTGCATCAACCTGATTTGACCAGAGAAACGCGACGCCACTCCGCCGCCCCTTCACCTCAGTAAGCCTTCCTTCTTTTCACCTCAGATCTACCACTAGGGTTTCAGTGTTCTTCGGTATTCGTCGATGTCCTTCGGTGTTCTTCACTTGTACTTTACTGTCACACGAGTACTTTGCTCTGGATTAGGCCCTCGAGGGGCGTCATGGTTCCGCGCACTGCTTGACACAGCCGGTTCATCAATGTGCCTGCTATAACTCCTGTTCGGGCGAAGGGTTGAATGAATTCTATCTTGACTATATGAATAGGTCTGCCGTTGAACCATAGCTGTCTGAAGAAGATCTCTGGCGCATCGTGTCTCAACCACCGCTGGAGACTCGCCCTCCATTGGAATAGCTGCCAATCGCGATGCCGCAACAATCATGTTATCCAAAGGGGTGGAGAAGTGACCCGGTGGTGTCGGCATGTACTGAGGCGGGTCAAGGTTCCGATGAGGCGGGTCCATTCCCCGGGGCTGATCCGGCGCTCCTGTCCCAGGTGCTTTGATCCGGTTTGCTGCCGCCACATTACTGGTTCCTGCTCCTGGTGTGCTAAAAAGGTTCATTGCTTCATAAACTGGTGGTAGACAAGATCGGTGCCTCCTCCTCAACACGTCATTTGAAGCGTTCTGATCCAGCGTGAGCCGGTAATTTTCTGCATGAATCCGCTACGCCTGAGCATCCAAAGCGACTCGCTCAT
This sequence comes from Triticum timopheevii, assembly GCA_963921465.1. Classification (NCBI taxonomy): domain Eukaryota; kingdom Viridiplantae; phylum Streptophyta; class Magnoliopsida; order Poales; family Poaceae; genus Triticum; species Triticum timopheevii. The sequence continues at coordinate 119,371,202 of OY997274.1, forward strand.
CAGTCATCCTGGTTTCCTCAGCCACTAAGTCCTCCTTGGCCTGAGCTATCTGATGTCGCAGCTTCGTGACCTCCGTGTTATGTTGATCTTGATTTTCCAGGGTAACTGCTGTTGTCAACAATGTCGTCCAGTCGTCCAATAAACCGTACAGAATTTAGCCGGACGGCGTGTGGGGCCTCCTGCCCCGGCTGTCGATCCGGAAATCATTGCTGCTGCAGTTGAGGATTGCAACATGGGCTGCGTACCGGTCATGAAGATCGCAACCCGGTTCGGTGGTTCAAGAGGGTCCGGAATACTGTCGCCATCGGAACAGCCCCAAAACCGGCCATCTTGCAGTTGGTACAGTCGGTCTCACCGGTGGATGATTCGCCATTAGAATAAACGACCGTCTCACCGTAGGACACCGGTTCAGACTCCGCACCATGGATGGATCCTACGAACGCATGCTTCATGGCAGGCTGAACCCGAGCAGGGCTTGCACGCTGAGCCGTCTCGATGAGGCCGGTGCAGATGTCCGGCTCAGGGCCCAGTTCGCCGATCTTGCCGATGAAGACGTGAATTCCTCCAAAGGAGACCCAGTACCCGTACTCGATTGAGCTGGCGTCGGGGCCCCAGCCTGCGTCGTCGATGTAGAGCTTGCCACGACGACTCTTGGTCATCCAACCCACTGCGTATCCCTTGAGTCCTTTGTAGTTGCCCTTCAAGAACTCGAAACCATCATGCGATAGCCCCACGGCGGGCGCCAACTGTCGTGGAATTATCACGTTAAATGTCCTAGTATGAGGACTTAGTCGTGGAGTCATCGCAACGAGACTAGCTTAAAGGGGTTAAACCGGACAAAGGACATGGGGAGTTTATACTGGTTTGGCCCCTTGCGGTGAAGGTAAAAGCCTATGATCCAGTTGTGGTGGAATTGATGGGGTCTCGATGAGCGGGGAGCGAATCCGCTTTACCTATCTCTCGAGTTGTTTTTCTTGTCCCTGAACCGCTGTCGGGTCGTCCCTTTATATACACAGGTTGACGCCCGGTGGTTTACAGAATCCCGAGGCCGGCTCATACACGTGTCCGGCTCGGTTTCTAACTTTTTCTATCTTACTATACAAGTTACATATTTCATGGCGGTTTATGTTTATGGGCCCTAATCTGCCTTTTGGCTCTGGGCCTTGAAGTCTCTGTAGTAAAGCGCCATACTCCTTATCTTCATGGGCTTCCATACGGATGACTCCTTATGAGTGTAACCCGGCCCCTCCTGGGCGGTTTATACTCGGTAGTTATATCCCCAACATTAGGCCCCAGATTGATTTGAACCTGTTGATGTCAATCTTCAATACTTCGGAAAATTTCTTCTTGAACATCTTCACGTGATTCTTGTAAACCGCCATGACATCATCTTCATGTGAACTTTTTAAACCGTCGTGACATCATCTGTTTATTAAAACCGTATATACTTCCCTTTTATTAATAAACCTCCAAAAATCGAGGCGACAAGTCTGTCACATATCCATTTTTTGGGCTCCTCGATTCTCGCGCCTGTCGCTTATCCCGTCGTCTTATAAATAGGACCAGGGGTCATTTTCTATTTTCCCCTTTCATGCCTCTTCGCCTCGTCTTCTTCCTCGCGTCGCCTCAGTGCTCGAGCACAACCGCTGTCGTCGACCTTTGCCTCTGCTCCAATAACGGTCGCTGCATCAACCTGATTTGACCAGAGAAACGCGGCGCCTCTCCGCCGCCCCTTCACCTCAGTAAGCCTTCCTTCTTTTCACCTCATATCTACCACTAGGGTTTCAGTGTTCTTCGGTGTTCGTCGATGTCCTTCGGTGTTCTTCACTTGTACTTTGCTATCACACGAGTACTTGATAAAACTTGGCATTACTCCTGTGCCGCTGCAGCTATAGTCCATTTTTCTCATTACGGCATCCCTTTTTCAACAAAAAAATCCCATCTGAATCTTTCACTGTTCTGCCATCAGCACTTAGGGCTTTGGAATTGTTCTCCTTTTCTAAACTGCAGTAGATCCAAAATTGTAACATCAATCTGTAAAACCTGTTTATGCAACACTTAGCAATTTTTCAGATTTGTAACCACCACACCATTGTAGGCGGTTTAATCTTTAGAAAATGATAACCCGCCAGGTACCATTAGCCCTCTTTTAAACCGCCAACTTGATCTTAATGTCAGAATCCGGTTTATCATGTACATATGATTCAATATCTTCTCCCTCCGTCCTTAGGCCGGTTTATCTGCGTCAGTCATGAATCTTAAACCGACATTGATCCACTTTTCCAGCTTTCTGTTGAAATGGCCAAAACGTTCTATGCTTGAAATTGGGTTCCTTCCCGGGTTACTGAAGAACAGTTAACTGGCTTTGTTGCCACTGGCGTTTTAGCAAAGAAGGAAGTCATACACTGGAGAGTTCCCGGTCCAGAAAATCCTCCCGAGCCCAAGGATGGATAAGTGGTTGTTTTTGCTGACCATCTGGGTCGAGGGTTTAGCCCACCCGGTTCAAAGTTCTTCCGTGACGTTCTTGCCAGCTTCTAGATCTACCCTCAAGATATTGGGCCTAACTCTGTGTCCAATATTTCTAACTTTCAAGTTTTTTGTGAGGCTTTTCTGCAAGTGGAACCCACTGTTGAGCTGTTCAGAGATTACTTCTATTTGAACCGCTGTACAGAGTTCACAGATGGACCTAACACTGAGTTGGGCGGGGTTTCAATCCAGAAGAAAAAAGATGTCAGCTTCCCTCACACCAAGCATCATAGTCATGCCAAGGACTGGAATCAGACTTGGTTTTACTGCCGTGATACATCTCCACCTGATGAGAACCCTCTGCTGGGTTACCGTGCACACCGGCTTACCAGAGAGCATCCAGTTCCTCAGCGACTGACTGCCAAGGAACGATCAAAATACGCCCCTCAGCTATCAAAACTCAGAGCTTTTGTTGCAAACGGTCTGACAGGCGTTGACTTTGTTCGGTGCTGGGTTTCTTGGAGCATTATGCCTTTAAGCCGGCACCCCGGTTTAATGTGTGAATACACAGGGGATCTAAAAGACCCTCAGCGTCATATTGACATCCAGCTTACTGATGATGAAGTCACCGAATCTGTCAAGAAGATGGTTGATGAACCGGTGGCTGTATGCAACAAAGTAGGGCTTAGTCCCTTCTATACTTCCAAAAAACCGCTAGCTGTAAGAATTGCCATATTTTTGTCTTGATCTATCCCATCTTAAACATTCCTTTATAACTTGTTATCCATCTGCACAGGGTGATGATCCATTCTGGAAGAAGAAATTGCAGGATAAACTGGCGAAGCTGCAGGATAAACCGGCGAGAGCGCCTCGCATCAAGACCAGGGTTACAAAGAATCCAGCAAAGAAGAAAACCACCGAGGCCTCTGACCTGCCCAACAATGAAGAGCTTGATGATCTGGAGTCAGAGGTAGAATGACTCTCTTGGTTCTTTTTTCATACACCTCATTGACAATGATTATTATCAGGACGATGCGGAAGCAAGTCGCGCTGGTGATGCAGAGGTAATTGTTCTATCTTCCGACTCAAATCATGTGCCAGTACAAAAACTCCGTCGAGTAGTCCGGAAAGTAAAATTTTCACGCCCTCTTGCTTATTCGGATATGCACTTTTCTTTGAAGACACAGCAGCACGAAGTTCGCCGCACAACCCGGCATAGTGGCCAAGTGGTTACCTCCTCCGGTTTACCGAACTCTCCGGTTTGCAAACGCCGTCTAGAGGTCTCTTGTACTTCTAATACACTTTATCCCAGGGCGGGTTATTTCCGATATCCTCTTAATCCGTCTGATTCAAATTATCAGGGAACCTCCCATTCATCCTCTGGCGAGTCATCGGCCACACAAATCCCTCCCCTCAAGACTGTTCCTGGGTAAGCATATTATACTTCACCCTTTATGCCTTGTATTGGTTTATTGTACTAACCATGCGTCTGTTCTTTTCAGTGCCAAAGCCAGACTTAGCAGAAAGCCAAGCTGAATAAACCGACCGATGATAATCCGGTCACTAGACTGGAAACGACCACAAAGACTTTTGAACCGAATGCTGATACCATCCTGGATGATCCGCTACCTCAGGTTCAGGACACTTTTGTTGAACTGGCAGATATAAATCCGATGAGCCAGTCTGCTGATCCGCCAAGCCCAGCTGCTGATCCACCAAGTCCAACAAGAACAACTGATAAACCGCCTAGCCCGGCCAAAACTACTGATGACAATGTTGTTGTTACTGGCACTAGGTTTACCCCTCTTGGCAACCCTGTCGCTTTATCAAAGCATTCTGCCAAGGAAGAATTTTCTGCTATAGATAAGGGCAAGTGGAAAATAGATTTATCAAGCTATGCTCATCTTAGTACCCAAGACATCCATTCTGGATATTTAAACCACCTGTACACAAGCCGCGACTATGAAGCCGGTTTAGTGGGCCTGATGAAGGAACCGTATGAGGTAAATATTACTCCCTCTTTCATAAAATTTCTTTACTTATAGCTGGCATAGAATATCAACTCCAGTAGCCCCAAGGGCTGGTTCAAAGAATTGATGTGAACCGGGACTTGTAGTAGAATAATATTGAATTTTTGCTGGCATAGCCCCCAAGGGCCGGTTTATACCTTTAGGACAAACTGGCACCTTTCCTGTCATGAAGGTTCGATATGCATTAGCCCCCAAGTGCCAAGTATATAACTTGTTGTATGCTTGGGACTTTAAATTGTCAGTTGATAAAAAGCAATCCGCATTAGCCCTCAAGTGCGAAGTGTATAACTTGTTATGTGCTTGGGACTTCAAAGATGCACTACCAACTCATTAACTGTCTCTTGCAGGCTGATCTGAACAAGAAGGAATCTCAAATCGCCGACCTTCAAGAAAATATCAAGTCCCAGCAAGCAGAAACCACCAAGGCTAAAGAAGAGCTGACCGGCGCTTTAACAGCCATGGAACAAATGAAGGATGGTTTTAAGGGTGAACGTGCAGCCTGGGAAACTGAAAGAGCAACTTTGCTAAAGCGGGCACAAGATGCTGAAGCAGCCCTTAATCCGGTGAGAGAGGAATTGACTGGCCTGAAGCGGCAAATCAATGTTATGACCTCTGCTATCTTTGGTAAATAACCTCTTCATAAGCTTTAAACAAATAACAGCCATGAAAACTGCGGGTTTAATAATACTTTGACCATTGCAGGTAGCCGTGTTGCTCATCTTGGTTCGGACATGCGCAAAAAACTAAAGGCTGCCTATACATTGATAGAGCAGTTATATACCAGCATTCAATGGGTCATTTGCACAGCTTCATACAATAAAACGCCTCCAACTTTAATCAAAGAAACACTGGCAAAGTTATCCATGACGCCTGCCCAGCTTGAGGAGGTGAAGAGATCAGCTGGAAGGGCCGGTGCTCTGGTTGCATTGACTCGGGCCAAGGCCTGGATATCTGATCTTGATCTGGAAGACATTGGAAACGGCTATCCCAGCCAAAAAGAAGATGGGTCAGACTTTGACAATGACGCCCTCAGGGCCTTGACAAAGGAAATGCGTCCACTTGCAAGTAAACTGGCTGAAGAGACTGATTTGTCTTTCCACCAGTCAATTTATGACACAGACAACAAACAGATTGATGCATCTGTTTGTGATGTGCAAAATCTTATCCCGCCAATCCGTAAGCATACTTATGCCCCTGATGTTGAACCGTCCACCCTTATAAGCGATGAAGCTGTCTTCCAAGCCTTAACTAGGATTGAGTGGTCAACCATTGACTCCCAGCCACTAGGTGGAGAGGAGGAGGGTGAACCGGTGCAGGATGATCCACAACCTTCAAGTCAGCCTGGGGAAGAATCATAATCCGGCGGCCGGTTTAGCTTCCACACACTGCAATCTATGATAAACAATTATCCTTTTGGGGCATCCAATCGCCTTGTGATAGGCTAGTTTAAACACTTGGTCTGTTATGCCATCATGCATATTCACTTTGCCTGATACTGTTAATTTGTCATGATAATGCTATGTCTGCTTATGATCCTTAGCAGCTTGATGAAATCTTGTTTCTGCATGTCATGAACTTAAAATTGTCCTGGCGGCTTACCGCCGGACGGGTCATAATGCCAAATATAAACCAGGGTTTATAACCAAGGCTGTATTTCAAGAATATATAAATATGAAATGCATCATACCTGTGAGAGTGAATCACATTATTGATTTATCAACTTCATTGTAGTAAGGGTGATAACCCAAATCTTGAGTGCTGATAACTCCCACCATGTTGTGCTGGTTTATAATGAAATCATGCCGGGTTATAATAAACAACGGATGACCATACCGGGTTAACAAACTCCGGTTTGTAATTGATCGTGTACTAACAACTTATAATTGAAAGCCAAGCCGGGTCAATTGACACCTGCCATCTTTGTAAGTTTGTACTTGGCAACTCAAAAGCCAGACTGGTTTATCAAGTACCGGATTAAAATAAACCTTACCAAAATAACATCGAAAAGAAAGTTTTACAAATAAAATATGCAAAAAAGGCGAGGCTTTTCATGGGCTGCCAGGCCACTGAGTTAAACCATTTTACAAAGCCTTTAAGATGGACTTCACATTAACCAATCATCGTTTAACTTTGACAAGTTCAGGATCTGTATAAGATTGACTTGTCAAATGTTCGGCGGGTCATACCAGGATTACCTGGGTGGAGTGACTTACTTGATGAAGGCAGGTTAACCCGAGGTTTTAGGTGAATACACCTGGCTTCCTAGCCTGGCTTCCAAGCCTGGATTTTACAGCCTATTGCAAGGTGTAGATTCTTTGTTCTTGTAGAAGCAAAGATCCCCCAAACAACATTTTGAGTTGTGCTCAATAGGCGCCTATGTTTGAGTCGTGCTTTTGCAATGAACTCTCTTTGGCTCCTTATGATATTGGGTATTAAGCCCCCAAGCTTATGATTGAGCTGTGCTCTCTCTTTTTTTGTAGCTTTATAAGCCGGATTCATGGACAAATAGAGCTCCGCTTTATAAGCAGAAGCCCCCATGTAACCAAGAATTTTTTTTAAAGACGAACGACAGAGGCCCCGCTTTAGCAAGGATGCCGGTTTATTATATTGATCATAATATATATTGTCAAAAATATGTACATAATAGGAGCCTATGGCTCAGGTGTAGTAAGGCCGAAGATGAGCAATATTCCATGGCCAGCGGGTCTCCTCCTCCGACTTGCATGGGTCTTTGTGCTCTCGAACATCAATAAGGTAGTATGACTTGTTGTTCATATTCTTGTTGACCACAAAGGGTCCTTCCCAAGGTGGGGATAACTTGTGCATGTCGGTCTGATCTTGGATAAGCTGGAGCACTAAGTCGCCTTCTTGAGAAGCTCTGGTTTTAACCCGGCGGCTGTGATAACGCCGCAGGTCTTGCTGATAAATCACCGAACGAGCTGCCGCTATGTCCTGTTTTTCATCTAACAGGTCCAATGCATCTTGGCGTGCTCTTTCATTGTCCGCTTCAACGTAAGCTGACACTCGGGGCGAGTCATGGCGAATATCACATGGGAGAACTGCTTCTGCTCCATAAACCATGAAGAAGGGTGTATAACCCGTAGATCTATTGGGGGCTACTACTGACCTCCTTGTTGATTATAACCACCTTGGTTGCCATGATTGCCTTGATTGCCTTGGAACCCTGAACCAGAACTGCCTCCACCATAATCCGGCCCTTGAGACCCCGGTCCTGAACCGCCGGACGGTCCATGGTCATATCGAAAAAGATCTGAGTTTTTGAACTCCTCATTATAAAACAATCCTTCCAGAGATGTGTAGCTGGCTTTTCTCGCATCCCGTGCCTTCGGCAGGGCTGGTTTAACAAGCGCACAAGATTGACACCTGATCCTCCACTCCGTGGCGGCGGTCTACTTTTATGATGCTGGCCATTATCCTGCGCATTGGTGTTAGCCACAAAATCTGAACTATTGTCTGCTTTACGCTTACCATTGTTCCCATGGCCTGCCTGGTTATGCTGCTGCCCTTTCGCACCGCCGTTCTTCTTTCCCTTCCCCGGCCTCTCATCGTCAGACTCGGGATCCTTGGTACTATCAGAATCGACATACTTAACCAGAGCTGCATAAGTGTCCCCATGTGATTGCAGTGATGCTTGAGCCGCCCCAACTTCAGCTTCAGAGGCTTAAACCGGCAATCGCCCTCCAATGTTATGACTGCCGAATCAGTGTTGATGCGGTCTGATGAATGCAAGATCTCCGAAACCCAATGCACCCAATGGGTTGTTGATTCGCCTTCTTCTTGAACACAAGCGGTTAGGTCCACAATTGACATGGGTTGCTTTCACGTGTCCTTGAAATTTGTTATAAACCGGGCTTTTAACTCGACCCATGACCCAATGGAGTTATGTAAGTGCATCTAGTGCCACCCCTAGTTGGTTTTGGAGTATTGACGACAAACCTGGTTGAGGGACTAATGTGTTTATGAGAATTGCAGGATAACACAGGTAGTAGTCCCTCTTTGATTCGGTTTACCTACCGGAGATGACCCCTAAAAATGTGTGAAGACATTGAAGTCAATGGTGGCCTGTGAAGATATTCACATTGAAGACTATGACTTGAGAAGACATTGAGTGAAGACTATGGAGCGCGAAGACTTAGTTGTTTCGTTGTTTCCTTTTCTTCTTTGTTGAGTCATAGGAACCACTGCACTGTTAAGTGGGGTCCAAGTGAACAAAGTCAGAGTGACTGAAGTGATGCTCAACCAAATCCTATGTCTTTGAGCGAATACAATGAGAGCAAATCTTATCCTGGGTCGGATAAGTCAGCTTTACCTGTAGCCCAAGTCAAGCTGCCGCGTGTGTTTGAAATCTGACCGTTGCGACACGTGTCAGTTCCTTAGTGACCCAGGGTCATTTCGGACAAATCCGGTCGGGTTGCCCAGTGGCTATAAATAGCCCACCCCCTACACCATAAATTGGTGGCTGCTCGGAGTTAGTACATGGCTTTTTTCGTTTGAGAGCAACCCACCACCGAAGCTTTTGAGAGAGAATCCTTGCGAGGACAAAGCCCAAACCACCCAGAGCCCAAAGAGTGTTTGGAATAACTAAAGTCTTTCTGTCCGTGTGATCTGAAGACTTGTTACACTTGAGGACTGTGAATCCTCCAACCGGTTAGGCATCGCGTTCTGAGCATCCAAGAGCCATTGTGGATTGCCGGTGAACGAAGTCTGTCAAGGTTTGTAAGTCTACCTTGAAGAATTACCAGAGTGATTGGGCGGGGACTAAGTGTCCTTAGCTCAAGGGGAATAAGGTGAAGACGCGGTCTTCTGAGTTGAATCTCAGCCTCCCTAACCAGACGTACAGTTGTCACAGCAATTGGAACTAGTCAAACAAATCCCTGTCCTTCTGAAGCCACTAGTTCTATCTCTTACTTCTCTTTACTTACAGTTTGTCCTCGTGAAGTCATTGCCTGCTTGCATTATCTGTTTGACTTCACTGTGTGACTACTTGTTCTAATTGGCTTCATACTATCTTCCATCCTGATCTTTACTACCTAGCTGCTATTAGTCTTCGTGCTTTCACTTCATTGAATACTTGACTATGGCTTGTCCAGTGTAGTCTACCTTCCGCTGCAATCGAATAGTGTTTTTATATTGTTTGTCTTCAAAACTCCCATGTTTTGAAGACTTCCATAAAAATCTCCTATTCACCCCCCTCTAGTCGATAACTAGCCCTTTCAATTGGTATCAGAGCAAGGTACTCCCTTGTTCTGTGTGATTCGGTTTAACCACCTGGAGTTTAGCTATGTCGACTGCAGGGATAATCAAAGTCTCCGCTGCGTGCCCCATCTTCGATGGCACTAAATATCTACTGGAAGAATAGGATGCGCATGCATCTTCAAGCCATTGGTGTCGATCTATGGTATGTCGTCAAGAACGGCATTCCCAAGACTGGTGAAGGTGTCACCCCTGTTGATGTCAAGAAGTTCATTCAACTAGACTCTACTGCCATGAACATCATCTGTGGTCACCTTACAAAAGGACAGTATGGCCGTGTGAGTGCTCTGGAAACGTCGAAGCTAGTCTGGGACTGGCTCTCCAAGGTCAATGAAGGCGTCTCAACTCAGCAAGATCAACGTATCAGTACTCTCCGCAACCTCTTCAACCGCTTCAAGAGACACGACAACGAGAATGTCTGATAACCCACAAGTATAGGGATTGCAACAGCTTTCGTGGGTAGAGTATTCAACCCAAATTTATTGATTCGACACCAGGGGAGCCAAAGAATATTCTTGAGTATTAGCAGTTGAGTTGTCAATTCAACCACACCTGGATAACTTAGTATCTGCAGCAAAGTGTTTAGTAGCAAAAGTGGTATGATAATAATAGTAATGGTAGCAAAAGTAAAGATAAATGTTTTTGGGTTTTTGTAGTAGTTGTAACAGTAGCAACGGAAAAGTAAATAAGCGAAGAACAATATATGAAAACCTCGTAGGCAATGGATCAGTGATGGATAATTATGCCGGATGCGATTCCTCATGCAATAGTTATAACATAGGGTGATATAGAACTAGCTCGAATTCATCAATGTAATGTAGGCATGTATTCCGTAAATAGTCACACGTGCTTATGGAAATGAACTTGCATGACATCTTTTGTCCTACCCTCCCGTGGAAGTGGGGTCCTAGCGGAAACTAAGAGATATTAAGGCCTCCTTTTAATAGAGAACCGGAACAAAGCATTAGCACATAGTGAATACATGAACTCCTCAAACTACGGTCATCACCGAGAAGTGTCCCGATTATTGTCACTTCGGGGTTGTCGGATCATAACACATAATAGGTGACTATAGACTTGCAAGATAGGATCAAGAAAACACATATATTCATGAAAACATAATAGGTTCAGATCTGAAATCATGGCACTCGGGCCCTAGTGACAAGCATTAAGCATAGCAAAGTCATAGCAACATCAATCTCAGAACATAGTGGATACTAGGGATCAAACCCTAACAAAACTAACTTGATTACATGGTAAATCTCATCCAACCCATCACCGTCCAGCAAGCCTACGATGGAATTACTCACGCACGGCGGTGAGCATCATGAAATTGGTGATGGAGGATGGTTGATGACGACGACAGCGACGAATCCCCCTCTCTGGAGCCCCGAACGGACTCCAGATCAGTTCTCCCGAGAGAGATTAGGGCTTGGCGGCGGCTCCGTGTCGGAAAACGCGATGAAACTTTCTCCTTGATTTTTTTCTCCCCGAACGTGAATATATGGAGTTGGAGTTGGCGTCGGTGGAGGTCCAGGGGGCCCACGAGATAGGGGGCCGCGCCCTAGGGGGGGCGCCCTCTGTCTCGTGGACAGGCCGTGGGCCCCCTGGCATTAATTCTTTCACCAAATATTCTTATTAATTCCAAAAGGTGCCTCCGTGGATTTCCAGGACATTCCGAGAACTTTTCTTTTCTGCACATATAAAAACATCATGGCAGTTCTGCTGAAAACAGCATCAGTCCGGGTTAGTTTCATTCAAATCATGCAAGTTAGAGTCCAAAACAAGGGCAAAAGTGTTTGGAAAAGTAGATACGTTGGAGACGTATCAACTCCCCCAAGCTTAAACCTTTGCTTGTCCTCAAGCAATTTAGTTGATAAACTGAAAGTGATAAAGAAAAACTTTTACAAACTCTGTTTGCTCTTGTTGTTGTAACATGAAAAGCCAGCATTCAAGTTTCAGCAAATATTATGAACTAACCATACTCACAATAACACATAGGTCTCACAATTACTCATATCAATAGCATAATCATCTAGCGAGCCATAATAATAAAACTCGGATGACAACACTTTCTCAAAATAATCATAACATGATATAACAAAATGGTATCTCGCTAGCCCTTTCTGAGACCGCAAAACATAAATGCAGAGCACCTTTAAATATCAAGGACGGAATAAACATTGTAATTCATGGTAAAAGAGATCCAGTCAAGTCATACCCAATATAAACCAACAATAATGAATGCAAATGACAGTGTGCTCTCCAGCGGGTGCTTTTAATAAGAAGGGTGATGACTCAACATAAAAGTAAATAGATATGCCCTTCGCAGAGGGAAGCAGGAATTTGTAGAGGTGCCAGAGCTCGATTTTAAAATAGAGATTAAATAACATTTTGAGCGGCATACTTTTGCTGTAAACGCAACAACTATGAGATGGCTGTATCTTCCATGCTACATGCATTATAGGCAGTTCCCAAACAGAATGGTAAAGGTTTATACTCCTCCAACCACCAACAAGCATCAATACATGGCTTGCTCGAAACAACGAGTGCCTCCAACATACAACAACCCTGGGGGAGTTTTTTTAATTATTTTGATTTGCTTTGATCTTTTTGGATCATGGGACTGGGCATCCCGGTTACCGGCCCTTTCTCGTGAATGAGGAGCGGAGTCCACTCCTCTTGAGAATAACCCACCTAGCATGGAAGATATAGGCATCCCTAGTTGAAACATGAGCTGCTCGAGCATACAAAACAGAATTTCATTTGAAGGTTTGGAGTTTGGCACATAGAAATTTACTTGGAACGGCAGGTAAATACCGCATATAGGAAGGTATAGTGGACTCATATGGAACAACTTTGGGGTTTAAGGAGTTTGGATGCACATGCAGTATTCCCGCTTAGTACAGGTGAAGGCTAGCAAAAGACTGGGAAGCGACTAACTGAGAGAGCGACAACAGTCGTAAACATGCATTAAAATTAATTCACACCGAGTACAAGCATGAGTATGATATAATCCACCATGAACATAAATATCATGAAGGCTACGTTGATTTTATTCAACTACATGCGTGAACATGTGCCAAGTCAAGTCACTCAATTCATTCAAAGGAGGATACCATCCTATCATATCACATCATAATCATTCTAATAGCATGTTGGCACGCAAGGTAAACCATTATAACTCACAGCTAATCAAGCATGGCACAAGCAACTATAATCTCTAGATGTCATTGCAAATAAGTTTACTTCATAATAGCTGACTCAGGAACGATGAACTCATCATATTTACAAAAACAAGAGAGGTCGAGTTCATACCAGCTTTTCTCATCCCAATAAGTCCATCATATATCGTCATTATTGCCTTTCACTTGCACGACCGAACGATGTGTATAATAATTAGAGTGCACGTGCATTGGACTAAGCTGGAATCTGCAAGCATTCAACTTAAGAGAGAAGACAAGGTAATATGGGCTCTAAATTAAATAAAAAATCATGCATATGAGAGCCACTAAGAATTTTTAATATGGTGTTCTCCACCCCCAAAAGAAAGAAAACAAAATAAAACTATTTACACGGGAAAGCTCCCAACAAGAAGAACGAGAAATCTTTTCGGGTTTTCATTTTAATTACTACTACAGACAAGGAAATTAAACTAACCAATTTTTTTTGTTTTTCTTAAAGTTTGACAAACACACGAGAAGAAAACTAGAAAAAGAAATTTAAACTAACATGGATGATACAATGAAAGAGTATGAGCACCGATGACTAGTGTGTGAACATGAATGTAAAGTCGGTGAGAAATACGTACCCCCCCAAGCATAGGCTTTTGGCCTAAGTTGGTTTAATACCAATGACCGCATGGCTGATATCCATAAGTGAAACTGGGGTAGTACTGAGATGCAGAGGCGACCGCCTTCTGAGTAGCAGCGTGTTGGTGAGCTGCTTCCATTCCCCTCTCATATTCAGTTGCTTCTTCCCTGGTGACAACATATCTTCCTTTTGCCTGATAATCAAAAAGGTAGGGAGGAGGAAGAGTAACAGGGACGACGTTGCGTCTTTCATAGATTAGTCGATAATGGAGGAATTGTTCATTCTTCTCAAGAAAATGATGATCAAACATAGCTTCTTTATGCAAATAAATAGGAGGTACAATCATATCCCCCTCTCGTGGAGCTATATTAAGAAAATTAGCCACACAGGTTGCATAAATTCCTCTAAAGAAATCACCCTTGTACTATTATTCTACAACCTACGTGCAACTATTGCCCCAAGTTATAACCTTTATAACCTGACACAGCACTCTTGAGGACACAAAGATCAGGAGCACACATGTGACATACCTCGTCCTTACCGTTAATGCATCTACCAATAAAGAGAGAAAAGTAATGTATAGCTGGAAAATGAATGCTCTCTCTGGTAGCTTGTGCTACGTCCCTAGATTCTCCCACAGTAATACTAGCAAGAAAATCTCTAATTTCAGATTTGGGAGGATCATTGATATTACCCCACTGCGGGAGTTTGCAAGCAGTTGTGAAATCCTCTAAATCCATGGTATAAGATGTATCATAAATATCAAACATGACAATAGGAGAATTACACGCAGAAATATATTCGAACCTCCGCACAAAAGAATCAATCAATTGATAATATTGAGGACACTTATCTTGTAAGAATTCCTCCAGCTCGGCATTACGCACATATGCGTCAAATTCCTCCTTGAAGTCTGCTTTGACCATAAAATCATCGGATGGCCACTCACAAGCCCGTACATTTGCTGAGGAAGCACCTTGGTACATTCTTCTAAGCATATTTCTTTTTCTGAAAATTTCTGAAATTTTAGTAACTTCAAAATAAAAGTGAATAAAACTAAACAAGATTGATAGCAACTACTCCTACAAGTTCCTAGAGCCTATATCATGCATTGGAATTGCTTGGGACCTCAAAAAATTAACATGCAAGCTTAAGGACATGGTCACCTATGCAGCAAAATTTTTCAATGAATAAAGCACTAGAACAAAAACTAATTGGACCAATGGAGGAGTCACATACCAAGCAACAATCTCCCAAAGCAGTTTTGTGAATGGAGCTTTGAGCTAAGAGATCAAAAATCGCAGCAAAACGAGCTAGAACTCGTGCTTGAGCTGGATTGGGATTTTTTGGGTAGAAGATGAAGTGTGTGGGTGCTGGCATAAGTGGAGGGGAGCCACCAGGGGCCCACGAGACAGGGGGTACGCCCTGCAAGGGGGGCGCGCCCTCCTCTCTCGTGGCCTAGTGCTTACCCCTCCTGCAGCATTTTTAGTGCCTAAAATCCTCAAATATTCTAGAAAAAATCACTTACTAAATTTGCAGGGCATTTGGAGCACTTTTATTTTCGGACTATTTTTTAATGCACGGATAATTCAGAAAATAGACGGATAATACTATTTTTGCTTTATTTATTCCAAATAATAGAAAGTAAAAGGAGGGTACAGAAGGTTGTGCCTTCTAGTTTCATCCATCTCGTGATCATCAAAATGAACCCACTAACAAGGTTGGTCAAGTCTTGTTAACAAACTCATTCCGAATAACACGGAACCGGAGAAATTTCGAATGACACTAAGTTACCTCAACGGGGATATGAAAATCCCCAACAATAAGAATATCATACTTTTTGTTGACAGTAGGGAGAGAAAATTCAAAACCTCCAAAAATGATAGTTGGAACTTTTACAATAGAATTGATGCTATGAACTTGAGATTGTTTCCTCGGAAAGTGTACCGTATGCTCATTACCATTAACATGAAAAGTGACATTGCCTTTGTTGCAACCAATAACAACCCCTGCAGTATTAAGAAAAGGTCTACCAAGGATAATAGACATACTATCGTCCTCGGGAATATCAAGAATAACAAAGTCCGTTAAGATAGTGACATTTGCAACCACAACAGGCACATCCTCACAAATACCGACAGGTATAGCAGTTGATTTATTAGCCATTTGCAAAGATATTTCAGTAGGTGTCAACTTATTCAATTCAAGTCTACGATATAAAGAGAGAGGCATAACACTAACACCGGCTCCAAGATCACATAAAGCAGTTCTAACATAATTTCTTTTAATAGAGCATGGTATAGTTGGTACACCCGGATCTCCAAGTTTCTTTGGTATTCCAGCCTTAAAAGTGTAATTAGCAACCATGGTGGAAATTTCAGCTTCCGATATCTTTCTTTTGTTTGTAATGATATCCTTCATGTACTTAGCGTAAGGATTTACTTTAAGCATATCAGTTAAGCGCATACGTAAGAAAATAGGTCTAATCATTTCAGCAAAGAGCTCAAAATCCTCATCATCCTTTGACTTGGATGGTTTAGGAGGAAAGGGCATGGGTTTCTGAACCTATGGTTTTCTTTCTTTACCGTGCTTCCTAGCAACAACATCTCTCTTATCATAATGTTGATTCTTTGATTGTGGGTTATCAAGATCAACAGCAGGTTCAATTTCTACATCATTGTCTTTGCTAGGTTGAGCATCAACATGAACATTATCATTAACATTATCACTAGGTTCATGTTCATCACCTGATTGTGTTTCAGCATCAGAAATAGAAATATCATTGGGATTCTCAGGTGCGTCTACAATAGGTTCACTAGAAGCATGCAAAGTTCTATCGTTTTTCTTCTTCTTCTTTTTAGAAGAACTTGGTGCCTCTAAATTATTTCTCTGAGAATCTTGCTCGATTCTCTTAGGGTGGCCTTCAGGATACAAAGGTTCCTGAGTCATTCTACCAGTTCTAATAGCCACTCTAATAGCAAAGTCATTTTTATTATTCAATTCATCAAGCAAATCATTTTGAGCTTTGAGTACTTGCTCAGCTTGAGTAGCAACCATAGAAGCATATTTGCTAACGCGATGAAGTTCATCTTTATGTCTAGCCAGATTATCACCTACGCGTCCTATCTCGAAAGCAATATTCTTTAACTCTCTACCAACATAAGCATTAAAACTTTCTTGTCTAGCCATAAAGTCGTCAAATTCATCTAAGCATGGGCTATGAAATTTAGTAGAGGGTATTTCAACTTTATCATATCTATAGAGAGAATTTACCTTTACTACCTATGTCAGGTTATCAAGACAATGTGGTTTTTTAGGCGGTAAATTAAGACCATGTATTTCTTCAATAGGAGGTAAATTCTTAACATCTTCAACTTTAATACCTTTTTCTTTCATTGATTTCTTTGCCTCTTGCATATCTTCAGGACTGAGAAATAAAACACCTCTCTTCTTTGGAGTGGGTTTAGGAATAGGCTCAGGAGTTGGCTCAATTGGTTCAGGAATTACTTCAGGAATTGGCTCGGGAAGAGTCCAATTATTTCCATTATTCAACATATTATTCAATAATATTTCAGCTTCGTCGACTGTACTTTCCATGAAAACATAACCAACACAACTATCCAAGTAGACCTTGGAAGCATCGGTTAGTCCATTATAAAAGATATCAAGTATTTCATTTTTCTTAAGAGGATGATCAGGCAAAGCATTAAGTAACCGGAGAAGCCTCCCCCAAGTTTGTGGGAGACTCTCTTCTTTAATTAGCACAAAATTATATATTTCCTGCAAGGCATCTTGTTTCTTATGAGCAGGGAGATATTTAGCAGAGAAGTAATAAATCATATCCTGGGGACTACGCACACAACCAAGAGCAAGAGAATTATACCAAGTCTTAGCATCACCCTTTAATGAGAACGGAAATATCTTAAGGATATATAAATAACGAGACTTCTCATCATTAGTAAACAGGTGGCTATATCATTCAACTTGGTAAGATGTGCCACAACAGTTTCAGATTCAAGGCTATAAAAAGGATCAGATTCAACTAAAGTAATAATATCAGGATCAACAGAGAATTCATAATCCTTATCAGTAACACAGATAGGTGAAGTAGCAAAATCAGGATCGGGTTTCATTCTAGCATTAAGAGACTGCTGCTTCCATTTAGCTAATAATTTCTTAAGATCATTTCTATCATTGCAAGCAAGGATTTCCATAGCAGCTTTTTCATTCATAACATAACCCTTAGGAACAATAGGTAATACATAATCATTGGGGGGATCTTCATCATCACTATCATCAATAATAGGTTCTTCAATATTTTCATTCCCCCTAACTCTAGCAAGTTGTTCATCAAGAAATTCACCTAATGGCATAGTAGTATCACGCACAGAAGTAGTTTCATCATGCATAGCAGAAGTGGCATCATCAATAACATGCGACATATCAGAATTCATAGCAGTAGCAGGTTTAGGTGTCGCAAGCCTACTAATAACGGAAGGAGAATCTAGTGCAGAGCTAGATGGCAGTTCCTTACCTCCCCTCGTAGTTCAGGAAAAAATAGTAGTTCGATCGTCTTTCAAGTTCTTCATAGTGATCAACAGATATAAATCCCAAGTGACTTAGAGAAAGAGCTATGCTCCCCGGCAACGGTGCCAGAAATTAGTCTTGATAACCCACAAGTATAGGGGATCGCAACAGCTTTTGAGAGTAGAGTATTCAACCCAAATTTATTGATTCGACACAAGGGGAGCCAAAGAATATTCTTGAGTATTAGCAGTTGAGCTGTCAATTCAACCACACCTGGATAACTTAGTATCTGCAGCAAAGTGTTTAGTAGCAAAAGTTGTATGATAATAATAGTAACCGTAGCAAAAGTAAAGATAAATGTTTTTGGGTTTTTGTAGTAGTTGTAACAGTAGCAACAGAAAAGTAAATAAGCGAAGAACAATATATGAAAATCTCGTAGGCAATGGATCAGTGATGGATAATTATGCCGGATGCGATTCCTCATGCAATAGTTATAACATAGGGTGATATAGAACTAGCTCCAATTCATCAATGTAATGTAGGCATGTATTCCGTAAATAGTCACACGTGCTTATGGAAAAGAACTTGCATGACGTCTTTTGTCCTACCCTCCCATGGAAGCGGGGTCCTAGCGAAAACTAAGGGATATTAAGGCCTCCTTTTAATAGAGAACCAGAACAAAGCATTAGCACATAGTGAATACATGAACTCCTCAAACTACGGTCATCACCGAGAAGTGTCCTGATTATTGTCACTTCGGGGTTGTCGGATCATAACACATAATAGGTGACTATAGACTTGCAAGATAGGATCAAGAACACACATATATTCATGAAAACATAATAGGTTCAGATCTGAAATCATGGCACTCGGGCCCTAGTGACAAGCATTAAGCATAGCAAAGTGATAGCAACATCAATCTCAGAACATAGTGGATACTAGGGACCAAACCCTAACAAAACTAACTTGATTACATGGTAAATCTCATACAACCCATCACCGTCCAGCAAGCCTATGATGTAATTACTCACGCACGACGGTGAGCATCATGAAATTGGTGATGGAGGATGGTTGATGATAACGACGGCGATGAATCCCCCTCTCCGGAGCCCCAAACGGACTCCAGATCCGCCCTCCCGAGAGAGATTAGGGCTTGGTGGCGGCTTCGTGTCGTAAAACGCGATGAAACTTTCTCCTTGATTTTTTCTCCCCGAACGTGAATATATGGAGTTGGAGTTGGCGTCGGTGGAGGTCCAGGGGGCCCACGAGATAGGGGGCGCGCCGTAGGGGGGGGGGCGCCCCTCTGTCTCGTGGACAGGCCGTGGGCCCCCTGGCATTAATTCTTTCACCAAAAATTCTTATTAATTCCAAAAAGTGCATTTGTGGATTTCCAGGACATTCCGAGAACTTTTCTTTTCTACACATAAAACAACATCCTGCCAGTTCAGCTGAAAACAACGTCAGTCCGGGTTAGTTTCATTCAAATCATGCAAGTTAGAGTCCAAAACAAGGGCAAAAGTGTTTGGAAAAGTAGATACATTGGAGACGTATCAATGTCCAGCTCACATTTGATCGCCTCACTTATATCACAAATGAGCTCCAAGCACTCGGCGCCACTGAGATCACGAAGCATGAGATAGTGAAGACACTACTGAGATATCTTGATAGCTCATTTGACACCTTAGCCTTGATGATACAAGAACGCCCTGACTTTAAGACTCTCGATCCGTCTGACATACTTGAGAGGCTCAACACACATGAGTACCAGCTATCTAAAAAAAAGATATCTATGGCCCCAACTATGGCTGAACTCGAGCTTTGAAGGCAAAGGCTGTTGCGTCCTCATCGGAAGATGAATCCGACTGCGGTTCTGGTGATCTTGAAGACATTGGAAAGGAGCTTGCTATGCTTGTGAAGAAGTTCCAGAAATTCACCAAGAAGAAAGGCTTCAGAAAGTCTTCACGATCCAGCTCAAGGAATGATGAAGCTTCTGCCTATGATCTCAAGAAGAGAACCTGTCACAATGGCAAGAAACCTGGTCACTACATCTCTGAGTGTCCACAGTGGGACAATGAGAATAAGAATAAGAGAAAACAATATGATTCTGATGACAAGAAGAAGAAGAAATCCTCAAAGTCTTCTTCCAAGTCTTCGTCACACAAGAAGAGCTCATCTGGGAAAGCCCGTGCTTTTGTTGGCAAGGAAATGGATTCAGAGGAGGAGTCAGCTTCTGAGGAGGCAGAGGTGGAATCTGAGGAGGAGTCGGACTCTGGTGTTGTGAGTCTGGCTCTGCCTACAGCCTACTTCGCCAAGTCCATCTTCAACACCGAAGACAATGGCTCCGTCACCAACGCTGATGATAATGACAAGGACGACTCGCCTCCCACCTACTGCTTCATGGCACGTGGTGCCAAGGTAAAATCACGCGATGCTTACTTTGAGACATCAAGTGAAGATGACTCTGATGGTGAATCCAAACCTAGTTACAAAAAACTTGCTAAAATTGCAATTGAACAACAAAAAGCTATGGAGCATACTCAAAAACTGTTAGACAAAAGCGATGACCTATTGGACGCGGAAATGACCAAGTCTCGATCCTTAATTGAAGACATAAAAAATCTTCATATTAAGTACCAGGAACTTGAAGGTCGACATGAATCGCTCACAACTTCTCATGAAAACTTTCCTATGATTATCTTCAAAGGAAGCAGGAACTTGAGAAATTGAGATCAGATCATGAAGATCTTCAAAAGGAAAATGAGTCACTTCGCGCCCAACAGATCAGTCCACTCAGGAAGGATTTGAACCACCATGCCTAAAATGCATTGAGCGTGATAACGCTGTTTTTGTTGCTGAATGTTCTACTGCTGCTACTGTTGCAATATCTTCAACTGCTGATGTGGTAACTAACCCCTCTGCTGAGGATACCACTACTATTGCTGATGAGAATGCCAGGTTGAAGACACTGCTTCAGACAGGGATGTACAAAAGTCTCAAAGGGCATCAGACATTATGTGCTGTCCTCAAAAAGCATATTCTGAACCGAAACCCTAGGAAAGAGGGTGTTGGGTTCGAGAGGAAAATGCATGTTGATGGGTCGTACTGGAAGCCTAAGCAATACCCGAAAAACACATGAGTTGCTTCAAAGGAACCTCCAGTTGATCCATCCACCTTATCTGGTTTCACTTGTGCTAACCCCATTATCATTGATGAATCCTTTGATGCAAACTATAAACTGTTTAAGAATCAGAATGGTGAAGTGTTTGCCAGGTATATTGGTACTAACTGCAGGAATGGGCCACCTAAGTAAGAAGATATGGGTTCCCAAAAGTTGTCTTTAAAATCTTCCAGTGAATGTCATCATGACACCACTTGTGAAGAAGACAAATCCCATACCAAAGGCTTCATATGGTCCAAAAGCTTCATACAGACCTAGGACTCATCTGATTCACCCTAACGTCAATGTTTTGCAGGGAAATCATACTCTGACCCATGAATATGAGCGTGTTTCCTCAAACCGCTATCTTCATAGAACAAAGAACTTTTCTGCTTATTCCTATGAGTATTATTCACCTCCAGCAAGGCTATTTACTAGGGCTCCAAAGCCTAAATTCTCAGATGCTGCACTTAGACTCATTGCTTCTAAGCCACCCCTGAAAATGTGGGTGGTTAAGAAAACTTAACTCTCTTTTGCAGGGAAAGGTCTCCGCCGGAAATCAAAGGCGTCCAAAACTAATGCTGGGGACCTTAAACATCTTGTAGGGCGCAAGATAAAATGCCCTAATGGTCTTATTATGTATTTCGTTCCAGGATTCCTTGATACTCACCCTATCTACCGTAACCAAGATCTGAATTTTCATGTTCCACTTGTTCGTCAAATGTTTATGCTTCACAACTCGCTTGGTGAAGCCTATGTTGGGTGCAATAAGCCGTGGCGACAAGTTCAACACAACTGGGCGCGTGTATGGGCGCGCGTCAGGTGTGTAGGGCGCGTCGGGACCGCGGCGAGTTGGGTGTGTGCGTGCGTGTGGTGCATGGGCATGTCCAGGCAGGAGTACACCGCACGGGTGTGAGTGTAGACTAGGTCATTGGGCGATCCAGGCGCAGCGGGAGCGCCAGGTCATGCGGGCTGGACGTGGGGCGCGCACTCGGAGCGCGTCATGGGGTGCGCAGAGCGGGCCGATCAGTGCGCGGGTGTGGGCAGGAGCGAGTGGGTCGGAGCCCAGGTAGTGGCATTCATGCGCCGGAAAATCCACCGTGTCATCGTGTCCTTCTCCTTCCCTTGAACCTCTTCTTTCTCGGTGAGAGCTACGACGACAGAGAGGGCGAGGAGGAACGCAGCGAGGGACAGGCGGTTCCGACAGTTGGCATCAGAGCCATGTTCTGGTCTGGGTGCGCCGGCGATGTCCATCGTCCCGTACACCGGCGGAGCGACCGAATCGCTGCCACAGTCGGTGCCACTGATCACCGGCGACAACTACACGGCATGGTCGATCAAGGTGGAGGCGAACCTTGATGCGGCCGGGCTGTGGGAGGCCGAGGTGGTGCCGGAGGACGCGGCAGCGGCCGTGATCGCGAAAAAGGACAAGTCGGCGAGGGCGTATCTGCTGGGCGCACTCGCAGAGGACCTGCTGCGGTAGGTGGCGGCGAAGAAGACTGCCGCGGAGGTGTGGGCTGCTCTGAAGGCGCGGTTCGTCGGCGCGGACCGCGTGCGGGCGGCGCGGCTGGGCACTTTGCGCGGGGAGTTCGAGCTCCTGCGCATGGTGAGCGGTGACACGCTGGACGAGTTCGCCGGCAAGCTCGGTGGCATGGCGGTGCGCTACGCGGCGCTCGGCTCAATGCTGGAGGACGCCGCGCTGGTGAAGAAGCTGCTCGACTCCGTGCCGGACCGCTTGTACGCGGCGGTGGCTGGGATCGAGCAGTTTTGCGACGTGTCGACGATGCCGTTCGAGGAAGCACTCGGGCGGCTGAAGGCGTTCGACGAACGGCTCCGACGGCGTGGGCAGGCAGACGGCGAGCGAGGGGATGGCGCTCTCATGTTCACGGCAGCATAGTGGCGGGCGCGCGAGCAGCGTCGGGGCATTGCACGCGGAGAGGACGACGACGACGGGGCGCGCATTAGTATGTTTAAACTAGTAATGGCGCACCGTGGGAGAGTGCGCCATTAGTATGTTTTTTTTTGCAAAACTACTAATGGCGCACCACCATAGGGTGCGCCATTAGTAACCTGGATTACCAATGGCGCATTTATGGTTGGTGCGCCATTAGTAAGTGGACAGCAACAAGATATTTTGGACAGCCTCTCCTCCCACACTCACTTTCTCCCCACTTCATTCTCTCCATCGCCTCCTCCTTGTCTCGGGTGCCTCCTCTTTTTCACCTCATTTCCACCATAGATTCATTCAAATTAAGTGGTTAAATTACCTTGTTTTGATAGGTAAGTAAGGGGGGAAGCTATATTTATGTTGTTCTCCCTACAACAATGTGCACATGCACTTTTTATGGCCTAGCTAGATCTATGTATGTTCGTGGTGTTGCATATGTTTGTGGTGTTGCATATGTGTTTGTGTTTGGAGGTGTACCGGTATTTGAAATGCGATAGTTGCCAATATTTTGCCGGAATGTTGATTCATTTCCGTTTCGGCGAGAATTTTGGCATTAATCATTCTTTTTGGTCCTATTTTTAGGGAAAGTCATGCCAAATTTTTTCTTGGTTCTAAAATATCGTTTTGCTCTACCCCGCAGGTGACCATGGTCCGCACGATGACCGAAGTCATCGTGAATAGGTTTTTGAGGTCCGCGAAGGCCGAGATGCTTCAAAAGAACGAGACGGAGATAAGATGTCCGTGTCGAAGATGCAAGCTGAAGAGCCTTATTGCGGACCTGGATTCCGGGCAGGTGCGGGACCACCTGCTCTTGCGTGGTTTCATGGATGGCTATCGGTGGCAAGGTGATGAAGATGACTACGAAGTCGTCCATGGGGGCCGGGCAAGAAATGAGGAAGGGCAGCAAGACAACCACCGCGGCTCGGGCGGGCGAGAAGACGAAGAATCCCCAGGAGATGATCACGACGGTGATGCTGTACATAGTCATCATGTAGAAGATGCAGGACATGATGATGATGCCGGCGGAGCAGACGACGCTGGACCATCCATGGGCTGGGTGCAGGACCCTCATATTCAAGAGCTGCTTCTCAAGCAGACAGATAACGCAAGAGCTGCCGCCCGAGAGAAAGCCAAGATGGATCAACTTGAGTTAGACGCGGTTACTCCATTGTATGAAGGATGCAGGCCCGAGGATACCCGCCTGAAAGTAACGCTCATGGCTCTGGAGATGAAGGTAAAACACAAAATGACCGACGCATGCTTCGACGAGAACATGTCATTCTGGCACGAACGTCTTCCCAAAGGGAACAAGTGCCCGACTAGTTTGGAGGAGGCGAAGAAAATCGTGTGTCCTCTGGATTTACCGCACGTGAAATACCATGTGTGCATGAACAATTGCATCATTTATCGGGACGAGCACGCAGAGTCTACCATATGTCCGGTGTGCGGCGTCACTCGATACAAGAAGAGGAAGAAAGCTCCTCGAAAAGTGGTGTGGTACTTTCCGATCACTCCTTGTCTGCAGCGGTATTTCGCGGACCCTAAGGTAGCAAAGCTCCTACGTTGGCACGCGGATAGGGAGGAGAAGAAGCGAGAAGATGACGCAAATGATCCGGAGATAGATAAAAAAGACAAGATGCTGAGTCACCCTAAGGATGCGAGCCAGTGGCAAGCGTTGAACTTCAAATACCCAGAATTTGGGAACGATCCAAGGAACATCGTGCTGGGCGCGAGCACCGATGGAGTCAATCCGTTTGGCAGCCAGAGAAGCACACGTAGCACCTGGCCTGTGTTTGTGTGGATGTACAACCTTCCCCCCTGGTTGTGCATGAAGAGGAAGTACATTCACATGAGTATGCTAACTGAAGGGCCGAAACAACCAGGGAACGACATCAATCTGTATCTAGGGCTGCTGGAAGAGGAGCTTGACACGCTGTGGAAAATGCCAGCCAATACGTGGGACGCCGCAGAGAAAGAATATTTCCCTATGAGAGCCGCACTGCTCACGACGGTGCACGACTATCTCGGTTACAGATATCTCGCGGGGCAGGTAGTCCACGGATTTTCTGGATGCGTAAGGTGCATGGATGACACAACGTATCGCCAGCTAGATAGAGATCCCGGGTCTTCGAAAACCGTGTCCATGGGACATCGAAGGTGGCTTCGCGATGATGACCCGTGGAGGAAACGCAAGGATCTGTTCGATGGTGAAACCGAACCCCGAAAACGCCCGTGTACGAGGAGCCGCGAGGAAATAGACAAGCTGTTGAAAAATTGGAAAGACTGCCAGCTGCCGGGAAAGAAGCAAAAGGCGCCAGAGCCGGAAAGAAGCGAAAGGCGCCAGAGCCGCTGCTGAAGGTATGGAAAACAAGGTCTGTTTTCTGGGACTTGCCATACTGGAAGATCCACCGTGTGCCTCACAGCCTTGATGTCATGCATATCACGAAGAACGTGTGCGAGAGTCTGCTTGGTACACTACTCAACATGCCAGAGAGGACCAAAGATGGGCCGAAAGCAAGGGCAGACTTGAAATCAATGGGCATCAGGCAGGAGCTTCACGCTAATGATGATGATGATGATGATGATGATGATGATGAGGCGAAGCAGGACACAGAAAGTCGTCGCAAAGGCAAAAAGGCCAAGAAGACCGAAAATGACTACCCTCCCGCGTGCTTCGCTCTAAGTCAGGAGGAGATCGAGCAGTTTTTCACCTGCCTCCTAGGAGTAAAACTTCCTTACGGTTACGTGGGGAAGATAAGCAGATACCTAGACCCAGCGAAGCAGAAGTTCAGTGGGATGAAGTCTCATGACTGTCACGTGCTGATGACGCAGATACTTCCAGTTGCAATCCGTGGGATCATTGTAACGCCCTCGATGCGGCTATATCTCCCACGTGTCGAAGCACGACTTAGAGGCATAACCGCATTGAAAGCAATGTCGCAAGTGAGGTAATCTTCACACAACCCATGAAATACATAAGGGAAAGAGATACATAGTTGGCTTACAATCGCCACTTCACACAATTACATGAATAAAGAATTACATCATCCAGATACAATCAAGGTCCGACTACGGAACCAAAATAAAAGAAGAACCCCAAATGCGACAAAGGTCCCCGATCGACCCCAACTGGGCTCCACTACTGATCTACTAGAACGAAACAACACAAAGGGCAAGATCTTCATCGAGCTCCTCCTTGAGCTTGGTTGCGTCACCTGCTCGGTAACATAGGCACCTGCAAACTGGTTTTGGAAGTATCTGTGAGCCACGAGGACTCAGCAATCCCATTACCATGGGTATCAAGACTAGCAAAGCTTAATGGGAAAGGAAGGGGTAAAGTGGTGAGGTTGCAGCAGCGACTAAGCATATATGGTGGCTAACATACGCAAATGAGAGCGATAAGAGAAACAAAGGAACGGTCGTGAAGCTAGCAATGATCAAGAGGTGATCCTGAACTCCTACTTACGTCAGACATAACCCAGAAACCGTGTTCACTTCCCGAACTCCGCCGAAAAGAGACCATCACGGCTACACACACGGTTGATGCATTTTATTTTGGATCTGGTGTCAAGTTATCTACAACCGGACATTAACAAATTCCCATCTGCCACATAACCGCAGGCACGGCTCTCGAAAGTTTAAACCCTGCAGGGGTGTCCCAACTTAGCCCATGACAAGCTCTCGCGATAAACGAAGGAATAGACCTTCTCCCAGGAAGACCCGATCAGTCTCAGAATCCCGGGTTACAAGACATTTCGACAATGGTAAAACAAAACCAGCAAGACCTCCCGGCGTGCCGACATCCTGATAGTAGCCGCGTATCTCATCTCAGGCCACGACCGGATGAGCACTACGTACAACTAGAACCAGCCCACAAGTTTCCCCGAGGTGGCGCTGCAAGTGGCTCTAGTTTGGACCAACACTTAGACAAGCATTGGCCCGGGGGGGCTGAATAAAGATGACCCTCGAGAGAGCGACTCCCAAGGGAAAAGTAGGTGGTGGTGAGGCAAATGGTAAAACCAATGTTGGGCCTTGCTGGAGGAGTTTTATTCAAAGCGAACTGTCAGGGGGGTCCCATAAATCACCCGACCGCGTTAGGAACGCAAAATCCGGGAACATAACACCGGTATGACGGAAACTAGGGCGGCAAGAGTGGAACAAAACACCAGGCATAAGGCCGAGCCTTCCACCCTTTACCAAATATATAGATGCATTAATAATATAAGAGATATTGTGATATCCCAACCAAAACCCTGTCCACCATGGAGAAATCTTCAACTTCACCTATAACTAGCAATGCTATAAGAGGGGCTGAGCAAAAGCGGTAACATAGCCAAACAACGGTTTGCTAGGAATGGTGTCAAAGGTTAGAGTTTCATGGCAATATGGGATGGCTTGATAAACAGGTAATAGGTAGCGCAGCATAGCAATAGAACGAAGCAACTAGCATAGCAGTGATAGTAGTGAGATCCAGGGTAGCGGTCATCTTGCCTGAAATTCCGCAAGGAAGAAGAACGAATCCATGAAGAAGACAAACGGGAGTAGTCGAACGAACCCTCACAACTCCGGAATGAAACCGAAGCTAACGAGAGAAGCAAACCGGAAAGAAGCAAACAACAGGGTAAACACACAGTCATAAGCATGGCATGATGCACAATCAAGTATGATGCATGTCCGGTTTAATGAGGCATGGCATGGCAAAGTGCAACAAACAATACCACAAGTTAAGTTTAATCTTGTTTAGGTACACAACAATGTTAAATGTTGTTAAACATGGCAAGGAGTGTAACAAAAGTAAACTAACTATTTAGGCAAGTTTAAATGAGGCCGGAACAACAAACAACATTTCCGGAAAAACCTCATATGCAATTTATGAATTTGCTACTGTTCTGCCCTAAAACATATTTTAAAGTTGTTAAACAGGCAAATAAAGTGGACCATGTTAATCTAGGCATTTTTCCACCCCATTTACATATAAAGAACATTTAAAACCGAGCTACGGTTATTTAGTTATGAAAAAAATCATTTTAGCATGTTATTTAAGCAAATTTAAACAAACCACATTTTAAACATTTTAAACATGGATGAAAGTGGCATATTATTAATCTACACAAAATTCTAAGCATTTTACATGTTTAAATCATTTTAATCCGATGCACGGTTTGTGAGATATTAAATGCATGGACATGAGGGTTTTTTTGCAAAACTGCACTCTTAGGATAAATAGAGAAATTCGCCA
The DNA here is from genome assembly GCA_963921465.1 of Triticum timopheevii. Classification (NCBI taxonomy): domain Eukaryota; kingdom Viridiplantae; phylum Streptophyta; class Magnoliopsida; order Poales; family Poaceae; genus Triticum; species Triticum timopheevii. The sequence goes on from OY997274.1 coordinate 119,399,656, forward strand.
GACAGAGAAAAAAACTACGCAGGCCAAATCCGAGGCGGACTGGGCTTCTCACCACAGCACTAGGGCCGGCTCGGTGGTGTACTGGGGTGGCTGAAGGGCGCGGCTGGGCCGGTCGCAGCTGGCCTTGGCTGGATCGAACGAGGAGGCGCGGGGCCGCGGTCAATGAGACGACGAGTCAGCTGCTGCTGCTCGTTGCAGGAGAAGTAGAGGACGCGCCATGGCGGCCTGGCGCGGCTGGGACTTGGCGGCCGCAAGCGCCGGGGATGGCAGGGACGGAGAGGGCCCTCCGGATCTGGCCTGAGATGGCAAGGACGAAGGTGATATGGGGTCTCCTCGGGGCTGGGCCTCTCGGGTGGTCCTGCCTGCTTGACAGGTCGTCCAGACCTGCACAAAATGGCGACGACGACAGGGTCAGTCGGTCCGGCGAGCAGAGAAAAGGAGGAGGGGCGGCGTGGACCTGCTGCTAGTCTGAGACGAGCTGAGCAGAGGGGCGCCGGCCTTGGCGTGACGACAGCGGTGCAGACGAACGGGACATGGAGGAGGTCGAGGATGACTGAGGCGATGGCCTGGAGCGGCTGCTGGTTCGGTGGCTGGCCTCGGGAGGAGCTCGTCTCCCTGCGTCGACGAGGAGAGCGGGGAGGCTGCGGGGACGAAGGACGACGGCTTGCCGCAGTTCCAGTGAGGAGCGGCACAGGAACGGCGGGCGGGGACGAGGCAGAGGAGGCTGGTGAGCTCTGTTGACCCTCGGGAAGAACAAGAGGAGGCGCAGGAGCTCGACTCCAGGGAGGTGCTCGAGCAGAGGATCCAGGGGCGCGATTCCGGTGGAGCTCGAGGGTGAGGGCGGCGCTCGGGGGGTCCTGCTAGAGGTGGTCGCCGGCGATGACGAGGGACTCGATCGGGAGCTCCTCTCCCGTTCCAGATCAAGGAGGCTGAGGCGAGAAGGTGGCTTCGACCCGATCTCGATCGAGCGCTGCAGGAGGCTCGGGCACGCTGGTGGTCGTCAGATCTCCATCTGGCGGCCACAGATGGATGGGTGGGAGGCTGGATCGGGGCCGGGTTTGGTTGGCTGGGTGGGGATCGAGAGGTGGCGTCTGGTTGGTGGTGGCGGAAAACCAGGAGAGGGCTGGTCCGGCGGCTGTGAAGGGACAGATCCCCTAGGGATTAGGGTTCATCCCAAATAGGCATGGAGGGGTGGCTTAAATAGGAAAAGGAGGCTAGGAGAGGGATTTTGGGGCTTATCTCGGTCGTTAGATCATCATCGGACGGCTCTGGTCAAAGGGTTTGGTTAGGAGAGCTAAGTTTCAACCCTCCGATTTAATCGGACGGTCGAGAATAAATAGGCTAGAGAGTCCAATAATGAAAACGGAGATGTTTTATAGATGTTTGGGGATGATCCGGACCCAACGACGATGGTTGTCCAGGTCGGGTTCGGGGGAGTTTCGGACACGCGCGCGAGGGGGCTGCGAGCTGGCAAGAGAGGTTAGGTGGTCGGACAAGAGGTAGACGAAAACATGGTTGGTCTCAGAACGGTCAATGAAAGCAAGGGGTGAGTCGGCAACTACGAGCGGATGCAAGCTTTATGAAAACATGCAAATACAATGCGCATGATACCATGAGATGAAATGCATGACATGAACAAAATGCAAAATGAAAGACAAAAACCCAACCACGGAGGAAATAATATATCGCATCTCCGGAAAAGGCAGGAGTTGGAGTTACGAATATGGAAAGCTACATCCGGGGCGTTACAACACTCCACCACTACGAGAGGATCTCGTCCCGAGATCTAGGATGGCACCGGAGGGAAAACGGAAGAGGAAGAGAAGAGGTAAAACTAAGTTGCTTCTTTGACCAATGAGTGAAACCAAAGAACCTTGAGAGGTTGAACAAATTGAAAGAAACAAAACAACGGAGATGACCAAGATTGCAAACAATTCGTTGGACAAGAGGAACAAGGAATATGATGAGAACCAAGAGGTTTAGTGATAAGATAGATATTGAAACCACTCTGGTTAAAACTAGATAGAGGAGGAATAAGATTGATATAATTTGGGCAGCACTCCGACTGTAAATGGAAGGAATTGAACATGAACTTGACAAGATGAGAGGATACCTAATGAAATCAACAACACACTGCCTCTGGAATTGAAAGAATGGCACAAGGGGTAAGAAACATTACAAACCGCACTCCGGTTGAGAAGGGAGGCAAAACTTGATAAGATGAGAGAACTCGAATGAAACACGACACTCCGGCTAAATGGGTAAGGAAGGAAAATTACATGATATTTACAAAATGAGATGATGGGTCGAAGAGAGTAACATCACAATGCCTCTGGAACAAAAGAATAGAAGATAGATCACTGGAATAACAGAATGTAGGAGAAAATGCAAACTTCTGCCACAAATGAGCTCGGAAAGCACCCTTCCAAGAAGGTTATAACGGAGTTGTTGGAAAACCAACAACGAAAAGAATAAGCTTGTGGCGGGCTTATGAAAACATCTCAAAATTATGAGGTGAGCTTCTGCCACCAACGGAAACAAATGATTGGATTGATATCAACAAGGAGATGAGAAACTTATTTCACCGGGAGGACAAATGAAGAACTTGGGTCATTTATAAGCACCATAAATAGCAACAATCCTTAGGGAAAGCTTTAGGTGAAATATAACCCAAGATAACTCCAATGAAGAGACTGATGGATTTAAAATACCTCATTCTTGACAACAATATGAATCATGAAACATGAAGGAAATTGTCAAGAGTGACATAACACCATCTCAAAAGATAAGATAGAAGGAATTGCACTTTGGAATGAAAGACGGAGAATACTTGAGCTTCTCAAAACAAAACAAGTGTTGGGCACCCTGTTTAATTTTGAGTATAGCTTGGCGGATCATAACTTCGAGCGAAATCTTGAAGAACAATTGAAGAATGAAAAGAATCCTTGAGGACCCACCATTTAGAGCCTCCATGAAGAACTCCGGTAATAGAAGGATGATGAAAAGAAAGAGAAGTTGAAAACACAAGGTGAAGCCTTGCAATGATTTAGATGGAGCTTCGCGATTATATAACCGAGAGAACTTGGAACTCCAAAAAAGAAGGATGAGCAATTGAAAGCAAGAATTTTTTGATGAACCTCCGGAATAAGGAATTGAATTTACTCGATGAAACAAGAATAAGAATTACATTATGCTTATCCCTCATCAATTAAATTGATGACCCACAATGGATTTGGCATGCCACTTATTCTCGTAGAAAGGATTAAGATAGATATGGCACAAGCTTGGGAAGGTCTTCAACGAACCACCTGTAGGATTGCAAAGAACGAATGAATTAAATGATAACTAAAGAGGTGAAATCTTGAACGAACCACCGTAAGAATTGAAAATGAACGTAGCAAAGGCACAAATTCACCGGGAAGAATTGGAAAATGAATTAAGATATTTGAGGGGATTTAGATACATGAGAACGAAGAGAACATGAACTGATTAGAGGATATTTGAACGAATCACCGGTAAGATTTGGAGAACGATAGCTACACGCTGAGAATGAAGAATTATGACATGATGGCCTTCGGAGAAAATAAATGGAAACAACTCATGAAATACTCCGGATGGGTGAAAAGAATACTCACAATCAAAAACAATTATGAGAGGTTGGCTTCAAGCTAGAACCATGAATCTTGAAGAGAATGGAGAAAGATTGAGAGGAAACACTTCTTCGGTCTTCAAAAGACGACGAGAAACACCACCAAAATTACTGAGATACTCCGGGAGAATGAAAAGCGAAGAGGTTGAGCCAACAATGAAAAGAGTTTGAAAACGATCTTGGAGAAGGCGTGTGACTGATGGAATCCATTCTTACGTCACACTTTGAAAAGAATTTGGGAAATGGCTCCGGATAAATTAGAAGAGTCAGGTAAGATCCTGGGAAAAGACCTGTGGGTTAGGGCCCACTCAAAATAAAACACCGTTGAACAATTTTAAAGAGAGGTTGCACCGGTTGAATTAAATGGCTTGAATGAGATAACAACCTCAAAATATCTTGAACGGATTGAGAATGGAAACACAAGTCTTCTAAGATATCTTCAACACTCTGGAACAAATGAATAGCAAGAGGTGAGTGATTGAGAGGTGCACCGGCATGAGAAAGCATTTGACACGAGGAAAGGAATATGATGAATATTGAAAGCTTGAATTGGATCCACCGGAGAAGAAACAACAATGAAGGATGATGAACTTGAAGCTCGTGAGCATCTTCAGGAGGGATCACCGGATAAGAACATTGAAAGAAATGCATGAAGTGACTTCTCACAAATAAAAGGATACATGATTACGAAATCTGAGTCCTTGAAGAAAAAGGGTGGGAGGGCGGGAAAACAAAGGCAACCTGGGATGAACGAAACAAACACCATTGAGAAAACTTAGAATTGATCTTGCGGATGGGGAGAATGATGGGATCATCTCGAAGAGAAGCACACCGGTTGGAAAAGAATTAACATGACAACCTCAATGATCAAAAAGGATTAGTATTCACATAGCAATATGAGAACACCGTTGAGGAAAGGTATGGATTCAACACTTGACATTGAAGCAACTCGAATACCACAACTCAAAACAAAAACAAAGGATTGGCTTGCAGAATAAGCCGGAACAAACATATGATAGAGATTTCGTCCGAAGTTTTCGTGGTGGGGCCTACACGGGCTCGATCGTACAGCACCATCATGTACAAGGCAGTGCACATGACATACGAAGTGTCCCCGAGTCGGCATAGCCAAGGACTCTTTAAGACACAACGAGACCACTGCAAAACCAACCGTGAATAGGCGGACCACTAGACGTCGAACCCCAATTTCATATCATACATCCGTCGGAAAGATATCCTAAGAGCTACTTGAATTCCCACCTATGAAACTCCCGAAATTCTCCGGTTATGCAATCAGGTGTTGGGGATACAGGGGAAGCAATATATCTCACCCAAACTAACAATCCCTACATCCAGCTGTATCCATCCGTCAACACATAACCAAGAAACCTTCGGAAATCGTATACCTCAACCTTCGAAAAGCATCCGTTATACGAGTCATGGCAATACTCCCATACTCACCTCAGTACTGGGTTATCGGGGTTATCTCACCAACAACTGCATAAAAGAGATTTTCGATGTCGGCATACTAAACTCAGGTATTCCAGAACTGCAATGATAAAATTATGACGACAACACCTCAGAGCTCAACTCCCCGGGACACTTCCACTAAACCCCTGACAGGAAGCACCAAGACAATGTTCTCATCATAAAACCATCGGAACGATTCCAAGATACCCGCGTGATCCTAAAATTTTTTTTAGTGAAATTTGAGAAGAGAAGAGTCAAAACTCTACGTCAGGATGCCTTACCAGAGCAATGAAGAGACTGGGCAGTAAAAAGAATTCCTAACTCTCCGATATATATAATCCTAAATGACTCAAAACATTTTTCTAGACACAACTCGGCCGCTAAAAACGATCAAGTAGTGGGGCTCCTAAGGTCGGGGAAGGCTCTGATTACCAACTTGTAACGCCCTCGATGCGGCTATATCTCCCACGTGTCGAAGCACGACTTAGAGGCATAACCACATTGAAAGCAATGTCGCAAGTGAGGTAATCTTCACACAACCCATGAAATACATAAGGGAAAGAGATACATAGTTGGCTTACAATCGCCACTTCACACAATTACATGAATAAAGCATTACATCATCCAGATACAATCAAGGTCCGACTACGGAACCATAATAAAAGAAGAACCCCAAATGCGACAAAGGTCCCCGATCGACCCCAACTGGGCTCCACTACTGATCTACTAGAACGAAACAACACAAAGGGCAAGATCTTCATCGAGCTCCTCCTTGAGCTTGGTTGCGTCACCTGCTCGGTAACATAGGCACCTGCAAACTGGTTTTGGAAGTATCTGTGAGCCACGAGGACTCAGCAATCCCATTACCATGGGTATCAAGACTAGCAAAGCTTAATGGGAAAGGAAGGGGTAAAGTGGTGAGGTTGCAGCAGCGACTAAGCATATATGGTGGCTAACATACACAAATGAGAGCGAGAAGAGAAACAAAGGAACGGTCGTGAAGCTAGCAATGATCAAGAGGTGATCCTGAACTCCTACTTACGTCAGACATAACCCAGAAACCGTGTTCACTTCCCGGACTCCGCCGAAAAGAGACCATCACGGCTACACACACGGTTGATGCGTTTTATTTCGGATCTGGTGTCAAGTTATCTACAACTGGACATTAACAAATTCCCATCTACCACATAACCGCGGGCACGGCTCTCGAAAGTTTAAACCCTGCAGGGGTGTCCCAACTTAGCCCATGACAAGCTCTCGCGATCAACGAAGGAATAGACCTTCTCCCAAGAAGACCCGATCAGTCTCGGAATCCCGGTTTACAAGACATTTCAACAATGGTAAAACAAGACCAGCAAGACCTCCCGGTGTGCAGACATCCTGATAGTAGCCGCGCGTATCTCGTCTCAGGCCACGACCGGATGAGCACTACGTACTACTAGAACCAGCCCTCAAGTTTCCCCGAGGTGGCGCTGCAAGTGGCTCCAGTTTGGACCAACACTTAGACAAGCATTGGCCCGGGGGGGCTGAATAAAGATGACCCTCGAGAGAGCGACTCCCAAGGGAAAAGTAGGTGGTGGTGAGGCAAATGGTAAAACCAATGTTGGGCCTTGCTGGAGGAGTTTTATTCAAAGCGAACTGTCATGGGGGTCCCATAAATCACCCGACCGCGTTAGGAACGCAAAATCCGGGAACATAACACAGGTATGACGGAAACTAGGGCGGCAAGTGTGGAACAAAACACCAGGCATAAGGCCGAGCCTTCCACCCTTTACCAAATATATAGATGCATTAATAATATAAGAGATATTGTGATATCCCAACCAAAACCCTGTCCACCATGGAGAAATCTTCAACTTCACCTGCAACTAGCAACACTATAAGAGGGGCTGAGCAAAAGCGGTAACATAGACAAACAACGGTTTGCTAGGAATGGTGTCAAAGGTTATAGGTTCATGGCAATATGGGATGGCTTGATAAACAGGTAATAGGTAGCGCAGCATATCGATAGAACGAAGCAACTAGCATAGCAATGATAGTAGTAAGATCCAGGGTAGCGGTCATCTTGCCTGAAATCCCGCAAGGAAGAAGAACGAATCCATGAAGAAGACAAACGGGAGTAGTCGAACGAACCCTCACAACTCTGGAACGAAACCGAAGCTAACGAGAGAAGCAAACCGGAAAGAAGCAAACAACAGGGTAAACACACAATCATAAGCATGGCATGATGCACAATCAAGTATGATGCATGTCCGGTTTAATGAGGCATGGCATGGCAAAGTGCAACAAACAATACCACAAGTTAAGTGGAGCTCAATATGCAACGAGTTGCATAATGACAAAACACCACATTGACATATTTAGTTTAATCTCGTTTAGGTACACAACAATGTTAAATGTTGTTAAACATGGCAAGGGGTGTAACAAAAGTAAACTAACTATTTAGGCAAGTTTAAAAGAGGCCGGAACAACAAACAACATTTCCGGAAAAACCTCATATGCAATTTATGAATTTGCTACTGTTCTGCCCTAAAACATATTTTAAAGTTGTTAAACAGGAAAATAAAGTGGACCATGTTAATCTAGGCATTTTTCCACCCCATTTACATATAAAGAACATTTAAAACCGAGCTACGGTTATTTAGTTATGAAAAAATCATTTTAGCATGTTATTTAAGCAAATTTAAACAAACCACATTTTAAACATTTTAAACATGGATGAAAGTGGCATATTATTAATCTACACAAAATTCTAAGCATTTTACATGTTTAAATAATTTTAATCCGATGCACGGTTTGTGAGATATTAAATGCATGGACATGAGGGTTTTTTTTGCAAAACTGCACTCTTAGGATAAATAGAGAAATTCTCCAGACAGAGAAAAAAACTACGCAGGCTAAATCTGAGGCGGACTGGGCTTCTCACCATGGCACTAGGGCTGGCTCGGTGGTGTACTGGGGTGGCTGAAGGGCGCGGCTGGGCCGGTCGCAGCTGGCCTTGGCTGGATCGAACGAGGAGGCGCGGGGCCGCGGTCAACAAGACGACGAGTCAGCTACTGTTGCTCGTTGCAGGAGAAGTAGAGGACGCGCCACGGCGGCCTGGCGCGGCTGGGACTTGGCGGCCGCAAGCGATGGCGGGGACGGAGAGGGCCATCCGGATCTGGCCTGAGATGGCAGGGACAAAGGTGATATGGGGTCTCCTCGGGGCTGGGCCTCTCGGGTGGCCCTGCCTGCTTGAGAGGTCGTTCGGACCTGCACAAAACGGCGACGACGACAGGGTCAGTCGGTCCGGCGAGCAGAGAAAAGGAGGAGGGGCGGCGTGGACCTGCTGCTAGTCCGAGACGAGCTGAGCAGAGGGGCGCCGGCCTTGGCGTGACGACATCGGTGCAGACGAACAAGACGGGGAGGAGGTCAAGGATGACTGAGGCGATGGCCTGGAGCAGCTGCTGGTTCGGTGGCTGGCCTCGGGAGGAGCTCGTCTCCCTGCGTCGACAAGGAGAGCGGGGAGGCTGCGGGGACGAAGGACGACGGCTTGACGCAGTTCCAGTGAGGAGCGGCACAGGAACGGCGGGCGGGGACGAGGCAGAGGAGGCTGGTGAGCTCTGTTAACCCTCGGGAAGAACAAGAGGAGGCGCAGGAGCTCAACTCCAGGGAGGTGCTCGAAGCAGAGGATCAAAGGGCGCGATTCCGGTGGAGCTCGAGGGTGAGGGCGGCGCTCGGGGGGTCCTGCTAGAGGTGGTCACCGGCGATGACGAGGGACTCGATCGGGAGCTCCTCTCCCGTTCCAGATCGAGGAGGCTGAGGCGAGAAGGTGGCTTCGATCCGATCTGGATCGAGCGCTGCAGGAGGCTCGGGCGCGCTGGTGGTCGTCAGATCTCCATCTGGCGGCCATAGATGGATGGGTGGGAGGCTGGATCGGGGCCGGGTTTGGTTGGCTGGGTGGGGATCGAGAGGTGGCGTCTGGTTGGTGGTGGAGGAAAACGAGGAGAGGGCTGGTCCGGCGGCGGTGAAGGGACAGATCCCCTAGGGATTAGGGTTCGTCCCAAATAGGCATGGAGGGGTGGCTTAAATAGGAAAAGGAGGCTAGGAGAGGGATTTTGGGGCTTATCTCGGTCGTTAGATCATCATCGGACGGCTCTGGTCAAAGGGTTTGGTTAGGAGAGCTAAGTTTGAACCCTTTGATTTAATCGGACGGTCGAGAATAAATAGGCTAGAGAGTCCAATAATGAAAACGGAGATGTTTTATAGATGTTTGGGGATGATCCGGACCCAACGACGATGGTTGTCCAGGTCGGGTTCGGGGGAGTTTCGGACACGCGCGCGAGGGGGCTGCGAGCTGGCAAGAGAGGTTAGGTGGTCGGACAAGAGGTAGACGAAAACATGGTTGGTCTCAGAACGGTCAACAAAAGCAAGGGGTGAGTCGGCAACTACGAGCGGATGCAAGCTTTATGAAAACATGCAAATACAATGCGCATGATACCATGAGATGAAATGCATGACATGAACAAAATGCAAAATGAAAGACAAAAACCCAATCACGGAGAAAATAATATATCGCATCTCCGGATAAGGCAGGAGTTGGAGTTACGAATATGGAAAGCTACATCCGGGGCGTTACAATCATGGACGCGCACGTCCGTGAAACGCTATTTGGCCTATGCAACTTTTTCGACGTCATCTCTCGGAAGTCGATTGGCGTGAGGCAACTCAGAAGGCTACAAGAAGAGATCGTGGTGATACTATGCGAGCTTGAGATGTACTTCCCGCCCGCATTCTTCGACGTTATGGTGCATCTGCTGGTCCATATAGTGGAGGATATCATCCAACTCGGGCCGACGTTCCTGCACAGCATGATGCCGTTCGAAAGGATGAATGGTGCCATCAAAGGATACGTTTGCAACATGTCACGTCCAGAGGGAAGTATAGCCAGGGGCTTTCTGACCGAAGAGTGCATCTCCTACTACACGAATTATCTAGGCATCGAGAACCCCGTTGGTCTGCCCGTCAACAGGCACCTCGGCAGGCTCGCTGGATGGGGTCACCGTGAGGGTCGCCGCGAAATTCATGTCGACTTAGAGGGTCGACTCGCTGACTTTGAAAGAGCAAACCTAGTCGCGCTACAACACATAGACGTGGTCGATCCTTGGGTGGTAGAGCACAAAACCTTTATTAAGAATACGTACAATGACCGAGGCCAACAGAGGACGGACGGAGATATAATCAAAGAGCACAACTCATGTTTCACGCGTTGGTTCAAGCAGAAGCTTCTGTCGTATCCTTTACATGAGGATTCTTCCGCGGAAGAACAACTCATATTCGCCTTGTCATAGGGCGTCGAGCACAACCTGATGACCTATGAGGCGTACGATATCAACGGCTACACATTCTACACCGAGGCCAAGGACATGAAGAGCGATGGTTATCAGAACTCCGGGGTAACGATGGAATCCTACACCGGTAATGACAAGGACAGATACTACGGAAGGATCGAGGAGATCTGGGAGCTGAGCTACGCTGGAGAGAAGGTCCCGATGTTCCGTGTCAGATGGGCGAAGAGCGTCCTAAAAGAAGACCGGTATTTCACCACCATGGTTACACCCGAAGCCAAATCCAAGACCGCGGGCGCAAACGTCACCGCGAAAAATGAGCCATGGGTACTGGCTTCCCAAGTTGACCAATGCTTCTTCATTACCGACCCGTCAAAGCCCAGTCATGTTGTCGTGAGGAGAGGCAAAAGGAAGATCATCGGAATGGATGGAGTAGCCAATGAGCAAGACTTCGACAAGTACGGCGACCCGAGGATCGAACATGACGACGATGATGAAGTAGCAGCATACACCACAAGAAGAAGCAGGACCACCCTACCTAAAGGACGTCCGTTCCACAGAAGAACTCCATTTGCAAAAAAGAAGGACAAGAAGATTGTGAACAGATAGCTAGCTAAGATCGATTGTATTTAAATCGTAGCCTTCATTTCTCGATTGTATTTCATGGACACTTTTTGAACTATCATGAATATTTTCAAATTTCGTGGACACTCGATCTCGACCCCCCTCCATCTCGATCGCTATCCCACCTCGCCAGATCCGGTCCCCCTCGCCACCGAGCACCCGCCGGTCCACCGGCCGCCGCCGCCGACCCCCCACACCCCTCCCCTACTCAACCGCCGCCGCCGACCCCCCGCACCCCTCCCCTACTCAACCGCCGCCGCCGACCCCCCACACCCCTCCCCTACTCAAATACTCATAAAAGGTATCCCCGCCTACCGGCGAGCATGGCTCCGATCTGGCTGGAGTTCGAGTAGAACACCCACAGAACCTTTTTTTCCCAATTTATGAAAAACAGACGTCAAATTTTTTGCACGTTGACGTGAACTTCCTCTGCATTGTCCGTTCCCCTACACGAATCTCAAGGCAGAGGGGGAAGTCACGCGATTGTTTTATAATGGGCGTGGACGCTCTCCTCAGGGAACCCACGCACACCCATCACATTAGCTAGTGCATCTAGCTGCCACCTGGGAGTCAACAGGGGGGGGGGGTGAGGGATTATGCAAATACGAGTATAAGTTTTAGATACATGGCAAGTTTGCAATAAAAACCTTATTTTTCTTTTTTCACAGACGGCAGACTATGTAAAAAAATAGTTTTAGATACATGGCCGCTTTTTTCTTGTTTTCAATTCGTCCATGGCAATTTTATTAATTCTTATTTGTACTGTACCATGGCAATTTTTTAACCATTTGTATAACTTTTATTTTCTGTCCATAAATAAGTATTTTAAATGAAAAAAATTGTGGAGCCTGGGAATCGAACCCAGGACCTCCTGGTGTGAGAACTAGCTGCTGACCAGTCGAGCTAGTAGAGGGCGCTTGATGTGGATCAGGTCAGGTGGAATATAACCTGTTGGCTCAAGCAGAAAAAAAATACTAATGGCGCACCAGGGTGAGGTGCGCCATTAGTGTGGATGTACTTATGGCGCACCGAGGGGTGGTGCGCCATTAGTATTGTGCCGCCCCCATCCACAGTCCTCCCCGGCGGCCCACCTCTCTCCCTCGCCCTCGATCCCCTCTCTCTCCCTCGCCCTCGCCCTCGATCCCCTTCCCCGACGCTGCTGCCCCGCCACCTCGACGCCCCCCCGACGCCGCTGCCCCGCCGCGTCGACGCTGCCCCGACGACGCTGCCCCGCCGCCTCGCCGCCCCGACGCTGCTGCCCCGCCGCCCCGACGCTGCCCCGCCGCCTCGACACTGCCCCGACGCCCCGACGCCGCCTCGACGCCTCGACGCCGCCCCGACGCCGCCTCGACGCCTCGACGCCTCACCCTGGTGAGTTCCGGCCCTTTCATCCAAGGAGCGCGGCACCGGCGAATCTAGCTGACCCTCGTGTCGTGTCTCTGCTCTGCAGGTAGAGCGCGCCAGCGAGCGACCAGGACGAGGACGCCGCCGGGAGAGGAGGGCCACGTCGCCTCGGCTTTGACTGGTGGTGCTTCAGCCTCGGCTACAACAAACATAGGTGAGTCCCCCACCCCCTTCTATTCTTCCTCCTCTCTGGTCCTCTATCAGCAAACATAGCCTCGACTTGTAATTTTGCTATTCAAACAGTCTGTCAGTCAGTGATGAGTGTGATCAGTTTTCAAAACATTTGGGATTCGCCTGAATTTGCCACTGCAAATCCAAAATGCAAAGCACAGACTAACAAATAAGCAGCTAGTAGTATATTTCAGTAAGTACTAGGATTGGATTGGGCTGCTGCGCGGTATATGGAGAGAGTTGAGTTAAGGTGAGGTAATTCTGTACTGTAGTGGGGTAGAGAGGGGGGCTGGGCCTGGTATAAGTGTGCTGGGGGAAAATGGTAAGGTAGCGGGGAAGAAGGTGTTGTGCTGTGTTGTGCTGTGTTGGTTACTTGGTGTTAGGGGGGTATACTCCAGCATTGTTGTATGTACTGCTAGCTCTCCTTTGTGTGGTGGTTGGTGATGTACATAAAGAGATGGTGTACATTTGTGAATCGAACCGAACCGAACTGAATCCAACTCTTTGGTGAACGCATGGATGCCATGATCTTTGTTCCAATGTGTCTGATCATGGTGAATTTGCAAGCTCTGAATCCTAGTCTTTGTGCTGTTGTTTTTCTTCAGAACACTGTCAGTTTGTTTATCCTGTGCTGATGGATGTTGGAGGCGTTGGTGGGTAGGTGATGCTACTGATTTCGCATGCATGTCGCGTAATGAAGATGAGCTCATAGAAAATCACATATTTTCACATACCTTGGTGAATCTGTTGGTGGTGGCGATTGCTCGCCGACGGCTCGTCGTGTGTCGGTATCTACAATGACGGCCCACGCGCGTGGCGGCGCTGGTGGATAGGTAGCCGCGGCGTCAGATGTGGGCCGGCGTGATTTCTCCGGCGGGCTTTGGCGACGCCGGGCGGGGGGGAGGGGGGAGGAGGTTGTGGTCGGGAGCTCCTATACGACGCTGCAGGCGCTCCTGGCGCCTGCAGCGCCCCGCGCTGGGCCGGCCCATGAAGAGTGCTGCAACTTAGTAAAAATTATGTCAACCCTACATATCTTCCTTATCAAGCCAAACATAATAGAAGCAGGTGCAGGAGCTGTAGTACTCCATTTGGAGACTTTAACTGGATTAGATTAGGTACTCCATTTGCTGTAGTACTCCAGTTAACTGAAACTAGTGACATCACTTGAAGCAACTTAAGTCTGAATAATCAAATTCATCATACACTATTACTTGAATCAAAGATCAGGTATTCCATTACAGTAGCAAGTGTACCAGTATTATTGGAGTAAAAAAATTCAGTTAAATTGAGCAGTAGTGTACTCCTGCTTGCTCTTCTCTGAAGCTTGTGAAATGATATACTTGCACTGATAAACTGAAAGAAATATTGCATTATAACTCTGGCTAAGTATTGAAACATAAGACAATTCTGCTTATGTGTTGCATGTTTTGGAACTATATTTATCATTACCATTACAAGGAATCTGCACTTCATGTGATGTTCGATCTCAACTTTGGCTTGAGAAAACATGTACTGATAAGCAAAATAACGGTTATCATGGTCCGCCTCATGTTGAAGATTGTGCACCCCGGTTGAAAGCAGATTGCCTCAAGCAGGAAATCACTAGGAATTGTGCTTCTGGATGTATTATGTGCCATTGGTCTTTTTTATAAGAAAAAACAATTGTTAGCTTTTAGATGTTGTGGTGGTTCACTTGGTGGTATATTGTTTTGACTTACACTTGTTAGCTTTTTTATAAGCAAAAACATGCCAATGTATTTTCCATGCTGTGATGGAGGCCTTTTTTTGCCTTGTCCACCCGAGAGGCCCTTGAGTTTGCTGGAATGTCAATTAACTTCCGTTCCAGCAAATTTGGGTACTCCATATGTCCTATTTTCAGCAAAGGTCATGCTGAAATTTTCCGTGAATTTCAGCATGACTTTGCTAAAAATAGGACATATGGGGTACTTGTGACTAATGCATGGGCCGGGGTACTTGTGACTAATGATGAAAGCTTAGGCTTTTAGGGTGCCTCGGCGTCGAAAAACCCTCAATGATAAAAGCTTAGCTTTTAGGATGCCTCGGTGTCGACAAACCCTAAACAATAACCAACTTTTTGACCAAACTTTGTTCCTATTTAGAGAGAAACATGGCCAACAACGATGAGGCCGGGGGTTCGGGCGGCAAGGCATTCTGGGAGCTGTCCCAGGAGATGGAGGACCAACGTTAGTTGTATGAGGACGCCGCCTTCCCCACCGATGCTGAGACCACTGATGGTACCGCCGAGGATGACCCCACTGATGCCACCACTGATGGTGCCGCCGAGGATGCCACCACTGATGATGGCGGCGCACACACAGATGGCAGCCAACCGAAGAGGCAACGGAAGGATTGGCGCCCGATCGTGCTCCTCACCCTCAAGGAGGAAGTTACTGAAGTGGACTCCAATGGGAATCCAACGGCGCCCGAACGAATAGTCAAGGGGTACTCGCTTCAGCTCGGGTGCATTCTCCGGAGCACTGTCTCGATCAACGCCGAGAACCTGAGGCATCCTGACCGAGGGAATTTGCGCAACCTCCTCTTCACGAAGCTGCATGAACGATAAAAGTTCCCCGCTGAATTTGCAAACACAAGCCTCAAAGGGAATAAAGTGAACAATGCTGCCCTCACGAATATGAGCAAGGCCCTGTCTACTTCGAAAAGCAATGTGAAGAGAATGATCGAGAAAGGTGAGAGTTATCAGAAGATCAAGGAGAAAAATCCTTCGATCACCGAAGATGACTACAACGACTTCAAGATCAATTGCTCGAGCACCGCAAACTCCCAATCAAGTGAGTGGGGGAAACAAATGCGGGAGCTGAACATAGGGGAACACACACTCAGTCCTGGCGGTTACAGAGTGGCGGAGCCTATATGGGACAAGGAGGAGGCGGACCGTGCCGAGCAAGGCCTACCGCCCCTCTTTGACAAATACGATGACAAGCAGACCAGGAACTTTGTCAGGGCCCGGTACAAGAAGGACCCGAAAACAAAGGAGCTTACCACGGATCCGAAGACCAGGAAGCTTGAGCTTGTTCTAGTAAGGAATACACCCCCGCGTAATTAGCTCCATATGGTTGCATTCTAATTAATGAAGCCAAATTTCTAAATGGTTCACATTCCTTCCGCAGGCGACTGAAAGCAGTAGCGCGGGTGTCGGTGTCAAAACCGGCGGATCTCGGGTAGGGGGTCCCGAACTGTGCGTCTAGGCGGATGGTAACAGGAGACGAGGGACACAATGTTTTACCCAGGTTCGGGCCCTCTCGATGGAGGTAAAACCCTACGTCCTGCTTGATTAATATTGATGATATGGGTAGTACAAGAGTGGATCTACCACGAGATCAAGGAGGCTAAACCCTAAATCTAGCCTATGGTATGATTGTTGTAATGTATGTTGTCCTATGGACTAAAGCCCTCCAGTTTATATAGACACCGGAGGAGGCTAGGGTTACACAGAGTCGGTTACAATGGTAGGAGATCTACATATCTGTATTGCCAAGCTTGCCTTCCATGCCAAGGAAAGTCCCATCCGGACACGGGACGGAGTCTTCAATCTTGTATCTTCGTAGTCTTGGAGTCCGGCGGACGATGATAGTCCGGCTGTCCGGACACCCCCTAGTCCAGGACTCCCTCAGTAGCCCCCGAACCAGGCTTCAATGACGATAAGTCCAGCGTGTATATAGTCTTCGGCTTTATCATGAATACTGTGTTTCTCGGCTTCTACGCCCAATAATGGTCTTTTCCACGTGTCGCACGAATGCGAAAAGCCAGGGTGCCTTTTTATGTTTCACCCCCTAGTCGTGTGAGTCGTTCGCCTACAAAAGAGGCAAAAATCCAGATCCAAACCACACCATCCTCCTCCCGCGAATAGTTCATCGGAGCGCCCTTGACCTAAAAATCCATTACATCATGGACCGTCGACGGGGTTCCTCTTCTCACGCTCCCAGCCCACCGCCAGGGGATTGGGGGAGGTGCTCTGTTCCGCACAACGAGCTAGCGAAGCTCCAAGCGGGGGGATATCTCCCTCCGGCCTTCATGGTCCCAGTCCAAGCCGGACTGGTCACTTATCAAGGTGGGAGGCAAGCAGAGGCTACCCCATGCCCCAATAAAGGGTATCGAGTATGCTTCGTCGCTTATCTGATAAGGGGACTCGGATTCCCAATACATCCGTTCCTCCGCGGGCTCCTGGAGTTCTACGGACTGCAGCTCCACCACCTCACACCCGCCTCTGTCCTGCATATCGCGGGCTACGTAGCTCTTTGCGAGCTATTCCTGGGCATTGAGCCCCATTTTGCATTGTGGAAGAGGCTGTTCTGCCTCGTACCCCATTCCCACGAGGGATCCATATACCAAGTGGGCGGCGCCGAAATATGGCGCATTGCCGGGACCGGATACCCATCCGGTACTCCCAAGAAGGCGTCCGAAGACTGGCCTTCAGAGTGGTTTTATATAGGAGATGCTCCGCTGCCGGATCCAGTCCGGATTGGCCTCCCGGAGTTTAGTGCTGCTCCTCTAAAGAAACGCCTCAGCTGGCGCCCACGGAGCCCCCGATTGGAGGAAGACAAGAGCGTCCATTACTTGATGGGCCGAATAAGATTAATGGCCCATTCAGGTTTGACCATGATCGGAGTCATGGCGACATGCATCATGCGGGGGGTATAGCCATTACAATATAGAGGCCACCCCATGTGGGATTTCAACGGGGAAGACGATGCCACCTGTCATGGCCGCGAAGGGCCGGATTCGACCGAGGATCTGGTGCAGATCCTGTCCAGCCTATACAAGGGGGAGAAGGAGGACTTCCTTCGAACGAACCCTTTGAATGGGTTTTCCATGAACAACCCTAGGGGCTGGGTAAGCAAACAATTTTAAGGGCTCAACTCATGCTTTCGAAGTTTAAGCTTCTTACATTATGTCTTCGGCGCAGGATCTACGCCGGACTGTGGAGGACATGGTAAGTCCTGCTCTGCAACCCGAGGATCCAGAAAGATCCCTGGATTAGGCCTCCGAAGAGGATCCGGACATCGAGGTGGAGCTGATCGACGGGGTATTTCACCAGCTCAACATGGATAACGCTTTGGTCGCCATTATGGCGGACTACCCCGGACTGTGACCGAGGTCCGGACACCATTATTTCTTCCTTGCCCATTTCTGACCTTCGCGAACGACGGTATTTGACAGGAAGCTCCTTCACGGCGGGAAGCCGATCCCGCGGCGGCTGACCAACAAAGGTCAGTCCGGTCCAGCAGGCGGAAAAGGAGCTCGGTACGGACTGAAACGTCACCGCAAAGGTATAACCCGTATTTGAATTTTCAGAGCAACGTTCCTAGGAAGTGTCTTAGTGCTCATGATCTTTATAGGAGAAAAAGTTCTCGCCGGACTGCGGGCGCGGAAGTTGCCGATCCAACCTATACCGGCCAGGCTCCAGCATCCGGCCTGGAGGGGAGGCAAGCGCAAGACGCGGGCCGGACCTTCTCCAACGGAGGACACCGACAGACTGTCCGCCACCAAATCTGAGGTGGAGAGCGCCATGAACCATAGGTGCCGCCGGACAGTGTTTCGTGAAGCGTGCTTCTCCCCTGAGGCATTGGACGCCTTTAATGCAGGGGACGCGCACCTCCGTGCTGCTCAAGATGGTTTTACCAGAGCCATGGAGCAGTATGTGAAAGACATACGGGTAAGGGAATTTTGATGGTTATATATACCAGTAGCCCCCGTGACTTGAAGCAGTTATGTTAACAGATTTAAGGATCAATTAAAACGCGGGCTCTTACCGAGAAGGATGCCGAGTTGTCTCAGGAGCTGCAAGAATGCAAGGCCCAACTTGAGGCCGCACTTGCTGCCGCAGGAGGAGACGCAGAGACCCCTCCTGGAAACACATTTTTATTAATAAATATAAGCGCTGTGCGGCGTGCGCGCAAGTCTAATAATGACTGTGCAGGTACCGCCGGACAAGATCTGGACAGGCAAGGATTACTGCGCCAGCTGAGGGCCGGCAAGAGTGTGCTGAATAGGGTGCAGCAAGAAAGGAACAAACTCCAGGATGCCAACGCCAAGCTTGGAGAAGAGCTGAAAGGCGCTCGCGCCGGGCTGTCCGGCTCCGTTAAGGAGAATGAGCGGCTTCGTCGCAGCATTTATAGTAAGTGCTTGAGCGAACTCCTTTGAAAAGAAGAGTTCGGCGAGGAAGTATATTGACATGATATGTCTTGTAGGTATACTCACAGGTCGCCCTGCAGAGGAGATGCCCATATCAACGGGTGATCAACTTCCCGAACTGTTGCAACTGCTCGAACGAGTTCGGCAGGCAATGAGAGGCGTCGTCCAGGCTTTATGGCCAGCCCTCTCCCTACCCGAGGGCCTTGGGGAGCTTGCGGAGAAGCTTCGGGGAGTGCAGCAGTGCTTCCGTTTATTGAAGATTTCAGCTTGCCGTCAAGGTGCCAGGGAGGCTTGGGCCATGGTGAAGACGCGTTACAAGAAGGCGGATCCCAACCACATGGCCGAAGTTGGACCGGTGGGGCCCGATGGGAAGGAGATCCTTGTGAGTTTAGTATACAGCCAAGTAGAGTTGGCTGCTAAATTTTCCCAACGGGACTGTAAGTTAGACAGCCTGTTAGACGGGATTGAGGAGGAATACAATCAGTAAATTTGACAATGTATGTTTTCCTTTAAAGTGACATGTGAAATGCCTTCTAGCCGGATTGTAGATCGTTTGTCTTTGCCGACCTTTTCGCTTCAACCTCGGGACCCTAGAGTCCGGAGTGTGTCCGAATACCTCTTTGGTTAAGAAACCACCGTGGTATGCATGGACACCAGGCGTAGGGGTCATTAGTGCTTTATCAGACAAGTGCCCAACTAGTTATGTTATATTACATGGTTAGTAAGAAACATCTTCCAGGGAGAATAGTTCCGTTAAGGGTTCCTTTCCCTGGGAGGCATCCCTAAAGTGCATGTCCGGACTGCAAAGAAAGCAGAAAAACATCTGGGGGCGGATAAATAAATAGATAAAAAGTCATCTTTTAAGTCACCGACCGAATATTCCCTTAAGAACGCTAGCTTTCGGCTTCACCCAGTCTGAGGTACACATCCGGCTGACCTGGCAGTAACAATCGCAGAGGTGCTCCCTTTACCTCCTAGCCGAACAATCGGGAACGTAGGGGTAAGCACAGGAGCCAGGCAACCCAGCTTGGCCAAAACTTAAGTCATATCGATGCATATAATGGTGAGTAAAAGGTACATGTGGAAGCTTGACACATGTGCTGGGTATGAAACCCTTATAATTGAGCTTCTGTAAAAGAAGCCCCCAGGAATAATGAGTGCGGATGGCACATCACGTGTATGCGAAAAATACGAAAATAGGCCCATAAGGGCTTGTGAATAAAAAGGTATGAAAAGAGAAACAAAAGACAGCCGAAGTGTAAAAGTTTGGACGGGGGAAGGGGACGAACTCTTAGTCCGGCGCTAGGCATAGAATCGTCGGAGGCGGGCTGCGTTCCATGGGTTCGGCTCGAGTCGGTTATCCGACGCATTTCGTAGATGGTATGCTCCGCCGGTCAGGACTTGATCGATAGTGAAGGGACCCTCCCATTTGGGATTGAGCTTGTCCTTTTTCTTGTCCGGCAGGCGTAGAACTAGTTCACCAACTTTGTAAGTCTTGGCCCATACACTTTTGCTTTGATATCTTCGGGCCTGCTGCTGATAGAATGCGGAACGAGCCTTGGCGACGTCGCGTTCTTCCTCCAGTGTGTCCAAGCTGTCCTGCCGATCAAGCTCGGCCTCTCTTTCCTCGTACATGCGCACTCGAGGTGAGTCATGAATAATGTCGCAGGGAAAGACTGCCTCTGCACCGTATACCATAAAAAATGGTGTGAATCCGGTAGTGCGGTTAGGCGTTGTCCGCAGCCCTCAGAGTACGGAGTCGAGCTCCTCGACCTAGTGCGTGTCAGATTTAGTAAGTGACCGCACTAGTCTGGGTTTAATGCCGCTCATTATGAGACCATTTTCTCGTTCCACTCGACCGTTGGTTTGAGGGTGATAGACTGAAGCGTAGTCGAGCTTGATGCCCATATTCTTGTACCATGACTTAACCTCGTCGGCTGTGAAGTTCGTGCCGTTCTCGTTGATGATGCTGTGGGGGACTCCGTAACGGTGTACTACCCCGGATATAAAGTCTATCACTGGTCCGGACTCTGCCGTTTTGACCGGTTTGGCCTCTATCCATTTGGTGAATTTATCCACCATGACCAATAGGTATCTTTGCTTGTGGGTTCCCCCTTTAAGGGGTCCAACCATATCAAGCCCCCAGACCGCGAACGACCAGGTAATGGGTATAGTTTTGAGGGTGGTGGGCGGCATGTGGCTCTGATTAGCAAAGAGCTGACAACCAACACATTTCTGGACTAAGTCCTGGGCATCTGCTCGGGCCGTCGGCCAATAAAATGTCACGACCGGTTTTCCAATAAAAATATTTATTGAGAAACCAATCTATTGAGTCCAGTATGAGTGAAATCCTCCTCACTGGTAGACAAAATCTTGATAAAATAAGCCAGTAGCATAAAATATATTACAGGGTCGAACTACGGTTGCTCAACCAAATTATTACAAGCACGCCAATAAGTATACATAATGGCGGACATGACACAGTGGTGTGGAGGCATACTACTGACTCGATGATAGGGTGGTGGTGGAAAAACATAGCGGGGAGAGAGATACAGGACTCTAAAACTGGTATCTCATCGAGCGTCGAGGTGAGGCTCGATGAATTTATTTGGTAGCGGAAGCGGATATAATACAGTGACCAAATCCAGGGTCGCACGAGACTTACTGGGATTCCTCTAGGTGTCGGACTCGCTATCAAATTCTTCATCCATGAGATCGCCTTCGTCAGCATCTGGCCAAATCAACAAGCCAGTGAGTACTTTGAAAGTACTCGCAAGACAGTTTGGACGTGAGATATAACAAATGCATGCATGGATGCGTCATGATTAATTCACCAATGTACATTAAAATAAAATTAGCATAACGAGGTAAGTAAAAGGGAAACGGCGGTAGTCCGCCTGAAATCCCAACAAAACGCAAATGAAGACCGATCGGGTGTCTGAAGCGACGCCTCGAAAGGTGAACAAATAAATATAAGGAAATGATGCCACAGTCGGGCGTCTTAGCGACACCACATAAAGGGCTTTAAAAGAAATACCACAGTCGGACGTCGGGGCGACATCACAGAAAGGGCATTAAAAGAAATACCACAGCCGGGCGTCTTAGCGACACCACATAAAGGGCTTTTCGGTAGAAAACACAGCTAACCAGTACACACCCATCCTACCTCTCGATGCTAGGAATCACCCTAGACATTGTCCAAGAAAAACTTTTGAGACGGGGAGATCACAATATCGAATAGCATGGGATCAAATTTATATACGCGCGCTCTAAGGGGTGCCCCCCTCTCGGTCCCAACCGGAAACACCCATGCCCCCTGACCGGATGACTGGCTTTAATCCAGGGCCATGGAACCATCATCACGGCCTCTCCTTTTGGTGTGTACCAGGAAAGCGGTTTGCAACTTACTAAGCCATATTCCTTGCGGAAAACATGTGGTAGTACAGGGAAGGAAATGGAAGGAACTAGACTGATACGGTTTGACACTGCAGTCACATAGTCTGGCATAAGACTGGCATGCTACAACACTTCCATCTTACCCATTCTCATGCCAACACATGGCCATTCATATTCACATCCATCCACTCATGGATCATCGAACTCACTTACCTCAACAGTGCATGGAAATAACGTTCATCGGTATGCTCATCAACATGCCATGAGACTAACTAAATGCAAAACATGCCAAGACACTCATCATATCAAAAGTTCAAACATGCTTGCCTGGTTCAGAGTAGTCGGAGCCAAGCTCGGTGAAGTTCGCGGCTCCGTCACCTCCTTCGGTATCTACGGTATAAAGAAAATATATGCGCTATCGTAAATACCAAGAGGTGCACAAAAATTATACCAAATATTTTTCAAATAAATCTGATAAAAAACTAGACAAAATTTTAAAGAGGACAGAAAAAGAATCAATCAAAAATACTTTTGTGTTAAAAAGTTATAAAGGTTTTTGTCCAGGGACTCATCTATAATGAAACAGAAAGTTTCCAGGGGCTGGCTTATAAAAACAAAAAACGCTTCGGTAGCAACTACGCCAGCCCAAAGGGAAAGCACATTCGGCAGAAGACGTTTTCAGAAAATGCTTCGCTTAGACAGGAAAGAGAGGCTGACAGGCGGGTCCTGCCCATCGGGTTTGAATGTTTGAACGGGGCGGCAGAGTTCGCCGGTGCCCGAGAGCTGCGGTGGTCGCTGGCGGCGATCCACGGCGAGGCAGGGAGATCGGAGGGTACCTCCGTGCTCAGGGCGCCATTCCGTGTCGGTTGGTGGTGGTGGTGGTCGCCGGCGAGTACCACGTCGGCGGCGAGCCTTGCTCCGGCGGACGGCGGCTCGGGTGGTTGCGGACTTCGTCAGAGAGAGCTGCAGCGATCAAATTGAAGAGGGGGTTAGGCTTCTAGTAGCTAGAGGGAGTAACTGACGGGGTTTGGGCACCGGAGACGACCTCACCGGAGCGAATCGAGGTGGAGGCCGAGGCGGATCGGGGCGGCCGGAGCTGGGGGAGGAGACCTCCTCGAGGTCCTCCTAGTGGCCTGGCGGGGCGTTGGTGAGGTGTAGTGATGATGCGTGCACGAGTGTGAGCTCAGGGGCCCTTTATATAGGTGGTCCGAGGTGGTGGCCGTGAACGGGGGGTCTCCGGTGAAGATTACGGCGGCGCAGGGCATGGTCGGGGGTGATTAGGGAGTTGGGCGTCGTCGTGGAGGTCCAATAGTTCCATTCAGACGCTAACCGGACTTGGATTAGAAGCTTAGGGCAGGCTTTGGTCGGAACGGGACGGCGCGGGTCCGTTGGCGGCAGAGAGCGCGTCCAGTGCTGTCGGGCCACGGCGACGGTGCAGCGGGGGTGCGCTGGCATGCATGAGGCCACGCGGAGAGCCAGGGAGCGATGGGCGGCGCGGAACGGCGTTGAGCCGCCGTTCTTGTTCCCTATCGGCTGTAACGGGGTTTCGGCCGCCACAAGACACGCCGGCACGGGAGGCCAGGGGCGCCACCGACGCCGGGAAGACGCCAAGCGCGCGTGCGGGATGCTCCAGACAGGAGGAAGAGGCAGCGAGGAACGTGCCAAGGGCACTGTGGGCATGTGACTGAACCTCTGTCGAAGATCGACACTGAACTCTGAATCTTTCTGAATTTGCAAAGGAACAGTGCAGCTCAGGTGTTCGACAGAATGTTTTTGGCCTCTGGGGATTTTTCCTTGAGCTGATTTTTGGTGGAGTGGCTACTCATTGCTCAAGAAGGCTGCCTGAATTTTGGTGGAATTTTTGGAGAAGTGTAGATATGAATTTCACCAAATTTGGCAAATCTGGTCCAAACTTGCAGAGACTGAATTTTGAAAAATTTGTAAAGAGGAGGAGTGGATCAAGATGGTTCTGGGTTGTGGATGCTAAGGACAATCCAGAGGGGTTGGTTTGAGGTCAAAACTCAAATGCAATAGGGTACTTGCTTTGAAAATCTCCCAGGCTCCAAATAATTTGCAGAAATGATTTGAGGGGGAAAATAATTAGAATAAAATCCAAAACTTGCTTGGATGAGTTGGGACGGAGAAGTTAGGTTGATTTCAAGGAGGAGGGGAGGTTTTGGAGGGGTTTTACCACATGGGCAAAATACAAAGCCATGGGTGGTTTCCAAGATATGAAAATCCCAAATTTTCATAGAGTTTCTTTTTAAAAGAAAAAGATTAAACTCCCAAAATAATTTGAGAGGGAACCAACAGAGAAGAAATTTCAAAAGATCAAACACCATAGTCTGAAAAAAATAAAAACCTTGCCAAAGAAAAGAAAGTTTTTAAGAGGAAGGTTTTTCTGGAAAAATTTTAAATGGCCTCTTTTCAAAAACCACAAAGTTTTTGCTGAAAACCAAAGCAAAAATTTTGGAGTGTCACAACACCTACCCCCTTAGGAAAAATCTCGTCCCCGAGATTTCAGCTGTTCCTCAAATAAGTGTGGATGCTCTGTCCGAAGAAAATCCTCTCTTTCCCAAGTTGCTTCGCTTTCGGTGTGGTTGCTCCACTGAACTCTGAAAAACTTGATGGTCTTCTGTCGGGTTCTCCTTTCAGACTCCTCTAATATTTTTACTGGGCGTTCCCGATAAGTGAGGTCTGGCTGCACGTCAATGTTCTTATGGAATACTTGTTTCTCTGGTTTGTTTACGCACTTCCTTAATTGAGAGACGTGGAACACGTCGTGAATGTCGGACAAATCTTCGGGTAAGTCTAGCTGGTAGGCTACAGTGCCTCTTCGTGCCACTATGCAGAATGGTCCAATGAATCTTGGTGCTAACTTCCCTTTAATCTTAAACCGTTGCAGTCCCTTCATAGGTGATACTCGCAGGTACACAAATTCACCGGGTTCAAAATTGACCCCACGATGTTTCTGATCGTAATAACTCTTCTGTCGGCTTTGAGCGGTCTTGAGTCGGTCCCTGATTAGCTTGACTTTTTCCTTGGCTTCTTTGAGCATGTCTGGGCCGAAGATACGGCTGTCTCCGGTCTCTGACCAATTTAGCGGGGTACGACATCTCCGTCCGTATAGGGCTCCAAAAGGTGCCATTTGCAGGCTGGCCTGGTAACTGTTGTTGTATGCGAACTCGGCATATGGTAGGCTTTTTTCCAAATTGGTTCCATAGGTGAGGACACATGCTCTCAGCATGTCTTCTAAAATTTGGTTTACCGCATTCAGTCTGTCCATCAGTCTGGGGATGGTAGGCTGTGTTGAAGGCCAAATGAGTTCCCAGAGCCTGTTGTAAATGATCCCAGAATCTCGAGACAAACTGAGTGCCTCTGTCGGATATTATAGTCTTCGGGACTCCATGCAGACAAACTATACGGGAGAGATAAATCCTGGCAAGCTTCTGAGCGTTGTAGGTTGTCTTCACTGGAATGAAATGTGCCACCTTGGTTAATCTATCGGTGATGACCCATATGGCATCATACCCGTGTCGTGACCGAGGTAGTCCGACTATAAAATCCATCCCTATTTCATCCCATTTCCACTCAGGTATTTTGTTTGGTTGCAGTAGTCCGGCTGGTTTTTGATGCTCAACTTTTATGTGTTGACAAGAATCGCAACATGCAACGAATGTGGCTATGTCCCTCTTCATACCGTGCCACCAAAATCTTTCCTGAATATCCTTATACATTTTGGTTCCTCCAGGGTGGATTGAATATGGAGTGGTGTGTGCTTCAGCTAGGATTTGCTGCCTGAGGTCCTCTATGTTTGGCACACAGAGTCTGTCCCTGTACCGTAATATTCCATCATCGCCTATGACAAATTCCGAGGCCTTGCCCATACTCACCTTTCTTTTAATTCCTTCAATGCTGGGGTGACCAGGCTGAGCTTCTTTAATTCTCTCCACAAGGTCGGGCTTTATTTCCAAGTTTGATATGGTGCCTTCCACGATCATTAACAAGTTGAGTTTGGCAAGTTCTTGTTGGAATTCAGGTCTCAAACTTTGCAGATTGTTTTCGTCGGAGCTGGGGTTTCGACTAAGAGCATCGGCCACTACATTTGCTTTCCCTGGATGATAGTGGATACAAACGTCATAATCCTTTACCAATTCCACCCAGCGTCGTTGCCGTCAGTTTAGTTCTGGCTGTGTGAAAATATATTTGAGACTTTTATGGTCCGTGTATATTTCACATCGATTCCCAAGTAAGAAATGCCCCCATTCCTTAAGTGCATGAATGACTGCTGCCATTTCTAAGTCATGAGTGGGATAATTTTCCTCATGCTTGCGGAGTTGTCGTGAAGCGTATGCGACAACCTTGCCTTCCTGCATCAACACGCACCCGAGACCTTTTCGGGATGCGTCACAATACACCACAAAGTTTTTGTGTATGTCTGGCACAATTAATACCGGTGCTGTGGTTAATTTCTGTTTTAACTCTTGGAAGCTTTTCTCGCAGGCTTCTGTCCATTCAAACTTCTTGTCCTTCTTGAGCAACTGCGTCATTGGCTTGGCTAGAGTGGAGAATCCTTCAATAAATCTGCGGTAATATCCTGCCATTCCCAAGAAACTTTGTATGTCCGTTACGCTGGCTGGTGCCTTCCAGTCAAGTATGGCCCTAACTTTCTCCGGGTCCACTGCGATACCGTCTTGAGTCAGCACGTGACCTAGAAAGCCTACTTGCCTTAGCCAAAATTCGCACTTGCTGAACTTGGCATACAATTGATGCTTTCTGAGTTCTCCTAGCACAATCCTGAGATGTTCCGCGTGCTCTTCTGGTGTTTTGGTGTATATTAGAATATCATCGATAAATACCACAACGAATTTGTCCATAAACTTCATAAATACTTTGTTCATGAGGTGAACAAAATATGCGGGGGCGTTTGTTAATCCAAAAGGCATAACTGTGAACTCATATAGTCCATATCTGGAGGTGAAGGCTGTTTTGGGGATATCTTCTGTTCGCACTTTTAATTGATGGTATCCTGACCTTAAGTCAATCTTTGAGAATACCTTGGCCTGAGCGAGCTGATCAAATAAATCATTTATTCGTGGCATCGGGTATTTGTTCTTGACTGTGACCATGTTAAGTGCTCGGTAGTCTATGCACAATCTCAGTGTTCCATCCTTCTTTTTGGCAAATAAAATTGGTGATCCCCAAGGTGAGGAGCTGGCTCGAATGTATCCCTTGTCCAGTAATTCCTTTATTTGTTTCTTCAACTCAATCAACTCAGATGGTGCCATTCTGTATGGTTTCTTGTATATGGGGGTGGTTCTTGGTGCTAGCTCAATGCTGAATTCTATTTCTCGGTCTGGTGGCATGCCTGGTAGTTCTTCGGGAAATACGTCTGGAAATTCACATACTACTGGAACCTTGCTTAACTCAGAAACGTCCACCTTATTCAATCTCGGCTGCCGGGGTATTTTTCTTTCCTTGGCTGATACTTTTATTGTCTTCCCGTGGTGGTGCGTGAGAATTACGGTCCGGTTGAAACAGTCAATAAAACCTTTGTTGGTGGTTAACCAGTCCATCCCTAGGATGACATCCAGTCCTTTATTTTCCAACACAATAAGATTGGCGTAAAATTTCAATCCTTCGAACTCAATGGCCACATTCTGACAATAACTCTGAGTAACTTGCTGAATCCCAGGGGACTTGATGATCATGGATTTTTCCAAGGGAAACATCGAAAAATTATTTTGCAAAGCAAAATTTTTCGAAATGAATGAGTGAGAAGCTCCAGAATCAAACAAAACCGTTGCAGGTATTGTGTTGACAGGAAACGTACCGAGTACGATATCCGGAGCATTTTGTGCTTCTTCTTTGGTCACGTGGTTTAGATGAACCTTCCTATGGTTGTTGTTGGGGTTGAAATTGTTGCGCTTGGGCGCTAAATTATTGCCACCATTGTTTGGCTTCGGGGTCGAGTTCCTTGGCTTGGGGCATTGTTTGGCGTAGTGCCCTTCTTCTCCACAAGCGTATAAAGTAACGCCTGGGCGATATGTGAACTCTTTGTCCCTTGCATGGAAATTCTTGGTTGGGCGAGAGATGTTTGTTGTAGGTTTGTGTGTCCCACCTTTCTGAAAATCTGCCCTGCATCGGTGGTTGCGCGCAAGAGTAGTCTGGTCTCTTTTTCGCATGCGTAAATCCTCCAAGCTACGTCTCTCATTTTCCAGAGTAATGGCTTTGTCCACTAGTGTTTTAAAATCTGGAAATGTGTGCACGACCAGTTGGCATTTAAGCGCGGGCGCCAGACCGTCAATGAATTTCTCCATCTTCTTGCTTTCAGTCATACGTTCTTCATTGGCGTAGCGAGACAATAGGGTAAATTGACCGTTGTATTCTGACACTGTCATGTTCCTTTGTTTGAGGTCATCGAATTCTCTCTTCTTAATTTTCATAATACTCTAGGGAATGTGTGCACCACGGAAACCTTCCTTGAAATCATCCCAGGTTATATCATTTTCGTTGGGGTGCATGTGCAGAAAATTCTCCCACCAAGATGCAGCTGCTCCTGTGAGATAGTGCGGAGCATATAGTACTCTTTCGAGGTCTGAACATTTTGCAATAATTAATTTTCTCTCCATATCTCGAAGCCAATCCTCGGCTTCACGAGGCTTGTCAGTATGAGAAAATGTTTGGGGACGTGTCTTCTGTAGCTCAGATAACTTGGAATGCTGCTGATACTGTCCATGGTGATTTCCCATGTTTATGACTTGGTTCATCATTTCCCGATGTTGTTGCTGACTCTGCTCATAAAGGCGGCACATTTGTGAAAGTGCCGATTCACTGCCCTGTTGGCTTGACTGTCCCTGAGTGAACTCGTTGCTGGGTTGGGTATCAAAATTTTCCTCTGGTGGAGTTGGCATGGAGCGAGTCCAAGGACGAGACATTTTTCACTCTGGGGATATATTTTGTAAAACCCATAAGAAAAGCGGAAAGAGTCGCAAAAACAATTCCATAAATGCATAAAGCTGGCAGATAAAATTAAATAACCAAGCTTACTTAAAAAAACAAATCGTCTTGCGCACGGAGAAGGACTGCTCATTACATATCTTACACGCGGATGGTAATTATACAATACATCACTCAGGATATGCGTACATAATCCTGACATGTTATTTAGGCTAGTGCACTTCTCCAGATCCTACATGATGCGCAAACAGGCTACTTCTCACAACCTATGTACATATAAACATATCATACAAAGCGGTATATTATATGGCGGCTAAGCTTACTCAGGCGGAGATGTTGACGACCTCCTTTGCCCTGCCGAGGGTGAGGCGTAGCGAGGCTGGGGACTCGACTTCCTCCTCGCTAATAGGCTCCATACGTGAAGAGTTGCGCAGAGTGGACGGAGCGGGTGCCAGGGGCGGAACAACACGAATAGGAGTGGGCGCGAAAGGTGGTGCAGTGCGCACTGGAGTGGGCGCAATAACTTGGTTGAATTCTTCGGCAGAAGGTAGGCGACGAGTAGGTGCATAAGATGCTGAGGACGAGACAAAAGTCAGTGGCGGTGCGGTGGGTAGGAGCTCCCTCCTGTTGGCAGCACAGCCATGAACTGAGTCCATGCGGGCAGCCACGAAGTCGTCCACCAAGTTGTCGAAGGCTGCCTCCAGGGCCCGGAGATAATCAATAAGCATCTCAAAAGCCTCGTCTCGTTCTCCTCTGGGGCAGGAGAATGCGTAGTGACAGGTGTAAGGCACATGGCATGGAAGATAACGGTAACGACGAGTCTTCATCATGGGGAGGACATCCCTGAGACGAGCTATCGCCTCGCGGGCTGCCATCTGCATAGCATGCCTCTCCGTAGGCATGGCTCTTCCCAAGAACCGGAAGCGGCGTAACTCACCACGCCCCCCCTTGAACTGCACCGCGGCCTCGTGCATGGTCAGACTGTCGTTGACTCGGTGCTGGCAGAGTGTGAAGACTGGGCGCACAGATGGCCCCATCGCGACCTGAACGATGAAGGAAAGAAGCTTGACGAACCCATCGGGCACGTTGGCGAAGGTCTGAGACTCGCAGCTGTTGTCGGCCATCTACAAAAGTAGGCAAAAAATTTGCATGGTCAGATCATAAATTTATGCTGACTGTCAGAAATGTCTACAATTGCAGAAAAATATAAAATGGCTCTATCATGCTAATAACCAATTAGCGATCGCACCTAGTGGCTTCCTACAGTCAGCCTGGCTCTGGTACCAAGCTTGTCACGACCGGTTTTCCAATAAAAATATTTATTGAGAAACCAATCTATTGAGTCCAGTATGAGAGAAATCTCCTCACTGGTAGACAAAATCTTTATACAATAAGCCAGTAGCATAAAATATATTACAGGGTCGAACTACGGTTTCTCAACCAAATTATTACAAGCACGCCAATAATTATACATAATGGCGGACATGACACAGTGGTGTGGAGGCATACTACTAACTCGATGATAGGGTGGTGGTGGAAAAACACAGCGGGGAGAGAGATACAGGACTCTAAAACTGGCATCTCATCGAGCGTCGAGGTGAGGCTCGATGAATTTATTTGGTAGCAGAAGCGGATATAATACAGTGACCAAATCCAGGGTCGCACGAGACTGATTGGGATTCCTCTAGGCGTCGGACTCGCTATCAAATTCTTCATCCATGAGATCGCCTTCGTCAGCATCTGGCCAAATCAACAAGCCAGTGAGTACTTTGAAAGTACTCGCAAGACAGTTCGGACGTGAGATATAACAAATGCATGCATGGATGCATCATGATTAATTCACCAATGTACATTAAAATAAAATTAGCATAACGAGGTAAGTAAAAGGGAAACGGCGGTAGTCCGCCTGAAATCCCAACAAAATGCAAATGAAGACCGATCGGGTGTCTGAAGCGACGCCTCGAAAGGTGAACAAATAAATATAAGGAAATGATGCCACAGTCGGGCGTCTTAGCGACACCACATAAAGGGCTTTAAAAGAAATACCACAGTTGGACGTCGGGGCGACATCACAGAAAGGGCGTTAAAAGAAATACCACAGTCGGGCGTCTTAGCGACACCACATAAAGGGCTTTAAAAGAAATGCCACAGTCGGGCGTCTGAGCGACGCCACATAAAGGGCTTTAAAAGAAATGCCACAGTCGGGCGTCTGAGCGACGCCACATAAAGGGCTTTAAAAGAAATGCCACAGTCGGGCGTCTGAGTGACGCCACATAAAGGGCTTTAAAAGAAATGCCACAGTCGGGCGTCTGAGCGACGCCACATAAAGGGCTTTAAAAGAAATGCCACAGTCGGGCGTCTGAGCGACGCCACATAAAGGGCTTTAAAAGAAATGCCACAGTCGGGCGTCTGAGCGACGCCACATAAAGGGCTTTAAAAGAAGTGCCATAGTCGGACATCTGAGCGACATCACAGAAAGGGCTTTTATCCACAAGTAAATATTACTCATAATAAACATTCAATTCATGAAAATAAATGGGTTAGTCCATCCACAGGAGTAATCATTTAACCGGACTTAGCACTCATGCGATTCACCGGAGTCTCTGTCATCAAAACTGACATCTGATCAGGATAAGATAATATCGATCTTGGACATGGAATAGATGATTTGAAGGAATATATGACTCTGCAGAGTTTGTACAAAATTTTTCCCACAGCCAACGGATTTCCGTAGTCACGAAGGACTAGTTCTGTTTACGGTTTTTCGGTAGAAAACACAGCTAACCAGTACACACCCATCCTACCTCTCGATGCTAGGAATCACCCTAGACATCGTCCAAGAAAAACTTTTGAGACGGGGAGATCACAATCTCGAATAGCATGGGATCAAATTTATATACGCGCGCTCTAAGGGGTGCCCCCCTCTCGGTCCCAACCGGAAACACCCATGCCCCCTGACCGGATGACTGGCTTTAATCCAGGGCCATGGAACCATCATCACGGCCTCTCCTTTTGGTGTGTACCAGGAAAGTGGTTTGCAACTTACTAAGCCATATTCCTTGCGGAAAAAATGTGGTAGTACAGGGAAGGAAATGGAAGGAACTAGACCGATACGGTTTGACACTGCAGTCACATAGTCTGGCATAAGACTGGCATGCTACAACACTACCATCTTACCCATTCTCATGCCAACACATGGCCATTCATATTCACATCCATCAACTCATGGATCATCGAACTCACTTACCTCAACAGTGCATGGAAATAACGTTCATCGGTATGCTCATCAACATGCCATGAGACTAACTAAATGCAAAACATGCCAAGACACTCATCATATCAAAAGTTCAAACATGCTTGCCTGGTTCAGAGTAGTCGGAGCCTAGCTCGGTGAAGTTCGCGGCTCCGTCACCTCCTTCGGTATCTACGGTATAAAGAAAATATATGCGCTATCGTAAATACCAAGAGGTGCACAAAAAGTATACCAAATATTTTTCAAATAAATCTGATAAAAAAAACTAGATTTTTTTTAAAGAGGACAGAAAAAGAATCAATCAAAAATACTTTTCTGTTAAAAAGTTATCAAGGTTTTTGTCCAGGGACTCATCTGTAATGAAACAGAAAGTTTCCAGGGGATAGCTTATAAAAACAGAAAACGCTTCGGTAGCAACTACGCCAGCCCAGAGGGAAAGTGCATTCGGCAGAAGACGTTTTCAGAAAACGCTTCGCTCAGACAGGATAGAGAGGCTGACAGGCGGGTCCTGCCCGTCAGGTTTGAATGTTTGAACGGGGCGGCAGAGTTCGCCGGTGCCCGAGAGCCGCGGTGGTCGCCGGCGGCGATCCACGGCGAGGCAGGGAGATCGGAGGGTACCTCCGTGCTCAGGGCGCCATTCCGCGTCGGTTGGTGGTGGTGGTGGTCGCCGGCGAGTACCACGTCGGCGGCGAGCCTTGCTCCTGCGGACGGCGGCTCGGGTGGTTGCGGACTTCGTCGGAGAGAGCTGCAATGATCAAATTGAGGAGGGGGTTAGGCTTCTGGTAGCTAGAGGGAGTAATTTACGGGGTTTGGGCGCCGGAGATGACCTCACCGGAGCGAATCGAGGTGGAGGCCGAGGCGGATCGGGGCGGCCGGAGCTGGGGGAGGAGACCTCCTCGAGGTCCTCCTAGTGGCCTGGCGGAGCGTTGGTGAGGTGTAGTGATGATGCGTGCACAAGGGTGAGCTCGGGGGCCCTTTATATGGGCGGTCCGAGGCAGTGGCCGTGAACGGGGGGTCTCCGGTGAAGATTACGGCGGCGCAGGGCTTGGTCGGGGGTGATTAGGGAGTTGGGTGTCGTCGTGGAGGTCTAATGGTTCCATTCAGAGGCTAACCGGACTTGGATTAGAAGCTTAGGGCAGGCTTTGGTCGGAACGGGACGGCGCGGGTCCGTTGGCGGCAGAGAGCGCGTCCAGTGCTGTCGGGCCACGGCGACGGTGCAGCGGCGGTGCGCTGGCGTGCATGAGGCCACGCGGAGAGCCAGGGAGCGATGGGCGGCGCGGGACGGCGTTGAGCCGCCGTTCTTGTTCCCTGTCGGCTGTAATGGGGTTTCGACCGCCGCAAGACACGCCGGCGCGGGCGGCCAGGGGCGCCACCGACGCCGGGAAGACGCCAAGCATGCGTGCGGGATGCTCCAGACAGGAGGAAGAGGCAGCGAGGAACGTGCCAAGGGCACTGTGGGCATGTGACTGAACCTCTGTCGAAGATCGACACTGAACTCTGAATCTTTCTGAATTTGCAAAGGAACAGTGCAGCTCAGGTGTTCGACAGAATGTTTTTGGCCTCTGGGGATTTTTCCTTGAGCTGATTTCTGGTGGAGTGGCTACTCATTGCTCAAGAAGGCTGGCTGAATTTTGGTGGAATTTTTGGAGAAGTGTAGATATGAATTTCACCAAATTTGGCAAACCTGGTCCAAACTTGCAGAGACTGAATTTTGAAAAATTTGAAAAGAGGAGGAGTGGATCAAGATGGTTCTGGGTTGTGGATGCTAAGGAAAATCCAGAGGGGTTGGTTTGAGGTCAAAACTCAAATGCAATAGGGTACTTGCTTTGAAAATCTCCCAGGCTCCAAATAATTTGCAGAAATGATTTGAGGGGGAAAATAATTAGAATAAAAACCAAAACTTGCTTGGATGAGTTGGGACAGAGAACTTAGGTTGATTTCAAGGAGGAGGCGAGGTTTTGGAGGGATTTTACCACATGGGCAAAATACAAAGCCATGGGTGGTTTCCAAGATATGAAAATCCCAAATTTTCATAGAGTTTCTTTCTAAAACAAAAAGATTAAACTCCCAAAATAATTTGAGAGGGAACCAACAGAGAAGAAATTTCAAAAGATCAAACACCATAGTCTGAAAAAAATAAAAACCTTGCCAAAGAAAAGAAAGTTTTTAAGAGGAAGGTTTTTCTGGAAAAATTTTAAATGGCCTCTTTTCAAAAACCACAAAGTTTTTGCTGAAAACCAAAGCAAAAATCTTGGAGTGTCACATAAAATCCTGTACGGAATGCCTTTCCTACAAGGGCCCGGGCTGCTGCATGGTGTCCGCCTAGTCCGGCATGAATTTCAGCCAGGAGTTTCGCCCTTGCTCTTTGGAGATACACCTTTGAAGGACTCCGGTTGTACTTTTCTTATAAAGTTCTCCCTCGTGGACCTTGTAGGCTTTCGATCGCTGGACTATGCAGCGGGCCTCGTTTTGGTCTTCGGGAAGTTCCTGCCTAAGCAAGTAGGCTAGGAATGGTTCTATCCACGGGGCGATTACTGCCATTATGACGTGGGCTGAAGGTGTTATGTCATCAGCTGGATCGCCGATTGGCGTGGTTTTTTCCGGTTTGTCACTTCCGGGCTCCTCTTCCCATAGTACGGATGGCTTGAAGAGCCGTTCCAGGAAGATATTTGGAGGGACAGTATCACGTTTGGCACCGATGCGTGCCAGTACGTCGGCCGCTTGGTTATTATCTCGGGCTATGTGATGGAATTCGAGTCCTTCAAACCGGGCTGACATTTTTAGGACAGCGTTGCGATATGCTACCTTTTTTTGGATCCTTGGCGTCAAAGTCTCTGTTTATTTGGGATATTGCAAGGTTTGAATCCCCATGCACCTCTAGGCGTTGAATGCCCATGGAGACTGCCATCCGGAGACCATTTAACAGGGCCTCGTATTCGGCTGCATTGTTGGAGTCCGTGTACATTATTTGAAGTACATACTGGACTGTGTCTCCAGTTGGGGACGTCAATACGATGCCAGCCCCCAGTCCGGCCAACATTTTAGAGCCGTCTAAATGCATAGTCCAATTGGAGTATGTGCCGTACTCTTTAGGGAGTTCGGCTTCGGTCCATTCGGCGACAAAGTCCGCCAAAACTTGTGACTTTATAGCTCGCCGAGGTTTGTAAGTTATATCAAATGCTAAGAGCTCAATGGCCCATTTTGCAATCCTGCCCGTTGCGTCGCAGTTATTTATAATGTCATTGAGTGGTACTTCACAGGCCACTGTTATCGAACACTCTTGAAAGTAGTGCCGGAGCTTCCGGGACGCCATGAACACCGCATATGCTATCTTCTGATAGTGCGGGTAACGGGACTTGCAGGGGGTTAACACAGTGGATACATAATACACTGGTTTTTGAAGATGGAATTTTTGCCCTTCTGTCTCTCGTTCGACGACGAGGACCGCGCTTACAACTTGATGCGTTCCTGCGATGTATAACAACATTGGATCACCCAGATTGGGCACAGCTAGGACCGGATTTGTTGCCAATATGGCATTTATTTCTTTGAGTCCAGCAGTGGCAGCGTCCGTCCACTTGAAGTGTTCGGTGCGTCTGAGGAGGCGATAGAGGGGCAACGCTTTTTCTCCTAGACGGGAGATAAAGCGGCTTAGAGCTGCCACGCATCCTGTTAGTTTTTGTATTTGTTTGAGGTCTTTTGGAATGTCCAACTGTGACAGGGCTCGGATTTTGGCTGGGTTTGCTTCGATTCCTCTACCGGATACAATGAAGCCCAACAGCTTTCCGGCTGGTACGCCGAAAACGCATTTTTCCGGGTTCAGCTTGATGTCATATGCTCTGAGGTTGTCGAACGTGAGCCTCAAATCGTCTACTAGAGTTTCGACGTGTTTTGTTTTCACGACTACATCATCTACATATGCCTCGACTGTTTTGCCGATCTGGGTGGCCAGGCATGTTTGAATCATGCACTGATATGTTGCCCCGGCGTTTTTAAGTCCGAAGGGCATCGTGTTGAAGCAGAATGGTCCGTAAGGAGTGATGAATGCCGTTGCGGCTTGGTATGTTTCTGCCATCTTGATTTGATGGTAGCTAGAGTATGCGTCGAGGAAGCACAATAAATCGTGCCCTGCGGTAGCATCGATAATTTGGTCGATGCGGGGGAGAGGGAAGGGATCCTTTGGGCAAGCCTTATTATGGTCTTTAAAATCGACACAGAGGCGCCAGGATTTGTCCTTCTTTGGTACCATTATCAGATTTGCTAGCCAATCTGGATGTTTGATATCTCTGATGAATCCGGCTTCCAGTAGTTTGGCTAGCTCTTCTCCCATTGCCTGTCTTTTGGGTTCGGAAAATCGTCGAAGATCCTGTTTGACTGGCTTAAAACCTTTTAGGATGTTTAGGCTATGTTCTGCCAACCTGCGTGGGATTCCGGGCATATCCGAAGGATGCCAGGCGAAGATGTCCCAATTTTCCCGAAGGAATTCGCGCAGTGCGGCGTCTACTTCGGGGTTCAATTGTGCCCCAATGGAGGCCGTCTTTGTTGGGTCCATTGGATGGACCTGGAATTTTATTATTTCATCTGCTGGTTTGAAGGAGGTGGACTTGGATCTTTTATCGAGTATCACATCGTCCCTGTTCACCGTAGAGCACAGCGCGGTGAGTTCTTCTGCTGCTAGGGCTTCGGATAGTGCCTCCAGGGCTAGTGCGGCTGTCTTGTTCTCGGCGCGGAGTGCTATGTCCGGATCACTGGCGAGAGTGATTATTCCGCCGGGCCCAGGCATTTTGAGCTTCATGTACCCGTAATGTGGTACTGCTTGAAAAATTGTGAATGCCTCCCGTCCTAATATAGCGTGATATCCGCTGTTGAACGGGGCCACTTGGAACGCGACTTCTTCGGATCTGTAATTGTCCGGCGTACCGAACACCACATCGAGTGTGATTTTTCCGGTGCAGCGCGCTTCCCGGCTAGGGATTATTCCTCCGAAGGTTGTGCTGCTTCGCTCAATACGGCTCCAATCGATTTCCATTTTTCGCAGAGTTTCCTCGTAAATGAGGTTTAGTCCGCTGCCGCCATCCATGAGGACTTTTGTCAGTCGAAAGCCGTCCACTATGGGACTGAGCACCAGTGCGGCTGGCGCTCTGGCTATTCCGAATTTAGGTTCGTCGCTGGCATTGAAGGTAATAGCTGTGTCGCTCCATGGATTTGCTGTTGCTACTTGGTAGACTTCGGCGAGCCCGCGGATTGTTCGTTTTCGCATATTATTTGATGCGAAGGTCTCGAAGACTGTTAATACCGTACCGGTATTGTTGGAGTGGTTTCCCGGGGCTAGAAGCTCCTCGCCACTTTTGGCCACCTGCCGTAATATCCAACATGCTCGAAGGCTATGTGTTGGGAAGGCTCCCTCTGTACTATGAAGTTTACAGGGTCCATTGAGCCATCCCTCCAGTACGGTTCCGTGCCCTTTATTGGGTTTTTGCTTTTTCGTTTTTGCATCTGGGGCCTGAGTGTGAGGCACCCTTTTGTTGCGGATTGGGGTCGAGGCCGGATTATCCCAAAATTGGTTTTCGGTTTTCCGGAAACTCTCCATCGCACAGTACTTTTGTACTATGGACGCCAGATCGATGAAGCGTGTAATTTTACCACGATCGATGGCGTTTAATATTCCCTTATCCGTGCAATTATTGCAGAAGAGTGAGATTGCGTTTTCCTCTCGGCAGTCCTTTATCCTGTCCATAACCAGGAGGAATCTGGCCCAGTAGTGATGTACTGTTTCTGCGGGCTCTTGCCGTATTAGAGATAGATCGCATATGTCTGGGCGGGTGGGTGGACTAAAATCCGGATCCCTGCCCATCTTGGGGCTTAAAGGCCGAGGAGTTTCCGAATTCGGAAGCTTGGGTTGCTGGACATGATCCAGCGAGTCCAGAGCGATGCATGGTTTTAAGTTCAATGCTCGATTGAAGTCCGTCCCTCCGCGGAAATCCGGCATGGAGGGTTCGGGAATCCGGACGTGACTAGTTTTCAATATAGGCGAAGAGTTGCCGTATTGCTCCTCCACCACTGCTACGTGGTGGGTGGCCTGGGGAGAGTTAATCTCTCTCAGATCGGTTTTAAGCCCAATCTGATTGTAGTCTGTAGCGATTCCCAGGGCGGCGATGCAATCCAAGAGCTCGTTAACAGACGAGAGCTCTATTGGATCCAACTCTTCGGCAGCTTTCGAGCTGACGCGAAGATTGCTTCTGACGACTTGAGAGGTCATTGTCGAAGCGGCGGCCGGACAGGCGGTCATAAGAAAACCACCTAGCCGGATAGTTTGGCCGGCGGCCAAGGCCCCTTCGGCGAAAACACCATCTTTGAAGACGGGTGGAGGCATCCTCCCTATTGGTGACGACACAGAGGAACTCTCAATGAAAGCACCAATGTCGGTGTCAAAACCGGCGGATCTCGGGTAGGGGGTCCCGAACTGTGCGTCTAGGCGGATGGTAACAGGAGACGAGGGACACGATGTTTTACCCAGGTTCGGGCCCTCTTGATGGAGGTAAAACCCTACGTCCTGCTTGATTAATATTGATGATATGGGTAGTACAAGAGTGGATCTACCACGAGATCAAGGAGGCTAAACCCTAAAGCTAGCCTATGGTATGATTGTTGTAATGTATGTTGTCCTACGGACTAAAGCCCTCCGGTTTATATAGACACCGTAGGAGGCTAGGGTTACACAGAGTCGGTTACAATGGTAGGAGATCTACATATCCGTATTGCCAAGCTTGCCTTCCATGCCAAGGAAAGTCCCATCCGGACACAGGACGGAGTCTTCAATCTTGTATCTTCGTAGTCTTGGAGTCCGGCGGACGATGATAGTCCGGCTGTCCGGACACCCCCTAGTCCAGGACTCCCTCAGCAGGGTCGACTAAGAGCAACCCTTGGGACACCACTCTAAATAGGGCGTTGAATGTAATGAAGA
The DNA here is from genome assembly GCA_963921465.1 of Triticum timopheevii. Taxonomy (NCBI): domain Eukaryota; kingdom Viridiplantae; phylum Streptophyta; class Magnoliopsida; order Poales; family Poaceae; genus Triticum; species Triticum timopheevii. The sequence continues at coordinate 119,439,048 of OY997274.1, forward strand.
ACAAGGATAAGCTCAGTAAGCCGACGTCAGTTGGTCGTGTGGCCGGCAAAGGCTTGTCGACAAAAAGGGGGTCATACTATACCGCTGGTGTGCGGAAGGAGAAAAAGACCAGCTCGGAAAGCTAGGCGCGAGAGGTTCAAGGTACAGGTGGCGCGAATTCCGGAGATTGTCCAAGAGCAAGTGGAACAACGACTCGGAGCGACGATCACCGCCATTGTGTCTACCTTGATCTCGGGGTTGAGTGCGTGGATTGCGGGCGGCCAACAGGGGCCGCCCCCGATTCCTAGCTTCACGGCCAGCAACTCGCATAATGCGATGGCGGGGATATTGGTGCCTCCGGCGGAGGCGGCATTTGGTGTCTCCGACGCCGGCACGGGAGCTTAATGCACCCGGGTGTACGCCGGCCGGCACCTCTGCAGCAAGCGGCCCCTCCGTCAACTGCACGCCCGCCGTTGGCGGTGCCTCGACATTAGCCGAGCTTGACGCCATCATCACGGTAACTAATTAAGCCTCTCTCGGCCGAGGACTTCATCTCCTTGCCTTTGACTGGGCATCCCTGACGCCCTACATGTTTTCGCAGGGCGCTGCCGAAGTTCCGTGCACTCTCCTCCACTTCATGAACAACGAGTTGGTCGATGTCGCCAAGGGCAAAATTGTTCAACTGGCCAACCCCTTGTTCCACGGCACCCAGATGCCAACCAACTTGTTTAGGGTTCAACTGGTTCGGGTGCTACCAGGCTGCGACGAGTTGTTACCTCCGATTCGACCCGTCGGGGCCGACGATGATGACGTGATGACCCTCAGCGCCTGCCTGAGCTGGCCCCTGCTTTGGCCGAAGAGCCAGATTCGTTTGGGGGCGGGGACACCACCCCAAAGACAACACCGCCAGTCGTGCCGGCGCCAAATCGGGCCCATGGCAAGACCGCCGCAACGGTGCCGGACATCCCTATGCCACTGGATCCAAACATGCATATGGCACAGGATCAGAACGACGACGACGACGACGATACATTTGGCAACATCGATCAGTACTTTGCCGATCATGGGTACGATGGCGACTTCATGGGGCCTCCTTCTCAAGAACCCAACCCAACAAAAGACGTGTGCGATCTAGCTAGTACCGCGGAGAAGCCAAGTTGCAACAGGCGCCGTTTGGCGTTCAGCTCTCAGGAGACGCCTCCAGCTGCCGACTTCACCGAGCCTCAGATAGGTGAGGTGCGAAATATTATCAGCCCCAACACACTCAAGAAGGCGGTCTGTGAGCAGAACTCGGTCCCATTACAGGAGAAGAAGAAGGCACGCAAAAGAAAGACTAAAAAGGGTGCGAGCCAGCCGGCACCGAGTACGATCCGTGCTCAGGACGGGCCACCTTCACCGCAGGATATCTCGAGGAGGGTGCATGTGGAGGGTAGGGTGATGCTACCGACAAATATGCTCAATGCTGCAACCGGTGCTATGCGGAGTCTGCATGACAGTGTTCTTTCTTTGGAGAAGCGGCGTCTCAGAGAGAAGGATGTGGCATACCCGGTTTTCGCGGCCAAGGTGCCAGAGGGCAAGGGCTTTGTGGATAACTCCATCGGGCGTACGATCGTCCTGCGTTTTGATGACATCCACGCTATGTTGAACCTTCATCCGCTGCACTACACCTTCGTTCGGCTATTTTTGCTGAGTATGGAGATGTGGATCATTCGTGACAAGACCCCGGACATCGTGATAGTCGACCCCTTCTACATGCGTGCCAAGATCTTGGGCAGCGCTAGGGACCGGCAAGTCGCGAGTTCTTACCTCGAAGACGTCATTCTGGCAAACCAAGATAAGGATAACTTCCTCGTGCCTTACTTTCCCGAGTAAGTCCTCCCCTCAACCGGCCCGTAACATATGAATTCTTACATTTCGATCGTTTTTCTTTTAACATTCCGTGTTTTCTGCAGTGACACACATTGCACGCTCATCCTCCTAAGCCCCAAATATTCCATGGCCACGTATTTTGACCCGGACCGTCAGTCAAACGTAGACTACACAAATGTCAAGAAGGTTCTTGATGATGTTCTCCCCGGCTACGCCAAATCTGGAGGCACCTTCACCAAGCCTATTCGTAAGTACGGCAAGCACGTGTTCTCCCACAATATGACGTTCTGCTGCGTCAAGCAGCTGCCTGGCGGTCAGAAGGGTGCCTACTACGTCATCCATCACATGCGGGCGATCGTACGGGACCATCATCAACTTCTGCTACCGAGTAAACTCAAAGATTGGGCAAAGAGCGTGTCGGCAATCTAGGACGCGGACCTCCGACAAGAATTCTTTCGCATCTAGTCAGAGTTTGCGGAAATCATCCATCAAGATGTCCTTCGTACCTCGGGGCAGTTCTACCTCAACAATCAACTGTCCAACAGTGACATAGACACAATGCTACAAATGCAGGCTGACAACGACCGTTATTTCATGACTCCCACGATAGGCGGCAGCTTCATCTACGCTCCGGTCCCTTGAGTCGAGTCGAAAGCAGTGATGCTCTGTCTAGTTCTAAAACATCGATTGGCTCATGTTGTAATTAAACTTTAATGAACTTGTAGTATGTCTCTTTGGTTTCGGGAGTCGTTCAACTTAGATGTAATCGATGCTAGTAATGTCTTGCTTTTCTCTTCTGATCATTCTGTTGCATACTTATATATTGCTTATGTATTGTCTGTGAATTGGTACTAACGTTTCGTTTGGCTAGTGCATAGCGATGCCAACGTATGTCGTGTACAAGGGTAAGTTTCTCGGAGTCTACGATGACTAGGAGGAGTGTCGGAGACAGGTTCACCGATTCAGCGGTAACAGTTACAAAGGGTACACCACTAGGGCCGAGGCCGAATCTAGATACGCCCGCTATCTAGCGGGAGAGGGGAGCGAGCGTTGCAGGAACCGGATGAAGACGAGTTTCATCGTGATGATGCTCATCGTGATGACCGCAGCTCTCTTCTATGTGATGGTAGTTTAGATGATCGATTTCGACTTGTAATGTGAAGACAAACTCTCTACTCGCGGTCTCAAGACTTGTAATATAATGTTCTATCTTTGTTCGGTCTTTTCAATTCGGTGACTAATATGATGAATTGTATTCGGAGACTAATATGATGAATTGTATTCAAAGACTAATCTTCTATTGTATTCGATGAATCTGTTGTTGATGTGTGCTGTCTATATTTTGTCAAATTATACATTTTGTAACCTGTGCAAAAAACAGAAAATAAAAAATAAAAAAAACCTAATATTCATACTAATGGCGCATCACATGACAGTGCGCCATTAGTATGACAAAGCATACTAATGGCGCATCACTGAACAGTGCGCCATTAGTATGCCGAGGTTACTAATGGCGCATCTTGTTGTTGTGCGCCATTAAAATATACTAATGGCGTGGCACTAATGGCGCACCACTAATGCGCCATTAATGGCCAAATTAGGTGCGCCATTAGTAGGCCTTTTCCTAGTAGTGCCAGCTGCCGTTCTGAGGAACGAATTTGAATCCATTGATCTGTCTTCAGATGAAGAATTTGGCAATGATGCTCTTGAGAAGCTGATCAAGAGCAAGCAAGAGGCGGACATCTTCAATGATCTGCCCCTCTTCGATGTGAATATCTTGCACAATTTCATTGATGAGTGGTTCAACAATCAAGATCTCAGCTTTGATGATCTTCAACTCCCCATTGGCATCAGCGTCTCCTTTCAAGGTGCAATTGCTCCTGAGTTGGCTCTGGCTCAGCGAATTGTTGAATTGAAGCACAAAATTGACTTTGAGAAAGAGCAGTTCAAGAAGCATGTGGCCAAGCTTAGTGTGGATGATGTCCAAAAGTTCAAGCTGATGCTGAATGACCTCAAGGAGGCATTTCGCAAGAAACGTGAGGAAGCCAAAGGCTCAAGAGAGCGCATGAAAAATCTTGCTGCCAAGTGTGTTCAGGCTTACAACAAATCTGAAAAGCGCAAGGCTCTTGGGCGTCCTGGCATTAACCCCAAGATGGCTGCCAAGAAGAAGAAGAAGCATATTGTGGCCCAAACTAAAGCTCCACGGCGGGAAGAACCTCACATTGTCTTCCCTGCCAGCATGACAGGCTCGAAGCCTAAGGTCCCCTCAGTGGCTTCAGATCAGCAGAAAACCAAGGCAGCTGAAGCCGAAGCCAGAAAGCGAAAAATCAAGCGCACCACTGATGATGCCCCACCCCCCAAGAAGAGAAAAACAAAGAAGAGAGATCGGGCTGCTCCCACAGAGCCCCTTATAGTTCAACCCATTGCTTTTGCTCACCCTGACACTGACAATCAAGAGCGTCAGTTGATAGTCCATGAGTCTATTTCCACAGAGGCTCCTGAAGCTGAAGAAGTTCCAGTCGTTGACCCCATCGCGACTGAAGACATTGGTCCTCACGACAATGTAGAAGATGATGAAGTCCTTCCTCAGATTGAGCGCCCAATGGTATCATCGCCTGTTCTCATGAACAACGAGCTCATCAGTATTGGTCGTCCTTTGACGCCAATCTCTCAAGATGCCTCGTGGGCTGATCACCCCCGACCAGCAACTCCAAGTCAAGATTCACCAAGTACACCCTGTCCTCCACCAGCGCAAGTCACCAGTCCGTTGCTGAATGATGACAATTACATGGAGACCACACCCTCGCCAAAGGCGTCGCCCGTGTTTCAATGGCTTCGCAAAGGTCTCAGGCCATCTGTCTCCATGACTACCATTACAGAAGAAGACTCAAACCAGTCTAGCTCAGTGGCACGTCAAGTGTTCCCTGAAGATAATCCTTCTATGACGGTTCCCTTGTCCGCAACCAATGTTGCTGAAGACAATCCGACTGCATCAGCCAAAGGAAAACAAGAAGAAGAGCATGTTGCTACTCCCCCTACCACCCAAGAAGTTGTTCTCCAGGAGAACGTGTCTGTGCCCGACCCTCCAGCTACTCAAGTGGAGGTTGAGAATCCTGAGGCGGCCGCCATCAACACTACTAAAGCCAATGATGTTGTCATGGCTGAAGACAATGTGGCGCCTGCAATGAACACTGTGCTTGAAGCCACTGGTGCTGCCGCAAAGAATGTGCAACCTGACACCACTACTGATGCCACTGCTCCTGTTCCGCCTCCAAGGCCCCACACCATTGAGCATGCATTCTACCAAGGCGAGCTTGTTCCTGTCAGATGGCCAATTCTGGTTCCTCCGCCTGCTCCTGGACCTCAGTTTGACAATCATGTGGAGCAGAGGCCTCAGGTTCAGAAGCCAAAACCAAGGCTGCCAAGGTTCCCAGGTACTGCATCGGCACCAGGCTCATTCAATGTCAACGGCTTCATTGCACACAACACCTTCTTCGATACTGCCAAGAACCCATATTCCAAGCCAAGAATATCATCAGATCGGTTCTGGAGCTATCAGCAACGCATCTACTACTCCTGTATTCTATACAATCAGGAGCGCATATCACCTCATATGCGTCTGGACACTGAAGCCATTGCTGGTCTGCCCTGCCTAGAAGAAGCCCTTGACTGCTTTCGCGATGCTGGCCTTCTGCAGTTTGTCACCGACAAGGAACATTGGAGTGAAGAGCTTCTACTGCAATTCTATGCAACCCTCCACATTCACGGCTACAACAGGGATACAACGACATGGGTCCTTGAGTGGATGACAGGCAATGTTCATTGAGGGAGTCCTGGACTAGGGGGTGTCCGGACAGCCGGACTATCATCGTCCGTCGGACTCCAAGACTAGGAAGATACAAGATTGAAGACTCCGTCCCCTGTCCGGATGGGACTTTCCTTGGCGTGGAAGACAAGCTTGGCTATACGGATATGTAGATCTCCTACCATTGTTACCGACCCTTTGTAACCCTAGCCCTCTCCGGTGTCTATATAAACCGGAGGGCTTTAGTCCGTAGGACATAACATACATTACAACAATCATACCATAGGCTAGCTTCTAGGGTTTAGCCTCCTTGATCTCGTGGTAGATCCACTCTTGTACTACCCATATCATCAATATTAATCCAGCAGGACGTATGGTTCTACCTCCATCGAGAGGGCCAGAACCTGGGTAAAACATCGTGTCCCTTGTCTCCTGTTACCATCCGCCTAGATGCACAGTTCGGGACCCCCTACCCGAGATCCGCCGGTTTTGACACCGACATTGGTGCTTTCATTGGGAGTTCCTCTGTGTCGTCGCCGATAGGAAGGATGCCTCCACCCGTCTTCAAGGACGGTATTTTCGCCAAAGGGGCCTTGGCCTCCGGCCAAACTATCCGGCTAGGTGGTTTTCTTATGACCACCTATCCGGCCACCACTTCGAGAATGACTTCTCAAGTCGTCAAAAGCAATCTTCGCGTCAGCTCGGAATTTGCCGAGCGGCTGGATCCGATATAGCTTTCGTCTGTCAACGAGCTTTTGGATCGCATCGCCGCCCTGGGAGTCGCTACGGACTACAATCAGATTGGGCTTAAAACCAATCTAAGAGAGATTAACTCTCCCCAGGTCACCCACCACGTCGCATTGGTAGAGGAACAATGCTGCGACTCTTCTCCTGTATTGAAAACCAGTCATGTCCGGGCCCCCGAACCCTCCATGCCGGATTTCCGCGGAGGGACGGACTTCGATCAAGCACTGAACTTAAAGTCAAGCATCGGACCGGGCTCGTTGGACAACGTCCAGCAATCCAAGCTTCCAAATTTGGAAACTTCACGGCCTTCAAGCCTTGAGATGGGTAAGGTTCCAGACTTTATTCTACCCACCCGCCCAGACATATGCGATCTATCTCTAATACGGCAAGAGCCCGCTGAAAAAGTACATCACTACTGGGCCAGGTTCCTCCTGGTTATGGACAGGATAAAGGACTGCCGAGAGGAAAACGCAATCACAATTTTTTGCAATAATTGCACGGACAAGGGAATATTGAACGCCATCAGCCGTCGTGAGATTACACGCTTCGCCGATGTGGCGTCCATAGTACGAAAGTACTGTGCGATGGAGAGTTTCCGGAAAACCGAAAACCAGTTCTGGGACAATCCGGCCCCGAATACAACCCTAGTCCGCAACAAAAGGGTGCATTACACTCAGGCCCTAGATACAAAAACCAAAAAGCAAAAACCCCATAGAGGGCACGGAACCATACTGGAGGGATGGCTCAGCGGACCCTGTAAACTTCACAGTACAGAGGGCGCCGTCCCAACACATAGCCTTCGAGCATGTTGGATATTACGGCAGGTGGCCAAAAGTGGCGAGGAGCTTCTAGCCCCGGAAAACCACTCCAACAATACCGGTACGGTATCAACAGTCTCCGAGACCTTCGCATCAAATAATATGCGGAAACGAACAATCCGCGGCCTCGCCGAAGTCTACCAAGTAGCAACAACAAATCCATGGAGCGACACAGCCATCACCTTCAACGCCAGCGATGAACCTAAATTCCGAACAGCCTGAGCACCGGCCGCACTGGTGCTTAGTCCAATAATGGACGGCTTTCGACTTACAAAGGTCCTCATGGATGGCGGCAGCGGACTAAACCTCATTTACGAGGAAACTCTTCAAAAAATGGAAATAGACTGGAGCCGCATTGAGCGAAGCAGCACAACCTTCAGAGGAATAATCCCTAGCCGGGTAGCACGCTGCACCGGAAAAATCACACTCGATGTGGTGTTCGGCTCGCCGGATAATTATAGATCCAAAGAAGTCACGTTCCAAGTGGCCCCGTTCAACAGCGGATATCACGCTATATTAGGACGAGAGGCATTCAAAATTTTTCAAGCCGTACCCCATTACGGGTACATGAAGCTCAAAATGCCTGGGCCCGGCGGAATAATCACTCTCATTAGTGATCCGGACATAGCACTCCGCACCAAAAACAAGACAGCCGCATTAGCCCTGGAGGCACTATCCGAAGCCCTAGCGGCGGAGGAACTCTCCGCGCTGCGCTCCACGGTGAATAGGGACGACGTGATACTTGATAAGAGATCCAAGTCCACCTCCTTTAAACCAGCAAATGAAATAATAAAATCTCAGGTCCATCCAACGGACCTGACAAAGACGGCTTCCACTGGGGCACAGTTGAACCCTGATGTAGATGCCGCACTGCGAGAATTCCTTCGGGAAAATTGGGACATTTTCGCCTGGCACCCTTCGGATATGCCCGGAGTCCCACGCAGATTGGCAGAACACTGCCTGAACATCCTAAAAGGATTCAAGCGAGTCAAACAGGCTCTTCGATGATTCTCCGAACCTAAAAGACAGGCAATGGGAGAAGAGCTAGCCAAACTACTGGAAGCCGGATTCATCAGAGATATCAAACATCCGAATTGGCTAGCAAACCTGGTAATGGTACCGAAGAAGGACAAATCCTGGTGCCTATGTGTCGATTTTAAAGACCTCAACAAGGCCTGCCCAAAGGATCCCTTCCCCCTCCCCCGCATCGACCAGATAATCGACGCCACCGCAGGACACGATTCACTATGCTTCCTCGACGCATACTCCGGCTATCATCAAATCAAGATGGCGGAAGCTGACCAAGCCGCAACGGCATTCATCACTCCATATGGACCATTCTAATTCAGCACGATGCCCTTCGGACTTAAAAACGCTGGCACAACATATCAGCGCATGATTGAAACATGTCTGGCAACCCAGATCGGCAAAACAGTAGAGGCATACGTAGACGACGTAGTCGTCAAAACAAAACACGTCGAAACTCTAGTAGACGATTTGAGGCTCACATTCGACAACCTCAGAGCATATGACATCAAGCTATCCGGAAAAATGCGTTTTCGGCATACCAGCCGGAAAGCTGCTGGGCTTCATTGTATCCGGTAGAGGAATTGAAGCAAACCTGGCCAAGATCCGAGCTCTGTCACAGCTGGATATTCCAAAAGACCTCAAACAGATACAAAAATTGACTGGATGCGTGGCGGCTTTAAGCCGCTTTTATCTCCCGCTTGGGAGAAAAGGCATTGCCCCTCTATCGCCTCCTTAGGCGCACCGAACACTTCGAGTGGACGGATGCCGCCACTGCCGGACTCGAACAAATAAAGGCCATACTGGCAACAAATCCGGTCCTGGCTGCGCCCAACCTGGGCAAACCAATGTTGTTATACATCGCGGCAACACATCAAGTTGTAAGCGCGGTACTCATCGTCGAACGAGAGACAGACGGGCATAAATTCCCCCTTCAAAAACCAGTGTACTACGTCTCCACTGTGTTAACCCCCTGCAAGTCCCGTTACCCGCACTATTAAAAGATAGCCTATGCGGTGTTCATGGCATCCCGGAAGCTCCGACACTACTTTCAAGAGTGTTCGATAATGGTGGCCTCCGAAGTACCACTCAGTGACATTATAAACAACCGCGACGCGACGGGCAGGATTGCAAAATGGGCCACTGAGCTCTTACCATTCGATATAACTTACAAACCTCGGCGAGCTATAAAGTCACAAGTTTTGGCTGACTTTGTCGCTGAATGGACCAAAGCCGAACTCCCTAAAGAGTACGGCGCATACTCCAATTGGATTATGCACTTCGACGGCTCTAAAATGTTGGCCGGATTGGGGGCTGGCGTCGTATTGACGTCCCCAACCGGGGACACAGTCCAATACGTACTTCAGATAATGTACACGGACTCCAACAACGCAGCCGAATACGAGGCCCTTTTACATGGCCTCCGGATGGCAATCTACATGGGCATTCAACGCCTAGAGGTGCGCGGGGATTCAAACCTTGCGATATCCCAAATAAATGGAGACTTTGATGCCAAGGATCCGAAAATGGCAGCATATCGCAACACTGTCTTAAAAATATCAGCTCGGTTTGAAGGACTTGAATTCCATCACATAGCCCGAGATAATAACCAAGCAGCCGACGTACTGGCACGCATCGGCGCAAAACGTGACGCTGTCCCTCCAACCATCTTCCTGGAACGGCTCTTCAAGCCATCCGTACTATGGGAAGAGGAGTCCGGACACGATAAACCGGAAAAAACCGCGCCAACCGGCGATTCAGCCGATGACATAACACCTTCAGCCCACGACATAATGGCAGTAATCGCCTCGTGGACAGAACCATTCCTAGCCTACTTGCTTAGGCAGGAACTTCCCGAAGACCAAAATGAGGCCCGCTGCATAGTCCGGCGATCTAAAGCCTACAAGGTCCATGAGGGAGAACTTTATAAGAAAAGCACAACCGGAGCCCTCAGAGGTGTATCTCCGAAGATGAAGGGCGAAACCTTCTGGCTGAAATTCATGCCGGACTAGGCGGACACCATGCTGCAGCTCGGGCCCTTGTAGGAAAGGCATTCCGTACAGGATTTTATTGGCCGACGGCCCGGGCAGATGCTCAGGACTTAGTCCAAAGATGCGTTGGTTGTCAGCTCTTTGCTAATCAGAGCCATATGCCACCCACCTCCCTCAAAACTATACCCATTACCTGGCCGTTCGCGGTCTGGGGGCTTGACATGGTCGGACCCCTTAAAGGGGGAACCCACAAGCAAAGGTACCTATTGGTCATGGTGGACAAATTCACCAAATGGATAGAGGCCAAACCAGTCAAAACGGCAGAGTCCGGACCAGTGATAGACTTTATATCCGGGGTTGTACACCGTTACGGTGTCCCCCACAGCATCATCACCGATAACGGCACAAACTTCACGGCCGACGAGGTTAAGTCATGGTGCAAAAACATGGGCATTAAGCTCGATTACGCTTCAGTCTATCATCCTCAAACTAACGGTCAAGTGGAACGAGCAAATGGTATAATAATGAGCGGCATTAAACCCAGACTAGTGCGGTCACTTACGAAATCCGACACGCACTGGGTAGAGGAGCTCGACTTCGTACTCTGGGGGCTGCGGACAACACCCAACCGTACTACCGGATTCACACCATTTTTTAGTGTATACGGCGCAGAGGCAGTTTTGCCCTGCGACATCATTCATGACTCACCTCGAGTGCGCATGTACGAAGAAAGAGAAGCCGAGCTGGATCGGCAGGACAGCTTGGACGCATTGGAGGAAGAACGCGACATCGCCAAGGCTCGTTCCGCATTCTATCAGCAGCAAGCTCGAAGATATCAAAGCAGAGAAGTACGGGCCAAGACTTACAACGTTGGCGAACTAGTTCTACGCCTGCCGGACAAGAAAAAGGACAAGCTCAAGCCCAAATGGGAGGGTCCCTTCATTATCGACCAAGTCCTGACCGGCGGGGCGTACCGTCTATGAAATGCATCGGACAACCGACTCGATCCAAACCCATGGAGCACAGCCCGGCTCCGAAGATTCTATGCCTAGCGCCGGACTAAGAGTTCGTCCCCTTCCCCCGTCCAAGTTTTTACACTTCAGCTGCCCTTTGTTTCTCTTTCTTCTCTTAACCCTTTTTCATAAAAAGCCTTTAAGGGACTACTTGCACATTGTTCACACATATTTGATGTGCCATTCGCACTCATTATACCTGGGGGCTTCTTTTACAGAAGCTCAATTGTAAGGGCTTCATGCCTAGCACATGTGTCAAGCTTCCACATGTACCTTTTACTCACCATTATATGCATCGATATGACTTAAGTTTTGGCCAAGCTGGGTTGCCTGGCTCCTGTGCTTACCCCTGCGTTTCCGATTGTTCGGCTAGGAGGTAAAGGGAGCACCTCTGCGATTGTAACTGCCGGGTCAGCCGGATGTGTACCTCAGACTGGGTGAAGCCGAAAGCTAGCGTTCTTAAGGGAATATTCGGTCGGTGACTTGAAAGATGATTTTTTACCTCCCTGTTTATCTGCCCCCAGATGTTTTTCTGCTTTTTTCGCAGTCCGGACATGCACTTTAGGGCATGCCTCCCAGGGAAAGGAACCCTTAACGAAACTATTCTCCCTGGAAGATGTTTCTTACTAACCATGTATTATAACATAACTAGTTGGGCACTTGTCTGATAAAGCACTAATGACCCCTACGCCTGGTCTCCATGCATACCCCGGTTGTTTCTTAACTGAAAAGGTATTCGGACACACTCCGGACTCTAGGGTCCCGAGGTCGAAGCGAAAAGGTCGGCAAAGACAAACGATCTACAATCCGGCTAGAAGGCATTTTACATGTCATTTTAAAAAATACATTGTCAAATCTACTGACTGTATTCTTCCTCAATCCCGTCTAACAGGCTGTCTAATTTACAGTCCCGTTGGGAAAATTTAGCGGCCAACTCTACTTGGTCGTATACTAAACTCACAGGGATCTCCTTCCCATCGGGCCCCACAGGTCCGACCTCGGCCATGTGATTGGGATCCGCCTTCTTGTACCGCATCTTCACCATGGCCCAAGCCTCCCTGGCACCTTGGCGGCAGGCCGAAATTTTCCACAAACGGAAGCGCCGCCGCATTCCCTGAAGCTTCTCAGCGAGCTCCCCAAGGCCTTAGGGCAGGGAAAGGGCCGGCCATAACACCTGAACGGCGCCGCTCATCGCCTGCCGAACTCGTTCGAGCAGCTGAAACGGTTCGGGAAGTTGATCACCCGTCGATATGGGCATCTCCTCTGCAGGGTGACCTGTCACTATACCTACAAGACATATTCTGTCAATTGACTTCCTCACCGAACTCTTCTTTTCAAAGGAGTTCGCTTAAGCACTTACTATAGATGCCGTGACGAAGCCGCTGATTCTCCTTAACGGAGCCAGACAGCTCGGCCCAAGCACCTTTCAGCTCTTCTCCGAGCTGGGCGTGGGCATCCTGGAGCTTGTTCCTTTCCTGCTGCACTCTATTCAGCACCCTCTCGCTGGCCTTTAGCTGGCGCAGTAGTTCCTGCCTGTCCGGATCTGTCCGGCAGCACCTGCAATGTCATTATTACACTTGCGCACACGCCGCACAACGCTTATATTTTTTGAAAAAAATGTGTGTTACCAGGAGGGGCCTCTGTGTTTCCTCCTGCGGCAGCAAGTGCGGCCTCAAGTTGGGCCTTACACTCTTGCAGCTCCTGAGATAGTTGGATATTCTTCTCAGTAAGATCCTGCATTTCAAATGATCCTTAAATCAGTTAACATAACTACTTTAAGTCTCGGGGGCTACTGGCATATATTACTGCTAAAATCTTTTACCCGTATGTCTTTCACATACTGCTCCGTGGCTCTGGTAAAACCATCTTGAGCAGCACAGAGGTGCGCGTCCCCCGCATTAAAGGCATTTAACGCCTCAGGGGAGAAGCACGCGTGACGAAATACTGTCCGGCGGCGCCTATGGTTCATGGCGCTCTCCACCTCAGACTTGGTGGCGGACAACCTGTCGGCATCCTCCGTTGGAGGAGTGTCCGGCTCGCGCCTTGTGCTCTCCTCCCCCTCCAGACCGGGTGCTGGAGCCTGGCTGGTAGAGGTTGGATTGGCAACCTCCACGCCCGTAGTCTGGCGGGCTCTTTTTCTCCTACAAAGATCATGAGCACTCAAACGCTTCCTAGGAACGTTGCTCCGAATAATTAGCTGTGAGCCATACCTTTGTAGCGACGTTTCAGTCCGCGCCACGCTCCTCTTCTGCCTACTGGTCTGGACTGGCCTTTGTTGGTCAGCCGCCGCGGGCTTGGCTTCCCGCCTTGAAGGCGCTTCCTGCAAAACACCATTGTGCACGAAGGTCAGAAATAAGGAAGGAAGAGAAAATGGTGTCAGGACTTCCGTTACAGTCACCTGGGAAGCCGAATATAGTCCGGGGTAGTCAGCCGTAATGGCGACTAAAGCATTATCCATGCTGAGCTGGTGGAACACCCCATCGATTAGCTCCACCTTTATGTCCGGATCCTCTTCCGAGGCCGGATCCTAGGATCTCTCTGGATCTTCGGGTTGTGGAGCTGGACTTATCATGTCCTCCACAGTCCGGCGCAGTTCCTGCGTCGAAAACATAATATAAGAAGATTAAACTTCGAAAGCATGGGTCGGGCCCTTAAAGTCTTCGCTTACCCAACGACGGGGGTTATTCATGGAGAACCCATTCAATGGGTTCGTCTGAAGGAAGTCCTCCTTCTCCCCCTTGTACAGGCCGGATAGGATCTGCACTAGATCCTCGGCCGAATCTGGTCCTTTGCGGCCATGGCGGGTGGCATCGTCTTCCCTGTTGAAATCCCACATGGGGTGGCCTCTATATTGCAGTGGCTACACCCCCACATAATGCATGTCGCCATGACTCCAATCATGGTCAACCCGGAGTGGGCTAGTAATTTTATTTGGCCCATCAGATAATGGACGCTCTTGTCTTCCTCCAGTTGGGGGCTCCGCGGGCGCCAACTAAGGCGTTTCTTTAGAGGAGCAGTGCTGAACTCCGGGAGGCCGATCCGAACAGGGTCCGGCAGCGGAGCATCTTCTATGTAAAACCATTCCGAAGGCCAGTCTTCGGACGCCTTCTTAGGGGTTCCGGATGGATATCCGGTCCCGACAATGCGCCATATTTCGGCGCCGCCCACTTGATATATGGACCCCTCGTGAGAACGGGGTACGAGGCAAAACAACCTCTTCCACAGGGCAAAATGGGGCTCGACGCCCAGAAATAGCTCGCAAAGAGCTACCTAACCCGCGATATGCAGGATAGAGGCGGGTGTAAGGTGGTGGAGCTGGAGTCCGTAGAACTCCAGGAGCCCGCGGAGGAACGGATGTATAGGAAATCCGAGTCCCCTTATCAGATAGGGGACGAAGCATACCCGCTCCCCTTTGTTGGGACTTGGGGTAGCCTCCGCCTGCTTCCCACCTTGGTAGGTGGCCAGCCCAGCTCGAACCGGAACCATGAAGACCGGAGGAAGATATCCCCCCGCTTGGAGCTTCACCAGCTCATTCTGCGGAACAGAGCATCTCCTCCAATCTCCTGGCAGAGGACTGGGAGCGCGAGAGGAGGAGCCGCGTCGACGGTCCATGATGGAATGGATCCTGGGTCGAAAGCGCTCTAATGAGTATTCGCGGAAGGAAGATGGTGTGATTTGGATCTGGATTCTTGCCTCTCTTATAAGCAGATTATTTGCATAGCTAGGGGGTAAAACATAAAAAGATACCCTGGCCTTTCGCATTCGTGCGACGTATGGAAGAAGGCCATTATTGGGCGTGGAAGCCGATAAGCGCAACATTGATAAGGAAGTCGGACACTGTTCGGCAGGTATATGGAACTTAAAAGGAGAACCCGCCTTGCAACGCTGAAGACTATATACGCGCCGGACTTATCGCCATTGAAGCCTGGTTCGGGGGCTACTGAGGGAGTCCTGGACTAGGGGGTGTCCGGACAGCCGGACTATCATCGTCCGCTGGACTCCAAGACTACGAACATACAAGATTGAAGACTCCGTCCCGTGTCCGGATGGGACTTTCCTTGGCGTGGAAGACAAGCTTGGCTATACGGATATGTAGATCTCCTACCATTGTAACTGACCCTTTGTAACCCTAGCCCTCTCCGGTGTCTATATAAACCGGAGGGCTTTAGTCCGTAGGACATAACATACATTACAACAATCATACCATAGGCTAGCTTCTAGGGTTTAGCCTCCTTGATCTCGTGGTAGATCCACTCTTGTACTACCCATATCATCAATATTAATCCAGCAGGACGTAGGGTTCTACCTCCATCAAGAGGGCCCGAACCTGGGTAAAACATCGCGTCCCTTGTCTCCTGTTACCATCCGCCTAGACGCACAGTTCGGGACCCCCTACCCGAGATCCGCCGGTTTTGACACCGACATTCATCATGAAGCCAAAGCCTTTGATCTCAATGAGCTTACCGGCCTCTCCACTCCAGGCGAACTGTATGAACCTGGTTGTCAGCTTCACCGCGATGCATTGGAGAGCATTTTTCAGAAGCCGGAGCCCAACATGAGTGTCGGTATCAAAACCGGTGGATCTCGGGTAGGGGGTCCCGAACTGTGCGTCTAGGCGGATGGTAATAGGAGACAAGGGACACGATGTTTTACCCAGGTTCGGGCCCTCTTGATGGAGGTAAAACCCTACGTCCTGCTTGATTAATATTGATGATATGGGTAGTACAAGATTGGATCTACCACGAGATCAAGAAGGCTAAACCCTAAAGCTAGCCTATGGTATGATCGTTGTAATGTATGTTGTCCTACGGACTAAAGCCCTCCGGTTTATATAGACACCGAAGGAGGCTAGGGTTACACAGAGTCGGTTACAATGGTAGGAGATCTACATATCCGTATTGCCAAGCTTGCCTTCCACGCCAAGGAAAGTCCCATCCGGACACGGGACGGAGTCTTCAATCTTGTATCTTCGTAGTCTTGGAGTCCGGCGGACGATGATAGTCCGGCTGTCCGGACAGCCCCTAGTCCAGGACTCCCTCAGTAGCCCCTGAACCAGGCTTCAATGACGATAAGTCCGGCGCGCATAATGTTCGACATTGCAAGGCGGGTTCCTCCCTTGAATAATCCAGAGAAGATCATGAACACCAGGATAGTGTCCGGCTCTGCAAAATAAATTCAACATTCCACCGTACAGAGAATAAAATGTACACAAGTCCAATCTGCTGACATATTATGCGGCATGTCATCACGCCGCTACCAGGCTTTTACTTGAATCGTTTTTTATTATACCACCTCAGCACGTTTAGCGAAGCGGTTTCCTTGGCATGTCTTGTCGAAGCAGAGATCGTGCTCCCCTTATTCCAGGATTCTCATCAATACGGACGTGGGTAACCCAACCGCGCCATTGATGGTGGCGCTTGGGAGATAAGAGAGTTTTACCAGGCTGGTGGGGAGCGCATAGTTTTTGCCCTGCCTATATAAGGGATACGGATTCACCTTTTCACCCACGCCTTCTTCCTCCTTTGCTCATCCACCTCCACGCACTCAAGCTCCAACGCCCAAGCTCGCGCATCTCGTTTTAACCTTCCCCGACCATGTCCGTAGGGGGAGGCAAGTGGTTGGCTTCCACCGTCAAGGAGGAGCACATCACCAAGCTGCACAACGCCGGATACCTTTCCAGCGATATTGCGCACCGGCTGCCCGACGAGGGGCAGCTCATCCCTCCCCCTGGGCCCCATGAGAGGGTCGTCTTCCTTCCCCACTTCCTCCGCGGACTGGGCTTTCCACTGCACCCTTTCATCTAGAGGCTCATGTTCTATTACGGCCTGGATTTCCACGATCTGGCGCCGAACTTCATCCTCAACATCTCGGTGTTTATCGTCGTGTGCGAGGCCTTCCTCTACCTCCAGCCCCACTTCGGCCTGTGGCTCAAGACCTTCAACGTCAAGCCGAAGGTTGTGAAGGGCACGCAAGCGGAATGCAGAGGCGCCATGTTGGGCAAGTTGCCCAACGTCCTTTGGCTCGAAGGGGCCTTCGTGGACTCCGTTAAGGGGTGGCAATCGGGGTGGTTCTACATCACCGAGCCGCGCGAATCCACGTGGGCGGCGGCCCCCGAGTTCAGATCTGGCATCCCCACGCAGCTCACCTCTTGGAAAGAGAAGGGCTTGCTGTGGGGCAATCCGAAGGAGCTGACGGGACTCCGAGCCTGTATCCAGAAGCTGGTGAACAATAAGCTCAGGCTCGTTGATGTGGTCCAAGTCATGCTCATCCGCCGGATTCTCCCATGCCAAGAACGGGCATTCAATCTGTGGGAGTTCAATCCGGAATAGCACCAGGCGCTAAGCGGGCTCTTCGACATGATGTACGAAGGCGCCTGGAGGGTGCTGTTTAAGGGCGCCGAAGCCCCCGCATCCGCGATGGAAGATCGCGGATTTCGCTCGCAGCATCCAGCTGACGAGGTAAGTGATTCAACCCCTTTACGGGACACTTGTGGTAAACAGATTGATTCTAAGAGGGTTTCAATTTCTCTCTTCCTTTGGCAGGAATGGATGGAGAAGGCCGGGCAGCTCATCTGTCCGGCTCCCATGCCAGAAGACCCAGTGAACGCCCGTCTAGCAGGGCTGCTGGTTCCGGCACCACACGTGGTGCCGGAGAAGAAGGCCAAGAAGGTGGCCACGGGGACTCGAAAGAGTTCCCGTAATCAAGCGTCCGACGACGAGGCAGACTCCTCCCCCAAAGACGAGGAGGAGGAAGAAGACTCTCTCTCGGAGGAGGGAGAGAGGAAGAGGAAGGCTTCCCCAATAGGGGAGGCCGAAGGGTCCAAGAGGGGGAGAACTATTCCCCCGGACAGTTCCGCCAACACCATCGTTGGCGAGGAGGAGTGGCCTTCAAGGGCCAGGCCTCCGGCGAGATCGTAAGTATCCGGATCCCTGATATGAAATTTCTTTCGCATCACCTAGTGTCCTACTAATGCCGCATTCTGTCCGCAGTCCGGCCTATGATGATCTCCCCGCTTCATCGAGCGGGTCGTTGGCCCCGTCAGATGTGGATTCACTTCCAACTGCCTCTACCCCCCGCGCCGATGAGGACGCCAAGGTGGGATCCCAGAGAGGGACCCATCAGGAGGAGGCTCCGGAGGCGCCGCCAGGCAGCCTCCCGGACTTTGCGCCGGACTCTACATCGGAACCTGCGGCGGTTCCAGAGTCCGGCAGGCGGCCCCTTCGAAAGAAGGGCAAGACTATGACACCGGCGGCCTCCGTCCAACCGGAGGCGCCGGACAACTTGTTGGAGGCGCTTAAAGGCGCTTCCATCGAGGAAGAACACCGCACTATCATGAGTGCGGTGATTCAGAAGGTTCAGCTCGCCAAGAGTGGGCTAACCGAAGCCTGCAGTAGCCTTCTAACAGGCTTTGAGGTAAGAAGTTATAATCATGTAACGTAATACCGCATAGACAGTAGCCCCTGATGCTCAGCTCGGTGTTCGGAAAGAAAAGCCGGACTGAGGATCTAAGAAGATATACGCAGGGTTGCTTAAAATATGTCAATATGGGTTTGCAGGCTGTGCTGCTGACCTCTGCCGCACTGACTGCGGAGGTCGGTGCGTTGAAGTAGGATCTCGAGCGGTCTGAGCAAGAGCTCGGCCATGCAAAGAAGCAACTCGAGGACAAAGAAGGTGAGTAACACCACTTCGAATAGTTACCTTACAGAAAAGGATTTTGGTTGCAATAAAATTAACAAGGATAATATGGGTATTGCAGGGGCCACGAACAAGGTGGCAGCCCTGAAGGAGGCTGTGTCCGCGGCCAAACGCAGTGCGGCCGCGGAACGGGCAGAGCGAGAACAGCAGGAGGCACAGGTGGAGGAAGTACGGCAATGGCTCCAGGCTCTCATGGAGAAGCATGAGAGCTTGGAGCGTGACTCCAAGACTCGAGAGTCCGAGCTTGCCTCGGCTCTCGAAAGTGCCAAGTCCGCCAAGGCCGAGGCCCGTAAGGCCCTTCAGGAGGTTGAAGATGTAAAGAAGATAGCGGCGGGTAAGGCATTTTTCATGCAAAGCAAGCATGTTAATGTAAACTACCTGACACTTACCCGCATTCGGAGCTCTCCGGGGGCGTTTGCAGATCTGTCGCATAGTGTGTCCGATGCCGCCGCATTCTATCGTGGTGAGGAGGGGAGCTCGACGGAGAAGGTCTTCTGGTCTCAGTACACTGAGGCCGGCCATCCGGTGCCCCCAAGCGACCAGCTGAAGCAGCTGGTCGAACTCCACAAGGTAGCTGAGGAGGCCATGAAGGGCCTTATAGTCCGGCTGTGGCCTGGACAGGCCATGCCTGGGAGCTACTTCGGCCTCGTGCGGCGGCTGGTGGATGCGTGCCCCTGGGTGGAGGTCATCAAGCGCTCCGCCTGTATTGAAGGTGCTCGTCGGGCCCTTGCCCGCACAAAGGTGCACTGGGGCAGGCCGGATGCGGAGAAGCTTCTCACTGACCCGCCGCCACCGGGCAAGAAGTATCGTACGCCCGAAATGTATTATAAAACTGTCCTGAAGGGAGCCCGCGATATTGCGGATGAATGCTCCAGAGATGTAATTTTTGAGTAAACTCGCTATGTATTATCCTGTGCGCTGAAAACTTTGTTCATATGCGCATTAAGCAACGCTTGTTTAATTTAAAATATTACCTTCTGTGCGACCGTTTATAAAATCTGAGAGATGGCAAGTCGTTGGCTTCAGCCCCCGTGCCGCGAGTGCTGGGGTGTTCGGGATAAACTTGAGCACTCTTGTTCCCATTTTTGGGTCCATCTAGGGAGGAGCTCAACACAACGAACAAGGCAACCGGACATATAATGCTTGAACACTCTCACTTAGCCATAGAATTCTATAATTTTAAATTTCGGCGAAGCCCCTGGTATTCGGAAGACCGAATCCAGGGCCCTATCCATGCCTTCGTCGGACATTTATCCGGAACTTCGCTCGAAGCGGCGTGAGTCTTTAAGGACTCGAAAAGACCTCTCAAACAGCGACCAGTCTCTCGCCTTATCATGGCGGTCAGTTTTAGCTTTCTCCACTGAGGCGCTCGCCCGGCTCAACCGGGGCGCAATCACAGTGGTTCTCCCAGTGCCACCTTAGCCGACAGAACGGAACGTAAGGCACCAAAACGTGGGAGTCGGGCAAACCAACTATTGACCCAAGACGTGATTCGGAGCCGATTCATATAATGCTATAAGTTCGGGGTGCCGTACTTATGAAAGTGTTCGGACTTATCACACCATAATGTGGGGAACATAAGCCCCTGGTATATTAGACCGTACCAAAATGTACTGGTGCAAGATGTCCTATAATGAACATATATATATAAAAAGTAATGTAATTGCAGTCGAAAAGTGCTGCATTATTTATTAAAGGAAGTCTGCTATGAGTGCGGACTGATACAAATAGTGCGGTAAGCAAGGGATTTGGACTAATTAAACATGTCCCCCTCCAGGGATGAGCTGCGGACTTGGTGTATATAATCGAATTTAATGCTCGTAACTGAGACCACCTGAGTGTTCGTCGCAGCCTTCTTTCTTCCCTGGCTGTTGCATCGTGAGTTCGGCGGGTTCGCCGCCGGACAGGGCCTCTGGTTAACGGAGTCCTGTGTATACAAAGAAGGAAAATAATAATTAAAAAGGGGGGCGCACTTGCGAGCCCCTGGTGTGGTCGAGCCGCACTCTGGGTCCATTGTGATCGTGCCCCTTCCCCTGCGCCCATGGTATCTCCAAAGCGTAATGATGTACGCGGAGAGTTGTTCTTGCAATCATGCGAGGACGGGGGTTAGGGCCGCATTGCTACGTGTGCTCTGATCGTGCCAAGTTGTCTTGGTTGGTATTGCTTCGGGCACGTTTTGCTGTATCCGGCCGTTTAACGGGCGGACTCGAAAATTAACTTAAAAGGCTGCTCTGTACTTCCGCCGCGAGAGCCGCTGTATGTTCCTCCGTTCGGAGGGAGCGTTCCGTATTTCCGTTCACCGTGATGACTCCACGAGGGCCTGGCATCTTGAGCTTGAGGTATGCATAATGGGGCACCGCGTTGAACTTTGCAAACGCGGTTTGTCCGAGCAGAGCGTGATAGCCGCTGCGAAATGGGACTATGTCGAAGATTAACTCTTCGCTCCGGAAATTATCCGGGGATCCGAAGACCACTTCCAGTGTGACTGAGCCCGTACAATTGGCTTCCACACCTGGTATGACACCTTTAAAGGTTGTCTTTGTAGGTTTAATCCTTGAGGGGTCTATGCCTATCTTGCGCACTGTATCCTGATAAAGCAGGTTCAGGCTACTACCGCTGTCCATCAGGACTCTCGTGAGGTGAAATCCATCGACGATTGGGTCTAAAACCAATGCGGTGAATCCGCCATGGCGTATGCTGGTCGGATGGTCTCTTCGATCGAAAGTGATCGGACAAGAGGACCATGGATTGAACTTCGGGGCGACTGGCTCCATCGCATAGACATCCCTTAGTGCGCGTTTCCTCTCCCTCTTGGGTATATGGGTTGCGTAAATCATATTCACCGTCCGCACTTGTGGGGGGAAACCCTTCTGTCCTCTATTGTTTGGCGGTCGGATCTCCTCCTCGTTGTCGCTGTTTAGCCCCTTGTCATTGTTTTCGGCAATTAACTTGCCTACCTGCTTGAACACCCAGCAATCTCTGTTGGTGTGATTGGCTGGCTTTTCGGGGGTGCGATGTATCTGGCATAAGCGGTCGAGTATTCGGTCCAAGTTGGACGGACCCGGAGTGGTTCTTTTGAATGGCTTCTTCCGCTGACCGGGTTTAGAGCCTCGGAATCCGGCGTTGACTGCAGTATCCTCCTTATCGTCACCGTTAATGCGGCGTTTGTTTTTGTTTCGACGCGACCTGCCGTTGTGGTCCTTAGTATCCGGACTGCCAGAATTTTTATTGAGGTTGTTGCTGCGAGCAAGCCAGCTATCCTCTCCCGCGCAAAAGCGGGTCATTAATGATGTGAGTGCTGCCATAGATTTCGGCTTTTCCTGTCCCAGGTGCCGGGCTAGCCACTCGTCACGGATGTTATGTTTGAAGGCTACGAGGGCCTCTGCATCCGGACAGTCAACAATTTGGTTTTTCTTTGTCAAGAACCGTGTCCAGAA
Organism: Triticum timopheevii; assembly: GCA_963921465.1. Classification (NCBI taxonomy): domain Eukaryota; kingdom Viridiplantae; phylum Streptophyta; class Magnoliopsida; order Poales; family Poaceae; genus Triticum; species Triticum timopheevii. The sequence continues at coordinate 119,461,428 of OY997274.1, forward strand.
TTGTCTGGCCGATTCCTCTGGCTGCTGAATTATGTGGCTTAGGTCATCGGCGTTTGGTGGCCGCACATACGTGCCCTGGAAATTGTCGAGGAATGCGGCTTCCAGGTCTTCCCAACACCCAATTGACTCTACGGGCAAGCTCTTAAGCCAATGCCGAGCTGGTCCTTTAAGCTTGAGTGGGAGGTACTTGATGGCATGGAGATCGTCGCCGCGGGCCATATGGATGTGAAGGAGATAATCTTCAATCCAAACCGCGGGGTCTGTTGTGCCGTCGTAGGATTCGATGTTTACGGGTTTAAACCCTTCAAGGATTTGATGATCCATTACTTCGTCAGTGAAGCATAGCGGGTGTGCGGTGCCTCTATATTGAGCAATATCACGACGCAGCTCGAGAGAGCGTTGTCTGCTGTGTTCGGCCCGGCCGGGGTTATTATATCCGGCGCGACGGTATTCGTCGCGGGTCGTGGGGCGCCCTCGTGATCCGTAGATGGATCTGGATTGCCTTGCTTTGTCCTCCAATACGTCTCGCAAGTCCGGTGCATTCCCTCTTGGCTTCGTACTTTTGGAGCGATGACGGGGTACGGTCTTTGTGGAAGGTTTGGATGCCTCTCTGTCGCGACCACGGGGTGGTCGGTCGGCCATATCATGTGCTGGTGATGAAGGTATGTATGCTTCCTCCTCTAATCGGGGGAGCAACTTGCGTCTGGGGTAGCTTTTGGAGGGGCGTTTGAGTTTAAACTCTTCAGCCGCGAGGACCTCGGTCCATCGATCGGCCAGCAGGTCCTGATCAGCTTGAAGCTGCTGCTGCTTTTTCTTTAGGCTATTTGCCGTGGCGATAAGCCTGCGTTTAAAACGCTCTTGTTCGACGGGATCCTCGGGCACGACGAATTCGTCGTCGTTGAGGCTTGCCTCGTCTTCGGAGGGAGGTATATAGTTATAATCCTCGACCTCTTCGTCTGCCGCCCTCTCGAGGGGGCTTGCTTCTCCGTCCTCCTGCGCTGAGTCTTGCTGGAGGGGATTATCTTCAGCACTCTCTGGGGTATTATTATCTCCTATGCCGGAATCTCCATTCTTGATGTGGCGGGATTTAGAGCGGCGCCGCTGACGCCGGCGCTTGGGCTGTTTCTTTAAGGAATCTGCCTCCGCTACTTCTTCGCCGTCCCCGTCCTTTGGGGTGTCCACTATGTATATGTTGTATGACGAGGTGGTCTTCCAGTGCCCTGTAGGCGCTAGTTCCTGTTCGTCTCCGGCATCGTCGTCCATAGCGTCGATGTCTTCGGAGTCATAGTCTAGCATGTCGGTAAGATCGTCGACAGTGGCTACAAAGTGGGTGGTGGGTGGGCTCTGAATTTCTTCGTCGTCCGTATCCCAACCATCCTAGCCATAGTCCGTCCAGGATTCTCCCGATAGCGAGAGATGCTTTAGCAAATTTAGGATGTCGCCAAAGGGTGAGTATTAGAAGATGTCCGCGGTGGTGAATTCCATAACCGGCGCCCAATCTGATTTGATTGGTAGGGGCGTGGGAGGTCCGGAGTCCGGCACCTCGGAATCACGAGTTTCGCGAGGGACAATGTTAGTGTTCGGCTCCATCGCCGTGGAAGTTGAAGCCCCTGAGGTGGTGTCCATCCACCGGTCCTCGATCTGGGCGATCGGCTCCGGACTAAGGGCCGAAGCGGATTCGTGTGCGGCCACCAAGGCACTGTTCGGCGGCAGAGCTATATCATGCCCATTGCCACAGTGCGGCGCGCTTGGCTTTGGCTCGAGCCCGTCGAAGAACAAGTCCCCGCGGATGTCGGCTGTGAAGTTTAGGCTTCCGAATCTGACCTGATGGCTAGGGGCGTAGCTTTCGATCTGCTCCAGATGGCCAAGTGAATTAGCCCGCAGTGCGAAGCCGCCGAATACGAAGATCTGTCCGGGGAGAAAAGTCTCACCCTGGACAGCGTTGTTGATTGAAGATGCCATCGAGCCTATCAGTGACGACACAGAGGAACTCTCAATGAAAGCACCAATGTGGGTATCAAAACCAGCGGATCTCGGGTAGGGGGTCCCGAACTGTGCGTCTAGGCGGATGGTAACAGGAGACAAGGGACATGATGTTTTACCCAGGTCGGGCCCTCTTGATGGAGGTAAAACCCTACGTCCTGCTTGATTAATATTGATGATATGGGTAGTACAAGAGTGGATCCACCACGAGATCAAGGAGGCTAAACCCTAAAGCTAGCCTATGGTATGATTGTTGTAATGTATGTTGTCCTACGGACTAAAGCCCTCCGGTTTATATAGACACCGGAGGAGGCTAGGGTTACAAAGAGTCGGTTACAATGGTAGGAGATCTACATATCCGTATTGCCAAGCTTGCCTTCCACGCCAAGGAAAGTCCCATCCGGACACAGGACGGAGTCTTCAATCTTGTATCTTCGTAGTCTTGGAGTCCGGCGGACGATGATAGTCCAGCTGTCCGGACACCCCCTAGTCCAGGACTCCCTCAATGAGCCAGATGCTAAGTATGATGAAGCCACTGCCCCAGGATGCTGAATATCCCAAGGAATTTCTTGTTGAAGACCTAGATTATCTTCCCCGCACCATCTATCATATCATTAGGCGAACTCTATGGCCCATCAAAGGGCATTCCTCCTCAGCAAAGCTTGAAGGTGCAATGAAGACATTGGTCTTATATATTCTCAATGGAAAAAGCTTCAATACTCAGGATTTCTTCATTCGCTAGTTTGCTGCATCTCGGTCTGACATCTTTGGTCTGAAATTCTATGCTCCTTGGATTATGCGTCTGATCAAGCTTCACTCTGCCATTGACTATCAGCCCTCTGCTCGTAACCATCTCATATTTCTACCAGAGGTTGATATGTCCATTGAAGCCATTTACCCAGAGCCTGCCAAGGAAGCACTATATCTTCACAATGCAGATCGTCAAAGCTTTTCCCAGCATGTTGAAGGTGTTCAGGTTGCTTCTCGTGTTTATCTACTGGCCGACAACACTGGCCGTGCACGCACTGAAGCCACTGAAAGCACCATTGCTCCAAGGCCTCGGAAGCGATCTCGTGTGCTCAATGACCGAGCGCTTCTCATGGCCTTGCATCAAAAACATGACAAGCATCACTACTGGATGAAGCGACAAATGCAAAGCCTCTTGGTGGATGTCAATCGCATTCACAATCTTGCCACCAAGAATGCCTTTGTCACCCATGAAACCTTTCGAAGGTCCTAGAAGAGTCTGACATTGCTAAGTGCTGAAGCTGATCTTCAAGACGATGGCTTCCCTGAGAGATTCAAGTTCGACTCCACTCCTTCGAGGAATGTTGTCTTACATCGAACCCCTCTCTTGAAGATTCAGAGTACTCCTCCTCCGTAGCAACTGTGAATGCCAGAGTCTTGGATGACACAGATGATACACTGCACCAAGATCTTCTGCACCACCAAACCTCAACGCCGGCCCTGCTGCTTCACCTACTCCTCATGGGAACGAGTAGAGACTATGTCTTCAAACCTTTTTGGTCCTTACTGACAAAAGAAGGAGAAGCATATGTTGATAGTCTTCAAGCGGGTCCTGATGGGTGGTTGATATATTTTTGCCTAGTGCTTACAACTCTCGTTTTGACACATTTGGGTTTTTGACTTGTAACACTTAAACTTGATAGTCGTCTGCTACTTTTTCTGCTATTCCGTGCAATGCGACAATAAATTCCGCATATGCGATGATAAATCCCGCATGAACTCATTCCACAGACGTCCATTTTTCATTATGCATGTCATTATTCCTGTATATCTGTTCATGCATGATGTATTGTCTTCATATGGTGAAGATGATCTCCACAAGTACAACATGCCATGTGCATTTGCATTCCAACGGAAAACATTTATATGCACATCGTCAGGGGGAGCCTTTTTGCCATCTATGAAGACAATATCTTAATCCTTACAATTTCACATACTTTTATCCCCGTTAAAAACTTCAACCAGTTTGTCATCAATCACCAAAAAGGGGGAGATTGTAAGTGCATCTAGTGCCACCCCTAGTTGGTTTTGGAGTATTGACGACAAACCTCGTTGAGGGACTAATGTGTTTGTGAGAATTGCAGGATAAAACACGTAGTAGTCCCTCTTTGATTCGGTTTACCTACCGGAGACCCGCAAAAATGTGTGAAGACATTGAAGACAATGGTGATCTGTGAAGATATTCACATTGAAGACTATGACTCGAGAAGACATTGAGTGAAGACTATGGAGCGCGAAGACTTAGTTGTTTCATTGTTTCCTTTTCTTCTTTGTTGAGTCATAGGAACCGCCGCACTGTTAAGTGGGGTCCAAGTGAACAAAGTCAGAGTGACTGAAGTGATGCTCAACCAAATTCTATGTCTTCGAGCGAAGACAATGAGAGAAAATCTTATCCTGGGTCGGATAAGTCAGCTTTACTTGTAGCCCAAGTCAAGCTGCCGCGTGTGTTTGAAATCTGACCATTGTGGCACGTGTCAGTTCCTTAGTGACCCAGGGTCATTTCAGAAAAATCTGGTCAGGTTGCTCAATGGCTATAAATAGCCCACCCCCTACACCATAAATTGGTGGCTGCTCAGAGTTAGTACATGGCTTTTTTCGTTTGAGAGCAACCCACCGCTGAAGCTTTCGAGACAGAATCCTTGCGAGGACAAAGCCCAAAACACCCAGAGCCCAAAGAGTGTTTGAAATAACTGAAGTCTTTCTATCCGTGTGATCTGAAGACTTGTTACACTTGAGGACTGTGAATCCTCCAGCCGGTTAGGCGTCGCATTCTGAGCATCCAAGAGCCATTGTGGATTGCCGGTGAACGAAGTCTGTGAAGGTTTGTAAGTCTACCTTGAAGAATTACCAGAGTGATTGGGCATGGACTAAGTGTCCTTAGCTCAAGGGGAATAAGGTGAAGATGCGGTCTTCTGATTTGAATCTCAGCCTCCCTAACCAGACGTACAGTTGTCACAGCAACTGGAACTGGTCGAACAAATCCCTATCCTTCTGAAGCCACTAGTTCTATCTCTTAGTTCTCTTTACTTACAGTTTGTCTTCGTGAAGTCATTCCCTGCTTGCATTATCTGTTTGACTTCACTGTGTGACTACTTGTTCTGATTGGCTTCATACTATCTTCCATCATGATCTTTACTACCTAGCTGCTATTAGTCTTCGTGCTTTCACTTCATTGAATACTTGACTATGGCTTGTCTAGTGTAGTCTACCTTCCGCTACAATTGAATAGTGTGTTTATATTGTTTTTCTTCGAAACTCCCATGTTTTGAAGACTTTCATAAAAATCGCCTATTCACCCCCCCCCCTCTAGTCGATAACTAGCCCTTTCAAGTTAGCCGGCAAACTTTTCAGCCAAGTGCGAGCCGTTCCATCCAACATCATGGTGAAGTATTTTGCGCATGCTGCTTCATCCACATCCAGCATCTCCATTGCCATCTCATAACTTTCGATCCATGACTCGGGGGGCAAATCAGCGGTGTAATTGGGCACCTTACACGGACCCTTGAAATCCTTGGGCATCCGCACATTGCGTACAGCCGGGGTGAGACACGGCACCCCCCAAGAGCTGAAAGCAAGACCTCGTTCCACTGACATCGTCAGACGAACCGGAGTAAGCTAAGCTGCTAACTCAGCTTCTCGATGTGCTCTACCAGTATCCACCATGTCTTGAGCGTTTGCCCCACTGCGCATCGGATTAGGCCCTCGAGGGACGTCACGGTTCCGCGCACTGCTTGACACAGCCGGTTCATCAATATGCCTGCTGTAACTAATGCTTGGGCGAGGGGTTGAATGAATTCTATCTCGACTATATGAATAGGCCAGCTACTGAACCATAGCTGTTTGAAGAAGATCTCTGGCGCATCGTGTCTCAACCGCCGCTGGAGACTCGCCCTCCATTGGAATAGCTACCAATTACGATGCCGCAGCAATCATGTTATCTAAAGGGGTGGAGAAGTGACCCGGTGGTGTCGGCATGTACTGAGGCGGGTCAAGGTTCCGACGAGGCGGGTCCATTGCCCGGGGCTGATCCGACGCTCCTGTCCCAGGTGCTTCGATCCAGTTTGCTGCCGCCGGATTACTAGTTGTGCTCCTGGTGTGCTGAAAAGGTTCATTGCTTCATAAAGCGGTGGTAGACGAGATCGGAGCCTCCTCCTCAACACGTCGTTTGAAGCGTTCTGATCTAGCATGAGTCGGTAATTTTCTGCTTGAATCCGCTGCGCCTGAGCATCCAAAGCGGCCCGCTCATCAGCCATCCTTTTTTCCTCAGCCGCCAAGTCCTCCTTGGCCTGAGCTATCTGATCTCTCAGCTTCGTGACCTCCACGTTATGCTGATATTGATTATCCGGGGTAACTGCTATGGTCAACAATGTCGTCCAGTCGTCCAATAAACCAGACAGAATTTGAGCCGGTCGGCATGTGGGGCCTCCTGACCCGGCTGCCGATCCAGAAATCATTGTTGCTGTAGTTGAGGATTGCAACATGGGCTGTGTACCGGCCATGAAGATCGCAACCCAGTTCGGCGGTTCAAGGGGGTCCGGAATACTGTCGCCATCGGAACAGCCCCCGAACCGGCCATCTTGCACATGGTATAGTGACTCGGTCTCACCGGTGGATGATCGCCATTAGAATAAACGAACGTCTCACCGTAGGACACCGGTTCAAACTCCGCACCATGGATGGATTCTACGAACGATGCTTCATGGCAGGCTGAACCCGAGCAGGGATTGCACGCTGAGCCGTCTCGATGAGGTCGGTGCAGATGTCCGGCTCAGGGCCCGGTTCGCCGATCTTGCCGATGAAGACGTGAATTCCTCCAAAGGGGACCCAATACCCATACTCGATTGAGCTGGCGTCAGGGCCCCAGCCCGCGTCGTCGATGTAGAGCTTGCCGCGATGAATCTTGGTCATCCAACCCATTGTGTATCCCTTGAGTCCTTCGAAGTTGCCCTTCAAGAACTCGAAACCATCATGCGATAGACCCACGGTGGACGCCAACTGTCATGGAATTATCACGTCAGATGTCCTAGTATGAGGACTTAATCGTGGAGCCATCGCAACGAGATTATCTTAAAGGGGTTAAACCAGACAAAGGACACGGGGAGTTTGTACTGGTTTGGCCCCTTGCGGTGAAGGTAAAAGCCTACAATCCAGTTGTGGTGGAATTGATGGGGTCTCGATGAGCAGGGAGCGAATCCGCTTTACCTATCTCTCGAGTTGTTGCTTCTTGTCCCTGAACCGCCGCCGGGTCGTCCCTTTATATACACAGGTTGACGCCCGGCGGTTTACAGAATCCTGAGGGCGGCTCATACACATGTCCGGCTCGGTTTCTACCTTTTCCTATCTTACAATACAAGTTACATATTTCATGGCGGTTTATGTCTACGGACCCTAATCCGCCTTTGGGCTCTGGGCCTTCAAGTCTCTGTAGTAAAGCGCCATACTCCTTGTCTTCATGGGCTTCAATACGGATGACTCCTTATGAGTGTAACCCAGCCCCTCCTGGGCGGTTTATACTCAGTAGTTATATCCCCAACACTAGGGGTATTCTTGACCCCCGCCTTCTATTTTTTCTCTGGCCCGCCACTGCCCATATCCAAGCCCCGTAGCCCATATCCAAGCCCCGTATAACCCGTATAACCCATACGTATGTATACGGTGACATCCTAAAAAAAGGATGACATGAACCAACGACCAGGTACGACATGCCGACGGCCGATCCATCAATCACGCAGCTCAATCAATCACGCAGCTCCATCATTCATGCAACACCTCCATCATTCGGTTGAGGTTCTGTAGGATTATCGGTGGCGGCGATCTCATCGCCGACAATCTCGTCGAGAGCGCGCGCGGCACTATTGTGAATCTCCAGCGATCGCAGGTACCACATCCTGTTTCCCCATGTTTGTCTCGCTCGCGGCAGCATCCAACGAACAGCCGCTGTTTTCGTCGTAGTGGTTAACCGACTGGGTTGGGTAACCTAGCTTTCCGGCGGTCCAGGCCATCGCAGATCTTGTTCTGGTAGGGTTGCTCATCGTGATATACACAGTAATCACGCAGGCTAAAGTGGGTTTCTTCTTTCTAGGGTTAACCTAGTGTCGGTTGCCGTCGGTTGTGTGCACGACGGCTCCGTTATTTGACGCGGCGGATTACCTAGATATCCGACGATTGGTGTTGTATGCTAGGAATCTCGCGGCGCATGCTATCACGGGTAGCGCTGCTTCTCGCGATCCAAAGTGATCACGTACTGGATCCATGGGCATCTTCCTTACTACGGTTGATGTACCTTAACGCCGATGACCGGTGTGGAGAGGGGGGAGGATCCATGGGTGGTCAGAGGTCGTTGGCGTCGGTTGTGTGCACGATCTGAACGCCCTCGGTTGGGGTCCTCTCCGGTTGGGGTAGTTTATTTAACATCCGTGATCGTGCACTAGGTGTTGTATATGTCAGCAATGATAATGTTTGCACATGTGATGATACATATTATTTGTTGTAGGAAATGGTAGACGATGAGTTAACTCATATGATGTATGACATGGAGTTTGGGGAACTGATGAAAGACTAGATAGAAGATTGGTCAGATGATGAAAATTCAGATCATGGAGATAGGTCAGAGAATGGGAACGAATTGGAAGATGTTAATGTGAGTGGCATTATCATGTTGAAATTTTTTGGTGGCATCCGACAATATTATTTTTTTGTGTTGAAAATTTATAGAAGGATGAACATGATGATGGTCAGGAAAAAAATGAGCATGATGATGGTGAGGAAAACAACTCGGAGATCTCGAATGAAGATTACATTAGTGAGGTATGGAAGTGGAATTCTTTGTTGGCATGCATGCAAATTGAATTAATCCCGGAATATTATGTGATAAGTACTTATGTATTTGTGTTATATTTTTCTGCTCATTTCAGAATGTCAGAATGTGTACGACTATTACGGTGAATGCGACACGGAGACATGCCTTGATGACGAATCATTAGCTGCACTTGATTCTGGGGAGTCGTATTCATCGGTCATCATGAGTGAGGTATGTATGTAATCAATGTTGTATAGAAGTAATGTTATACCATAGAAAACTGTTTTCATGGCTATGTTATGATTGTATAGGTGACAGAAGATGAGGGGAAAAAGATCGTTCAAGATACTTCCAGTGCAGATGAAAAGAGGGATACCTTCATGCAGCTAATACAAATGGCTTTTATGTCTCATGATGCTACATATGATTTCTACAAAAGCTATGCTAGAGATAATGGTTTCAGCATTAGAAAGAATAAAGTTAGGAATAGCAAAACTGAGTCACATCATATGCGTTATAGGTGGTTTGTTTGTTCCAGACGAGGAAAACGTGACAGCAGGTTGCTAACCGAGGAAGAACACAGCCGTAGGCTCAGAGCCGAGACACGCTGCCACTTCGAAGTGCACCTGACCATGAAGCTTGACCAAAAGCGTGGGGTTTGGTATGTTGATAGTTTTGAGGACAAGCATAGCCATATCTTGGCAGGACCGGACGAGGTACCTTTTCTTTGGTCCCACAGAAAAATCAAAGAGTACCAGAGAGCTGAGATACTGTCCATGGGAACTGCAGGGATTAGAATCCACCACATGATGGATTCCTTCATCAGCAAACATGTATGGTATGGCGGTGTTGGTTTTACCAGGCGTGAAATATACAACCTTTGCGCAAGGGAGAAGAGGAAGCTGCTTTCAAAAGGTGATGATGCCACAGTCATAGGCATCATGGCCAATAGAAAACAGAGGGATCCTAGCTTCTTTTTCGAGTACAAGCTAGACAAGGAAGGACATATGAATAGGATTTTCTGGTGTGACTCCCAGTCTCGTCATGACTATGAGGACTTCGGTGACGTGCTTGTATTTGACAACACGTACAAGATGAACTGATATGGTATGCCATTCATACCTTTTGTTGGTCTTAATAATCACCAACAGACCACTGTTTTTTTCTTGTGCCATAGTTTCGGACGAGACCGAAGAGACATATGTGTGGCTGTTGCAGACTTTTTTTGAGGTCCATGTGTCAAAAGATGCTGAAGAGTGTTATCACGGACGCTGACACTGCGATGATCAAGGCAATTCGCCAAGTCTTGCCAGACGTGTGGCATCGTATATGTATGTGGCATATAGAAAAAAAATATGAAGATTCATGTCGATGTACTAAAGTAGGGGTACCTTAGTATCCCGAACTTGTGCACGGGCAGTCGCAGCACCCAGCGGCAGGGCTTGCCGGGCGTCCGCCAAGATCCTCCGTAGCTCATATTGATTCCATTCAAGAACAAAGTGTTTTGACTGAGAAGACAAGACTCCGGCAAGAGTAGCTTGCTGGGAAGGACAAGGCCCCGGCAAGAGGAGCTTGCCGGGAAGGCCAACCAGGGCACTGCGAAGAACTTGCCGCGACGCGCCGCGCGTCCCGGCAGGGCCCGACGAGCGGCAAGCTCTCGGGTGCGGCAAGACAACGACCGCAGCAAGGCGTTGCCGCGGCGAAGCCACCACTCTGCGCCCACGCTCCAGCACATCCGACGACGTGTCGCCCCAAGATCGTTCCTGGCGCACGTGGCGGGCGGCTGTGCAGCCAAGCGGTGCGAGGTGGCAAGTGGAGATGACGAGAAGGCCATCGTGGCGATCGGTGGCGCCCCTAACGGTCGTGTCCTGCACTGTTTGGGTGACCAGACGGGCACTAAATGCCCTTGTCCCCTGCCGTCAGAGTTAGGTAGGAGGCACTATAGATAGCGGTTGTACCAACCCCTCTTTTTACTTTTATACCCCTCTCTGCGTTGCCACCTGTCGGTGACCCCTTGAGCCTATAAAAGGAGGCCCATGCGCAACGTAGAGGGGGTTCAACTCTCTCAAAAACACAGAACGCTCACGCTCTTGAGCAAGAACATAATACCACCACAAAGCAGCAGTAGGAGTTTTATCTCTCCGGAGAGCTCCGAAGCTGGGTAAAATCCCTCGCGTGCTTCGCCTCGATCTGCTCTTCGTGTGCTCTCCGCTCCCTTGCCGGACCGAAAGGGGCCCTGCCCCATAGGTGCTCGTTCCCCACGACATCTTTGGTGTGCCAGGTAGGGGAGCATCGAGGTTGTGCGAACCTGATCTGGTGTTCGTGCGTGCTACATCAACATCTTCATCGACATGCCACCGAAGAAGAAGGCTTCGGAGGTGGCCGCTCCGTCCACGTCGATCCCACCTCCACCGGAGCAAACGGGTGGTGGGGCAGACGCCGGCGGAGGAACGGGCGCCGACAGGGGGACTCACATCGTCACCAGATCCAAAGACAAGGCCCCGCAAGCTTCGGCGTCTGTACATACACCGCACCCCTCTCAGGAGGCACGGGATCGACAACGCCATGGTGCTCCTAGCACCGTACTCGCGTTGGAACAAGGCCAAGCTGGTGGATCGCGGGACGCTCAAGGCCAACATGCGCGTCAACATGTTGGCACGAGCGCGGTACGGTCGCCTGGACGAGATGTTGCTCCTTCTAACACTGTTAGAAGTCTGAGCATATCTCTCTCTTCGCGTCGTTCGCCACCGCCGCCCAAAACTCCAGAGGAAGCACTGGCCCGAGCCCAACTGCTCCTAGATTACCCTCAAGCGCCAGACAAGATCGACGATTGGAGGGCCACCATTCAGAGCCTCATCCGCTTCGCCAACGGTGACAAGCCCCGGCAACCGAGCACGTCGAAGCCCCAGCAAGACGCCCAGTCGCAAGCCGACGGCGACAAGACCGGTGGGGGTGCCACCACCGTGGACTCCCCGCCCCGAAGGCCAAGATCGCCGACTCACCGAGCTAACCTCGACACCGACTCCACCGCGCCGTCGGACCCGCGAGCTCGTCGCGATCAGCGCCAAGTTCTCCAAGAACGATGACAAGAAGACGCTCGTACTCGCATCGAGCGTCGAAGAGAAGCGTGGCGTCAGTCAGACCAGCGCGCTGGGCCCGCTGTCGATATGCATGCGCCAGGGGAACCAGGCGACTTGCCGTACGCGGTAGGTTGCCGTGCGTTCACTCGTGAGCTGTGGCAGGTCCAGTGGCCCAGTACCAAGAATTTCAAGCCAGATGTACCCGAGAAGTACGATGGCAGGATACATCCGTCAGAGTTCCTTAGCGTCTACACCATCGTGGTGCAGGCTGCCGGGGGGCGCGACGAGAAGATCCTCGCCAACTACTTCCCGCTGGTGCTCAAGCCCAACGTCAGATCTTGGTTCATGCACTTGCCGGACAACTCCATCTCTTCATGGGAGGATCTGTGCCATCAGTTTGTCGGCGCCTTCATAGGCGGCCACAAGCCCCATGGCCAGGAGAGCGATCTTCATCTGCTCGCCCAGAAAGAAGGAGAACCCCTGCGCAAGTACATTCAAAGATTCAGCCAAGTGCAGCGCAACATCCCAGACGTCCACCCTGCCGCGGTCATCAGCGCGTTCCATCAGAACGTGCGTAACCGCAGGATGAGGGAGGAGATGGTGATGTGCAAAATCAGATATGTCAGCGAGCTATATGCTCTGGCCGACAAATGTGCACGTGTTGAGGGGAGGAAACTTCCCGGAGAGAACGCAGGAGCAGAAGGATCTGACAGTGAGGATGCCGCCCCGGCAAAGAAGAACAGGAGGCGAAATAACAGAAAGAGGAAAGCTAAGGATGTGCTAGTTGTCGAGCAATCTGGCAACGGAGGTGGCGCCGAGAAGGCCAAAGCTGATGACTCCGGTGAGGCTGTGGTGGCCGCCGACAAGCAGGACGGCTCCGGCAAGCAGTACTGCAAGATCCACCGCACCAAGGGCCATGATCTCCAGACTTGCAAGAAGGTTGAGCAGCTTGTTGAGCTTCAGAAAGCCGAATACGAGCGGCGAGACAAGGAGAAGGCCCAGGAAGGTGGCGGAGGATCCGGCAAGAAGCGTCCCGGCCGGGGAGGACGCCGCGGCAAGGCCAAGCAGCGGCAAGGAGACAGGCCTCCCTGTGGCCGCGACAAGGATGAAGACGAAGACGAAGATGAAGAGATGGATGAGGATGAGGCCGACGAGCAGGAGTTTCAGAAGGCAACAGAGGTTTTGTGCGTCGACGGCGGTGCTTCTCTGCATACTTTGCACCGCGAGCTCAAACAGTGGGTGCGTGAAGTTAATGCAGCAGAACCATCAGTTGAGTCACGCAAGCCTCTGAAGTGGTCCAGCATGCCCATCATCTTGATGTGCTCTACCAGTATCCACCATGTCTTGAGCGTTTGCCCCACTGCGCATCGGATTAGGCCCTCGAGGGGCGTCACGGTTCCGCGCACTGCTTGACACAGCCGGTTCATCAATATGCCTGCTGTAACTCCTGCTTCGGCGAGGGGTTGAATGAATTCTATCTCGACTATATGAATAGGCCTGCTGCTGAACCATAGCTGTTTGAAGAAGATCTCTGGCGCGTCGTGTCTCAACCGCCGCTGGAGACTCGCCCTCCATTGGAATAGCTGCCAATTACGATGCCGCAGCAATCATGTTATCTAAAGGGGTGGAGAAGTGACCCGGTGGTATCGGCATGTACTGAGGCAGGTCAAGGTTCCGACGAGGCGGGTCCATTGCCCGGGGCTGATCCGACGCTCCTGTCCCAGGTGCTTCGATCCAGTTTGCTGCCGCCGGATTACTAGTTCGTGCTCCTGGTGTGCTGAAAAGGTTCATTGCTTCATAAAGCGGTGGTAGACGAGATCGGAGCCTCCTCCTCAACACGTCGTTTGAAGCGTTCTGATCTAGCATGAGTCGGTAATTTTCTGCTTGAATCCACTGCGCCTGAGCATCCAAAGCGGCCCGCTCATCAGCCATCCTGGTTTCCTCAGCCGCCATGTCCGCCTTGGCCTGAGCTATCTGATCTCTCAGCTTCGTGACCTCCACGTTATGCTGATACTGATTATCCGGGGTAACTGCTATGGTCAACAATGTCGTCCAGACGTCCAATAAACCAGACAGAATTTGAGACGGTCGGCATGTGGGGCCTCCTGACCCGGCTGCCGATCCAGAAATCATTGTTGCTATAGTTGAGGATTGCAACATGGGCTGTGTACCGGCCATGAAGATCGCAACCCAGTTCGGCGGTTCAAGGGGGTCCGGAATACTGTCGCCATCGGAACAGCCCCCGAACCGGCCATCTTGCACTTGGTATAGTGACTCGGTCTCACCGGTGGATGATCGCCATTAGAATAAACGAACGTCTCACCGTAGGACACCGGTTCAAACTCCGCACCATGGATGGATCCTACGAACGATGCTTCATGGCAGGCTGAACCTGAGCAGGGATTGCACGCTGAGCCGTCTCGATGAGGTCGGTGCAGATGTCCGGCTCAGGGCCCGGTTCGCCGATCTTGCCGATGAAGACATGAATTCCTCCAAAGGAGACCCAATACCCATACTCGATTGAGCTGGCGTCAGGGCCCCAGCCTGCGTCGTCGATGTAGAGCTTGCCGCGATGAATCTTGGTCATCCGACCCATTGTGTATCCCTTGAGTCCTTCGAAGTTGCCCTTCAAGAACTCGAAACCATCATGCGATAGACCCACGGTGGACGCCAACTGTCGTGGAATTATCACGTCAGATGTCCTAGTATGAGGACTTAATCGTGGAGCCATCGCAACGAGATTATATTAAAGGGGTTAAACCAGACAAAGGACACGGGGAGTTTGTACTGGTTTGGCCCCTTGCGGTGAAGGTAAAAGCCTACAATCCAGTTGTGGTGGAATTGATGGGGTCTCGATGAGCAGGGAGCGAATCCGCTTTACCTATCTCTCGAGTTGTTGCTTCTTGTCCCTGAACCGCCGCCGGGTCGTCCCTTTATATACACAGGTTGACGCCCGGTGGTTTACAGAATCCTGAGGGCGGCTCATACACATGTCCGGCTTGGTTTCTACCTTTTCCTATCTTACAATACAAGTTACATATTTCATGGCGGTTTATGTCTACGGACCCTAATCCGCCTTTGGGCTCTGGGCCTTCAAGTCTCTGTAGTAAAGCGCCATACTCCTTGTCTTCATGGGCTTCAATACGGATGACTCCTTACGAGTGTAACCCAGCCCCTCCTGGGCGGTTTATACTCAGTAGTTATATCCCCAACACTAGGGGTATTCTTGACCCCCGCCTTCTATTTTTTTCTCTGGCCCGCCACTGCCCATATCCAAGCCCCGTAGCCCATATCCAAGCCCCGTATAACCCGTATAACCCATACGTATGTATACGGTGACATCCTAAAAAAAGGATGACACGAACCAACGACGAGGTACGACATGCCGACGGCCGATCCATCAATCACGCAGCTCAATCAATCACGCAGCTCCATCATTCACGCAACTCCTCCATCATTCGGTTGAGGTTTTGTAGGATTATCGGTGGCGGCGATCTCATCACCGACAATCTCGTCGAGAGCGCGCGCGGCACTTTCGTGAATCTCCAGCGATCGTAGGTACCACATCCTGTTTCCCCATGTTTGTCTCGCTCGCGGCAGCATCCAACGAAAAGCCGCTGTTTTCGTCGTAGTGGTTAACCGAGTGGGTTGCGTAACCTAGCTTTCCGACGGTCCAGGCCATCGCAGATCTTGTTCTGGTAGGGTTGCTCGTCGTGATATACACAGTAATCACGCAGGCTAAAGTGGGTTTCTTCTTTCTAGGGTTAACCTAGTGTTGGTTGCCGTCGGTTGTGTGCACGACGGCTCCGTTATTTGACGCGGCGGATTACCTAGATATCCGACGATTGGTGTTGTCGGCTATGAATCCCGCGGCGCATGCTATCACGGGTAGCGCTGCTTCTCGCGATCCAAAGTGATCACGTACTGGATCCATGGGCATCTTCCTTACTATGGTTGATGTACCTTAACGCCGATGACCGGTGTGGAGAGGGGGGAGGATCCATGGGTGGTCAGAGGTCGTTGGTGTCGGTTGTGTGCATGATCTGAATGCCCTCGGTTGGGGTGCTCTCCGGTTGGGGTAGTTTATTTAACATCCGTGATCGTGCACTAGGTGTTGTATATGTCAGCAATGATAATGTTTGCACATGTGATGATACATATTATTTGTTGTAGGAAATGGTAGACGATGAGTTAACTGATATGATGTATGACATGGAGTTTGGGGAACTGATGAAAGACTGGATAGAAGATTGGTCAGATGATGAAAATTCAGATCATGGAGATACGTCAGAGAATGGGAACGAATTGGAAGATGTTAATGTGAGTGGCATTATCATGTTGAAATTTTTTGGTGGCATCCGACAATATTATTTTTTTGTGTTGAAAATTTATAGAAGGATGAACATGATGATGGTCAGGAAAAAAATGAGCATGATGATGGTGAGGAAAACAACTCGGAGATCTCGAATGAAGATTACATTAGTGAGGTATGGAAGTGGAATTCTTTGTTGGCATGCATGCAAATTGAATTAATCCCGGAATATTATATCATAAGTACTTATGTATTTGTGTTATATTTTTCTGCTCATTTCAGAATGTCAGAATGTGTACGACTATTACGGTGAATGCGACACGGAGACATGCCTTGATGACGAATCATTAGCTGCACTTGATTCTGGGGAGTCATAGTCGTCGGTCATCATGAGTGAGGTATGTATGTAATCAATGTTGTATGGAAGTAATGTTATACCATAGAAAACTGTTTTCATGGCTATGTTATGATTGTATAGGTGACAGAAGATGAGGGGAAAAAGATCGTTCAAGATACTTCCAGTGCAGATGAAAAGAGGGATACCTTCATGCAGATAATACAAATGGCTTTTATGTCTCATGATGCTACATATGATTTCTACAAAAGCTATGCTAGAGATAGTGGTTTCAGCATTAGAAAGAATAAAGTTAGGAATAGAAAAACTGAGTCACATCATATGCATTATAGGCGGTTTGTTTGTTCTAGACGAGGAAAACGTGACAGCAGGTTGCTAACCGAGGAAGAACACAGCCGTAGGCTCAGAGCCGAGACACGCTGCCACTTCGAAGTGCACCTGACCGTGAAGCTTGACCAAAAGCGTGGGGTTTGGTATGTTGATAGTTTTGAGGACAAGCATAGCCATATCTTGGCAGGACCGGACGAGGTACCTTTTCTTTGGTCCCACAGAAAAATCAAAGAGTACCAGAGAGCTGAGATACTGTCCATGGGAGCTGCAGGGATAAGAATCCACCACATGATGGATTCCTTCATCAGCAAACATGTATGGTATGGCGGTGTTGGTTTTACCAGGCGTAAAATATACAACCTTTGCGCAAGGGAGAAGAGGAAGCTGCTTTCAAAAGGTGATGATGCCACAGTCATAAGCATCATGGCCAGTAGAAAACAGAGGGATCCTAGCTTCTTTTTCGAGTACAAGCTAGACAAGGAAGGACATATGAATAGGATTTTCTAGTGTGACTCCCAGTCTCGTCATGACTATGAGGACTTCGGTGACGTGCTTGTATTTGACAACACGTACAAGATGAACCGATATGGTATGCCATTCATACCTTTTGTTGGTCTTAATAATCACCAACAGACCACTGTTTTTTTCTTGTGCCATAGTTTCGGACGAGACCGAAGAGACATATGTGTGGCTGTTGCAGACTTTTTTTGAGGTCCATGTGTCAAAAGATGGAGAAGAGTGTTATCACGGATGCTGACACTGCGATGATCAAGGCAATTCACCAAGTCTTGCCAGACGTGTGGCATCGTATATGTATGTGGCATATAGAAAAAAAATATGAAGATTCATGTCGATGTACTAAAGTAGGGGTACCTTAGTATCCCGAACTTGTGCACGGGCAGTCGCAGCACCCAGCGGCAGGGCTTGCCGGGCGTCCGCCAAGATCCTCCGTAGCTCATATTGATTCCATTCAAGAACAAAGTGTTTTGACTGAGAAGACAAGACTCCGGCAAGAGTAGCTTGCTGGGAAGGACAAGGCCCCGGCAAGAGGAGCTTGCCGGGAAGGCCAACCAGGGCACTGCGAAGAACTTGCCGCGACGCGCCGCGCGTCCCGGCAGGGCCCGACGAGCGGCAAGCTCTCGGGTGCGGCAAGACAACGACCGCGGCAAGGCGTTGCCGCGGCGAAGCCACCACTCTGCGCCCACGCTCCAGCACATCCGACGACGTGTCGCCCCAAGATCGTTCCTGGCGCACGTGGCGGGCGGCTGTGCAGCCAAGCGGTGCGAGGTGGCAAGTGGAGATGACGAGAAGGCCATCGTGGCGATCGGTGGCGCCCCTAACGGTCGTGTCCTGCACTGTTTGGGTGACCAGACGGGCACTAAATGCCCTTGTCCCCTGCCGTCAGAGTTAGGTAGGAGGCACTATAGATAGCGGTTGTACCAACCCCTCTTTTTACTTTTATACCCCTCTCTGCGTTGCCACCTGTCGGTGACCCCTTGAGCCTATAAAAGGAGGCCCATGCGCAACGTAGAGGGGGTTCAACTCTCTCAAAAACACAGAACGCTCACGCTCTTGAGCAAGAACATAATACCACCACAAAGCAGCAGTAGGAGTTTTATCTCTCCGGAGAGCTCCGAAGCTGGGTAAAATCCCTCGCGTGCTTCGCCTCGATCTGCTCTTCGTGTGCTCTCCGCTCCCTTGCCGGACCGAAAGGGGCCCTGCCCCATAGGTGCTCGTTCCCCACGACATCTTTGGTGTGCCAGGTAGGGGAGCATCGAGGTTGTGCGAACCTGATCTGGTGTTCGTGCGTGCTACATCAACATCTTCATCGACATGCCACCGAAGAAGAAGGCTTCGGAGGTGGCCGCTCCGTCCACGTCGATCCCACCTCCACCGGAGCAAACGGGTGGTGGGGCAGACGCCGGCGGAGGAACGGGCGCCGACAGGGGGACTCACATCGTCACCAGATCCAAAGACAAGGCCCCGCAAGCTTCGGCGTCTGTACATACACCGCACCCCTCTCAGGAGGCACGGGATCGACAACGCCATGGTGCTCCTAGCACCGTACTCGCGTTGGAACAAGGCCAAGCTGGTGGATCGCGGGACGCTCAAGGCCAACATGCGCGTCAACATGTTGGCACGAGCGCGGTACGGTCGCCTGGACGAGATGTTGCTCCTTCTAACACTGTTAGAAGTCTGAGCATATCTCTCTCTTCGCGTCGTTCGCCACCGCCGCCCAAAACTCCAGAGGAAGCACTGGCCCGAGCCCAACTGCTCCTAGATTACCCTCAAGCGCCAGACAAGATCGACGATTGGAGGGCCACCATTCAGAGCCTCATCCGCTTCGCCAACGGTGACAAGCCCCGGCAACCGAGCACGTCGAAGCCCCAGCAAGACGCCCAGTCGCAAGCCGACGGCGACAAGACCGGTGGGGGTGCCACCACCGTGGACTCCCCGCCCCGAAGGCCAAGATCGCCGACTCACCGAGCTAACCTCGACACCGACTCCACCGCGCCGTCGGACCCGCGAGCTCGTCGCGATCAGCGCCAAGTTCTCCAAGAACGATGACAAGAAGACGCTCGTACTCGCATCGAGCGTCGAAGAGAAGCGTGGCGTCAGTCAGACCAGCGCGCTGGGCCCGCTGTCGATATGCATGCGCCAGGGGAACCAGGCGACTTGCCGTACGCGGTAGGTTGCCGTGCGTTCACTCGTGAGCTGTGGCAGGTCCAGTGGCCCAGTACCAAGAATTTCAAGCCAGATGTACCCGAGAAGTACGATGGCAGGATACATCCGTCAGAGTTCCTTAGCGTCTACACCATCGTGGTGCAGGCTGCCGGGGGGCGCGACGAGAAGATCCTCGCCAACTACTTCCCGCTGGTGCTCAAGCCCAACGTCAGATCTTGGTTCATGCACTTGCCGGACAACTCCATCTCTTCATGGGAGGATCTGTGCCATCAGTTTGTCGGCGCCTTCATAGGCGGCCACAAGCCCCATGGCCAGGAGAGCGATCTTCATCTGCTCGCCCAGAAAGAAGGAGAACCCCTGCGCAAGTACATTCAAAGATTCAGCCAAGTGCAGCGCAACATCCCAGACGTCCACCCTGCCGCGGTCATCAGCGCGTTCCATCAGAACGTGCGTAACCGCAGGATGAGGGAGGAGATGGTGATGTGCAAAATCAGATATGTCAGCGAGCTATATGCTCTGGCCGACAAATGTGCACGTGTTGAGGGGAGGAAACTTCCCGGAGAGAACGCAGGAGCAGAAGGATCTGACAGTGAGGATGCCGCCCCGGCAAAGAAGAACAGGAGGCGAAATAACAGAAAGAGGAAAGCTAAGGATGTGCTAGTTGTCGAGCAATCTGGCAACGGAGGTGGCGCCGAGAAGGCCAAAGCTGATGACTCCGGTGAGGCTGTGGTGGCCGCCGACAAGCAGGACGGCTCCGGCAAGCAGTACTGCAAGATCCACCGCACCAAGGGCCATGATCTCCAGACTTGCAAGAAGGTTGAGCAGCTTGTTGAGCTTCAGAAAGCCGAATACGAGCGGCGAGACAAGGAGAAGGCCCAGGAAGGTGGCGGAGGATCCGGCAAGAAGCGTCCCGGCCGGGGAGGACGCCGCGGCAAGGCCAAGCAGCGGCAAGGAGACAGGCCTCCCTGTGGCCGCGACAAGGATGAAGACGAAGACGAAGATGAAGAGATGGATGAGGATGAGGCCGACGAGCAGGAGTTTCAGAAGGCAACAGAGGTTTTGTGCGTCGACGGCGGTGCTTCTCTGCATACTTTGCACCGCGAGCTCAAACAGTGGGTGCGTGAAGTTAATGCAGCAGAACCATCAGTTGAGTCACGCAAGCCTCTGAAGTGGTCCAGCATGCCCATCATCTTGATGTGCTCTACCAGTATCCACCATGTCTTGAGCGTTTGCCCCACTGCGCATCGGATTAGGCCCTCGAGGGGCGTCACGGTTCCGCGCACTGCTTGACACAGCCGGTTCATCAATATGCCTGCTGTAACTCCTGCTTCGGCGAGGGGTTGAATGAATTCTATCTCGACTATATGAATAGGCCTGCTGCTGAACCATAGCTGTTTGAAGAAGATCTCTGGCGCGTCGTGTCTCAACCGCCGCTGGAGACTCGCCCTCCATTGGAATAGCTGCCAATTACGATGCCGCAGCAATCATGTTATCTAAAGGGGTGGAGAAGTGACCCGGTGGTATCGGCATGTACTGAGGCAGGTCAAGGTTCCGACGAGGCGGGTCCATTGCCCGGGGCTGATCCGACGCTCCTGTCCCAGGTGCTTCGATCCAGTTTGCTGCCGCCGGATTACTAGTTCGTGCTCCTGGTGTGCTGAAAAGGTTCATTGCTTCATAAAGCGGTGGTAGACGAGATCGGAGCCTCCTCCTCAACACGTCGTTTGAAGCGTTCTGATCTAGCATGAGTCGGTAATTTTCTGCTTGAATCCACTGCGCCTGAGCATCCAAAGCGGCCCGCTCATCAGCCATCCTGGTTTCCTCAGCCGCCATGTCCGCCTTGGCCTGAGCTATCTGATCTCTCAGCTTCGTGACCTCCACGTTATGCTGATACTGATTATCCGGGGTAACTGCTATGGTCAACAATGTCGTCCAGACGTCCAATAAACCAGACAGAATTTGAGACGGTCGGCATGTGGGGCCTCCTGACCCGGCTGCCGATCCAGAAATCATTGTTGCTATAGTTGAGGATTGCAACATGGGCTGTGTACCGGCCATGAAGATCGCAACCCAGTTCGGCGGTTCAAGGGGGTCCGGAATACTGTCGCCATCGGAACAGCCCCCGAACCGGCCATCTTGCACTTGGTATAGTGACTCGGTCTCACCGGTGGATGATCGCCATTAGAATAAACGAACGTCTCACCGTAGGACACCGGTTCAAACTCCGCACCATGGATGGATCCTACGAACGATGCTTCATGGCAGGCTGAACCTGAGCAGGGATTGCACGCTGAGCCGTCTCGATGAGGTCGGTGCAGATGTCCGGCTCAGGGCCCGGTTCGCCGATCTTGCCGATGAAGACATGAATTCCTCCAAAGGAGACCCAATACCCATACTCGATTGAGCTGGCGTCAGGGCCCCAGCCTGCGTCGTCGATGTAGAGCTTGCCGCGATGAATCTTGGTCATCCGACCCATTGTGTATCCCTTGAGTCCTTCGAAGTTGCCCTTCAAGAACTCGAAACCATCATGCGATAGACCCACGGTGGACGCCAACTGTCGTGGAATTATCACGTCAGATGTCCTAGTATGAGGACTTAATCGTGGAGCCATCGCAACGAGATTATATTAAAGGGGTTAAACCAGACAAAGGACACGGGGAGTTTGTACTGGTTTGGCCCCTTGCGGTGAAGGTAAAAGCCTACAATCCAGTTGTGGTGGAATTGATGGGGTCTCGATGAGCAGGGAGCGAATCCGCTTTACCTATCTCTCGAGTTGTTGCTTCTTGTCCCTGAACCGCCGCCGGGTCGTCCCTTTATATACACAGGTTGACGCCCGGTGGTTTACAGAATCCTGAGGGCGGCTCATACACATGTCCGGCTTGGTTTCTACCTTTTCCTATCTTACAATACAAGTTACATATTTCATGGCGGTTTATGTCTACGGACCCTAATCCGCCTTTGGGCTCTGGGCCTTCAAGTCTCTGTAGTAAAGCGCCATACTCCTTGTCTTCATGGGCTTCAATACGGATGACTCCTTACGAGTGTAACCCAGCCCCTCCTGGGCGGTTTATACTCAGTAGTTATATCCCCAACACTAGGGGTATTCTTGACCCCCGCCTTCTATTTTTTTCTCTGGCCCGCCACTGCCCATATCCAAGCCCCGTAGCCCATATCCAAGCCCCGTATAACCCGTATAACCCATACGTATGTATACGGTGACATCCTAAAAAAAGGATGACACGAACCAACGACGAGGTACGACATGCCGACGGCCGATCCATCAATCACGCAGCTCAATCAATCACGCAGCTCCATCATTCACGCAACTCCTCCATCATTCGGTTGAGGTTTTGTAGGATTATCGGTGGCGGCGATCTCATCACCGACAATCTCGTCGAGAGCGCGCGCGGCACTTTCGTGAATCTCCAGCGATCGTAGGTACCACATCCTGTTTCCCCATGTTTGTCTCGCTCGCGGCAGCATCCAACGAAAAGCCGCTGTTTTCGTCGTAGTGGTTAACCGAGTGGGTTGCGTAACCTAGCTTTCCGACGGTCCAGGCCATCGCAGATCTTGTTCTGGTAGGGTTGCTCGTCGTGATATACACAGTAATCACGCAGGCTAAAGTGGGTTTCTTCTTTCTAGGGTTAACCTAGTGTTGGTTGCCGTCGGTTGTGTGCACGACGGCTCCGTTATTTGACGCGGCGGATTACCTAGATATCCGACGATTGGTGTTGTCGGCTATGAATCCCGCGGCGCATGCTATCACGGGTAGCGCTGCTTCTCGCGATCCAAAGTGATCACGTACTGGATCCATGGGCATCTTCCTTACTATGGTTGATGTACCTTAACGCCGATGACCGGTGTGGAGAGGGGGGAGGATCCATGGGTGGTCAGAGGTCGTTGGTGTCGGTTGTGTGCATGATCTGAATGCCCTCGGTTGGGGTGCTCTCCGGTTGGGGTAGTTTATTTAACATCCGTGATCGTGCACTAGGTGTTGTATATGTCAGCAATGATAATGTTTGCACATGTGATGATACATATTATTTGTTGTAGGAAATGGTAGACGATGAGTTAACTGATATGATGTATGACATGGAGTTTGGGGAACTGATGAAAGACTGGATAGAAGATTGGTCAGATGATGAAAATTCAGATCATGGAGATACGTCAGAGAATGGGAACGAATTGGAAGATGTTAATGTGAGTGGCATTATCATGTTGAAATTTTTTGGTGGCATCCGACAATATTATTTTTTTGTGTTGAAAATTTATAGAAGGATGAACATGATGATGGTCAGGAAAAAAATGAGCATGATGATGGTGAGGAAAACAACTCGGAGATCTCGAATGAAGATTACATTAGTGAGGTATGGAAGTGGAATTCTTTGTTGGCATGCATGCAAATTGAATTAATCCCGGAATATTATATCATAAGTACTTATGTATTTGTGTTATATTTTTCTGCTCATTTCAGAATGTCAGAATGTGTACGACTATTACGGTGAATGCGACACGGAGACATGCCTTGATGACGAATCATTAGCTGCACTTGATTCTGGGGAGTCATAGTCGTCGGTCATCATGAGTGAGGTATGTATGTAATCAATGTTGTATGGAAGTAATGTTATACCATAGAAAACTGTTTTCATGGCTATGTTATGATTGTATAGGTGACAGAAGATGAGGGGAAAAAGATCGTTCAAGATACTTCCAGTGCAGATGAAAAGAGGGATACCTTCATGCAGATAATACAAATGGCTTTTATGTCTCATGATGCTACATATGATTTCTACAAAAGCTATGCTAGAGATAGTGGTTTCAGCATTAGAAAGAATAAAGTTAGGAATAGAAAAACTGAGTCACATCATATGCATTATAGGCGGTTTGTTTGTTCTAGACGAGGAAAACGTGACAGCAGGTTGCTAACCGAGGAAGAACACAGCCGTAGGCTCAGAGCCGAGACACGCTGCCACTTCGAAGTGCACCTGACCGTGAAGCTTGACCAAAAGCGTGGGGTTTGGTATGTTGATAGTTTTGAGGACAAGCATAGCCATATCTTGGCAGGACCGGACGAGGTACCTTTTCTTTGGTCCCACAGAAAAATCAAAGAGTACCAGAGAGCTGAGATACTGTCCATGGGAGCTGCAGGGATAAGAATCCACCACATGATGGATTCCTTCATCAGCAAACATGTATGGTATGGCGGTGTTGGTTTTACCAGGCGTAAAATATACAACCTTTGCGCAAGGGAGAAGAGGAAGCTGCTTTCAAAAGGTGATGATGCCACAGTCATAAGCATCATGGCCAGTAGAAAACAGAGGGATCCTAGCTTCTTTTTCGAGTACAAGCTAGACAAGGAAGGACATATGAATAGGATTTTCTAGTGTGACTCCCAGTCTCGTCATGACTATGAGGACTTCGGTGACGTGCTTGTATTTGACAACACGTACAAGATGAACCGATATGGTATGCCATTCATACCTTTTGTTGGTCTTAATAATCACCAACAGACCACTGTTTTTTTCTTGTGCCATAGTTTCGGACGAGACCGAAGAGACATATGTGTGGCTGTTGCAGACTTTTTTTGAGGTCCATGTGTCAAAAGATGGAGAAGAGTGTTATCACGGATGCTGACACTGCGATGATCAAGGCAATTCACCAAGTCTTGCCAGACGTGTGGCATCGTATATGTATGTGGCATATAGAAAAAAAATATGAAGATTCATGTCGATGTACTAAAGTAGGGGTACCTTAGTATCCCGAACTTGTGCACGGGCAGTCGCAGCACCCAGCGGCAGGGCTTGCCGGGCGTCCGCCAAGATCCTCCGTAGCTCATATTGATTCCATTCAAGAACAAAGTGTTTTGACTGAGAAGACAAGACTCCGGCAAGAGTAGCTTGCTGGGAAGGACAAGGCCCCGGCAAGAGGAGCTTGCCGGGAAGGCCAACCAGGGCACTGCGAAGAACTTGCCGCGACGCGCCGCGCGTCCCGGCAGGGCCCGACGAGCGGCAAGCTCTCGGGTGCGGCAAGACAACGACCGCGGCAAGGCGTTGCCGCGGCGAAGCCACCACTCTGCGCCCACGCTCCAGCACATCCGACGACGTGTCGCCCCAAGATCGTTCCTGGCGCACGTGGCGGGCGGCTGTGCAGCCAAGCGGTGCGAGGTGGCAAGTGGAGATGACGAGAAGGCCATCGTGGCGATCGGTGGCGCCCCTAACGGTCGTGTCCTGCACTGTTTGGGCGACCAGACGGGCACTAAATACCCTTGTCCCCTGCCGTCAGAGTTAGGTAGGAGGCACTATAGATAGCGGTTGTACCAACCCCTCTTTTTACTTTTATACCCCTCTCTGCGTTGCCACCTGTCGGTGACCCCTTGAGCCTATAAAAGGAGGCCCATGCGCAAGGTATAGGGGGTTCGACTCTCTCAAAAACACAGAACGCTCACGCTCTTGAGCAAGAACATAATACCACCACAAAGCAGCAGGAGGAGTTTTACCTCTCCGGAGAGCTCCGAAGCTGGGTAAAATCCCTCGCGTGCTTCGCCTCGATCTGCTCTTCGTGTGCTCTCCGCTCCCTTGCCGGACCGAAAGGGGCCCTGCCCCATAGGTGCTCGTTCCCCACGAGATCTTTGGCGCGCCATGTAGAGGAGCATCGAGGTTGTGCGAACCTGATCTGGTGTTCGTGCGCGCTACATCAACATCTTCATCGACATGCCACCGAAGAAGAAGGCTTCGGAGGTGGCCGCTCCGTCCACGTCGATCCCACCTCCACTGGAGCAAACGGGTGGTGGGGCAGACGCCGACGGAGGAACGGGCGCCGACGGGGGGACTCACATCGTCACCAGATCCAAAGACAAGGCCCCGCAAGCTTCGGCATCTGTACATACACCGCACCCCTCTCAGGAGGCGCGGGATCGACAACGCCATGGTGCTCCTACCACCGTACTCGCGTTGGAACAAGGCCAAGCTGGTGGATCGCGGGACGCTCAAGGCCAACATGCGCGTCAACATGTTGGCACGAGCGCGGTACGGTCGCCTGGACGAGATGTTGCTCCTTCTAACACAGTTAGAAGTCTGAGCATATCTCGCTCCTCGCGTCGTTCGCCACCGCCGCCCAAGACTCCAGAGGAAGCGCTGGCCCGAGCCCAACTGCTCCTAGATTACCCTCAAGCGCCAGACAAGATCGACGATTGGAGGGCCACCATTCAGAGCCTCATCGGCTTCGCCAACGGTGACAAGCCCCGGCAACCGAGCACGTCGAAGCCCCAGCAAGACGCCCAGTCACAAGCCGACGGCGACAAGACCGGTGGGGGTGCCACCACCGTGCACTCCCCGCCCCGAAGGCCAAGATCGCCGACTCGCCGAGCTAACCTCGACACCGACTCCACCGCGTCGTCGGACCCGCGAGCTCGTCGCGATCAGCGCCAAGTTCTCCAAGAACGACGACAAGAAGACACTCGTACTCGCATCGAGCGTCGAAGAGAAGCGCGGCGTCAGTCAGACCAGCGCGCTGGGCCCGCTGTCGATATGCATGCGCCAGGGGAACTAGGCGACTTGCCGTATGCGGTAGGTTGCCGTGCGTTCACTCGTGAGCTGCGGCAGGTCCAGTGGCCCAGTACCAAGAATTTCAAGCCAGATGTACCCGAGAAGTATGATGGCAGGATACATCCGTCAGAGTTCCTTAGCGTCTACACCATCGCGGTGCAGGCTGCCGGGGGGCGCGACGAGAAGATCCTCGCCAACTACTTCCCGCTGGTGCTCAAGCCCAACGTCAGATCTTGGTTCATGCACTTGCCGGACAACTCCATCTCTTCATGGGTGGATCTGTGCCATCAGTTTGTTGGCGCCTTCATAGGCGGCCACAAGCCCCATGGCCAGGAGAGCGATCTTCATCTGCTCGCCCAGAAAGAAGGAGAACCCCTGCGCAAGTACATTCAAAGATTCAGCCAAGTGCAGCGCAACATCCCAGACGTCCACCCTGCCGCGGTCATCAGCGTGTTCCATCAGAACGTGCGTAACCGCAGGATGAGGGAGGAGATGGCGATGTGCAAAATCAGATATGTCAGCGAGCTATATGCTCTGGCCGACAAATGTGCACGTGTTGAGGAGGGGAGGAAACTCCCCGGAGAGAACGCAGGAGCAGAAGGATCTGACAGTGAGGATGCCGCCCCGGCAAAGAAGAACAGGAGGCGAAATAACAGAAAGAGGAAAGCTAAGGATGTGCTAGTTGTCGAGCAATCTGGCAACGGAGGTGGCGCCGAGAAGGCCAAAGCTGGTGACTCCGGTGAGGCTGTGGTGGCCGCCGACAAGCAGGACGGCTCCGGCAAGCAGTACTGCAAGATCCACCGCACCAAGGGCCATGATCTCCAGACTTGCAAGAAGGTTGAGCAGCTTGTTGAGCTTCAGAAAGCCGAATACGAGCGGCGAGACAAGGAGAAGGCCCAGGAAGGTGGCGGAGGATCCGGCAAGAAGCGTCCCGGCCGGGGAGGACGCCGCGGCAAGGCCAAGCAGCGGCAAGGAGACAGGCCTCCCTGTGGCCGCGACAATGATGACGACGAAGACGAAGATGAAGAGATGGATGAGGATGAGGCCGACGAGCAGGAGTTTCAGAAGGCAACAGAGGTTTTGTGCGTCGACGGCGGTGCTTCTCTGCATACTTTGCACCGCGAGCTCAAACAGTGGGTGCGTGAAGTTAATGCAGCAGAACCATCAGTTGAGTCACGCAAGCCTCTGAAGTGGTCCAGCACGCCCATCATCTTTGATGTTGAGGATCACCCTAATCGCATAACTACGTTCGGATGCTTGCCGATGTTGGTTTCACCAACTATCCGCAACCTCAAGGTCACAAAGATGCTGGTTGACGGCGGGGCCGGCTTGAATCTGATCTCCTCCGCGGTGCTCAAGAAACTCCAGATCCCCGATAGCGAACTCGAGGAGACTGGTACCTTTCAAGGAATCAACCCAGGAAGGAGCAAGCTGAAGGGGAAGATTACACTGCCAGTGACATTTGGCAGCGAGCTGAACTTCAGGACAAAGAAAGTCACCTTTGATGTTGCTGATTTCCCATTGCCCTACAATGGGATACTTGGCCGCCCAGCGCTCGCCAAGTTCATGGCAGCCTCTCACTACGCCTACAACGTGCTCAAGATGCCCGGTCCGATAAGTGTCATTTCTGTCCCTGGCGACAAGAAAGATGCCCTTATCTGTACCGACAAGATCTACCGGGAAGCAGCAGCCGCAGCAGATCGCAAGACACTTGCCACTGAAGCTCCTGGGGGGAAGAAGAAGACCAAGTCCGGCAAGAGTAGCTCTGATGCCCACTCCGGCAAGCGCACCTCTTCGGAGTGCTGCGCTACCGTCGAGGACGCGCCATCGAGCTCCACCGGCAAGTGCAAGAAGGCAAACACAGCTTCACCAGAGACCAAGAAAGTGGCCACCAAGGAGGACGGCACTGGTGGTACCTTCACCATCAGTGTCACGCTTGACCCTAAACAGGAAAGCGCGCTCGTTGCTTTCCTGCAGGCGAATGTCGATGTGTTTGCATGGCAACGGTCTGACATCCTCGGTGTTCCCAGGAAAGTGATTGAGCACCACCTTGCCGTCTGCACTCACGCGCGGCCCGTCAAGCAGAGAGTAAGGAAACAAGCAGTGGAGCGACAAGAATTCATCACAGAAGAGATCAAGAAGTTGGAAGCAGCAGGCCTGGTCAGAGGAGTGCTCCATCCAACGTGGCTGGCCAATCCTGTAGTTGTGCGCAAAGCGAATGGGAAATGGAGGCTTTGTATTGACTTCACTGATGTTAATAAAGCTTGTCCCAAGGATCCATTTCCCTTGCCGCGCATAGACCAGATTGTTGACTCCACGGCAGGATGTGATTTGCTTTCATTTCGTGATGCATACTCAGGATATCATCAGATCTTCATGGCAGAAGAGGATGAAGAGAAAACCGCATTCATTACTCCATGTGGCACGTACTGTTTTGTACGGATGCCCTTCGGATTGAAGAATGCTGGTTCTACGTTTGCAAGGGTAGTTCACGAAGCATTTGAGCCACAGTTGCACAGAAATGTAGAAGCTTACATGGATGACATAGTGGTCAAGAGCAAAGACAGAGCAACTCTGATCCAAGATTTGGACGAGACCTTTGCGAATTTGCGCAAGATCAATCTCAAGTTGAACCCCGAGAAGTGCGTGTTTGGAGTTCCTTCTGGCAAGCTTCTCGGGTTCTTTGTATCCCAGAGGGGGATTGAAGCCAATACCGACAAGATCAAGGCCATTGAGCAGATCGAAGCACCGAAGCGCGTCAAGGATGTGCGAAGGCTTGCCGGCTGCGTTGCTGCTCTCAGTAGGTTCATCTCTAAGTCTGCTGAGCGCGCCCTGCCATTTTTCAAAATTTTGAAAAAGGCAGGTCCAATGAAATGGACTCCGGAAGCGGAGGCTGCACTGCAGGACTTGAAGAGATATCTGTCCTCCACTCCAATACTTGTCGCACCTAGGCCACAAGAGAAGTTGCTGCTATATCTAGCAGCAACCAATCAAGTGGTTATTGCTGCGTTAGTAGCAGAAAGAGAGGCAGATGATGAGCCAGCGACCGCGGCAAGCACATCCAGCGACAAGCAGGGGGCTTCCCCGACAAGCTCTGGTCCGACAAGCTCTGGTCCCGACAAGGATGGATCAGTACAGCCACAAGAAGAGAAACAGAAGAAGATGGTGCAGCGCCCAGTTTACTTTGTCAGTTCCCTCCTGCAGGGGGCTAGATCAAGGTACTCTGGTGTTCAGAAATTGCTTTTCGGCCTTCTCATGGCCTCGAGAAAGCTGCGCCATTACTTTCAAGCACATGAGATCACAGTTGTCACTCGCTTTCCGTTGAAGAGGATACTGCAGAATCCAGAAGCAACAGGCAGGATTGTCGAGTGGGCACTGGAACTATCAAGCTTTGGCCTCAAGTTTGAGAGTACCTCAACTATCCAGAGCCGAGCATTGGCAAAATTCATAGCAGAATGGACGCCAACACCTGATGAAGAAACTCCAGATACGAGCATCCCCGTCAAGGAAGCAAGCAAGGAATGGATCATGTACTTTGATGGTGCCTTCTCGCTGCAAGGCACCGGTGCGGGCGTACTGCTTGTCGCTCCCACCGGAGAGCACCTCAAGTACGTGGTCCAGATGCACTTTCCCAGAGAGCAAGCGACAAACAATAATGCAGAGTATGAAGGATTGCTTGCCGGACTCAGGATCGCGGCAGACCTTGGGATCAAGAAGCTTATTGTCAGGGGTGACTCGCAGCTTGTCGTCTGCCAAGTGAACAAAGATTATCAGAGTCCGTTGATGGAAGCCTACATTGATGAAGTGAGAAAACTAGAGGAGAATTTTGACGGCCTACAGATGGAACATGTTCCGAGAGCTCAGAACAACATTGCAGATGGCCTGTCAAAATGCGCCGCACTCAAGTTGCCTGTGGAACCAGGGATTTTTGTGTTCAAGTTGACTCAACCATCTGTAACACCATCAACTGGACAGAGCAAGAAGAGGAAGTTGATTTCTGGTGACTACTTTCCGGCTGAGCTCCCCGAAGCCGCCGCCAAGAAGGTCCCCAAGATCAACACAAAGAGTGCTGAGGAGCTGTCGGTGTCAAAACCGGCGGATCTCGGGTAGGGGGTCCCGAACTGTGCGTCTAGGCGGATGGTAACAGGAGACGAGGGACACGATGTTTTACCCAGGTTCGGGCCCTCTCGGTGGAGGTAAAACCCTACATCCTGCTTGATTAATATTGATGATATGGGTATTACAAGAGTGGATCTACCACGAGATCAAGGAGGCTAAACCCTAGAAGCTAGCCTATGGTATGATTGTTGTAATGTATGTTGTCCTACGGACTAAAGCCCTCCGGTTTATATAGACACCGAAGGAGGCTAGGGTTACACAGAGTCAGTTACAATGGTAGGAAATCTACATATCCGTATCGCCAAGCTTGCCTTCCACGCCAAGGAAAGTCCCATCCGGACACAGGACGGAGTCTTCAATCTTGTATCTTCGTAGTCTTGGAGTCCGGCGGACGATGATAGTCCGGCTGTCCGGACACCCCCTAGTCCAGGACTCCCTCAGTAGCCCCTGAACCAGGCTTCAATGACGATAAGTCCGGCGCGCATAATGTTCGGCATTGCAAGGCGGGTTCCTCCCTTGAACACCAGGATAGTGTCCGGCTCTGCAAAATAAATTCCACATCCCACCGTAGAGAGAATAAAATATACACTAGTTCAATCTGCTGACGTACTATGCGGCGTGACATCACACCGCTACCAAGCCTTTGTTTGAATCGTTTTTTACTATACCACCTCAGCACGTTTAGCGAAGCGGTTTCCTTGGCACGTCTTGTCGAAGCAGAGATCGTGTTCCCCTTATCCCGGGATTCTCATCAATACGTGCGTGGGTAACCCAACCGTTCCCGTTGCCACGCCTCCTCTATCGAAGGTGAATCCCAAACGGTCAAGGAGACGGCTCTTGGTATTTTTCCCCTTTATAAGAGGACCAAGGCTCGCTCTTGTTCTTTAATCTCGCATCGAATCTCCTCCTCGCTCCCAGTTCCAACACCCAGAGCCTCAGATTCGAGAGCTTTGGATCCTCAACCATGTCCGGCTCGGACCTCCAGGGCCGGTGGATGCCCTCCTCCGTCACGGAGGAGGACATATTGAAGTTACGTGAGGCCAAGTACCTGGCCTACGAGGTTTCGCACAGGTTGCCTGCCCAAGGGCAGGCCGTGTCCGCCCCCGAGCCCGGCGAATACGTCATCTTCGTATCCCACCTCCGTCGGGGTTTAGGCTTCCCGACGGACACCTTCGTGAGAGGGCTCATGTTCTACTACGGGCTGGATTTTCATGACTTGGCTCCGGAGTCCATCCTCCATATCACCTCATTCATTATCGTCTGCGAAGCCTTCCTCCGCGTCACTCCCCACTTCGGCCTGTGGCTGAAGACCTTCAATGTGAAGCCGAAGATGATCGGGGGGGGCGTCAAGCGGAGTGCGGCGGGGCGGCCATAAGCAAAAAGGCCAATGCCCCGTGGCCCGAGGGTTCCTTCCAAGAGGAACTCGGACTGTGGCAGCAGGAGTGGTTCTATATCACCGCTCCGAGGGGCAGCAAACAAAAGCCGCCGCCTTCATTCCGCCCGGGACCTCCACGCCAACTGATGTCGTGGGTCAACCAAGGGCTCAATTGGGGGCCGTCCGAAGACGTGCCCTCACTGCAGGGCCGGATTCGAGACCTCCAAGCGAGGGAGATCAATCTGGTCGTGGTGATGCAGGTTATGCTAATCAGGCATCTTCTGCCCTGCAAACGTCGTCCTCTCCGTCTATGGGAGTTCAACCCGGAGGGACCTCGGATTCTCCAACACTTCATGGGTGCAACACCCGTGGAGATGTACAAGTTGTTCTTCGGACCGCAGGTGGCGTGTCCGGAATTAGCCGGGGACGCAGGCCTAAGCCGCAATCGCCCGGATACTCAGGTAAATAGCTCAGAGTCCGGACATTCTGTTTATCTGCCTTTCTAGAGTTTGCCTCCTGACCCATTACTCTTCACAGGAGTGGGTGGCGCGATCAAGGCTGATAAGATGTCCGCCCCCCCCTCCCAGAGACCGCACTAGAGCCCGTGCTGTTCAGAATGTTGGAGGTCGCGCCCACAGAAGGGAGCGAAGAGGAAAACAGAGGAGCTAATATTTCGCCCGAAGGGGCGTCTGAAGAGGGGGGAATCAAGAACCCCTCCTTCCAGGGGGAGAAAAGGACCGCCTCCGAAGATCCGGAGGCCAAAGCCCCTAAACGGGGGAAGAGATCTTCCTCGGGGGGTCCAGCGTCCGGGGAGAATCCGGACGCACAATCATCGCCCAAGAATCAGCCCTCCAGCAAGCCGTGAGTATAAAAAGGGAATTTCATCAGTAAGAAAATACCTCCATTTATGCTTCTGTGGGTGACCGAAATTTTCATTTTGCAGTTCGGATTTGCAGCCTTCGCAGATGAGTTCGTCTTCGGGGGACCTTCTTCCGGAGATGATGGAGAGCGAAACGCCCCCGTCTGCTGCGCCATCAGATAAGGCAGACGAGCCTGAAGTATCGTCACGGAGGGTATCCCCGAGTCCGGAGGGGCCGGAGAGTTCGGCACCCGCTAGTATCCGGCCGGGAGAACTGAAGAATCTGCTTGAGAGGGCGTCCATCTCAGAAGATCATCGTGCGTTGATGCACATGGTGATTGGAAGGATTTCGTCCGCCGGGAGTGGATTGCGTAACGCCTCTGTGAGTTTGCTGGCGGGATTTGAGGTACGCGAAAATGACGCACCTTCTATTTTTGACAGTTTTGCACATAAAAGTGTGCTCTGTATAGATACTAGCCCCTGAGACTCGGTAGGTTGTCGAAGACGACAGCGTGCCGAGGATCGAAATCTCAAGAAATGAATGTCGACGTTCCTATGTAGGTGGCGGATAGTCCGAGGGCTAGCCGGACTAGTGGGGTTGCTGAGTTAATGCGGCAACTTGACGCGGCGGATGCAGACATCGCACTTGTCAACCGGCAACTTGACGAGTCGCAAGGTAAATGAGTTCTCCATGGTCACTTTATTAATGGGGTCAAAGCCCTCCTCTTGATAAATTATATGCTGTTGTACAGACGGTGCTGCTGCCGTGGAGAGCCTTCGGGCCGAACTTGCTCAAGCTAAGGAGCAAGCCCGAAGGAGTGACGCGGCTGCCGCGAGGGCGGCCGAGGAGTTGAAAGCCGAAAAGGCTGCTCACTGCCTAAGCAGGGAAGAAGTGGCCGAATTGGCCGTAAAAGTGAAGGATGCTGCCAACCGCAATGAGGCTCTTGAAAAGGAGTGCTTATCAGAGCGGGAAGACCTGAAGAAGGCCACCGCTGAGGCCAAGGATGCCCGCTCTACAATGCGGGCCATGAGGGAGGAGCTGCGCCAGGCCGGAGATATCGTGGCTGGCAAGCCTTATCTGCTGCGTCGCCGGTTTATGGATCAAAAGTATGCTCAATTTGATTGGCTGTGGAGTCCGGAGGATCCGTATATGGACTTAGAGGCAAGTGCGGCTGATGCCGTTGAGCACTTCCGGAGCCAGAAGGATCACAAGACGGAAGAGCTATTTTGGTCTCAATTCCATAGTCCGGATCGCTCACTTCCGTTGACCGACCGGTTGGCCGAATGGGCCGAGCTAAATAGGTTGTCCGGACTTGCCATGACTGACATCGTGGCTCATTTCTGGCCAGAGAGGCCAAAGGCAACGAGCTACTTCGTCTTACTTCAGCAATTCCTTGGAGCGGTGCCGCATATCAAGGAGATGAAGCGGTCGGCCTGTAGTGAGGGCGCGTGGATGGCACTTGCCTGCGTCAAGGCGCATTGGACAGAGATGGATGCCACCGCTGTTGCCGCCCAAGGCTCGGATGAAGACCGGCTCCCCGCCGAGCACTATTTCAGGGAAGTTATGCATGGCGCTCGTGTAATAGAGTCGCAGTGCTCGAAAAATGTCACGTTCAAATGAACGTCTTAGCTTGTAAAACAATGATTATGCTATAACTGCTTTTTATACTTCTGCGTCCCAAGTAGTAAAACTTCTCCTATGCGGCCGTTTACGTATACACTTGTATAACCTGAAAGATTGCAGTCTTCGGCTTCAGCCCCCATGCACAAGGTGCGGGGGTGTTCGCAAAAATAGCGCGTTTTCACACTTAATCCGACGTCTCGGTCCTGTTAAGGAGGTGGTAGCATAGAGAACGAGGCAATCCGGACTATAATGCTTGATCACTTTCACTTAGCTAGTGGAGCTCGAGGGTGGGGCTACGATATAGCCCCTTGGGGCACCGCACTTCTTCGAGTTCGGGGCGCGTGTGTGCCTGACTGGGAAACGGTCCTTCGTCAAGCGGGGAATTCTAAACATTCCGGTGGTCGATCGAGTGGTTGACCAGTCTCTCGCTATATCATGACAGTCAGTTTTCGGCTTTCTCTACTGAGGTGCTCACCCAGCCGAGCTGGGGCACAATCGCAGTAGTTCTCCTGGTGCTGCGTTAGCCGATGATTCGGAACGTAAGGCAGCAAAACACAGGAGCCGGGCAAACCCAACATTTGACCAAAGACATGATTCGGAGCTCATGCATATAATGCCTAACTCGAGACGCCGAACACTCCCTGAGGTGTTCGGTCTTTATGATAATGGGCAGAACAATGCCCTAAGCCCCTAGTGTCCAAGTACGGCATGGTCTTCTGACGCGGCCGATGCCAAAACGTCAGGCTCCGCTTTGGCTATAGGAAGAAACCAAGGGAGAATAACAACAAGAGACATTTAAAAAAGGTCTACGCAGGGTCTTAATCTGAAAAGAATCCTTGCAACGGGTCCCTACTGCACGTCTGCGCCCGTGTCTTTGTTGCGCCGTTATCCTGGACGGGAATGCACGTTGTTCATCTGTAAAAAGAGAGGAACGCTCAGTTTGAAAACGATGTGTGCGAAAAATATATGTGTAAAAGAAGAAATATAAATAAGTAAAGCGGGGTTTGTATGAACCCGCGGTTGTTTGTGCGCGCAGCCCCCCTGTGAAGAGGTGTGCGGCTAGGGAGCCCCTAGTCTGCTGAAGCCGGACTCGTCTATCCGAGTCCGGGGTCTTTGAGTGACCCTCGCACTGAAATGATGCCACGCGGACCGGGCATCTTGAGTGTAAGAGACGCGTAATGCGGTATGGCGTTGAAACGGACAAAAGCCTTTCGTCCCAATAGTTCTTGATATCCACTTTTAAATGGGACGATGTGAAAAATTAGTTTTTCGCGCCGAAAATTGTTCGGTGATCCGAACTCGACTTCTAGTAATATGGAGCCTGTGCACTTGGCGTAAGGTCCTGGCGTCACTCCTTTGAAGGAAGTGCGGCTGTGTCGAACTTTTGTAGGGTCTATCCCGATCTGACGGATTGTATTTGAATACAACAGGTTTAAGTCGTTGCCTCCGTCCATTAGGACTTTAGTGAATTGTAATCCGTCGATTATGGGATTCAATATCAGAGCAGTCCGTCCCGCGCTTCGAACACTTCTGGAATAGTCCAGGTGGTCGAAAGTGATTGGTTTTGATATCCAATCTCTATGGTCTGCTGGGTTGGACCGTGCGAGGCTCTTTTTAGGAAGTGCCACACTATTTTTCCGCATTATCACATGAAGTGAGTTTACTGCTTTGACCTCTTGTGGGAAAGTCTTTTGTTTTCCGGTGCTCTGCTGGTTGGGTTTATCTTCTTCGCTTGAAGCGTCGAGCCCCTTGTGTTCGGCGTTTAGTCGGCCGGACTGTTTAAAAACCCAACAATCCCTGTGGGTGTGATTTGCAGGCCTTCCGGGGGTACTGTGGATTTGACATATCTGACCCAAGATCTTGTTTAAGCTGGACAATTCATCGCTGTCATCCTTAAGAGGCTGTGTTTTGTTGTTTGGCCGCGAGCTTTTGAATCCGGCGTTGACTGCCGTGCTCTTTGGGCCTTTCTCTTTACTCCGGCGCTGCTCTTTTCTGCGCCGTGATTTTCCGTTTCCATCTCTTATCTTGGATGTACTTGGGTCGCTGGTGCTGCATCTTGCTAGCGAGCTATCCTCTCCCGCACAGAAGCGGGTCATGAGGCTTGTTAGCGCGGACATTGTCCTCGGTTTCTCTTGGCCGAGGTGCCTGGCAAGCCATTCGTCTCGGACATTGTGTTTGAAAGCTGCTAAGGCTTCGGCGTCCGAACAGTCGACTATTTGGTTCTTTTTGGTGAGAAACCCATTCCAGAATTTCCGCGCTGACTCTCCGGGCTGTTGAGTTATATGACTTAGATCATCTGCATCCGAAGGGCGGACATAAGTCCCTTGAAAATTTGCTCTAAACGCGTCCTCGAGCTCTTCCCAACTTCCAACAGTGTTTTCTGGGAGGCTTTTAAGCCAATGACGGGCTGGCCCTTTGAGCTTGAGGGGTAGGTATTTTATGGCGTGGAGATCGTCTCCTCTGGCCATGTGTATATGTAGTATATAATCTTCTATCCAGACTCCAGGGTCTGTTGTTCCATCGTAGGCCTCTATGTTTATGGGTTTAAATCCTGCCGGGAATTCATGGTCCAGCACCTCATCGGTGAAACATAGTGGTTGTGCGGCGCCCCTGTATTTGTGTGTGCCGCTATCATCGGACACTTGACGTGTTGCCTTGCTTCTTGGGGCCTTCTCCTTTGGCCCGTAGATGGACCTGGCTGGGCCATCTGTCCTTCCAAGTTCGTTGGTTGGTTTGTGTGTGGTGCCGCTTTTAGAATTTGGCCTATCATCTGGCCGTCTATCCAACCAGGCAGCCTCTTTATTTTTTGATGGTGGAGGCTCTATGGCCTCCTCGTCGAATGCTGGTAGCAGCTTATGCTTCGGGAAGCTCTTTGATTGGTGGTCATTACCGTATTTATCTGCGGTTTTGAGCACTTTGCTCCATCTCATGCTGAGTGTGTCTTCCGTTGTTTTGAGCTTCCGCTTTTCCTTCTTCAGGCTTCTTGCAGTGTTGACGAGTCTTTTCCGAAGGCTTTTGCTCTCCGGCGGTGTGTCCGGCATGAGGTCGTCCAGACTGTCGTTTTCGCCGGGCCTGGACTGATTATCTGACTCGTCATGTTCGGACAGTTGCTTGTCTGCATGTTCGCCGTCCGCTTGTGAGCCCTGCTGTATTACGTGCTTATTGGGAGCGTTGTTGTCGTCGAGGCGGTTCTTAGGGCGGCGTCTGCGTCGCCGTTTTGGTTGTTTATCGGCGGGGTTATCTTCTGCCGCGGCCCGTTGGTCCTCGTCATCGCTCTCCTTTGGGGTATCCACCATATATATGTTATATGATGAGGTGGTCCTCCCGTGCCTTATAGGCTCTGTTTCTTGTTCGTATCCGGCATCGTCGTCTATTCCGTCGATGTCTTCAGAGTCGTAGTCTAGCATGTCGGTTAGATCGTCGACAGTGGCTACAAAGTGGGTGGTGGGTGGGCTCTGAATTTCTTCGTCGTCCGCATCCCAACCATCCTGGCCATAGTCCAGCCAGGGCTCTCCTGATAATGAGAGATGCTTTAGTGAATTTAGGATGTCGCCAAAAGGCGAGTATTGGAAGATGTCCGCGGCAGTGAATTCCATAACCGGCGCCCAATCCGAATCGATTGGTAGGGGTGCGGGAGGTTCGGAGTCCGGCAAGGAATCCGGCACCTCGGAATCACAAGTTTCGCGGGGGACAAGATTGATGTTCGGCTCCATCGCCATGGAAGTTGAAGCCCCCGAGGCGGTGTCTATCCACCGATCCTTTATCCGGGCGATCGGCTCCGGACTAATGGCCGGAGCGGATTCGTGTGCGGCCACCAAGGCACTGTTCGGCGGCAGAGCTAGATCATGCCCATCGCTACAGTGCGGCGTGCTTGGCTGTGGCTCGGGTCCGTCGAAGATCAAGTCTCCGTGGACATCGGCCGTGAAGTTTAGGCTTCCGAACCTGACCTGACGGCCAGGGGCGTAGCATTCGATCTGCTCCAGATGGCCAAGCGAATTAGCCCGCAGTGCGAAGCCGCCGAATACGAAGATCTGTCCGGGGAGAAAAGTCTCACCCTGGACAGTGTTGTTGCTTGAAGATTCCATCAAGCCTATCGGTGACGATGCAGAGGAACTCTCAGTGAAAGCACCAATGTCGGTGTCAAAACCGGCGGATCTCGGGTAGGGGGTCCCGAACTGTGCGTCTAGGCGGATGGTAATAGGAGACGAGGGACACGATGTTTTACCCAGGTTCGGGCCCTCTCGATGGAGGTAAAACCCTACGTCCTGCTTGATTAATATTGATGATATGGGTATTACAAGAGTGGATCTACCACGAGATCAAGGAGGCTAAACCCTAGAAGCTAGCCTATGGTATGATTGTTGTAATGTATGTTGTCCTACGGACTAAAGCCCTCCGGTTTATATAGACACCGAAGGAGGCTAGGGTTACACAGAGTCAGTTACAATGGTAGGAAATCTACATATCCGTATCGCCATGCTTGCCTTCCACGCCAAGGAAAGTCCCATCCGGACACGGGACGGAGTCTTCAATCTTGTATCTTCGTAGTCTTGGAGTCCGGCGGACGATGATAGTCCGGCTGTCCGGACACCCCCTAGTCCAGGACTCCCTCAGGAGCAGTCTGCTCCGACAAGCCTTAAGGTTTGTTTCGTTGAAGCAGACGCTCCCGACAAGTTTTGCTCCGGCAAGCTTGCCGGGGAACATCAAGCTCTGGCTGAACCGCAGATTCTTGCCGTAGAAGCTGATGTTCCCGCAGCAGCATTTGTGCCTTTAGTCCTTGTCGTTGAGCCACAGGCTCCAGCATGGGCGCAGCAGATTGTCCGTTTCCTTCAAATTGGAGAGCTTCCCTAAGAGCAAGGAGAAGCGGAGAGAGTAGCCCGGCAATCAAGTATGTACCAGTTTGTCGATGACATACTGTACAGAAGGAGATTCAACGGAGTGAAATTGAAGTGCATTCCCCGGGAAGATGGACAAAAGCTGTTGGCGGAGATACATGGAGGCATATGTGGTCATCACATTGGCGCAAGAGCACTTACCGGCAAAGCTTTCCGGCAAGGTTTCTTCTGGCCAACAGCCCTCCAGGATGCAACTGCACAAGTAACCAAGTGTGAAGCGTGCCAGTTCCACTCCAAACAGATACATCAACCAGCTCAAGCTCTCCAAACGATCCCTTTATCCTGGCCATTTTCGGTCTGGGGGCTCGACATTCTCGGCCCCTTTCCCCGAGCTGTCAGGGGCTTCGAGTACTTGTACGTGGCGATCGACAAGTTCACGAAGTGGCCGGAAGTGGAAGCAGTGAGGAAGGTGACAGCACAGTCAGCAGTCAAGTTCTTCAGGTCAATTGTTTGTCGTTTCGGGGTCCCTAACAGGATCATCACCGACAATGGCACACAATTGACGAGCCGCACCTTCATGCAGTACGTCCAAGATCTTGGCACCAAGATCTGCTTCGCTTCTATTGCTCACCCGAGAAGCAACGGTCAAGCGGAGAGGGCAAACGCTGAAGTGCTGCACGGACTCAAGACCAGAACTTTCGACAGGCTGCACAAGTGCGGAAGAAATTGGATCGAGGAGCTACCGGTGGTTCTTTGGTCGATCAGAACGACGCCAAATCGAGCCACTGGCCAGACACCTTTTGCTCTACTCTATGGAGCAGAGGCAGTTCTTCCCACGGAACTCGTATACGGATCGCCTCGAGTGCTCGCTTATGATGAGCTTGAGCAAGAGCAGCTGCGGCAAGATGACGTGCTGCTCCTTGAGGAAGATCGTCTTCATGCTGCTGTACGCGCTGCTTGCTACCAGCAAGCTTTGCGCCGCTACCATAGCCGCAAAGTTAACGCCAGAAGTTTCGAGGAAGGCGACCTTGTTCTTCGGCGCGTTCAATCCGCCAAGAATTCCAACAAGTTGACGCCGAAGTGGTAAGGCCCTTATCGGGTGAAACGAGTCACTAGGCCTGGCGCTGTCCGCCTTGAGACCGAAGATGGCTTTCCGGTGAGCAACTCCTGGAACATAGAGCATCTTCGTAAGTTTTACCCCTAAGGCGCGGTTGCCGGAACCTGCTGTTCCGACGACCACCTTTTGTACAAGCCTTGCCGTTGTTGCATGTAACCCTTTGTACAAAGCAGGGCGCAGATCCCGCGCATAAATAAAAATCTTATGCTTTGCAAAAGTTCATGTGCTTCGCACATCTTGTCAAATTTTCATGCATTCTTTCTTTTTTGCATGCTTTATCTGACACTTTGTGCAGCACTTGCCCCGGTAAGCAATAACGAGCCTTAAGGCTCCACACCGTTATTTTCTCTTCCTTCTTTTTCTCAAAGAAAAGGTTCCTTCACCCACAAGTTCACCGGGGGGGAGGAGAAGATAAGAAGATAATGGTGTGGACTAGGCGTCATTCAAAGAAGTATGGCCTTGCCGGGACACAGACAACAAAGAGAAAAAGCTAAGTCGCCAAAGTCTGAGCATGATCAGTTTTTAAAATTTTAAGTTATCTTCCTTGAACGACCGTGCTTTGTATGGAAAACCTGTGCGCGGAGGAACCTCCTCGTAGCTAGTTGCACCCTTTCTTTGTTTAGAGTCCGCTCAACAACTTAAGTGTGCTGCAACTTGTTGCGGCAAGGTTTCTTGCCGGAGCCGGCACCACCAGCGGGCTGCTGATGTTCCGCACTCAGCACTTGCGGCAAGCGTGCCCGCGCCGGCAAGTTCCCTAAAAGCGTAGGGTAAAAACATACAAAGAAAGGAATCAAGTAAAGGAGATAACGTAGCAAGCATTGCCCAGAATAAAGTTATATTACAAAGGTAACTTGTTGCGGCACTAACTGAATTGTTTTCATAACTTAAATAACAGCGACAAGGAAAGGAGAAGAAGGATGGCCTAATCCACGCGCTCGCCGTCGATCCTCCTGACTTCGTTCACCTTGTCCACAATGGGTGTGACAAGGGCCTTGGGCTCTTCAAGATCAGCACCCGCCGGCACCTTCTTGAGGACGCGGGTGAGGTCGAGGCCCGGATTGCGGAAGAGTACCTTCACCAACACTTTCTCCAAGACCTTGGCGCAGATTTCGCGCGACTCGTCAGCCAGCTGCTTTGGGATCCTTTCCCACAGTTGCTGGAGAGCCGTCGCCACACCCTTGAAGAAGAGAGTAAGCTTGGCGTTGGGCTGGAGGTCCTCGTCGGAGGAGTACCCGAAGCCCGCCAAGTCCAGTTGCGCCAGCTCCTCGTCGATGACTGCAGCAATGTTGACGAGGCCCTCCGTCCAGAGCTCCACCGTGGCCCTGAAGGTGTTTTGAGTCTCGGCGGCCCTCGTTAGCAGCTCCTCGTTGGCCTTGATCTCTTTCTTCAAATCCTCCTCTCGCTTCTTGGCGCCGCCCAGCGTCTCCGTCAGTGTGGCCAGCTTCAGCTCCAGATCAGCGTTTGAGTCCTTGGCGGCGTTCAGTTCCTTGCCCTTGTCGGCGAGTTGGACTTGTAGATCACCATGAGCGAGGGCATCCTTCTCGCGTTCGCGCTGGAGCGCGGAAAGCTCCTCATCTTTCCCTTTCAGATCAGCCTCCAGCTACGTCATCTTCACCTCTAACTCCTTCTTGGCGGCCTCAGCAGCTGCGGCAGCGTCCTTCGCTTCTTTGAGTGACCCGCCAAGTGACTGCTCGCGTGCGGCGAGCTCCTCCTCATAGCTGTCCAGATTGACTTTCCGCTGTGTCATTTCACCTTCCCGGGTGGACAGCTCTTCAGCGGCAAGCCTCTGCTGCTCCTTGTCTTCGGCCTTCTCAAGAATAAACGCCTTCTTCGCCTCGACAAGCTGCGCCCTTTCCTCAGCAATAGACCGAAGGGCCTCTTGGTTGCGGCTCTGGAGCTCCTCCGCATCCTTCTCTATGTCAACTCCCGCTTTAGCGACAAGCTCTTCCCGGGACTCCAGCTTCGCTTGCCGGGCGCGATAGAGCGACACCAACTTCCGAAGCAGCTGCTCCTCTTCAAACTCACCGCTGCTGCTGCTTGGCGCGTCAACCACTGTCAGCCTAGCAGAGGCGAGTACTTCTCCGTCAAAAGCCTCTCCCTCGACCGGCGCCCTGGAGCTTGACGCCCAGGGGAGCCTGATGAAGATACCTTCACCGGCTTTCAAGTAGGCGCCGGGCTGGGGCTCTTCAAGGCCTAGCACCGTGTCAGCGGCGGAGGGGTCAGCGGTCTGCGTAGCGCCTTGCACTCCTGCGGCCCCCGGGTCGTCAGTACGCTCGCCGGACCCCTCGCCAGCTCCAGCGCCAGCAGCCTTGGCGGCCTCTTCATCGGCGGGGTCATCAGCGCCGGCCTCCTCTTCAGTAGCAGCGGCGTCACCAGTATCGCCGGGCAAGTTCTCCTCGCCGGCGGCCTCGGTCTCCATTGGCTCCGCGGAGGAAGGATCTGAAGGCAGGAAAAGGGGGGAAAAAGTCAAGCAAATATCCAAAAAAAGAAGACCAGAAGAAGAAGAACCCCAGGGAAAATTTCAGACAAGGAGGGTTACCTGTGCTGGGCTCTGTGACCATGGGCTCCACCACCGAAGGCTCGCTGGTTCCACCCCTTGCCGGGGTCCTCTCCCTTGCCGGAGAGCGCTCCCTTGTCGGAGAATCGCCCCTTGGCGGCGTAGTTGAAGCAGATTGCACCTGCGGAGCGGCTTCCGGTTGCTCCTGATGGGCCTGTTCTGCTCCTACACAAGCAAGTCAACAATCAAGATAACAACAAGGAAAGGCACCCATGCGCGCCCCACAACAGGAAGTGAACAAGTACTTACGCTGGGGGCTGCGCTGGGGGCTGCTTCAGGGAGAGGTTGTCGGCTCCGTCAAGGTAGTCTCAGATGCATCCTCTGTTGCCACAGTAGGATCGTCCTCGATGAAGACCACGGGGACCTTGGCCCTCTTTGCCGCTCTCTCGGCCAGAGTCCTGAGAAGGAACGAGGTTCAGAGGGAAGCAGATCAGATACAAGACAAGAAACAGCAAGAATCAAAGAAACATAAGTACAACAAGAAGAAAGTCTTACTCCTCCTCTTCTTCTTCCTCCTCGT
This sequence comes from Triticum timopheevii, assembly GCA_963921465.1. Lineage (NCBI taxonomy): Eukaryota > Viridiplantae > Streptophyta > Magnoliopsida > Poales > Poaceae > Triticum > Triticum timopheevii. Next base: position 119,505,546 of record OY997274.1, read on the forward strand.
CGGAGCTCAGCGCGGAGAGGTCGAAGTCCGGCACCCTCTCAGCGCGACGAGGCGGAGGAGTAGGCTCCCTTGGACGCTTGGCGGGAGCCGCAGTAGGATCAGGAGTAGCGGCTCGAGAAGATCCCGCTCCAGTTGCCGGCGTGGCATGAGACGCTCCCGCGGCAACGGTGCTTGTCGCGGTAGAGCGTGTCTCGCGGCGCTGCGGCTGTTGGCCAGCCCGCCGCCCTGCTGTGTCTCCAGTCTTGCGGAGGCGCTGTAACGACCAAACCTCGAAGGATTTGAGTCTCTGTGCTTACCGTGCTAGTCCCTGGATCGAACTCGCTAGCACACACAGTATAGATGAATACCAGAATAGCAAGTGCATCATTTATTACATCGTATGATCCAGAATATATAAAATAAAACAATCTGCATAGCACTTGGCTAGCTTTATTCAATCAAACAGCGGAAAGTAGCAGAAAATAACGATGAGTCCCATCATAGCCCACTAGCGATGCTGAGTGCAGACTCGCGACCCTAACGGTACCTTACTCTTCGTCTGAATATCCTGCAACATGAGACGTTGCAGCCATATAGGTCAATACTTTGAATGTATTGGCAAGTTACACAGGAGTAATAATATAGCAGACCTACATGTATATGCATAGTACAACAAAGGAAGGCTTATCCTAATAACTACCTAATAGTCAAATTTTTATTTAGTTCTTTATTACTACAATTATATACACAAGGTTGAGTTGGCAAATCAACTCCAACCTATCCTTTATTAAGTTGCCCACAAATATTATTAAGTGTCACATCTGTCAAGATCATCCAACAACTGTAATGGCATAGTGGCTCAAATTTACCCATAACCGGGGGCACGGCTAATCATGATTAGTTTTAATACTCTGCAGAGTTTTGTACGCTTTACCCACTGGACACAATCCGAAGATCGAGACAAAGTCTTTCAGAAGAGGTTCCCTTAACCACCTGACGGCCACATCCCACCTAAATATGCTACATCTGTCGACACTGTCTAGGCCAGGGTTCCAACAACTGATCAACTAAACCAGAGCCCATATAGCCAGTGGCCGCACATGGAAGCTACTAGTCACTAAGTCTGTCTGATCTTTTTGAACCAGGGCGGCATTCCACTTAGGGTGCACTCTCATGAGCGCATGGCCTTAGAAAAGGTGCAAGACCCCATGATGCCTTCCCTCAACACCAAGCAATACCACTTCCGCCCAGAGGTGAGTTAAATCCTGAGTTACTACTCAATTGTTATATATATATAATCCTCACATAAACTCAATGTATACACGAACCACCCCCGTCTACAAAGCATAGCAACCTATAACTACCACGATTTGCAATGACGGGAAGATAGCTCAACAGCATAAAGCAAAATAATATAGTAATCCTATACATGCATATATTCATAGTGTGATATAACTACATGCATATAAAACAATAGGTAAAGGATGATCAACATGTAACTTGCCTTGGTTCTGGTTCAGAAAGTCACACTCCTGACAATAGGTCACGTCGCACTCCGGACAATCTACACGTTTCACACAATTCAACGAATCAATCACCGGAACACAAATCGAACCAAAATAAAACCAACAGCAAGAAAATCATTTCAAAAACACAACAACAAAAGCTTAACAGCACCTAAATTGCACTACGGTCACAACGCAAAAAGAATCACTCGAATCCGATAAACGGTTTGAGAGTTATGGCCTCCGGAAGGTTTAATTCAAATTCAAACGAATTCAAATTTGAACAGAGAAAACCTGTGCAAAGTTGGTACTATGATATTGTGCTGATTTTTTTGAGATCATAGGAAAAAGAATTACCTAAATTGGACTTATATAATAAAAGATATAGCTAGTTGAATTTTGGATGAAAATCTGTGAAAACAAAAGAAACAGAAATCTCCTGGTTCCTGTGCGGCACTGTAGCTGCGCCTGTAGCAGTATGCCACGTGGCAGTTTGTGATTGGCCAAAGGCTCCTGTGCGCGTGCGTGCTCACCAGAAGCAGAGGACGGCGGCGGCGGTCTCGGGCGTAAGCGGCGGCGCGTCTCCGGCGGGTCTCCGACGAAGGCAAGGCTACGGGCGGGTGCGGTGTTGAGCGGCGGAGGTGGTGGTGGTGAGTACGGTGACGAGGGCGTCCTCTACTGACGGCGGCGGCGCGAAACTCCGGCGTGCTCCGGCGTCGGCTCGGCGATCTGCAGGTCACCCCGATTGGTTAAACGAGTGCGGGTTCGAGTGGGGTTCCGAGGGGAACAAGTGGCGCGGCTGGGCATGCTCTTACGGTGACTTAAAGAGCGGAGAAGACGGCGGTGGCTCGAGCTCCATGGCGAGATCCAATCGGCGCGGGCGCGTGCGTGCGGCACAGTGAGAGGGGAAAGAGCTTGGGGTAGGGTTTCCTGGGGTCTTGGGCACGCACACGGCAGGTCGTGCGTGCACGGGGTGGACTAGGAGCGCGAGGTCAACTCGGGCTCGGCCGTGGCAGCGCGCGCGGTGCGGGACAGCGGTCTCCGGCTCGGGGACGACGAACAGGCGCGGGGTAGCGATGCGGGTCGGGTGTGGGTCGGGCGAGCGGTGCGGCGGCGCTTACTGCTTCGCGACTGCGAGCGAGCGGGCTGCGGGGCTGGCGGTTGGCTGGGCCGGCGGCACGGGGGACTGGGCCGCGCAGTGCGGGGTTAGGTGGGTCGCGGCGTCGGCTGGCTGGCTGGGTAGCTGGCTGGCCGGCGGGCAGTTTTTTTTTTTAAAAAAACAAACAAACAAAACTACAGAACCAAAAACTAAAATAAAAACACCAGAATAAAATCTAGGAAAAATACCTAGACACACAGTAAAATATATACTACTAATATAAACTACAGGAACAATAGTTCCTCACCTAATGCAATTTTAGAAATTCATTTCGATGCAATAGGACACTCAAACAGCAATAAAACAATCAAATAAAATATTTTTAAGATTGCAAAAATTACCAGAACATATCATATGAACTGGAAATAATATTCTGCACATTATGAAAAATTTTAATAACCGGGGAGAAGTCATGTTATCTCCACTCCAAATAAATTGCCTTTAGCTGCATAATGAAAAGAATATTGCAGAAGAGCAAATAATGCATGGAAAATATGATATGCATATGTATGATCTAATAACATCCTAATTTAGGAAAATTGGGATGTTACAAACCTACCCCCTTAAGATGAATCTCGCCCTCGAGATTCGGGCTGGCTAGCGAATAGGTGTGGGTGATCCTGCTTGAGATCTTCCTCTCGTTCCCAGGTAGCTTCCTCCTCTGTATGATGATCCCATTGAACCTTACATAATTTGATTGTTTTGGTGCGAGTAACTCTCTCTGCTGTCTCCAGAATCTTAACAGGCTTCTCCTCATATGTCAAATCACTCTCCAACTGAATTGCCTCAAGTGGCACTGTGTCCCTCAAAGAAACATCCATCATCTCTGCATGACACTTCTTCAACTAAGATACATGAAACACATCGTGAACTCCTAACAAGGATTCTGGCAACTCCAGCTGATAAGCTACCTCTCCTCTACACTCCAAGATCGTGTAAGGCCCCACAAAACGTGGTGCTAACTTACCCTTAATTCCAAACCTCTTAATTCCACAAAGTGGTGAAACTCTAAGATATGCACGGTCTCCTACCTCATATGTCACCTCCTTACGTTTTGCATCTGCATAACTCTTCTGTCTGGACTGTGCTATCTTCAGCCTGTCACGAATCAACTTGACCTTCTCCTCAGCATCTCTGATCAAGTCTGGCCCAAAGAACTGACGCTCTCCAACCTCATCCCACATCAACGGTGTCCTGCACTTCCTACCATACAATACCTCAAATGGTGCCATCTTCAGACTAGCCTGATAACTGTTATTATATGAGAACTCTGCATAGGGTAAATTATCATCCCAACTGGACCCATAGTCCAAAGCACAAGCTCTCAACATATCCTCCAAAATCTGATTTACCCTCTCTGTCTGCCCATCTGTCTGTGGATGGAAAGCTGTACTGAACTCCAGCCTGGTGCCCAAGGATTCATGCAAATGGCGCCAAAACTTAGATGTGAACTGAGTACCTCTATCAGACACTACCTTCCTTGGAACTCCATGCAGACAAACAATTTTAGACATATAAATCTTTGCTAGCTGAGCACTGTTATAAGTAGTCCTCACCGGGATGAAGTGAGCAACTTTAGTCAAACGATCAACAACTACCCAAATAGAATCATAACCTGACCGAGTCCTGGGCAGACCTGTAATAAAATCCATACCAATCTCATCCCACTTCCAATCAGGTATAGGCAATGGCTGTAACAAACCTGCTGGTCGTTGATGTTCTGCTTTAACCCTCTGGCACACATCACATGTTGCAATATATCGAGCAATTTCCCTCTTCAGGCTAGGCCACCAAAATCATTCCCTCAAATCCAAATACATCTTAGTATTACCTGGGTGAATAGAATAAGGTGAATCATGCGCCTCCTGAAGAATCAACCTCCTGATGTCTGCATCCTGAGGTACACAAATACGCTTCTCAAACCATATGGCCCCATGTTCATCCTCATGGAAACCTTCTGCTTTACCTTTAACCATGTTCCCTTTTATCTCAGCAATCTCCTTATCACCCTTTTGAGCTTCTCTAATCCTGTCAAGCAAAGTAGGCTTTACCTCAAGTGTTGCCAAATATCCCTTAGGAACCATCTCCAACCTGAGATTCCTGAATTGTTCACATAACTCGGGTGGCATATTATCAATATTAATTGCATTAGCATGGCTCCTACGACTCAATGCATCAGCAACAACATTAGCCTTACCAGGATGATACTGCACATTCAAATCATAATCCTTAATAAGCTCCAACCATCTCCTCTGCCTAAGGTTCAAATCCTTCTGAGTAAAGATATACTTCAAGCTCTTATGATCAGTAAATATATCACAACGATTACTAATAAGGTATGGCCTCCAAGTTTTCAATGCATGCACAACTGAGGCTAACTCCAAATCATGTGTAGGATAATTATTCTCATGATTCTTAAGCTGACGTGAAGCATATGAAACAACTTTACCTTCCTGCATCAAAACACTCCCAAGTCCTTGACGAGAAGCATCACAATATACCTGGAAGTCCTTATGTATATCCGGCAGAGTTAAGACTGGTGCAGTAACCAAACGCTGCTTCAATTCCTGAAAGCTGGCTTCACATTCATCAGTCCAAACAAACTTCTTCTCCTTCTTCAACAATTCAGTCATAGGCTTTGCAATCTTGGAAAAGTTTTCAATAAACCTCCTGTAATAACCTACAAGGCCCAAAAAGCCGCGAATCTCCCCAACTGTCGTGGGTGTCTCCCACTCTGTAACTGTAGCAACCTTAGATGGATCAACTGCAACTCCATTACCTGACACAACATGTCCAAGGAAAGCTACCTCTTTCAGCCAAAACTCACATTTGCTGAACTTGGCATACAATTGATGTTCCCTCAATTTCTCCAATACCAAACGCAGATGCACCTCATGCTCTTGCTTATTCTTGGAGAACACCAATATATCATCAATGAAAACAACCACAAATTTATCCAAGAACTCCATAAACATCTTGTTCATCATATTCATGAAGTATGCAGGAGCGTTAGTCAGTCCAAATGACATAACAGTATATTCATACAACCCATACCTCGTGGTGAAAGCAGTCTTTGGAATATCTTGCTCACGAATCTTCAATTGATGATAACCAGAACGGAGATCAATCTTAGAAAACATAGTAGCTCCCTCCAACTGGTCAAATAGATCATTTATCATAGGCAAAGGATACTTATTCTTAATGGTTACCTCATTCAGAGAATGATAATCAACACACATCCTCAAAGTCCCATCCTTCTTCTCCACAAACAAAACTGGAGCTCCCCAAGGTGATGAACTTGGGCGAATAAATCCCTGTGCCTGCAATTCTCTTATTTGCTTCTTCAATTCCTCCAACTCTTGAGGAGGCATTCTATACGGTCTCTTTGCAATAGGTCCAGTGCCTGGTATTAAATCAATAAGAAACTCAATATCTCTATCTGGTGGCATACCTGGCAACTCCTCTGGAAACACATCTGGATAATCCCTCACAACTGGCACCTCTTCCAGGCTACCCCCCTTAAGAGAGTTCACCTGTACCTGATTACGCTTATACTTACAAACATATTTGATCCTCTTCCCTCCTGGTGCACTGAGAGTAATAGATCGACTAGCACAATCAATACGACCTTTATATAACTGCAACCAATCCATACCCAAAATAATATCCAGACCTTGTGACTTTAATATAATCAAATCTGTAGGAAACTCATGCTTCCCAATAGACAAGGTCAACTGATGACAACCAACACCTGCTATCATCTCAGCTCCTGGGGAACTCACTCTAATAGGCATGCTAAGTGTTTTGGTTGGCAATCCATGTTTATCAACAAATACCCTTGAAATGAATGAATGCGATGCACCAGTATCAAAAAGAACAACTGCAGGTACTGAATTAATCAAGAACTTACCAATCACTGCATCAGGTTCATTGTAAACCTCCTCCACATTAACATGATTTACATGACCCTTTTGGAAGGGGTTTGGCTTGCTGGATCCTGAGTTCTTCCCCCTGGGCAATCTGTGGCATAGTGCCCCATAGCCTTACACCTGAAGCACTGCACCTGACTCAAATACCTTGGCGCACGTGTAACCTGGTGGTTCTGGTTATTGTTCCCTCCATTGCCATTACCATTACCATTACCTCTGCCATTTCCATTGTTACTCTTGTGCCCATTATGATGATGGTGGCCATTATGGTTGTGGCCATTCCCTCCATGATGATTATGATCATTTCCTCCAAGATGATTATGCCCATTACCTCCATGATGATTATGTCCATTACCTCCATTACCATGATATGAAGTGCGTGGCTTCTGCTGTGGTCCTAAACCATACCTGTTATTGTTGTTGTACTTCCTCTTGCGATTCTCTATGGCCTGTTGCTTTCCCTCCAGCACAATAGCCTTATCAATCAGCTCCTGGCAATTATTAAAAGTGTCCACTGTCAACTGAAGGCTCAACTCATCATTTAGGCCCTCCAAGAATTTCTCCTGCCTAGCTGCATCAGTGTTAACATCATTAGGAGCATAACGTGCAAGATTATTAAATTCATCCACATAAGCATTAACTGTGCGACCACCCTGGCGCAAACTGCGAAACTCCTTCCTTTTCAAACTCATAGCACCAGCAGACACATGTGTAGCACGGAAAGCTGTCTGAAACTGCACCCAAGTGATAGTAGCAATGGGATAAGTGACCAAGAAGTTGTCCCACCAAGCTGCGGCAGGACCCTCCAACAAATGTGAGGCAAACCTCACCCTCTCTGCATGTGTGCATCCAACCGTATCCAGGTTCTTATTGACTGCATGGAGCCAATCATCAGCCACAATAGGTTCAGGGGAACTGGAGAACCTCTGAGGATTCAACCTCAAGAACCTAGTAAGCATATCCACAGGTGGCGGTGGTGGCGGATTGTTGTTGTTATTGTTGTTGTTTCCCATGTTCTGAGTAAGCAACTGGATCAACTGAGCCTGTCCCTGAAGCAACTGCTGCATGTATGGCGGTACATCATTGCCATTGTTGTCTCCTCCTACAGAAGTGCGTCTAGTATCACGCCTCGGCGGCATCTGGTGGGCAAGCATAGATGAGTTATAGATATAATAGGGCCAAAAGCTATGTATATATAAATATATTCTACCCATATGCATAATATGATCAAGCCAACAAAACACAACAACGAATAACACCAACACACAAACAACAAACAACAAACAGTAATATGATAATATTATATATATAGTCGAATAATTTCGACAAGATATAAATTAACAAACAAACTACCAATCAAGCAAACAATCTAGTATCTTCATACCACAAAAGTGGGCATAATCAGATACGCTAACACGATAACGTTGCAATATAAAACAAGCATGAATGGTGGTCTCAGCACTAGTTCCTACTTAACTGGTCAAGATACTTGAGGGGGTTAACTAATAAACAGGAAGAAGTATAGCTAGTTTATAAAATAATTTTCACTCCTATGGCTTTCTAATCCATTTTCTAGGGTCATGTCCTACAGTCAACACACTGCTCTGATACCATCTGTAACGACCAAACCTCGAAGGATTTGAGTCTCTGTGCTTACCGTGCTAGTCCCTGGATCGAACTCGCTAGCACACACAGTATAGATGAATACCAGAATAGCAAGTGCGTCATTTATTACATCGTATGATCCAGAATATATAAAATAAAACAATCTGCATAGCACTTGGCTAGCTTTATTCAATCAAACAGCGAAAAGTAGCAGAAAATAACGATGAGTTCCATCATAGCCCACTGGCGATGCTGAGTGCAGACTCGTGACCCTAACGGGTACCTTACTCTTCGTCTGAATATCCTGCAACATGAGACGTTGCAGCGATATAGGTCAATACTTTGAATGTATTGGCAAGTTACACATGAGTAATAATATAGCAGACCTACATGTATATGCATAGTACAACAAAGGAAGGCTTGAGAGTTTATTTTTGCATAAAGCTGATTTTATCCTAATAACTACCTAATAGTCAAATTTTTATTTAGTTCTTTATTACTACAATTATATACAGAAGGTTGAGTTGGCAAATCAACTCCAACCTACCCTTTATTAAGTTGCCCACAAATATTATTAAGTGTCACATCTGTCAAGATCATCCAACAACTGTAATGGCATAGTGGCTCAAATTTACCCATAACCGGGGGCACGGCTAATCATGATTAGTTTTAATACTCTGTAGATTTTTGTACGCTTTACCCACTGGACCCAATCCGAAGATCGAGACAAAGTCTTTCAGAAGAGGTTCCCTTAACCACCTGACGGCCACATCCCACCTACATATGCAACATCTGTCGACACTGTCTGGGCCAGGGTTCCAACAACTGATCAACTAAGCTAGAGCCCATATAGCCGGTGGCCGCACATGGAAGCTACTAGTCACTAAGTCTGTCTGATCTTTTTGAACCTGGGCGGCATTCCACTTAGGGTGCACTCTCATGAGCGCATGGTCTTAGAAAAGGTGCAAGACCCCATGATGCCTTCCCTCAACACCAAGCAATACCACTTCCACCCAGAGGTGAGTTAAATCCTGAGTTACTACTCAATTGTTATATATATATATAATCCTCACATAAACTCAATGTATACACGAACCACCCCCGTCTACAAAGCATAGCAACCTACAACTACCACGATTTGCAATGACGGGAAGATAGCTCAACATCATAAAGCAAAATAATATAGTAATCCTATACATGCATATATTCATAGTGTGATATAAATACATGCATAGAAAACAATAAGTAAAGGATGATCAACATGTAACTTGCCTTGGTTCTGGTTCAGAAAGTCACACTCCTGATAATAGGTCACGTCGCACTCCGGACAATCTACACGTTTCACACAATTCAACGAATCAATCACCGGAACACGAATCGAACCAAAATAAAACCAACAGCAAGAAAATCAATTCAAAAACACAACAACAGAAGCTTAACAACACCTAAATTGCACTACGGTCACAACGCAAAGGAATCACTCGAATCCGATAAACGGTTTGAGAGTTATGGCCTCCGGAAGGTTTAATTCAAATTCAAACGAATTCAAATTTGAACAGAGCAAACATGTGCAAAGTTGGTACTATTATATTGTGCTGATTTTTGTGAGATCATAGGAAAATGAATTACCTAAATTGCACTTATATAATAAAAGATATAGCTAGTTGAATTTTGGATGAAAATCTGTGAAAACAAAAGAAACAGAAATCTCCTGGTTCCTGTGCGGCACTGTAGCTGCGCCTGTAGCAGTATGCCACGTGGCAGTTTGTGATTGGCCAAAGGCTCCTGTGCGCGTGCGTGCTCACCAGAAGCAGAGGACGGCGGCGGCGGTCTCGGGCGTAAGCGGCGGCGCGTCTCCGGCGGGTCTCCGACGAAGGAAAGGCTACGGGCGGGTGCGGTGTTGAGCGGCGGAGGTGGTGGTGGTGAGTACGGTGACGGGGGCGTCCTCTACTGACGGCGGCGGCGCGAAACTCCGGCGTGCTCCGGCGTCGGCTCGGCGATCTGCAGGTCACCCCGATTGGTCAAAGGAGTGCGGGTTCGAGTGGGGTTCCGAGGGGAACAAGTGGCGCGGCTGGGCGTGCTCTTACGGTGACTGAAACGAGCGGAGAAGACGGCGGTGGCTCGAGCTCCACGGCGAGATCCAATCGGCGTGGGCGCGTGCGTGCGGCACAGTGAGACGGGAAAGAGCTTGGGGTAGGGTTTCCTGGGGTCTTGGGCTCGCACACGGCAGGTCGTGCGTGCACGGGGTGGACCAGGAGCACGAGGTCAACTCGGGCTCGGCCGTGGCGACGCACGCGGTGCGGGACAGCGGTCTCCGGCTCGGGGACGACGAACAGGCGCGGGGTAGCCGTGCGGGTCGGGTGTGGGTCGGGCGAGCGGTGCGGCCGCGCGTACCGCTTCGCGACTGCGAGCGAGCGGGCTGCGGGGCTGGCGGTTGGCTGGGCTGGCGGCGCGGGGGACTGGGCCGCGCAGTGCGGGGTTAGGTGGGCCGCGGCGTCGGCTGGCTGGTTGGGTAGCTGGCTGGCCGGCTGGCTGTTTTTTTTTAAAAAAAAACAAACAAACAAAACTACAGAACCAAAAACTAAAATAAAAACACCAGAATAAAATCTAGGAAAAATACCTAGACACACAGTAAAATATATACTACTAATATAAACTACAGGAACAATAGTTCCTCACCTAATGCAATTTTAGAAATTCATTTTGATGCAATAGGACACTCAAACAGCAATAAAACAATCAAATAAAATATTTTTAAGATTGCAAAAATTACCAGAACATATCATATGAACTGGAAATAATATTCTGCACGTTATGAAAAATTTTAATAACAAGGGAGAAGTCATGTTATCTCCACTCCAAATAAATTGCCTTTAGCTGCATAATGAAAAGAATATTGCAGAAGAGCAAATAATGCATCGAAAATATGGTATGCATATGTATGATCTAATAACATCCTAATTTAGGAAAATTGGGATGTTACAGGCGCCTCCTTGGTTGAGCTAGGGGCTGCACTGAGGGCCCCGTCTGCGGCAAGTTGCTCGAAGATGGCTGGCCACTTGCGCCCCCGACAGGGTCGCCCGCTTCGGCTTCGGGCTCCCCCTCGCCAACGACCTCCCCGCCAAGGTCCTCCCGGTCGGCAAGGCTTGCCGCCTCGGCCGCCTCTGCCTCCTCCAGCGTAAAACCAAACTCACCCGCGGCGGCGGCTGCCGCCGCCTCTTCCGCCCTGGTGGCGATGTACCGCATCTCGTCATCAGTGGTGTCGCGGGTGAGGAGCTTCTGATCATCGGCACGGACCGCCACCTCCACCAAATTGTCGAAGAAGTTCTGCACGACATCATCGGCAGGCTCCTGCCACGTTGGGATAATCCCATGCGAGTCGCACTCCGGCATCATTGCGCGGATGCGAACAAGCTGAGAGTTATTGCACAACGGCACGGCGCCCTGCGGCAGCCTGAACCACTCCGGATGGTTGGAGTCGTGCTTGAACAACTCCTTGAGCATCCCGTCCAACTCCAGAATTGTGAAATTAAAATTGAGGCCTGGACGCAGCCTCATGATATCTGCCGGGCCCCCGAACAGCCAGGCGGGCCTCCTCCTCTCCTGCAGACGGGCGATGCGGCGGCGAAGGAAGTCCGCGCCAACGGCCCCTACAGTAAGCCCGGCAAGCCTGAGCCGCAGAATCCGCGTGGTGGCGATCTTCAATCTGGCGTCATCCGCCGGCAGGGCGCTCCAGTCGCCGCCGCGCACTACTCGGGCTTGACGCAAGATGGTGAATGGCTGCGGATCCGCGTCAACAATCCAGCACCACTCCACCCTCCACTCATCCCACTTGCTGCGGAGCTCGCCCTCCAGATAAACCTCCTTCATGCCGACCCTCGAGATCCAGGCGATCCCGCCAGATAAGGGCTCTCCCTTCTCGGCCCAGGGCATGAAGTAGTGGCGAAAGAGGGCGACATTTGGGTGGATCCCAACGAAGTTCTCGCAGAGGTGTGCGAAAACCGCCATTGTCAGAACGGCGTTGGGGGTGAAGTCAAGAAGATGAAACCAGGTATTCATGATGTCACAGAAGAAATCGGAAAAAGGTGGGCAAAGCCCGCAATAGAAGAACAGGGGGAAGAAATAGTATCCTCTGGGAAACTTTTTCGAAGTAGAAGCTTCGGCGGAGAGTACCTGCGTGCGCGGATGCGCCCGCGTCTCCGTCGACCAGAAGAGATAGAACTCCTCCCGCAGCGCCTTCGGGGTGAGCTCGAGGGGGAAAAGTGCTCGCTCCTTGCGCAGCGCCTCGAGCCGCAGCGCCTCGGCCGACTTCACACTCTTTCCTGTCTTCGGAGCCATGGCGGAAGCGGTGGAAGAGGTTGGCAGCGACGGCGGCGACGGCGGCGGCGAGGCCGCAGCGCTGCTCTCTTTCGGCTTGGGAAGCGGAGGGGAGCGGCGGAGCTTTCTGAGGAAGGAACTGCAAGTGGCGAAGGTGGGGGAACGGCCCCTGTTTCCCCTCCTTATAAAGAGGAGAGGCGAACGTTACGCCTTTCTTGATTAAAGAATTGCCCACGATCTCTCCCACGACGCCGCATTTGACGCGTGCCGTTACAGGAGGGCGCAGTGGATACGGAGTTAGATTTGGTATGGACCCAGGACGCGAGTGCCCGTGCCCTGTTTTGGGCCTGGCCCAACAGCGCTCGGCACCGTGTGTGGCCCAGGCCCGGGGGCTCCTGTCGGTGTACTAAAGTAGGGGTACCTTAGTATCCCAAACTTGTGCACGGGCAGTCGCAGCACCCAGCGGCAGGGCTTGCTAGGCGTCCGCTAAGATCCTCCGTAGCTCATATTGATGCCATTCAAGAACAAAGTGTTTTGACTGAGAAGACAAGACTCCGGCAAGAGTAGCTCGCCGGGAAGGACAAGGCCCCGGCAAGAGGAGCTTGCCGGGAAGGCCAACCAGGGCACTGCGAAGAACTTGCCGCGACGCGCCGCGCGTCCCGGCAGGGCCCGACGAGCGGCAAGCTCTCGGGTGCGGCAAGAGAACGACCGCGGCAAGGCGCTTGCCGCGGCGAAGCCACCACTCTGCGCCCACGCTCCAGCACATCCGATGACGTGTCGCCCCAAGATCGTTCCTGGCGCACGTGGCGGGCGGCTGTGCCGCCAAGCGGTGCGAGGTGGCAAGTGGAGATGACGAGAAGGCCATCGTGGCGATCGGTGGCGCCCCTAACGGTCATTTCCTGCACTGTTTGGGCGACTAGACGGGCACTAAATGCCCTTGTCCCCTGCCATCAGAGTTAGGTAGGAGGCACTGTAGATAGCGGTTGTACCAACCCCTCTTTTTACTTTTATACCCCTCTCTGCATTGCCACCTGTCGGTGACCCCTTGAGCCTATAAAAGGAGGCCCATGCGCAACGTAGAGGGGGTTCGACTCTCTCGAAAACACAGAACGCTCACGCTCTTGAGCAAGAACATAATACCACCACAAAGCAGCAGTAGGAGTTTTATCTCTCCGGAGAGCTCCGAAGCTGGGTAAAATCCCTCGCGTGCTTCGCCTCGATCTGCTCTTCGTGTGCTCTCCGCTCCCTTGCCGGACCGAAAGGGGCCCTGCCCCATAGGTGCTCGTTCCCCACGACAATTCACCTCAGTCACAAGTCCTTGAAGGAGTTCCGAACTCTTGTGTACTACAGCACGTCCACGGCCACATTTGAGGAGAGATGGCACGTGTTTTCCAAAAGATGGCAGTCGGAAAAAACAGTAACATGGTTGAGACGGATGTATAAGAAGAGGAGATTGTCGGACGCGGCTTATCTGACAGAGGGGTTTTGGCTTCGCATGAAAAGCAACCAGAGGAGTGAAAGTCTAAACTCATGTCTTCACCCCACCTATACGGTGAAATGACCCTGGTGGATATGATTTTGCACTGTGAGAACGCTGTTGTACGTATCCGTGAGAATGAGGCGCGAGATGAATGCATGACCTCATAGAGCTTTCCGGTGCCAGTTACTAGCTCGAGGGAACTTGAGATAGCTGCTTCTCACGTCTTCACTCCAGCAAACTTCTATATGTTGCAAGCTGAAGTGGGAAAATTGGCGGCATGGAGATTGTAGAAATAAAGCTCGGAGGCGGATCGCAGCAGTACACCGTGGCCTGGAAGAATAACCGAAGAGCCGTTTTGGGTGGAGTACACTCCAGTAAATTCCGCAAAAATTATAAGGTGCAGCTACAGAAGAATGATTTGAAAGGGTCTACCTTGCAAGCACATATTCCATGTATTGAAGTACTTGAATATATCTGAAATACCAAAGTGTTTAGTTCTTGTGAGGTTCACGAAAGACGCAAGGTTGGGACTGCCCGCGAGGCGCACAAGCGATTTGTTGGGATTTGGATGGATTGGGGCAGCTGAAAGAATGAAATATAGCCAGGTCAGTGTGTTGGCTTCAAAAGCTATGCATGCGGCATGCAAACAGCCAGCTTTGTGGGATCAGTTATAGGAGATTTTGAAGACCGTGATAGCTAAGAGCCATGAGTATGATCAGCTAAAGGAAAATTCGAGTAAGAAAACAGCTAATCTCAGTATGTGTGCAATTGAATATGTAGACGATGGTGAAGGCAACATAGTTGAAGTTCAAGATCCTATTAAAGTATCAACGAAAGGTGCAACTAAGGTAGATGAGAACCGCCCTATGTCAAAAAATGGCAGGCCACTTTCGTACGACGAGATCAGAATCAGGTGTGGCGCATGCAAATTGCTAGGGCACACTAAATGCAGCAAGAAATGCAAACTAAATAAGAAGTAAGTTTTTGTACGCATTGTAGGTCATAATTGTTTTTAACTTGTCATTCATTAACTTTTCCTGTTATCACACGTAGAAGCGTGGTGGGCGAAGAAGAGTAGAACACTTGCTAGAGTTATGTTCGGATGAATCTAGTGATCTAATAGTGAGGTCTTTACAATGTGTTATTGCATACATGATACATGATATATACTCTTGCAAGAGGCCAGGACCTTGAGATAGCGCTTGTAGCATATATGGACTAAATAGGAGGCGGTCACGAGGGACTTAAATCATGGAAAGTGGATAGCATTTTAGCCATTGTAATGATGGCATCTTTTGTGTTGTCCACTCTGTCATATTATATTAGAAAACTAGACGATACTCGGCACATTGTTGCGGGAATATTTTACAATATATTCATACAGAAATGATTACGTGGAACATGTATATGTTGTTCCGGGAATCTTTTGTTTGCATGTTGTGGTGGACCTTTCTCCATGCAAGTTGAATGATGAGGTGGCAAACTTGCATGTTAACACTACTAGGGAAAACCCTAGCAGTAGCGCTGGTTTCGTGCTCACTAGTAGCGCGGGGCGGCGCACTACTAATAAGGCGCTACAGCTATTGCTTAGCAGTAACACATGCCCGCACGCGCTACTGCTAGGACAAATAGCTGCAGCGTTTGTTCACTCCCACGCTACTGCTAATGTAACTAGTGGCAGCGTGTTTTCTCTCCATTGCTACTAGTATTCTTTTTTTATTTTTTTATTTTTAGTGTATTTATGCGCCATCGTACAAATATTGGTACAATACCAGTTATGAGGTTTACATCATTATGTCCATAACAGTGTGTAAAATGAAGGTGGATTAGGTTCAAGTGGAGGCAATATGTGGTGCATGTCAAAAGTATACTACTAAACCAAACTTGATCTACTTTGGACTAGTAGTACTTTCAATGTGCACCACATGTTGCCTCCACTTGAATCTAATCCGCTAGCACAAGCTATTTAATCATCATCATAGTCAAAACATCAACAGTAGTTATTTAATCATCATAGTCATAGTGTAGCACATCATCATCTTCAAACTCATTCTAGCTAGCTAATCACCACCAACACTAACTGCGGTAGCTATATAATCACCAGCAACACTAGCAAATAAAAATAATCAGTCATTACCACCAACACTAGCTAATCACTCCTACTGCTCTCTCTTAGGTAAAATAACATAAAACATTTGTAGCACTCATTCTTCATCAAGTTGGGGCATGCAGATGAACCTATCTCCTAATCGTGGGCTGCGCTTCTGATTGTTGTCCCCTAGTACTTCTCTGCGATCGTTCACAATTTTGCTCCAATCTTTCACTATTAAGCATTCCTCGCTATTAGAAATCCTGAATGCACTAAAGTGCATTATAGGATATCTTGGCCGTAAGCTAACAATTCTAATCTGACCTTTAGTCTTGATCCAATGAGGCACAACATTCAGCGGGAGTCCCTGTTGAAGAACATCGTATAGTAACATACTTAGCAATGAAGTTTAGCTTAAAAAATAATGTATGTGAAAGATGCACTGAGTACAAATACTAAAAATCTTACCATCTTTCCTAAATAGATGTGAGCGTAGTTCAATACGAACACTATTGGTCGCACGTTTTGAATACTAAGATTTGCAAGTCCAAAAATAATAATTTGTCTTGACATAATGAAGATCCTCAAGCGATGAAACATAATGACTTATCTCCTCGCAGATTAGTTCAGCCCCGGGACAGTAGTAGGTCCTGTCTACCAAGCGTTGGACATGTTTGCTTGATTGGAAATAAGCTGTCAACAGAAATTAGTTGTCAACTATTTTTGAATAAACAATATCAAAGATATAAATATGGCTGAGAAACTCACATTTTGGTAGAACTAGAGGCGTCTGCACATCGACCCAGATGTCGGTATTACCTTCAATACCATCTTCCGGACGAATATCAAATGGGATAACCATATCAGGCTCAAATGCATAAGGCTTGCATAGTGCTCACCATGTTTTGCATCCAAAATAGGTGTAGTCGTCTTCGTTGTATAATTTTGCATGGAAAATATAACCATGCTCGGTCTTCAAATAAACTCTCTTTACCTCCATAGTAGTTGTTGTAGAACTAAGACCTATCTTATCCAATACAAGAACTCTTGCATGGCAGGGGATACGCTAGTAGAATAGTAAAAATAATATAAGTTTTAGCAAATGAAGCAGATGTCATGCTTAATTACGAAAAAAGACTTGTCGTTGTGACTTACACTACAACAAAAATTCCGTGATGATACGTGTTTGTTACAGTAGGTCGCGTTTTTTGTCAAGCATGTACATCCATGACAAATTTATGACAGAATCAAGATAGTCATACCTGTGCTGTCGTAGAAGTGTTCCATGACATTACCAAAATTATCATCACGGAAGTGTCCACTTCCATGACGATAAATCACGCGTCACAGAAGTGCTTTCATCAAGGGTGACCGACACGTGGCATCCATCGTAACGGAACGCCGTTAAGCTATCGGGTCTGATTTTGGATCCGATAACCCGTTAACAGCCCGACCAATGGGAAATTTCCACGTGTAAAATCATCATTGGCTGGAGGAAACACGTGTCGGCTCATCGTTGGGACAGATGTCATCCACTCATTGGACAGAAGGTGCCTATGATACGTCGACACGTGGCACGGCCCATCAAGTTTAAATGGGCCGAACCAACTAAAGGCCCACAAGATTTTGCGGACCATAATGGGCCGGCCCAGTTAAAGGCCCACGAGATTTTGCGGACAATAATGGGTTGGCCCAGCTAAAGGCCCACAAGATTTCACGGGCTATATTAGACCAGCCCAGGTAAAGGCCCACAAGATTTTTGTGTGCCGTAATGGGCCGGCCCAGGTAAAGGCCCACGAAATTCTTGCGGATCATAATGGGCCGGCCCAGCTAAAGGCCCATGAGATTTTGCCGACATTAATGGGCCGGCCCAGCTCTAGGCCCACAAGATTTTGAGGACCCTAGTAGGCCGGCCCATTAACTGGCTTCCATGTTTTGGGCCAAATGCCGGCCCATATTTGATCCGGTCCATTAATGGCCTGCCACGTTCCGGGCCTAATAATGGCCCATATAAGATCCGGCCCGTTAAAAGCCTCCCACTTTCTGGGCCAAATCATGGCCCAGATCAGGTCCGGCCCTTTAAGAGGCTTTGGGCTCAATTATGACCCATATCAGATTTGGCCCGTTGACTGGACGCTATGCTTTTGGGCCCACTTGCTAAAGGCCCATTTAGTAATTCGGCCTGATATTAGTTTTGGCCTGTTAAGGGCCCATTTAACATTTCGGCCCTATATTAATTTCGGCCTGTTAAAAGCCCGTCATATAGTTGGGTCTAACTACGGTCCGGTTTGCATCCGGCCTACTCGCAGCCGATATCTGATTAGGCCAAACAAGGATCGAGACAACTTTGGCCTGTTAAAGCCTGTGAATTGATTTGCACAATCATGTGCCGGGGTCCATTTCGGGCTGCTGCCAGCCTGTGAGCTATTCGGCACGTTTCAGGTCCAGCCTACTTCTCAGCCTCCTAAAAGCCCATTGAGTTTTCTTGTGAAAAGAGGGCCGGGGGTTACTCGGCCTATTAAAGGCCCGAATCTACTAGTGGGCCAGTTTGACGGGGCCCATGATGCGGATCATACATCGTGATTTCATGACGGCCCGATTATGTACCATAATTTTATGGTTTGGCTGGTTTACTGCGAAGACAGGATATATATACAGTAAAATAACTGCAGCATCGTGAATAAGAGAAAACCTAGACTATACAATAAATAAATTACGGCATATTACATCCACTGGGCATCAAAGTTCGCCACTATGATAATAAAGCACAAGCAGACAGCAGATTACATACACTACGCATCAATGATCGCCACCAGTGCAAATAAACACGCCGACAAAATAATATACAAAACCGACAGCACTTCAATAGAGTTCAAGAAAGGTTAGCCCTGCTGGGGAGCTGCAGCGCAAGCAGCTGAGCAAGATGACGAGACTGCGCTTGTTCAACACTTATATCTTCCTCACTCTGAAAGATAAACAAGCAGACAGATGACAGGTTTTGCACATAAAAGTATCAGTGCTGACAATTCATCACATTTCTTACTGACGAATAAAGTGACACAGTTTAAAATTGCAATAACACAATATGGTATTGTTCAGGTCAATACATGGCAGGAAATGACACTGTGAAGGAGTTGGCAGCTTCACGACACCACTGGATTACAGATCAAGAACTCATAAGTATCAATGGTTAGTGTGCTGTCAATTTATCCCATTTCAGATTGGCAAATAAAGAGACAGTTTAAATAATAGTAGAATGATATGGCATCGTTCATAGTTAAGACATTGCAGAATATGACATTGTGCTGTAGTGGGTAGGTTCACCACACCACTGGATTACGGATGAAGAATAGAAGCATACATGCAGTGCAAAAGAAGATCACTTGCTCTGTATAGTTTAATTTACATGGTATGAAGAAGGAACTTGGTTGTACAACTGAAAACTTAAATTGAGAAGGACCAACTTTTTTTTATGAACTACATAATAAACTTTAAACATGCAATTTGATGCAAACACCAAAAATAAACAGTTGTTGCAGTCATGCCTAACCAAATATACACAACAAAGTTTGAAGGCTTGAGAAGGACAAACTTACATTACTGGTGAAGACAGACTCTATAAAGCCCTTGTCCACGCTGATGGGGGGGGGGCAATTCAAGAAGTTTAGCACAGAATGTTCTTCATAAGCATTTCCTTTATTCTACATTTTGTTAAGAGTAAATATAGATGTGATAATATACGAAAAAATGGAGAATATTTAAGATAAGATGAAGAGTGATGCTACATAACCAAGTACCTATAAATGTATGTGCAGCGATACAGGCAAAAGGCACAGCCAAGAGCAATGCACAACTAAACTTCTTCAGTACCAATCTTATGGTAAGAGTAAATATAGATCTGATGTGTAGAAAATGGAGGGCAAAGGAAAATAAGCTGCAGAGTGATGGTACATGAACAACTACCTGTCAATATAAGTACACTGATAAAGGACAGCATGTACTTACAAGAACAATGCAGAGCTAAAAAAATTCATTGGCATTGGATATATTCTACACTAATGTAACCATTCATACAGATCAGATAATTTGGAGCGAACAATTGATAAGCAAGCTATCATGCATACTGCTATCACATAATGAACCAGGTATGTATGCAAGTACAGTGATACAGGACAACAGATACTAACAAAAGTAGAGCAGCGGGCAGCATATTTGCGATATCCGTCATTCTTTTCAAACCGGAATTCTTCTTCGAGCAGATTTCCGGCAAAAAAGATCCGTAAGGCACATGCGGAAAAGTAGAAGTTCAAATTGTCATGTGATTTCATAGACAGTACCTCATCCTGGGAACGAGACCAGTGCATAACAAGGTTTTTCCATTCAATGTCTTCTAAATTTAGCACAGGAGACTTCACCGGAAATTCGTTTATAGACTTGCCATCAAAGTGTGATTTCCTCAGGTAACACCGATACTGCTGCAATGCTTCCTTGAAAAGCATAAGAAAGCTTTGCTCGTCATGACGATCCACATTGACCCTCACCTAGTTACAACAAAGTAATGTAAATTATTTATGTGTTCAATCAGCAGAAAACAGAAAAATAATAACCATGAATAATAGCACTTACACGTAAGTTGGACAGGAAGATGTGAAAATGGTGTTTGTCTTCACTATAATCTTCCCATGATGGGAATATATGCACGTAGTCCCTAACAACATTGAAAGCATTGTCTTTTAAACTATGAATAAATTGAATGGGGTTCCAATCTGCAGGAATTGGCCGTCTCTGCAGTTGGGATAGGTCTTCGGCCGGTGGACTTGTTGTACTTTTTGCTGGAGTGGGATTTTTCTGTGGTACGGCTGGTGCTATGGCAAATGAAATCGGTATACCTTTTGCTGAAGTGCAGGTCCTGTGTGGTGGGGCTAGTTGTGTGGCCAGTGAAGTATGGGTAGAGTCTACTGGAGTCGGTCCTATGTTAGAGTTGGATTCTACCGTCATTGGAAACATTGTGCATGCTTAGGTACCAAGAAGATGATAATGAGAAGGACACTACAAGAAATATGTCAACTAGTGACCTTCTGTCAGTGACCCTAGAAGAATTGTTCATAGATCTATGACCATTTCAGACCAATTGGTCAAAAGCTGTTCGGGGGGCTCCAAACCCTAAACCATTGCGACCATTTTGGTCAGAAAGGTCGTAATTTCCTTACACGAAATGGTCACAAAGCAAACAGTGCTAGTCCGCTGCCTTATTTCTAGTTGCTAATGACCAATATAGATGGTCATAGCCTTGTAGATTGTGGTGGGTTGTGATTACTAGGCACCATCTCATCAGTTTTGCCTATGTGTCATGTCCATGTGGCAGTTTTTGCCCTAGGTTGTGAAGCAACCTATATTTCTGTTATTCCAAAAATTCCCAAAAATTTCTCATAAATGTTTTGGATCATATCTTCTTCAAACATGTCAAAAACATTCCTTTCCTAGTTCAAAAATAATTCGAAAATATTCATTTTCCTATTCTGTTCATAGCAGCACTTTGTGAAGGAAGTACCACTTTGGCATGTCCAAATGGTATCCATTTTCTACAGTGCTTTCCTATGCCCAAATAACCATCCTCCACCAAATGCCAGCTCAATCCATTCATTATTTTGAGCCCAGCTTCAACATTCGTATTTATGTCCAGTGTGGTACTTTGTAAAGCAAGTACCAACTAGGCTCCTCCTTTTGAGGTGAAAATTTGTGAAGACGGTCTTATTAGTAACTGATCATCCTCAGCCAAAACTCACGCCCATTAGCCATGTGTATTTCCCGTACCGCAAATCAAACACTTGGCTGCTTATTCATGTTTGAGCATCGATCGGTCTCCTCGTGAGAATCTTATGTTGTGATTTTCTTCCTAGCACCAACCTGGGGAGTGCCCAACCCACTAGACATGCCTCGGCCGCCCAGAACACATGGCAACGCCACGGTCATGAGGTGACCACGCGACGGGCATGCCAGCTTACGCGCTCTAGAGTTGGGGTCCTCGGCTACCGTCCAAACCTCGATGTATCGCCATCAAACCGTGTATTTATGATTAAATAGATACTTATTTACCTAGAAATGATTTTTGGAAAAAATAAAGAGCAAACTATGAGGCAGCTGCAGTTCAAATTTGACCCGTTTCCAACTGAATCGATGGCAATTTGTCTGTTTCACCAGAGGTGGATCAAAACTTTTTTCACCCAACCATTTTGTCAATTGTGCATTATATATGGCCTAGTATTTTATAAAATTGATTTGGTCCATTTTTGCAACAATTATTTGGTAGTTCCTTCACAAAAAACCTCCTTTTGGGCACTCGAAAAATGAAAAATGAATTTTCCGTGCAAAGAAAATGAAAACTTCCTTAGGCAACATTGTTTGGAATTCCAAGATGCACCCTTGTGCACAATATGAGATCATTTGAACAAACTATGCCATGAATGTGGCCATAAGAGTGATCATTTGGCTTGAAAGCCATGAATCTTCACGCATGGTAGCTCATCTCTGAGAACACTTTTTTAAAATAATTACCGTATTACAAGTTTATTATTTTTATAGTAACTTGGTCACATATGATGACACAACGCGAAGGTTTTGTATTTTTTTGATTTTTTTTGAATTTGTTATGCCCGTTTCAAAATGCGGTCGAAACGGCGGGCATGACCGTTCATAGATAGGGGTTGAATCTTGCCAAAATTTTGTTGGATCTCTGATTAAATAGATACTTCTTTACCTAAAAATGATTTTTGTAAAAAGTCATGAGTAGACTATGAGGCACCTCTAGTTCAAATTTGACCCGCTTCCACCTGAATCAGCATAGTTTTATATTTTTCACGAGAGGTGGATTGAAACCTTTTGGCACCCAACCATTTGGTAAATTATGCAACGAATATGGACTAATATTTTATAAAAATAATTTGGTCCAATTTTGCAACAAATTTTTGGTACGTCATTCACAAAAAAAATCATTTTGGACACTCAAAAAATGGAAAACAAAATTTTTGTGCAAAGAAAATGAAAAATTCCTTAGTCAACATTGTTTGTCATTGAAGATACAAACTTGTGCACAATGTGAGACCATTTTTTTATTTTTCATGTATAAAAGTAGAAGAAAAACAAAAGAAAATACACAAATCACATATACTCTATTCCCATTGGTGGAGTTGGTTTGACACGGATTGATGACATGACGCCCATCCATCCATCCATAATCCCACATCCATCCATCCATTTATCTATAGAGAACAAAAAAAGAAAAAAAATGAAAAGGGGAACCCCACAGACCCACCCACCCCGATCCATCCCTCCTCTCGTCTCCCACCCACCCCCGATCCCATCCCTCCCAAACCCTAAACCGCACCCGCACTCCTCCTTCCTCGGCTCCTCGTCGCCGCCACCTCCTCCCCATCCCGTAGCGGCGCCCACCGCGTCACCTACTGGCCGCTCTCGCGGGTGGCTGCGTCCACGGCAACGACGGAGGCCGCGGTCGGTTGTCTCCCTATCCGCCTCTCTCCCTAACGCCAGACCCAATCCACCGCCGTCCTCTTCTCCAGTCGCACTGGCGACCTCCAACCTCATCGCCGACAGCCCCTCCCCTTTCCTCCTAAATTGACTCGATCTGCTCATGTCCTGCCCAGATCTGGTAGGAACTCCCTCCCTCCCACCTCGCTCCGCATCCCGGTAGTGATGGCGCAGTCCGGCAACAGCGATGCCGTTCCGATCAGCACCCAGCCCACGGCGGTAAGGGATCTCGTCCCGAGATTTATTTTCAGTTTTTATTAATTTCCTTGTGTTTCAGGCTGATCTGTGGTTTGTTGGCGCACGCGCAGGAGGAGGTGACGGTGGAGAGGACGCCCGAGGAGGAGGCGGCCAGGCTGAGGTACCTCGAGTTCGTGCAGCAGGCGGCGGCGCAGGAGATCGTGCTGGCGGCCACGGCCTACGCCTACGCCAAGCAGGGCGTTGGCCCGCTCCGTCCCGGCGTCGACCACGTCGAGGGGACGGTCAAGGCCGTCGTCGTCCCCATCTACGACCGCTACCATGCCGTGCCGGTCGATCTCCTCAAGTTCCTCGACCGCAAGGTGTGAACGATTGAGAAACTCAACTTGATTTCTTAGTTGTATGCAAGGATTGATTATCTGATCCAGTTCCTGGTTGTCGCTCTTCGCCACAGGAGTACCTGCTTGTTCTCTGCTCCTGATTTCACATCACATCTGCATAGTGCTATAAGTCATTATGCCGATGAAATAGCTTGTCTGATCTTATGGTGGATTGGTTTGTCCTGTAATCTAGTTTGTGAAGTAGTACAGATGATGTCCTAATAGTTTTGATACCTAGAAATCAAGGTGTTTCCCCATCTGTTGATCACAAACCATCTCTGAACACCACAAAAACCGACTTGTTAGGCACTAATTATAATTTGTTGTTGGCAGCTGTCTGCTTCATTTTCTATCTGTATATTGTTCGATTGTACTAGAATTTAGTTGGTACGGGGCAAAATTTAGTTGATGTTAATTGAGCTTCTCATATTTTGCTTGCATCTATCTGGGGAAATTGAAATGGATTGGCTGCAACTCTCCCATCAATCAATTTATGCATGTGGTTGTGTGAGAGATCCTGTTACGAAACAAATATCATAATAATATGGCCATTTGAGTTTAATTATGGCTTGTTCTTGCAACTGATTTATTGGTCAGTGTGAGGCAAGCATTATGCAGTGTCAACTATTCATTCATTTACTGATTTGAGTTTAATAAAATGTCGCCAGGAAGAAGCTGCTGCTGCAGGTTTATGGCACTTGCAGGGACAACACAAATTCCATCTGTTTTTTTTTGTTCTTTGTTTTGATTGATGTGCGTTCATTACGAATTCCTGAGGATGATTTGTGTTCCTCGTGGCGATTAGTCTCGGACGCTACAAGATATTCTCTGTTGTGTGGTATATCCTGATTTGTGGCATTCTATGTGCTAACTTATCCTGGAAATGGCACATACATTCATATGCAGTCCTCTGTTATTTTTCTTTTCTCTGTGTTAAATGATCTAAATGTGCGGACCAAATGATCTCATAGTTTGAATGCACCATAGTTTTGCATAACCTCGGTACATTTACATGCACACGCATACACATTTGACTGCTGAGTGTTTGAATTATTGGAATGTGGGGTTTGGTCTGTATATTCCCATGTTCTTAAGTTTTGTGTATTTAGACTGTAACTCTTAAGATATCATTGTAGCTGTAAGTAGACTGCAAGTTACCAGCTGAGTTTTGCTCCCTTGCATAGCAGTAAATGCCTCTGCAAACATGATACTATATATTTGCATGTCATAGTCAGCAGTTAGCGTGTGAAAATGAAGTGAACTATCAGCTCTGTTATACCTGTAGCTCGGCTCCGCACATGTTTTTGGTTTGTTCTCAGTCTAATTGTGGTGTGCCTTTGTGAATTAATCCAGCTGAGTTTACTGTAGTTTTTTGGTATGCACTCCTGAACAAGTTAATGTTGTATTTTGGTATGTACTGATGTACAAGTTTAATGTGGTGTTTTGGTATGTACTGCTGAGTTCATAACCATTTTGTTTTACAACATGCAGATGATTGCCTTCATTCTTGTTTCAACGTGAGCTCTAGGTCGAAGTTGCAAGAAGCAAGGATTCAGGATCTAGGCATGCATGCATGCTCTCTTAACCCTGCTTCTGCTCCTTAGGAGATGTGAATTTCTGGGATTTTTGATGTACTCCCAGCATTTATCTTTTCTCTTATCTCTTTGTTGTTTTGCTAGAACCATAAATCCTGATGCATGATGATCATGGTTTGTTTTTGTAGATCTGTTATGATGGCGCTTAAAATTTTACATGTCTGGATTCTGATTGAACTTGTTCTTGTAGGTCTTTCCACTTCTCTGATCAGTTTAGTTAGAGTTGCACATGTCAGAACACTATATACCAATAACTCCCGGCTAGTGAGAAATTTTTTGTCACTCCATTAACACATACTGGTTAGTGTTAGTCATACTATTTATGTACATGGAATTTGTTGTCAATTTTGTTAGAATGCAACCTTTTGGTAATTCTGGACTTTTCTTTTGCGGTAATGTAATGATGTTACATGTTTGCTGATTGTTGTATATGGAAAAGATGAATCCTATTGTTTTCTTTTTGATGTACACGCATGCTGATGGTTGACACTCATGAACAGCAAGCAACCATTCTAGTTACTACCTAGGTGTTCAGAGATTGTTGTATTATTTATGTTCTTTTTACTCCCAGAGTTATTGTTCACACTGCCTATTTTTCTTGGTGCATACATGTATCTCAAGCATTGTACCTCTGTGTTTGCTTAGGCGGATAGTGGGCAGGTCTACTTTGCTGCTTTACTGCTTACGTTAGTGTTGCCATTGCATTTGTTTGGTTCTGGCCTCAGCAGTAGTATACTAATGCTTCAAGATCTATTTATTTTTCTGTTCATTATACTAATGCCTCAGCAACAGTATACTAATGATTGGTATTCAATTTGCTGCTTACATTAGTGTTGCTACTGTTATCCATGCCCTCATGCTTCAGGATCGACTCCTAGCTGCTTGTGTATCTGTTTATTATTCTGTTCACTATTCTTTTCCTAGTTGTTCTCTGTTGGAAGATATTGCTTTCATTGACAGCCATGATAATGATAATTTCCTCTCTTCTACAGGAGCTCTAGGTTGAAGAAGTTCGAAGAAGGGAACACTTCATCTTTGTAGCTAGTTTTATGTTCCCGGGTGTTTGTTTACTTCATAGATGTTCCTGGTTGCTTGCACTTCCTGGGTGTTTGCACATCCTGGGTGTTCTAAATTCCTGGATGATTATAATATATATAATATACTCATTTTGGACGTCATTTATGAAAATTTGTATGGTTGAAATATTGAAAATATTGATCATTTATTGTTTTTTTGAGGTGATGATCCTTAATTGCTGATACATCAGAAATGAAGCAAATACTAGTTGAGCCCCAAAAAGGCCACAAATCAAACAATTCAGAAAAAATGAACAGAAATCGCTTAAAAATCAATTGTGAAAAGGTGAAGGCAAAGAAAATAAAAAGGCCTAGGACCAAAAATAACGAGACTGAAATGTTGGGCTTGGCCCATCTACCTAATCAAAATTAATACGAGAAAAAAAACACGAATAGGCTGAATTGTTGGGCTAGGCCCATGTAGAAAACCGAATTTGACCGGGCTGAATCTTGTGCCACATTAGCTTGCCACGCTGGATGCCTACGTGGCCTGGGGAGGTTGCTAGTGACCAAAACGCCACAGTGGACATATTTTGTTCATAAACGTCTATGACCATTCCAGAAGAAAGGTCGCTATAGTAAGTTTACGACCGCCAGCTTTTGACCTTCTGTTTTTGGTCACAAAAAGGTCGCAAATGAAAAACCATGACCTTTCAGTGACCAATAGTGGTGGTCACAAGTTGACATATTTCTTGTAGTGGGAGAAGACGGAGACTCAAGTGACCACGAAGCAAGGGAAAGAAGAGAAGGAAGGAGAGAACGAGAGGAAGGAAGAAGGAGGAGAAGGGGAAAAACCCCCTGGACATCCCGGGTGCCCGGCCTCTACCTGGGCCACGCCCCAGCTGGCCCCGGGTGCCCGGCCCCTCTCCTGGGCTCAGCCCAGCCGGCCCCGGGTGCCTGGCCAACCGGCCCCGGGTACCTGGCCCTTGCCCAACCGCCTGCTGGGAGCCACCCCGGGTGCCCGGCCCCTCGCCCGATGCTCCTGTCCTGGCCGGGTGCCCGGCCCCTTCCCCTCCGGGTGCGCGGCCCCGCCTGGCACAGTTCCCTGACCGGTCCGGGTGCCCGGCCGGTTCCACCCCGGGTGCCCGGACCCTTCCCCGTGGCTACGCGTTTTTAGGGACTTTTTGGTCCTTTGTATCCCCTCTACCTATCATTTCGTCCCTAGACTATATAAGTGGAACTCCTAGGTCATTTGTGGGTTAGCAAAGATTAGACTAAACATTGTGAGCCTTTGCTCCTTGTATCCCCTCCTCATAGGAGCTCAAGCCCCCACCTTGGGAAGAATCCATTGGATTAACAAGGCCTCCTCTTGGAGAAGATTATCAAGACCTCACATAGTGGGAAGAATTTACCAAGTGCTACTCTCCTTGTATTGATCTTGTAATCTTGTGGATCTCATGTGTGCTACTCTAGTGGATGTGATACTTGGGTTTGTTTGAGAGAATTGTTCTTGGTGTTCTTGGTGTTCTTGAGTTTCCCTCCTTTTCCCCCTCCAAGTGTGAAAAGATCTTCCTAGGGTTTGACCCTACAACATCTTGGTATCGTGAGCAAGGTTTATTCACATCTTGGAGTCCCATCCCACCATTTGCTAGCTTGATTTTGTTGTTTTTGTCAAAATTCGAAAATCCCCACAAAAATAGCTCCAAAAAAATTTTCTTGCAACTTGTTGGATCTTGTGAGATTTGGTTGTTTTGGTCCATGGATTTGATTTTTGGCAAGTGGATCTAGCCCCTCCCCAACAATCCCCACCCTTCCCACCACGAAATCCACCGAATTTGGCCTTTCCCCCAAATTTTTTGCCCAAATCGGCCACCACCGGGTGCCTGCACCTCAAACCACCGGGCACCCGCACCGCGCCCAGCTACCCCCGGGCACCCGCACCTCACACCCCCGGGTGCCCGCACCCCCCGAAATCAGCCCACTACCAACACCATTTTGGCCATAACTTCCAATTCCCAAGTCAGTTTTTCGTGTTCTTTAGCTCGTTTAGAAGCTCTTGATATCCCCCATCCACTCATCCCACTACCACCACCATTAACCCCCATCCAAAAAATCATCACAAAAACACCCACCTTCCGCATTTGACCGATTTTGTGTTGCCATTTGCGTTTCCTAAGGTGTTTCGGCTACTTAGGAGCGTGTGACATCTTTGTCACCATCATCGACTCGGAGTCATCTTCATCGCTAACCGTAAGAAAGGACGGTAACCTCGACAACACTTACTCCTTACCTTGCTTTTGCATTGATAGCCCGAGCCACTTTGCGTCGCTTACCCATTGTGACTAGCAAGTTGAGAATTATTGGGCCATGCTATTGTGCACCGTAGTGATTGTGTTATCATCTTAGTGCCATAAGTCTCTCCCGTACATATCATACATACTTGTCTCATATCTTACTCGGCTCGAGCATCAAGCATAGAAAAAAAGCCGAAAAGCTTTTAAGCAAAAAAGGAGCAACAAAGAGCTTGTAAGAAATAGAGTGAGCCATTTTCATACCTATATCATCTTGGTCATCGCATGCATACCATAGTTGGGATTGAAGATGACACGGTTCTCTCATAGGTAGGTGCACAAGCGTATCTTGCCCATTTGAGCAATCGAGCTGGTGTCTCTCGAGCATTCGCACAACAAGAGCATTTACCGTGGGTGCACATTTTGAGCTCACCCCTTGGTTGTGCGGATCCCATCTATCTTCCGTGCGTGTGTACGTAGTGATACCGTTGGGTTTGATCTATTTGCTCTACTTGCATTTTTGTGAACCTTCTCAACCTTATCGATATCTTGACTAACATTTGCTTGAAATTTTTGCCACCATCCTAACTGAGCTACTCCATAAGCCTCTTACTTGTAGGTGTGAGAAACAAACCCAGTTCCAATTCTCCTATTGTGGCATTACATTGAGTGACACTTGTTACATCTTCAATCCTCGGAGAAGGTAACTTTGGTATTGTTCTCTCACTTTCCTACTCACCCCACTTGGTTATGATGGATAGGCCAAGCGCATCGTCGAACCCACTTTTCGAGGAGCAAGGTGATGATTCCAGATATGTCTCCAAGAACCACTTCTTCATCGCGCAACGAGCGCTTCATCAAGAAAACGTCGTTTTGGGTGAACGCTTCGAACAACTCGCCTCCGACCTTCGTCAAAACATCGACGACAAATTCAACACACAAATGGAAGAGCTCCGCAACATGATCGTTTGACGCCCGTCTTCCTCATCGGCTTCTTCAAGATGGCGCCACTCAAGTCACCGTACAAGTTGGCAATCTTCGGACTACTCTTCTTATGATGCAAGTCCACCACGAGCTCGCCCTCCTCCATGTGATCATCATCAAGCTCACCAAGCTCAAGAAAATCCATTCCATAGCAATGGATTACAAGACCGAGTTCGAGCACGTGAACGGATGCGACACCAAGTCCCTCATGGAGCAATGGAGCAAGAGAAAATACCTCCACAAGTACCACTTCAAGCCCCTCAAGACGGTGATGCACTTAGACAAGCACAAGAGCAACGTGAAGCACAAGCCCTCGACCGTGAAGCTCAAACACTTGAAGCACAACAAGCTCTACGCGAGGCCACTAGAGCCGTTGAAGTCCGCAACCGCCAAGTGCGAGAACAAGAGGAAGCTCTTCGACGCGAGATACAAGAAGAAGCCGCCCGACATGAAGAACAACAAGAAAGGCGCAACCAAGCGCACATTCCTCACCCTCCTCCAAGACAAGAGCGACACCAAGTGGAACAAGTGCTTCAGGATCCTCCTCCATGCCAAGAGCGACATCATGAGGAACGAGCATTTGAGGACTTTCCAAGACAAGAGCGATATCCAACCGCTATCAAGATGAAGAACTCCGCTACGGCAAGCTCAAGTTCACCATGCCAAAGTTCTCCGGAAGCAATGATCCCGAAGAATATCTCTCTTGGGCATTGAAGGTGGACAAGATTTTTTGCCTCCACAACTACGATGAAGAAAAGAAGATAGCAATGCCCTCCCTCGAATTCCAAGACTACGTCCTCATTTGGTGGGAACAAGTGATCGAGCGACGACATACAAGAGGCGAACCACCAATCACAACTTGGGAAGCTATGAAGGAAGTCATGAGAGCCCGCTTTGTGCCTACTCACTACACTCGAGATCTTTTCAAGAAGTTGCAACTCCTCAAGCAAGGCACCAAGAAGGTGGAAGAATACTACCAAGAAATGGAGATTTCCATGATACGATCCAATGTCAAGGAAGATGACGAGCAAACAATGGCACGCTTCTTGAACGGCCTCAACCACCCAATCAAGCGGATCGCCGACTTCCAACCATACTCCAGCCTTCTTGAGCTAGTTCATCAAGAGAACAAGGCTGAGCGACAAGTGCAAGATGACTTCAAATACGCCAAGTACTCGTCCAAGACCTACGGCTCCTACTCTCAAGCTCCCTCGACTTTGGCACCTCCTACATCAACTCGAGCATCACCAAGTACCAGTGACAAGTCAAGTTACAAGCAAGTGGCACCTTCCTCGACTCGTCCTTCGGCAAGCACCTATAAATCCAAGACTACTTAATCTTCGGCGCCTCCCGATGATCCCGTCAAGACAAGTTCAATCAAGTGCTTCACATGTGGCGGCCGAGGCCACAAGTCCTTCCAATGCGTGAAGAAGTGAACGATGATCTTCAACGATGATGGCACATATGACTCAATGAGTTAAGAAGAAATGGAAGCCATTGAGCACGTGGCCATGCACCGGCATGTGAATGAAGATGAATATGACCAAGTCTTTTGTGACAATGATTCAAGTCCCTCTCTCGTGGTCTCCAAGGTATTGACGCTTCAACACACCAAGAAGAAGACCAACGATGCCACATCTTCCACACCAAGGCCGGCATCAATGGACGGTCCGTCAAGGTCATCATCGATGGAGGTAGTTGCCACAATTTGGCGAGTGAAGAACTATGCTCCAAGCTTCAATTGGTCAAGAGGAAGCATCTGCACCCTTACAAGGTTCAATGGCTAAGTGACTCTGGCACTATCCGAGTTGAGCATACAGTCCAAGTCTCCTTCAAAATTGGTGCATATGAGGACACTTTGGAGTGTGATGTGGTCCCAATGACCGTTTGCCACCTCCTTGGTCGACCATGGCAATTCGACCATGGTGTTATCCACAATGGGCGTACCAATCACTATAGCTTCAAGATGAAAGGGAAGGAATATGTGCCACGGCCTATGTCTCCTAGTCAAGTGATAGCCGACAAGCAAGCCACCCACTATGGAGAGAAGAGTGAGAAAGTGAGCCACCCAAACGTGAGTGAGAGCCACAAGCCAAACTTGAGCGCCTCTTCGCCTAGAGAGAAAAACCTCATACTATTTGCCACAAAAAGTGAGATGAGAGAAGTGTGTGAGAACCCATCGAGTGTGATGCACTTTGTCCTTGTGTGCAAGGATGGAGAACAAAAAACTAACACCGCTCACGAGCTACTTTGGTGTTTCAATCTCTTTTGCAGGAATTTCAAGATGTTTTCCCCGATGAGATACCTCCGGGTCTCCCTCCTCTTCGAGGCATCGAGCATCGAATCGACCTCATCCCCGGAGCTCCTCTTCCAAACAAGGCTCCCTACCGCGTCAACCCCGAAGAGACAAAGGAGATTCAATGGCAAGTACAACAACTCATTGACAACGGTCATGTACGTGAAAGCTTGAGCCCTTGTGCCATTCCCGTTATACTTGTGCCCAAGCAAGATGGTAGTTTTCGCTTGTGTTCCGATTGTAGACCCATAAATGCTATTACCGTTCGCTATAGGCATCCCATTCCTCGCTTAGATGATATGCTTGGTGAACTTAGTGGAGCCAACTTTTTCTCAAAAGTTGATATTAAAAGTGGCTATTATCAAATCCGCATAGAAGAGGGTGATGAATGGAAAACCGCTTTCAAACCAAATTTGGCTTATATCAATGGTTAGTCATGCCTATGGGTTTATCGGAAGCTCCTAGTACTTTCGTGCGTCTCATGCATCATGTACTTCTCCCTTATATTGGAGTCTTCATTGTGGTTTACTTTGATGATATTCTTGTGTTTAGCAAAACCATGAAAGAGCATCTTAATCATGTTAGGGCTGTTTTGCAAACACTTCGCAAGGAAAGTCTTTATGCCAACATGAAAAAGTGCACATTTGGTGTTGATAAGGTGGTTTTCTTGGGTTTTGTTGTCTCTTCCAAGGGTGTCTATGTTGATGAAACTAAAATTAAAGCAATTACAAATTGGCCCCAACCCACCAATTTGCAACAAGTGCGAAGTTTTCTTGGCCTTGTGGGTTTTTATCGTCGCTTTGTGAAAGATTTTAGCACTATTGCCGCTCCTTTGCATGCTTTGAGCAAGAAGAATGCTCCTTTTGTTTGGGGACCTTTGCAATCAACCGCTTTTGATGAGCTCAAATCTTTGCTTACACATGCTCCGATTCTTGCTTTACCCAACTTTGACAAAACTTTTGGGGTTCATTGCGATGCAAGTGGTACCGGAATTGGTGGAGTTTTGATGCAAGAAAAACAAGCTATTGCTTATTTTAGTGAAAAACTTTCCGGTGCTCAAATTAACTATCCCATCTATGACAAAGAATTGTTTGCTTTAGTGCATGTGTTACATGTGTGGGAGCATTACCTTAGACCACATGAGTTTGTCATACATACCGATAATGAAACACTTAAAGACCTCAAATGTCAAACCAAGTTGAACAAAAGGCATGCTAAATGGAGTGAATTCATTGAATCTTTTCCCTATGTGATAAAGTACATTAAGGGCAAAGAAAACATGGTGGCAGATGCACTTTCCCGCAAATGTATGTTACTCACTCAACTTGAATTGAATGTCATAGGATTTGATCATATCAAAGATATGTATGAGGGTGATGTGACTTTTGCTACTCTTTACACTAAGTGTGTGACGCATACTTCTTGGGAACGATATTATATCAAAGATGGTTATCTTATGAGAGCTAACAAACTATGCATTCCCAAGTCCTCTCTTTGTTTGCTCCTTTTGCAAGAGGCTCATGGAGGTGGACTCATGGGACACTTTGGACGCGACAAGACTTCCGCCACGCTCTCCAAGAACTATTATTGGCCCAAGATGTTTCACGATGTTGGCCGCTTCACCAACCGGTGCTCTACATGTTGCAAAGCTAAGTCACACTCTCAATCCCATGGTTTACATATGCCTTTACCTATCCCACATGAAGCTTGGAAAGACATTAGCATGGATTTTGTGCTTGGATTACCTAGAACTCAAAATGGCAAGGATTTAGTTTTTGTTGTTGTGGACCGTTTCTCTAAAATGGCTCATTTTATCCCATGCAATAAAATAGACGATGCTTCAGATGTTGCCAATCTCTTTTGTAGGGAAATCTTGAGATTGCACGACGTGCCAAAGATAATTGTGTTGGATCGAGACGTCAAGTTCTTAAGCTACTTTCGGAAGACACTATGTGCCAAGCTCGGGATCAAGCTACTATTCTCCACGGCATATCATCCTCAAACCGATGGCCAAACGGAAGTCACGAACCGAACGCTTGCGACTCTCCTATGTGTGTTGATCGAGAAGAACATCAAGGTGTGGGAGGAGTGCCTACCCATTGCCGAGTACGCCTACAATCGCGCAAGACACTCTACAACCGGCAAGTCCCCCTTAGAGGTCGTCTACGGTTTCAACCATTTGTCGCCACTGTACATCCTTCCTCTACCGCTTCAAGAACGAGCAAACATGGACCCAAGTACAAGAGCCACCTACCTCAAGAAGATGCATGAAGAAACACGTTCCATGATCGAGCGCCAAGTGCAACGCCTCTCCACCAAGCTCAACCTCAACAATTCTCCGATGGTGTTCCAACCGGGTGATCAAGTATGGATACATCTCCGCAAAGACCGCTTCCCCAATGAACACAAGTCCAAGCTACTACCACGAGCCGACGGCCCATTCAAGGTGATCGCACGCTACAACGACAACGCCTACAAGGTCAACATCCCACGCGACAAGTACAACGCTAGCGACATCTTCAACATCAAAGACTTGGCCAAGTACCATGGTGATGAAGAGAACGATCCATGGACGGATATCTCCCAAGGGGGGAATATGATGCGGAACATCCCTCGACTACTCGCACCGACACTTCATCACCAACGCAAGCTCCAAGTGCACCAATGACACGAGCACGTGCAGGCGCCATCGAGAACAAGGTTGATTCTCTCCTCTTCGAGTTTCATTCGGTTTCACATGAGAGTTGGATTCTACCGTCATCAGAAACATTGTGCATGCTTAGGTACCAAGAAGATGATAATGAGAAGGAGAAGACGGAGACTCAAGTGACCGCGAAGCAAGGGAAAGAAGAGAAGGAAGGAGAGAACGAGAGGAAGGAAGAAGGAGGAGAAGGGGCAAAAACCCCTGGACATCCCGGGTGCCCGGCCATGGCAGCCATGGGTGCCCGACCTCTACCTGGGCCACGCCCCAGCCGGCCTCGGGTGCCCGGCCCCAAGGCCCCGGGTGCCCGGACCCTCTCCTGGGCTCAGCCCAGCTGACCCCGGGTGCCCGGCCCTTGCCCAGCCGCCCGCTGAGAGCCACCCCGAGTGCCCGGGCTTGGCGCCCCGGGTGCCCGGCCCCTCGCCCGCATGCTCCTGTCCTGGCCGGGTGCCCGGCCCCTTCCCCTCCGGGTGCCCGGCCCCGCCTGGGCGCAGCTCCCTGACCGGTCCAGGTGCCCGGCCGGTTCCACCCCGGGTGCCCGGACCCTTCCCCGTGGATACGCATTTTTAGGGACTTTTTGGTCCTTTGTATCCCCTCTCCCTAATATTTCGTCCCTAGACTATATAAGTGGAACTCCTAGGTCATTTGTGGGCTAGCAAAGATTAGACTAAACATTGTGAGCCTTTGCTCCTTGTATCCCCTCCTGTTAGGAGCTCAAGCCTCCACCTTGGGAAGAATCCATTGGATTAACAAGGCCTCCTCTTGGAGAAGATCATCAAGACCTCACATAGTGGGAAGAATTTACCAAGTGCTACTCTCCTTGTATTGATCTTATAATCTTGTGGATCTCATGTGTGCTACTCTAGTGGATGTGATACTTGGGTTTGTTTGAGAGAATCGTTCTTGGTGTTCTTGGTGTTCTTGAGTTTCCCTCCTTTTCCCCCCTCCAAGTGTGAAAAGATCCTTCCTATGGTTTGACCCTACAACAACAGGCCATCTGCCTTTGACTCCTCGAGGTTAGAATAGTCATTAGGATGATATTCTGAACAAGAATCAACAGGTGGGGAGCATACGAGTTTTGTTGCTTCCAGAATGGCACTCAATGCCTTGGTGCCAATTTTGTAAGTCATTGCAGTGTTCCACAATATTCTTCAGATGCGCGGATTCTGATATTCATATTAATTGCCTATAATATCTGAGAACCATGAAAACATAAATAGTTGTGAGATTATATTTGTAATGCAGATGATATTCCAATATAGGGGTGCCCCTGTAAACACTTATGTGCTATCAATGGATTCTGATGAGAGAGATCATATGTGTTGTAATATCATGCGTGCATTTATATAATCTGGCACAAGTACACAAAAAAAGGCTCCAGAAGTAAGGATACCTGGCAGATGATAGGTTCATAATATACAGTATAGAGAGTTTATTGCCAAACCATGATAACAAGAGCACAGAACAACTAGGCAGATCATAGTGTACATAACAGGGGTACACCATAACCACGATATATAAATCGGGAAAGTGGAACTGGCTTGAAAATACGGTGTTGGATTGCCGCTAGTAATTGAAAGCCTATCGATCACGTACGTGCCAGCACTATCGAACATGGTAAAGAAGAGCAAGCAGATTTTGGATAATAAAATGTTGGTTGCACAGTGCCCACACATGATGAACCAGAGCGCATTAACAATGCAACTCCCAGCTATCTCTCGACCTTTTCAGGCGGTTGGATGAAGATCCTACCTCTCCTAACCCTTCTTCTTCCTCGTCTCTGATTCTTCCCATATAGAACACCGCACGGCCGCCGGCCGAACCATCGGCCCGCACCGTCTGTGTTCCTCCGCCACCCCCACCCCCACCCGCGTTGAGTTTTCTTCATTCGGCGAGGCCCCACAACCACCCGAGCCCCTTGGATCGCACCGGCGAACTCCGGCGAGCTCTGAAAAATCGACTGACCCAATTTTGAAATTTAGTGTACTGTGATTCAACTAGTGTGGAATATAAAAGGGGAAAACCATAAGCATTGGGAGTATAGTGTTGATCGTGCCATGGCAGATCTGAAGGTGCAAACCGGACAAAGGCAACTTCGCAACCAAGACAAGAAATCAGAGTAAAGCAGTGGCGATCTATTTTCTTGCTACGATAAATAAGTTGAGCAGATACGAATGAGTACCGCCTCTGGTGCGGCGCCGTGTGCGCATCTGCTGAGAATTTGACAGTGCTGCGGTAGCGATGGCTATCGGCGGCGTGGAAGCAGATCTAGGAGGGTAGACGGTGGCGGTGGGGCAAGGTGGACGAGACGGTCGTAGGAGCGGCGCCGGCAAGGTGGACGACGGCGGGGATGAAGCGAGAGGACGGGATGCAAGGATCCCGGTCCGAAGGCGTGGATGAGAGAGGTCGATCTCTTGTAATGGACTGCTACATCGGGGTATCAGCTCCGACATGGTGGAGGAGGACGGCGGTGGATGGGGTGGCGGACGGCGGTGGACGGAGGAGGGTGGGGTGGAGAGGGTGTTTTGGCGCCCACGGAGTACGAATGGGGAAAAGGGAGGTGGAGAGGAAGGGGGAACCATGTATTTAGGGCGCGCTTGTCTCAAATGCAAGGAAATTTACAAACTTAGCCCCCCGTTTCAAATTTCTACTACATCACAGCAACATTAGTCGGTTGGGGATAGGACGGTAATCTCGCATACATTGAATATTTGCCGACAAGAGTTTGTTTTTGGCGCCCACAGTGTATGAATATGAATCGGGGAGGGAGTCGATTTCGGCCGAGGGCACACTGTGTTTTGGCGCCCACCGTGTATGAATCCGGGTGAGAGGCAGTTATGTCACGTTTGGGTGAAATTACAAACCTACCCCTATCGAAACCTATAGAAATCCAGCAGATAGGCTTTGCATGGCAGGGTAGGCAGTAGTAATTTCCATCTCGCAGATTTTGCTTTCGGGCGGTTACTGCAACTTTCCCCGATTCGTTCAAATTTTGCCCAGTGCACGTTTACCGTGCCAACTCAATTCGAATCCCGTTTGTATTCTATTTTTTTCGGGCGGGATCCATTTTCAATTGGAATTACATTCTATATACATCATTTTTTATATATACTTTCAAAAGCACGACACCATTTACACATAAATATGGTTTACAAATGGCATGATCTCAGATTCATAAGGTTGTATCCATCAATTTGGATTTTCAAATATTTGAAACCACTTTATGTTGAAATCCAATGTATGCATTCCTCGCTAACTGTCTCCAATTAATGTGTGTTTCATGCGGGTTTTTTTTAACTTCTCAAACATGTATAATGTGTTTCACACACATAACATATAGTGTAATCCCGTTTAGACATTAATTGCATATAAACCATGCATTGTTTGTAATTGAAGAATCTATGGATCACCAATAATGATAAACTATATAACATTACACGTGTGCCCAAATGAATATGCATGTTTGATACACCAATTTGTGTTATGATATTATCGATGTCGTGATCTCCATTTAAATATTTGAATCCCCTTTAATCCAGATATTCGTCTCATATAGCTATCACTCATATTTATATAGGACTATGTCTATAGCGACCCGACCTCAGACGGTCAAGTCTCTGTGCTTAAGTGTCATCCCTGGATCGGTATGCTGACACACACAGTACTCGAGGATTTATAACAGAGGTAAATCACATGTATAAAATAACGTAAATACTATTACCTCAATCCAAAATAGCGGAAGTAACAAGGTTGTGGATTCCCATCAACACCAACGGCAAAGTTGAGTGTAGAAATCGTAACCCTAACGTATCACTTACTCGTCGTAAGATCCTGCAACATGAGACGTTGCAGCCACAAAGGGTCATTACATTGAATGTACTGGCAAATTCACACCATAGAGCAATGATGAAAAACGCTATCACTACATGCATATTTGGCTGGTGGAAAAGGCTCTATGGTTACAGTTTTGCGTAAAGCCAATTTTTCCCTACTGCAAAGGAATAAATTTATTTAACTATCATGGTGGTTGTTAAACATTGAGAATGGTTGATAGCATTCTCAATCCCAATTAAACTACTCATTAACAACCCAACAATATTAATTAAAGTAACATGATGAGATTCACAGGAAAATCCAAGTACTAGATACTCAAGATGTCCATAACCGGGGACACAGCTAATCATGATTAGTTTATACACTCTACAGAGGTTTGCGCACTTTTCCCCACATGACTCGATCTCCTTCGTTTGGTTTCTCGCACTACATGGTGTTTGAGAAACGAATGACCGAGACATAGTCTTTCAGAAGCGCTTGCACCTTACGTAGAGGGTAGACCGTACCAACCTACATCCCCTACATCTGCTAGTCTACCCTGTAAGAGTTCGCACGACTTAGTCAACTATGCTAGAGCCCATAATAGCAGGTGGCTGCACACGGAAGTTTCTTGTTTGAATAATCTCATGATCCCTTTGAGCCTGGGTGGCGGTCTGAAGAAAAACAGGAAAGTCCTGGAAACCCAGGTGCCTAGACAGGCAAGTCCTGGAGTAACCAGGTGCCTCAATCCACCCAGATGTGTGTTTAAGTTGCCACCTTAAATAAACCATTAATTAACAATCTCACATCTGTCATGGAAATTCACTCACCCAATCCACGTCTACTAGCATAGCATGGCATAATAACCAAACGTAGAAGTAACTCCCAAGGGTTTGAAAATAAAACAGGTAATAGGTGCTACCTCAATCTACTTCCCAAAACCCACAATTTAATTCAGATCCTAATCATGCAATTGTTTGGAGGATTGAACTAATGCATAAAACTGGGTATGAGAAAAGGTATGATCAAAGTGTGAACTTGCCTCCAATGTTGATGAAGGTGATTCACACTCAAAACTCTTGATAGTTCTACTCGTCACACTCCGGTCAATCTATCGTGAGCAAGCAATGGTAACCACACATAAGCAAACACTCAAAAGATCGGAAAGAGCGAAGAAGACGATTTGGAAAACATCAAAACCAAGCAAATAACTCTTGCAACATAAAACAATTTCTAACAGTACCAAAATTATGTGAATTTGGCCTTATCAGAAAGTCTAGGTCAAGAGCTTCGCTTTGCAAAAAGAATCAACTCAAACGGTGCTACGAAACTCAAGTTACGATCAAACGAAGTTCAAATACAAATCTAATCTAATTCAAACTTTAAACTTTCAAAAACATGTTTAAGTTGTTTTACTGGATAGAGGGGATCATAACGAAGAAGTGGGCGTTGGTTTCGTTGGATTTGGATAAACGAACAAAAAGTTGTGATCGTTTGAAAACAGGGGCCAATTTGTAAATAAAAATATTCACGGACGGGTCCCTGGCCAAAATCTACTAATAAAAGAAAACTCTACCGAGCGAACGCTCGCTAACCGAACCTAACGAACAAAAATCGTTCACTACCGAACCTAACTAATGAACGGTCACAAAATAACAAAACCTAATTTAATAAACCGAAAAAGCAAACTGAAGGAAAACCGGGGTGGTTAAATCGGTTTATACCGGTTCGGGCGAATAAACCGGCGGCGGTGGCGGTTCTCGGCGAAGTGCGGTGGCGAGGCGGAGCGACGCAGCGGCGGCGGCTCGGATCCGGCCGGGGCGGCAGCTCCGGTCGTCCAGGAGGGCGGCGAAAGGCATGGGGAGGGGCGGCGCAGAGTGCCGGTTGCGGGAGTGGCGTCGATGGCGGTCAACGACGACGAGGGCGGCGGCTGCGGCTTCCGGCGGCGGCGGCGGTGAGATGCGGGAGGAGGCGGCCGCGAGCAGAGAGAGAGGGCGGCAGCGCCGGCGCATTTATAGGAGGCAGGGCCTCGGATGCGTGGAGGAGGGGGCAAGGCGAGGTGGCGCGAGGAGTCCGGGGCGGGGACGGCGGCCATGTCGGCGCGGCGGCATGCGGCGGGCGTAGTCCCGCCCGGGAGGATGGGGCGCGCGGGCGTCGGGCTGGGCCTTGGCCTGGCCGGTTGGCTTGGCCGGCCCAGCCGGGGAGAAGATTTTTTTATTTTTTTTATTTTAAAGAAACCATTTTTCTCAGTCAATCAAAAATAATAAATACAAATCAGATAAAAAATATTATACAGGCATATAATATATCAAAATTTTCAGAAAAAGATTTCCTACAAGCTGAACATTATTCTAGAGTCAAATAAAAGACACACAAATTCAAATAAAGGAAAGAGTGCTTCTGCTCTAGAAAAAATCCAGTAAAAATCATTTTAAAAATACCAAAATTAATTCAAATGTATTTCTCTCCAATTTTATGATGTAGGGAATCATGTTACCTAATTTCTGTATATTTTATTTTTGGAGAAAAATAATTTGAATAAAACCCAAATAACTCCAAATTGAAAATAAATTCAAAAGAACTTTGAATTTTATTGTTTGAAACTCCCAACTCATATTTCATATGTTTTGAAGAAGTCATTTTATCTTCGCTCGTGAAAATCATTGAGTTGCATAAAGTTCCTGGGTTGGAAATATTTTCCAAATGAAATTCAAATATTTTCAACACCCCTTGTCATTAAAATAAATGGAAGAAGTCATGTTATCTTCATTCTAGGGTTTTGTGGTGAAAAGAATTTGAATTCACGGAGATCACGAATGCAAAAATGAAAGTTTGGGAAAGTCCTTTTCCCCTCTCATTTAACTTTCAAAAAGTTTCGAATTTCACTCAATCAATCACACAACAATCAAACAAACAATCAATCTATCTATTTAATATAACATTCCAGAATTTAGAATTTTGGAATGTTACAAACCTACCACCCTTAAAATGAATCTCGTCCTCGAGATTCGGAGAGGCTAGCAAGAAATAGGTTAGGGTTTGGGGGTCTTCAAAATCCAACGTTCGTCTCCGGGGTCTCGGGTGCTACCACCGTTAGAAACATTGATACGGTTCAATCAAAATTCATATACTCCATCCTTGTTCAGGACTGTGTCGGTCTTCCCAGATCTCGGGAAAATTCCTTCTCTGGGCTCTTTCGGTAGTGGCATAACCTTTTTCTCAATTCTTCTGTCCTTTCATCCTGGTAAGGTTATTCTGAGACTGGGTCTTCTTAGCTGACGGGTCTGGCGCCAATACTAATTAGCTATCGATATCTGATGGTGGTCAACAATTTATTGTTTCTCCTGCAGGAAACGGGTCTGGGTTGAACCTCACCGTATATCCTACGATTGGCAACATCTGCAGTATACAAGGGAAAATACTTATACCATTCTAAGGTTCAA
The DNA here is from genome assembly GCA_963921465.1 of Triticum timopheevii. Taxonomy (NCBI): domain Eukaryota; kingdom Viridiplantae; phylum Streptophyta; class Magnoliopsida; order Poales; family Poaceae; genus Triticum; species Triticum timopheevii. Next base: position 119,547,868 of record OY997274.1, read on the forward strand.
ACAAGGTTTTGATCGTCGTCTCTCTACTATAGGTAAGACACTCAGATTTGCCATCCCGTATAGCAAGGCGAATAATAAGAGTAAGTCGGTATGGTGATCAATCCATCCCGCACCCAAATCATTATCTTGTATATGGTTTAGCGAATCTCGCATGCTAACACTCGGTCATTCTCACAAGCATTGCAGAATTTCTCTTGTCAACGAACCAAGTTCGGATAAATCCATTGATTTTGCAAGCCAAACAAACATCTATCGTTCCTTAACAACTCTCAGGTTTTGCGTTGCTCCTATAAAATCGTCGGTGGGTAAAGGCATATCCTCTTCCAAGGGTTTTTCCTTCAGCAAGGGTGTGCTTGCTTCTTGGCAGGTCCTGGGGCCTGTGTGTTATGGCCCATCTCATTACTTGTAAACCTTGAACTCATCCTCTGGGCAACTGATCGTTATTCCAACATTCAACTCCCATCTTCCTAGCATACTCCAAATCCATCCAATTGTAATGTCTTTCTTCCTTCTATTTGTACCAAACTAAGATGTGATTACTCAGACTCATCATGGAATTTCTATTGATCCATATTTCCAACATCATATCTCCTTTATATTCAATAGTAATTCATCTCTTCATCCTCGTGGGATGTCCCACATATCGAGATAAAAACTTTACTTATGAAGTCCATACTCCACTTCGTGGAACATCATTATCCCTTCCAGGGTCAAGCGTCCTTACAGGGGAATATTGGCCATCTCTGCATGGCACTTCTTCAACTGGGAAACGTGAAACACATCATGAACTCCTGACAGTCCTTCGGGTGACTCCAACTTGTTGGCCACTTCTCCCATACGCTCCAAACTCGGTATGGTCCTACAAATCTCGGGACTAACTTTCCCTTAACTCCAAATAGTTTAACTCCTCGCAGAGGGGACACACGAAGGCATGCTCTGTCTCCAATTTCATAGACTACCTCCTTGCATTTTTTTTGAGTCTGCATAACTCTTCTTCCTCGACTGAACTACCTTCAGTCTATCTCGAATCCACTTAACATTCTCTTATGACTCCTTGATCATATTTGGTCCAAACAACTGACGGTCTCCAACTTCATCCCACATCAATGGTGTCTTGCTCCTTCTCCCATACAATGCTTTAAAAGGGGCCATCTTCAAACTGGCTTGGTAACTGTTGTTGTATGAGAACTCCGGGTAAGGTAGATTATCATCACTACTAGATCCATAATCTAGCGCACACGTTCTCAACATGTTCTCCAGAATCTCATTGACTCTCTCGGTCTATCCATGTGTCTGCGGATGAAAGGCTGTACTGAACTCTAGCCTAGTACCCAAAGTGTGGTGCAGCTGATTCCAAAACTTTGAGGTAAATTGTGTTCCTCTATCTGATACGATGGTCCTCGAAACTCCATGCAGACATATGATCCTGGTCAAATATGTCTTCGCCAACTTCGCACTTCTATAGGTGGTTTTCACTGGGATAAAGTGAGCCACATTGGTCAAGTGAATAAACTACTACCCAGATAGAATCATGTCCCGTTCGGGTTCTGGGAAATCCGGTAATGAAATCCATGCCAAGGTTATCCCACTTCCATTCAGGTATCGGCATAGGCTGTAGTAATCCTGCTGGCTTCTGATGCTCTACTTTTACTCTCTCTGGCATACATCACCTATGACTACATACTCCGCAATATCCTTCTTCCTACCAGTCCACCAGAAACACTCCTTCAAATCCAAATACTTCTTGGTGTTTCCAGGGCAAATCGAGTATGGTGAGTCATGAGCCTCTTGAAGTATTTACTTCCTGATCCTTGCATTATTTGGAACATATACACGGTCCTCGAACCATAAGGTGTCGTGCTCATCCTTACGAAAACCTTTGGCCTTTCCTTTGCTCATCCTCTCTTTTACCTCAGCAATCTCTTTGTCATCCTTCTGAGCTTCACGGATCTTTCCCAACAATGTAGACTGAACTTCCATTGCTGCAACAAAACCTTCGGGAACAATCTCCTCCGCTAACTCCTTTGGTAAATCCCCACTTATGAGGGTATTCATCCTGGTGTTCTTTATGGTTGTGTCCTATTTCTCCACAAAGCTTGTATGCACAAGGTTTCTTCACATCCTTTCCATAAGGCTTCAACTTCGGGGACACAAGACGAGACTTTGGAAAAGTCAACTTAAATTCTTCTCAAGTGGTTACTCTTTGCCATCCATTGATGGTTTGGTACATCCTCCACCAAGTTGCAGCACCTCTTTCAAAGCATTGAAGAGCATGTTGGGCCATATCCTTTCCGGCTATAGGGTAATTCTCCATATGATCCTCCATGTTCTGAATCCATTGGTCCATCTCCAATTGACTCATCGGTCCAGAAACTATAAGCTCATCTCCATTCATCCTCTTTGGGGTCCATGGGTTTGGGGTGGGATAAGAGAGGTCGAGAGGGAATACACACAATACAAACAACAGTTTTGAAAAGGCAGATTTTATTGTCGCTGTCGGAAAAACAACAAACAAATGACAACTCATAATCGTCGCATCTAACGTAGGTATATAACAGGGGTTTGGTCTTCTAATGGTCTATAGATCTCAATGTCATCAAACTCTTCAAGTCTTGTTCATGTCTTTGATAGCTTCTTCCGATCATGCTTGTCCTTCTCAAGCTCTTCTGCCAGATCATCTCTATTGACATGAATTGTCTCATGACGTCCTTTAATATTTCTGGAGTTGTGTTCCAAACTTCTGGGTTTCAACATCCTTGGCATGAACCATGTCCTCCTATTCTTCAGCTCCTGACTTTAATCTCCGGTATCTCAAGGTTTTGCTCCTCCAGCTTGGCTACTTTCAGCTTCTGGGTCCTGAGTTCTTCATGAACTGCTTCCTTGTTAAATACGGCTTCTTGCAGGTCCAATCTTAAACTTCTTGATGTAATACTTCAGATCCTAGTGATACACCGGCTAAGGTTAAAACTTCATCTTGCTGATAGATGCTGCATCAGCCTTCTACCATCCAATCTTTCCATGCATCTGCATGCTTAACTCCGTGTGGTGACAATAGCATAGGCAAACGATAACATCGTGAATGTCCATGTTTCTGCTCTTGTCATTTCCATGAGCTATCGTTCCATAGTTGATATCTCCTGTCTTAGGGTTTTCCTTGAAAAAACTTTGAGTTCTAATGCTCCATGTTCCAGTCTTTCTCTGATACACCTTGATCTCAGGTATTGACAGCTTTCATAGTATGCCAAGTTCCATAAGTGTAGCCTTCCTTGGTCATACCAAATCTGGAATTCTTCAGAGCCTTCAAATTCTCCTAGTCTTCAGAGTCTTCAACAGTTGTAGTTTCCATTATCATAACGTATGGTAAAATCTCCTTCATTTCGTAGTGGTCGTGGTTGTCCTGATGTCTTGTACTCCTTGGAGTAGTCTCATCAGTCGAATCTTCGAGGGGTTAAAAGGGGAAAGGGGTATAGTCTCACTAAAAGGGAATATTTGAATAAGCTCAGAAGAGAAGAGAGGTAAAAGATTCTTTTGAAAAGAAAGTTGTAGAGAAAAATCTTTCTATGGGCTTGCCAGTTTCTAGGGTCACGTCCTACAGTCAACATGTGCTCTGATACCATCTTGTAGCGACCCGACCTCAGACGGTCAAGTCTCTGTGCTTAAGTGTCATCCCTGGATCGGTATGCTGACACATACAGTACTCGAGGATTTATAACAGAGGTAAATCACATGTATAAAATAATGTAAATACTATTACCTCAATCCAAAATAGCAGAAGTAACAAGGTTGTGGATTCCCATCAACACCAACGGCAAACTTGAGTGTAGAAATCGTAACCCTAACGTATCACTTACTCGTCGTAAGATCCTGCAACATGAGACGTTGCATCCACAAAGGGTCAGTACATTGACTGTACTGGCAAATTCACACCATAGAGCAATGATGAAAAACGCTATCACTACATGCATATTTGGCTGGTGGAAAAGGCTCTATGGTTACAGTTTTGCGTAAAGCCAATTTTTCCCTACTGCAAAGGAATAAATTTATTTAACTATCATGGTGGTTGTTAAACATTCAGAATGGTTGACAGCATTCTCAATCCCAATTAAAGTACTCATTAACAACCCAACAATATTAATTAAAGTAACATGATGAGATTCACAGGAAAATCCAAGTACTAGATACTCAAGATGTCCATAACCGGGGACACGGCTAATCATGAATAGTTTATACACTCTGCAGAGGTTTGCGCACTTTTCCCCACATGACTCGATCTCCTCCGTTTGGTTTCTCGCACTACATGGTGTTTGAGAAACGGATGACTGAGAGATGGTCTTTTAGAAGCGCTTGCACCTTACGTAGAGGGTAGACCGTACCAACCTACATCCCCTACATCTTCTAGTCTACCCTGTAAGAGTTCGCACGATTTAGTCAACTATGCTAGAGCCCATAATAGCATGTGGCTGCACACGGAAGTTTCTAGTTTGAATAATCTCATGATCCCTTTGAGCCTGGGTGGCGGTCCGAAGAAAAACAGGCAAGTCCTGGAAACCCAGGTGCCTAGACAGGCAAGTCCTGGAGTAACCAGGTGCCTCAATCCACCCAGATGTGTGTTTAAGTTGCCACCTTAAATAAACCATTAATTAACAATCTCACATCTGTCATGGAAATTCACTCACCCAATCCACGTCTACTAGCATAGCATGGCATAATAACCAAATGTAGAAGTAACTCCCAAGTGTTTGAAAATAAAACAGGTAATAGGTGCTACCTCAACCTACTTCCCAAAACCCACAATTTAATTCAGATCCTAATCATGCAATTGTTTGGAGGATTGAACTAATGCATAAAACTGGGTATGAGAAATGGTATGATCAAAGTGTGAACTTGCCTGCAATGTTGATGAAGGTCATTCGCACTCAAAACTCTTAATAGTTCTACTCGTCACAGTCCGGTCAATCTATCGTGAGCAAGCAATGGTAACCACACATAAGCAATCATTCAAAAGATCGGAAAGAACGAAGAAGACGATTCGGAAAACATCAAAACCAAGCAAATAACTCTTGCAACATAAAACAATTTCTAAAAGTACCAAAATTATGTGAATTTGGCCTTATCAGAAAGTCTATGTCAAGAGCTTCGCTTTGTGAAAAGAATCAACTCAAACGGAGCTACGAAACTCAAGTTACGATCAAACGAAGTTCAAATACAAATCTGATCTAGTTCAAATTTTAAACTTTAAAAAACATGTTTAAGTTGTTTTACTTGATAGAGGGGATCATAACGAAGAAGTGGGCGTTGGTTTCGTTGGATTTAGATAAACGGACAAAAAATTGTGATCGTTTGAAAAACAGGGGCCAATCTGTAAATAAAAATATTCACGGACGGGTCCCTGGCCAAAATCTATTAATAAAAGAAAACTCTACCGAGCGAACGCTCGCTAACCGAACCTAACGAATGAAAATCGTTCGCTACCGAACCTAACTAATGTACGTTCGCAAAATAACAAAACCTAATTTAATAAAACGAAAAAAAAACAAAATGAAGGAAAACCGGGGTGGTTAAATCAGTTTATACCAGTTCGGGCGAATAAACCGGCGGCGGCGGCGGTTCCCGGCGAAGTGGTGCGGCGAGGCGGAGCGACGCGGCGGCGGCGGCTCGGATCCGGCCGGGGCGGCGGCTCCGGTCGTCCAGGAGGGCGGCGAAAGGCATGGGGAGGGGCGGCGTAGAGTGGCGGTTGCGGGAGTGGCGTCGGTGGCGGTCGACGACGACGAGGGTGGCGGCTGCGGCTTCCGATGGCGGCGGCTGTGAGATGCGGGAGGAGGCGACGGCGCCAGCAGAGAGAGAGAGGGCGGCGGCGCCGGCGCATTTATAGGAGGCGGGGCGTCGGATGCGTGGAGGAGGGGGCAAGGCGAGGCGGCGCGAGGAGTCCGGGGCGGGGACGGCGGCCATGGCGGCGCGGCGGCGTGCGGCGGGCGGAGTCCCGCTCGGGAGGACGGGGCGCACGGGCGTCGGGCTGGGCCTTGGCCTGGCCGGTTGGCTGGGCCGGCCCAGTCGGGGAGAAGGTTTTTTTTATTTTTATTTTTATTTTAAAGAAACCATTTTTTCTCAGTCAAACAAAAATAATAAAAACAAATCAAATAAAAAATATTATACAGGCATATAATATATCAAAACTTTCAGAAAAAGATTTCCTACAAGCTGAACATTATTCAAGAGTCAAATAAAATACACACAAATTCAAATAAAGCAAAGAGTGCTTCTGCTCTAGAAAAAATCCAGTAAAAATCATTTTAAAAATACCAAAATTAATTCAAATGTATTTCTCTCCAATTTTATGATGTCGGGAATCATGTTACCCTAATTTCTGTATATTTTATTTTTGGAGAAAAATAATTTGAATAAAACCCAAATAACTCCAAATTGAAAATAAATTCAAAAGAACTTTGAATTTAATTGTTTGAAACTCCCAACTCATATTTCATATGTTTTGAAGAAGTCATTTAATATAACATTCAACTTTCAATAAGTTTCGAATTTCACTCAATCAATCACACAACAATCAAACAAACAATCAATCTATCTATTTAATATAACATTTCAAAATTTAGAATTTTGGGATGTTACAATCTCTCTGGACCTATACGCGTTCATCGTCTCTCAGGCATCTCTCGTGCTACCTGTATGTCGACAATGATCTTTTATCTTCGTAACACCACCTTCATCACTCTATCTCTCTCTAAGTATATCTCGCTCCCTGCTATGTGTCTCTCGCTATGATTCTCCATGTGGAATCTCTTTCTCTCACACAAACACAAAACTTTGTCTCCCGGGGTCTCATTTCTCTCAACTATTCCCATGTGTGCCACTCGCACACCCCTCATACAGAGATGTCTTTCGCTCCTTAGACATGAGAACCTACGACTCTTCCTCTTCAATATCTCTTTCTCACACACAAACACAAACTCTGTCTCCCAGGGTCTCATATTTCTCCATTGTTCTCTTGTATGTCGCTCAAACACACTTTCTCTCCCTAGAGATATCTTGTGTTCCCTCATATGTCTCTCTAGCTATCACTCTCGTTGTGAAATATCTTTCTCCCCCGCAGACACAAAACTCCGTCTCTCTGGATCTCATTTCTCTCTGATATTTGTTTGTATGTGACTCACATGCACCCTCTCTCTATATCTCTCACATCCACACACATAACCCAGCCTTCTGATCCACTCGACTCCTATCTCTAACGCACACTAGCTAGCATCTTTATCTTTCTATTTATCTGTTTCTCCATCAACCTTCTTTCTCGCCCTCACTCTTGATTCCTATCACGCACACTACATATGTTTCTCTCTACATGCAGTCAAGTTCCCTCTCACACACATATATAACTTCAACCTTTGAACCACCCGACAGTCATCTCCAACACCCAAACTAACGGATGTCCCTCTAGCTAGCATCTCCATCTCTGTATCTATCTGTAGTTTCTCCGTCAACATTTCTTTCTCGCACGGAGTCTTGCTTCCTATCACCCACACTATATATGTCTCTCCATACATATGCATTTATAGGTTGATCGCTTTTGCACAATCGTTGCGCCTCACCCCCTCTGCTCGCCATAGATGCATGCTCCAGCCCACGCCACTATCTCTTAAAGACAAAAACACATGCTCAATTGTCGGGCCTTCTTCCCTGCATTCTCACATGCATGCATATTGTCATACCGACCCGCCTCTCCCATGTTGTTGATCTTATGACTTATGTCTTCTTTCTTTTATCTCGATCATGCGCGCGCGCACACACATCCCACGTATACATGTATACCTCTCACACATGCACGTTCAAGGTCTCTATGTCTCCATACGTAGTTAATTACCCTCAATCCTAACACCACATTGAATCGTTCTCCTCTTTTGTGCACATAACTTCCGCCTGGATGGGCAAAACACACACTCACACTTAACAATCTCCTTCTAGCTACCCCTCCCCCCCCCCCCCGCTGTTGGTGTAACCGGCGGGATCTCGGGTAGGGGGTCCCAATCTGTGCGTCTAGGCTGATGGTAACATGAAGCAAGGGACACAATGTTTACCCAGGTTCGGGCCCTCTCGATGGAGGTAAAACCCTACTTCCTGCTTGATAATATTGAAGATATGAGTAGTACAAGAGTAGATCTACCACGAGATCGTAGAGGCTAAACCCTAAGAGCTAGCCTATGATGGTATGATTGTAATTATGATCGGCCTTCTAAGGACCAACTTCTCCGGTTTATATAGACACCGGAGAGGGCTAGGGTTTACATGGAGTCAGTTACAAGGAAGGAAACACAATATCCGGATCGCCAAGCTTGTCTTCCACGCAAAGGAGAGTCCCATCCGGACATGGGCCGAAGTCTTGAGTCTTGTATCTTCACGCTTCAATAGTCCGGATGATGTATACAGTCCGGCTGTCCAGATACCCCCTAATCCAGGACTCCCTCAGTAGCCCCTGAACCAGGCTTCAATGACGATGAGTCCGGCGCGCAGCCTTGTCTTTGGCATTGCAAGGCGGGTTCCTTCTCTAAATACTCCAAAGTAGCTATTGAACACTCAAACCGTGTTCGGATCTGTAAGATGATATTCACATACCATTGTAGGGAACATAGCATAAATCTGATCTACTGGCAATCTTCGTACGTCATGCCCTTGCATCGTGGCCTGGTCCAACATGAACCGGCATTTCTTGCCCCACCTCGACTCGCGTTGTGAGGAGGTTTTATTGGCACATCCTGTCAAAGCAGAGATCGTGTTCCCCTTATTACGGGATCTTCCATCAATATGGGCGTTCGTAACCCCACGACGACTGTTGGTATGACTCCATGTATTTTTGGATAAGTCTCAAGCGGTCACGCTGAGGACTCTTGATATTCACCCCCGTTATAAAGGGGTCGAGGCCTATGCCTTTTTTCCACCTTCCTCGCGCCTTCTCGCACCTCGAGTTCTAACACCCGAGACCTAAGCTCCAACACTCCAGATCCTCCAATATGTCCGGATCCAACCCTCAAGGCCGGTGGGTGGCCTCCTCGATTCAAAAGGAAGATATTGCGAAGCTTAGGAAGGTCGGATATCTGACCGCCGACATCCAGCACAGGCTTCCTGCTCCAGGGCAGGTCATCCCTACACCGGAGCCCAATGAGTGCGTCGTGTTTGTTCCTCACTTCCTCCGCGGCTTGGGCCTCACCCTCGATCCTTTTGTGAGGGGGCTCATGTTTTATTATGGGTTGGATTTTCATGATCTAGCTCCGGACGCCATCCTCTATATCTCGTCATTCATTATAGTGTGTGAGGCCTTCCTCCATGTCACCCCACACTTCGGCTTATGGCTCAAGACCTTCAATGTGAAGCCGAAGATGATCGAGGGGCGACATGTAGAGTGCTGAGGTGCCGTAATAAGCAGCAACGCCGATGCTCCATGGCCAGAGGGTTCTTTCCCAAAAGTATCCGATGTATGGTAACGGAGGTGGTTTTATGTCACGGCTCCCAGAGGTACAAAGTGGGTGGCTGCCCCCGAGTTCCGCTCGGGACCTCCGGCACAACTAGCATCTTGGACTGACATAGGATGGAATTGGGGGCCCGCTGGCGATGTACCAGTACTGCAGAGCTGCATTCGAGAGCTTCTTGAGAGGGGCACTAACCTTGTCAGCATAATGCAAGTGATGTTAATCCGACGGATGTTGTCGTGCCAACGCCGGCCCCTCCGGATGTGTGAGTTCAATCCAGAGGGTCCGCGGACTGTTAAGCACTTCTTCGGCTTGAAACTTGAAGGGATGTGCAAATTATTCTTTGGACCAAAGGTAGAGTGTCCGGACACCACCGAGGATGCGGGCCTAAGCTGCAATCGCCTAGATACCCAAGTAAGTAACCTTGATACCGGACACCTCGTTTTGTATTTGTCATAATTGTTTATTCTGAAAATCATCCCTGGCCAGGAATGGCTCAGCAAGGTGGAGAGAATCAGGTGTCCGGCGCCACTTCCCGAAGGCTCGCCCGGTCCCACCATGGCCAAGATGCTTGACCGGGTACTCAGCAGAATGCCTTCAGGGAAAGATAAGGGGAAGAAAGAAGAAACCGAACTCCACACGCTACGCATCCGAATCGGGGGAATTGTTATCTCCCCTAAGGAGGATAGTCGGGAAAGGGAGGCTAAGGCCTCCTTCCTGCGCGGGAAGAAGAGGGCTGCCTCCGAAGACTTGGAGACGGAGATGCCCAAACCAGGGAAAAGGGTATCCCCAGGGGGCTCTGCCCCAACGGGCACCCTCACCGCGTCGTGCCCTCCAACGGGCCAGCCCTCCATCGAGCTGTAAGTTAATTGTTAATTCGAAGGTACTGTGTTTCTCCTAGATCAATAACCAAGATTCATCTTTTGTAGTCCGGCTAGCAGCTCTTCTCAACAGAGTTCGTCATCGGGGGATCTTCCTCCGGAGATGATGGAGAGCGAGACTCCACCCACCTCTCCGACTCATGAAGCGGGCGACACCAAGGTGTCATCACGGAGGAGTCCGGATCTGCCGAAGCCGGAAGCCAATGCGTCAGCCACCCTGAGCCCGGAGCGTTTGGCTCCCACGAGGGGCGATGGGAAGGGTCCGGCACAGTTCAATGTCCGACCGGACGTACTGACGGGCCTACTGGAGCGAGCTGCGCTCTCGGAGGAGCACCGCTCATTAATGAGCGCGGTGCTCAAGAAGATTTCATCCGCTACAAGCGGTTTGAATGAAGCCTTTACAAGCCTGCTCAGAGGCTTTGAGGTATGTAGTGAAGAATACACTATTTTTTGGCTGTGAGGCACGCGCTGGGGGTGCTCCATATAGATAGTATCCCCTGAGACTCTGGTTGCCCGCCCTAGGCGGCAAACAGGGGATCATAAATCAATGATTGCGCTGTAAATACGTGCAGGTACCCGTGGGTCCGGCCATCGACCAGTCCGTTGAAGTTGCCGAACTAACGAGGCAGATTGGATCGATTGATGCCGATATCACGCTGGTAAACGAGCGGCTAGACAAATCACAAGGTATGTGCTCTGCCTTCCATTGTATAGGGAAAATATGAAGGCAGCATGATATTAATGTAATATGTTTGGACTGCAGATGGTGCTGGTGTTGTTGAGGCCCTGAGGGCGGAACTTGCCTAGGCCAAGGAGCAAGCTCGGGTGAGCAATGCGGCTGCCCTAAAAGCGGCCGAAGAGTTGAGAGCCGAACAGGCTGCTCGTCACCGAAGCGAGGAAAAAATAGCCGAAATGGCTGTGGAGTTAAAAAATGCCGCTGACCCGTATGAGCTCCTTAAAAAGGAGCATAAGGATAGTTCGACCGACCTGAACAAGGCACTTAATGCCACCAAGGAAATATGGACTGAGCTCAGGGGTGCACGGGAGGAATTCAACAGGCCGGTAAAATCATGGCTGGGGGCTCCTACTTGCTGCGGACGAAGTTTTTTGATCCGAAGTACGCTCCCCTGGATGGACGCTGGAGTCCTGCGGACTGATGTCTACTACACAACCTTCTTCTTGTAGACGTTGTTCGGCCTGCAAGTGCACAGGTTTGTAGGACAGTAGCAAATTTCCCTCAAGGTTTATCAATCCGTAGGAGGCGTAGGATGAAGATGGTCTGTCTCAAACACCCTGCAACCAAATAACAAAGAGTCTCTTGTGTCCCCAACACACCCATACAATGGTAAATTGTATAGGTGCACTAGTTCGGCGAAGAGATGGTGATACAAGTGCAAAATAGATAGTAGATATAGGTTTTTGTAATCTGAAAATATAAAAGCAGCAAGGTAACTAATGATAAAAGTGAGCGTAAACGGTATTGCAATGATAGGAAACAAGGCATACGGTTCATAATTTCACTAGTGCAAGTTCTCTCAACGATAATAACATAGATAGATCATATAACAAGCCCTCAACATGCAACAAAGAGTCACTCCAAAGCCACTAATAGCAGAGAACAAAGGTAGAGATTATGGTAGGGTACGAAACCACCTCAAAGTTATTCTTTCGGATCAATCTATAAAAGAGTTCTTACTAGAATAACACCTTAAGATACAAATCAACCAAAACCCTAATGTCACCTAGATACTCCATTGTCACCTCAAGTATCCGTGGGCATGATTATACGATATGCATCACACAATCTCAGATTCATCCAACAAACATAAAAGTACTTGAAACAGTGCCCCAACGTTTCTATCGGAGAGTCAAGAACGTGTGCCAACCCCTATGCATAGGTTCCCAATGTCACGAAACCTGCAAGTTGATCACCAAAACATACATCAAGTGGCACATGATATCCCATTGTCACCACAGATAATCACGACAAGACATACATCAAGGGTTCTCATAAAAGACTCAATCCGATAAGATAACTTCAAAGGGGAAACTCAATTCATCACAAGAGAGTAGAGGGGGAGAAACATCATAAGATCCAACTACAATAGCAAAGCTCGGGATACATCAAGATCGTGCCATAGAGGGAACACGAGAGAGAGAGAGAGATCAAACACATAGCTACTGGTACATACCCTCAGCCCCGAGGGTGGACTACTCCCTCCTCGTCATGGATAGCGTCGAGATGATGAAGATGGCCACCGGTGATGGGTTCCCTCTCCGGCAGGGTGCCGGAACGGGCTCCCGAGAGGTTTTTGGTGGCTACAAAGGCTTGCGGCGGCGGAACTCCCGATCTATCTTCTGTTCTGGAAGTTTTAGGGTACGAGAGTATATATGGGTGCAGGGGGTACGTCGGAGGACTGAAGGGGGGCCATGAGGCAGGGTGGCGCACCCCAGGGGGGTGGGCGTGCCCCCCACCCTCGTGGGCCATGAGGCAGGGGGGCGTGCCCCAGGGGGGTGGGCGTGCCCCCCACAGTACCTGACGTGCACTCCAAGCCCATCCGGCAGGTTTTCTTCCAAAAATAACTTCTCCAGTTGATTTCGTTCCGTTTTGACTCCGTCTGATATTCCTTTTCCTCGAAACACTGAAATAGGCATAAAACAGCAAATCTGGGCTGGGCCTCCGGTTAATAGGTTAGTCCCAAAAATAATATAAAAGTGGATAATAAAGCCCAATATTGCCCAAAACAGTATATAAAGTAGCATGAAGCAATCAAAAATTATAGATACGTTGGAGACGTATCACGGACGCCTATGCGGATTTGGCGAAGAGTACAGCAGACGCTGCCAAGTTCTTCGAGGATCAGGGTGATAAGGAAGTGGAGAAGCTTTTCTGGTCGCAATTCAATGCTCCCACTCACCCGCTGCCGTTAAGTGACAAGATGGCTGTTGTAGCGGAGCTTCACAGGCTGTCCGGGCTTGCAATGCAGTCTGTAATAGACCATCTTTGGCTGAAGGGGCCTAAGCCGGACAGTTACTTTGGTTTGGTACACCAATTCCTTGGGGCGTGCCTCGGATCGATGCCATGAGAAGGTCGGCGTGCATAGAGGGTGCGCGAATGGCCCTTGCCCGCGTTAAATCCTATTGGACGGAAATGGAGGCCACCATTATAGCGACCAAGGATCCGGCGGGGGGCCAATATCCGGCTGATCACTACTTGGCCCAGGTCATAGAAGGTGCCCGCCTAATAGAGGCGCAGTGCTCGAAGAATGTCTTGTTCGAGTGATGAATCGAATCATTGTAAAAATAATGTTTATTTTGATTATGAGGCTATATTTATATTGTTTGCCTGAAAATGTGATTATGTCCCATGTGCGGCCAGAATATTATTCTGTTACCCTTTTTGAACTGACGGATTCAGGTGGTTGTACTGATGTTTTCGAAGCGGTTAAACTGATACTTTCACTTGTGTTTAACAGATCGTCTTCTTTAGTTCAAAAACTTTTTGTAGTTTTTTTGTCGGAACGGGGCATGTAATATATCGTTGGAAAGCTCTTGGCAACCATATTTCAAGTATATTGAACGTTTTTGCAAAATCATTATGGTTTAAGAGCAGTTTTGAAAAAACTGTTTTTTTCAAAACCGAAAACGTGAATCGTATTTTGGACTCAATTTTCAAACGGTGTGTCGGAATTGAGGAAATAAGATAGCGTTGGAAAGCTGGTGAAAATCCGCATCTTCCATATATGTATTGTTTTTTCTAATTCTATATGATTTAAAAGTAATTTGAAAAACGGTGAAATTTTGGGCGGAACGTATTTTCGCGATTTTTTGCAAACGGTTTGTCGGATTGACGCAAGTGATACGGCGTTGGAAAGCTATGGAAAATGCACAACTTTTACGTATAGAAAGTTTTTTCTAATTCCTTGCTGTTTAAATATAAATTCAAATACGGTTAAAATTGGTTTCGAACGCGGTTTTTTAAAAAGTTTGTCGAAATGGGGCAAATAATATACCGTTGGATAGCTATCGAAAATGCGAAACTTAGTCATGTTGGACGTTTTCTTTACTTCGCAACCGTTTAAGAGTAATTGCGAATACGGCATGATGGATCTTGTTGTTTTCTCGTCTGAAAAAGAAGAGTAGTCGTACTGATATACGTGTGTGTTTGTACTGAGCTATTTTTTTGTACAGTAGTTTTGAATGGTTCCAAGAAAAGTATACTTGTACTGAAGTTTACACGGGTTTGTACTAAGCGTGTTTTCACTAACTAGATTTTGCTCTATTTTTTGGGTATTTTTTTCTCGTAAGTTTTCAACAGTGTACTGTATCCTAGCCACGAACTTGCATGATTTTTATTGTTGAACTGAATGTTATTTTTTTGCCAAATTTTTTGCTTGTTTCTTTTTTTAAGTCAATTTTTTTGCAACGATTGTTCTAGATTTCTCTTGTTTTCCAACTTGAACTTTTTACCATTTTAAACTTTTACCAACTTGAATTATCATGTGTGGATGAGCACTTGAACTTGTAGAATTTAAAATTTTCTGTTTTAGTTCTTATTTGTTTTCTTGTCTGAACTTATGGTACCAATATCACTGAACCTGCGTGGTTTCTGTAGCTAAACTAAAATCCATGTTGTCCGTGAAAACCAGGAAAATTGCATCTACTCAGTGGGCCATGATGCAAGCATCGCCGCCGGCAATACTTGGCGCACCAGAGAACCCGCACTGCTGGATTTCTCGAGAGAGAACTGAGGGCAGCACATCCCATGCCTTTTTTCTACAGGAGCTACACTTGGTTTACCAACACACACACACACACACACACACACACACACACAAAATTGAGAACAAGTTGGCACACGACCTGATAACAAGAGCACACATGAACTGAAAAACAAGAGATACCTGTACTCCGGTGGACTGACGGCTCCGTCGAGGTGGAGCTGATGGAAGCAGGGATGCGGTCGGCCGGCGTGCGTGGGAGGGAGCGGCTGGAGCGTCGGGAGGAAGGCGGCCAGAGCGTGGGGAGGAAGGTGGACGGAGCGCCACGAGGAAGGCAACGGGAGAGTGCGGGGGAGGAAGTTGGCTGGCGAGCAGCCTAGCTCCGGCGAGCAAGACTCATAGGTCCTCCTCAGCCTTGGATCTCGGCGGTCGGCCATGGCGGTGTAGGGGTGGTGGTGCACTGGTGCGCAGGTCGTCGGGTGAGGCGGCGCACGGGATATAGACAGGGAGGGATGCGCGCCGCGGACAGCGAGGGAAGCAGGCCGGCGGATGGAGGCGGGTCATCGGCAGGAGGCAAGTTGGGGGCGGGGGGCGGCGCGCTGGGCGGAGGTGGGTTCGGGCGGCGGCAGGAGGAAGAAAACGGACACGCCTCTATATAGGGCGCGAGGGTAACAGAATAATATTCTGTTACCGGTAATAGAATAGTCCAGCCCTATATATATATATATATATGTATATATGTATATATATATATATATATATATATATATATATATATATATATATATATATATATATATATAAAGTTAGCAGTCGTTGGCTTCAGGCCCCACGCATACAATGCGGGGGTGTTCACGAAAAATATGCTTAATCACACTTGGCCCAATGTCTTGGTCCATTAAGGAGGTGATCGCACGTCGAACTAGGCAACCAGACTATATAGCTGTAACACTTTCGCTTAGCCATGGGAGTCTAACGGTGGGGCTACTATGTAGCCCCTGGTACCTTCGCGTGCATCCGAATATGGGAGCGAATGTACATGGCCGGGAAATGGCCCTTCGTTAATGCGGAGGAATCCTAAAGATTTAGGTGAGTCTTCGAGTGGTTGAACAGTCTCTCGCTGCATCATGACAGTCAGTTTTCGGCTTTCTCTATTGAGGTGCTCATCCGAAATAACCAGGGTACAATCATAGTAGTTCTCCTTTGGCCACCTTAGCCGATAATAACGGAACGTAAGGCGGCAAACCCAGGAGCCGGGCAAACCCAACATTTGACCAAAGACATGATTTAGAGCTGATGCATATAAGGCCAAACTCGTGACGCCGAACACTCCCGAAGGTATTCGGACTTTATAACAGACGATGGGCTCAAGAATGCCCATTCATTATAAACCCTGTGTTTCCAGGTACGTGCGTTAATCTATCGTGGCGAACTGCCAATAACGACAGTATCCTCCAAGGGTATGGAACCCATGGGATGGTTAAACAACAAGAGGCAATAGAAAAGGTTTACACAGGGGCTTAATCTGAAAAGAAACCTGTTGAGCGGGGCCCTGCTGCACGTCTGCGCCTTTGTCTCCGTTGTGCCGTATCCTGGAAGGGTATCGCGCGAACGTTGTCTGTGAAAAAGAGAACTCATAGGAGAGTAAAACGTAAGTATGCGATGGATAATAAGAGTGTAAGATGTTGGCCTGCCAATAAGGTTGAGCCAAGTGTGGGACTGTATTAAATATTTATAGCCCCTAGTGTCCACTATGGGATTACATATACGGTGCCCTGATTCAATTTTATCCGGGCGACCGGACTCGTCTAACCGTGTCTGTGGTCTTAATGACCTGTCATGTTTTCTAACATTGGAGGCCGCTTATAGTCCGGCCGCTAGGGCCGTCGCGTGTTCCTCTGCGCCTGAAGAGCGCTCTGTGATTCCGTTAACGATGATGATTTCACATGGACCGGGCATCCTGAGTATAAGGTAGCCATAGTGCGGTAATACGTTGAAGCGGGCGAAGGCCGTTCTTCCAAGCAATGCATGATAGCCGCTTTGGAAGGGTGCGATGGTGAAGAGTAGTTCTTCACTTCGGGAATTGCCTGTGGAGCCAAATGTTACATCTAGTACGACGGAGCCCCTGCCGTAGGCTCCAACGCCTGGTATCACCCCTTCAAAGGCGGTGTTGCTTTGGCTAATTCTGGATGGGTTTATCCCCATCCTGCGGACAGTGTCCTCATATATTAAATTGAGACTACTGCCACCATCCATGAGGACACGGGTGAGACGGTATCCGTCGATTATTGGATCAAGCACCAAGGCCTTTGATCCTCCATGCTGAATACTAGTTCGGCCGTCCAAGTGATCGAAGGTGATCGGATAAGACAACCAGTAGTTAGGTGTGGGTACGATGGGCTCTATATCACGCGCGTCTCTATGCGCGCGTTCGTGCCTTCTCATGGATGTGCGAGTCGCATGGATCATGTTCACTATTTTAACCTCTGGGGGGAATTTTTTCTGTCCCCCAGTGTTCGGCTGCCGAGGTTCATCCTCGTCTTCACTTGGTGTTTCCCTTCCCTTATGTTCGACATTTAATTTGTCGGCCTGGTTGAATACGCAGCACTCTCTGTGCGTGTGGTTCGCAGGTTTGTCAGGGGTGCCATGAATTTGGCACAGTCTGTCTAGGACTTTATTCAGACCGGACGGTTCCTCTTTACTGCCTTTAAATGGCTTCTTTTGCTGATCAGGTCGAGAGCCCCTGAATCCGGCATTAACCGTTGTGTTATCCGGGCTCTCTTCCTTGTTTTGGCGTTTGTTCTTATTATGCCGTGGCTTCCTGTTGCCATCCCTTATTTCGGATGTGCTGGGGTCGCTGGTGCCTTTACGGGCTAGCCAGCTATCTTCACCCGTGCAAAAGAGGGTCATAAGGCTTGTTAGGGCCGCCATTGTCCTTGGCTTTTCTTGTCCGAGGTGTCTGGCGAGCCACTCGTCTCGGATGCTGTGTTTGAATGCTGTTAAGGCTTCGGCGTCCGGACAATCGACAATTTGATTCTTCTTAGTGAGGAATCTGTTCCAAAGCTTGCAGGAGGACTCTCCGGGCTGTTGGATTATGTGGCTTAAGTCGTCCGCATCTGGAGGCCGGACATAAGTCCCTTGAAAATTGGCCCTGAAAGCGTCCTTGAGTTCCTCCCAACTCCCAATTGAGTTTTCAGGGAGGCTTTTCAACCAGTGTCGAGCTGGTCCCATCAATTTTAGGGGAAGGTATTTGATGGCGTGGAGGTCATCCCCACGAGCCATGTGAATATGTAGGATAAAATCCTCGATCCAGACCCCTGGGTCTGTCATTCCGTCATATGCCTCTATGTTCATAGATTTAAAGCCCTGTGGGAATTCATGGTCCAGTACTTGTTCGGTAAAGCACAGGGGGTGAGCAGCCCCTCTGTATCTGGACGTGCTGTGGCATGCCGTCTTTTGTTGTTGTGTCTGGTGTTTATTCCGGACTGGTATTTGATTAGCATAATCGTTTTGGTGACCACAGTCCCTCGCCGGGGTGTGTCCATTAGATCCGTACATGGACCTAGCTACGCCAGCTTTCTTATCCAGGTATTCACGTAGATCGTGTGCAACGTCGGTAGCCACTTTGTTGCGGTTATGAAGTGGTACGTCTTGCCTCCTAGTCGTGTTACTCTTTGGTGGAGCGGCCTCGTCGTCGAATTCTGGTAGTAGCTTGCGTTTTGGATAGCTCTTTGTATGGCGATCGTCGCCGTATCTTTCTTTAGTGTCTAGCACTTTATTCCATCTGCGATTGAGCGTTTCCTGTGCGGCTTTGAGCCGTTGCTTCTGCTGCTTCAGATTTCTTGCTGTGGCCATAAGCTTTCTGTGGAGGTTATCTTGTTCCACGCATTCTTTCGGAATGATGAATGCATCATCGTTCAGACTGTGTTCTTGTCCTGGGTGGTTTGATGAACTCGCCCCTCTGGATCATTGTGATCGGGCATCTGCTCCGAGCTTGGTTCGGCGTGACCTGGCTCGTCTTGCTCCATCGCTGGGTCCTCATGGTCATTATTGCCTCTGGAGTTTACTGGTATGTCAATGTCGACATTTTGGGAATGGGGGTACCCAGACTTGCCTGCCTGCGGCCTGCGGCGTGGCTCAAGGAGTGGCCCAGTACGGCCCATTTACAGCAACACATGCTTAGGACCCTCGCAAGGGGCCAAGCCTCGCGGGGCGGACGACAGGAGGCTTCCTCAGGAACGACCTCGTCAGCTTGGCTCGCGAGGAGGCGGAGAGATCAAGGCGGGGTACCTCACGAGGTGCCCGTGACGCAAGCCATGACGACCAAGGCCAGGCGGGCGCCGGCCTGCGCAGAGTCCTTGTTTCCCCTTTGGTGCAAAGGGGGCAAGCGCAGGCAAGGGTATCAAGCAAAGGCAACCATTTCGGTGCAACATGTCCAAGACCAGTAGGGCGGCAGAACGGAGGTCATCGTGGAGCCCAAGCCAGTGTCATCGTCAGGGTCTTTGGCAGGCGACGACCAACTTTAGTCAGGATAAGTGTACTAGATGTTCCCTTTCAAAATGGCCAATTGTTGGTGCCCTTCCCGCTCAATATTTGGGAAGAGGCCCGGGGCCTTCGCCTATGAATAGGACTAGCCACCCACAGGGTAGAGGGGAGAGATCTGATCAGATCCGCACCCAGGACACAAAGAGAGAGAGAGAGGCGACTGAACCCCCCCTAGCAGTTCATCGCACCAATCAAGAATAGACCCTCGCGAGGCTGTTCTTCCCTTGTACTGTTCCTCATCAGCCTTAGAGGCAATCCACACACCACAAACTGGAGTAGGGTATTGCACCACAATGGTGGCCTGAACCAGTATAAATCTTGTGTCCCTAGTGTTGTTCTTCGTGTAGTTTAGATCCCAGTGAGGCGGTGAAACATGGGTAGGCTGATGGTGTGATCTCCGCGCGCACCCCAGTGTTTGAACCTCAAGGGTCTGCCGGAACCCGAAATCCGACATTTGGCGCGCCAGGTAGGGGTGTGCCGGAGTCTGCTCTCCTTCGCCTCGTGTTTCGCCGCCCGTCGCCTCATCATCATCATGTCCGGCGACCCCACGGGCAACCCAGATCCCTGGGCGGCCTGGCCCGCCCACGCAGAGCCGCTTGCCCAGGGCGACCTCAACCCCGTGCCCCAGGCAGCCCGCGGTTCGCAGGGCGCTGCGGGCTGCAGGCGACGCGGTCAGGCTACACCAGCCCTCACGCCGCGGAAGGTGCGGTCGGCAGCGAGGGCCTCGAGCCACGCCGCGGCCACGGCTCCGTACTCACGGTGAGAGCAGGTGAACTCAAGGGCCACGCTCACGGTAGCTCGAGAACTACTGCAATGCAGGCTGCTAGAGGGCGGCCGCGACATACTACTGGAGCGGGTGGCAGAGCTCCTGGGTTCCGCCACCTCGGGGGCTCCCCCTTCTACACCCAACTGCCGCCACAGGCCCAAGGAGGACCGCACGGAGGCCCCACACGCACCGGCGTAGCTCCCAACGGATTCCAGGGCCACTCCAACGCCAACCAGGCCCTCAGCGCCTGGCCACCGACGGTGCCGCCTCTGCCTCCGACCTTTGAAGGGGGATCCACTACAGCCCACGGGCCCGGTGAGCTGCCACGCTACCACTCCTAGGTTGGCATCGTGAGCGGAACTGCGTGGCACATGGGGCACTACGGCGAGGCATTCGGGGCGGCGGCCCCGGAGGCATATGTGCCACACATGATGGATCAAGCACACGCGCAGGAGGAAGACCATGGCCAGTTCCTCAGCCCAGGCTGGGGAGAAGAAGCACCCGAGGCTGAGCTCTTTCAGGAGCCAAGGGAAGGCCCCGTCGACCGCGCTGGAGGCAGTGACTATCGGGTACCGCTAATCCCTCAGGAACAGGCATACGCTAACCATGGATCGCAGGAGGTATGGGTCGTCGCAGCGGGTGGCTGCCCCAATCCAGCAGCTCCCCACCCCTCAGGAGGAGGGCACCGGGGGCTAGAGGAGAGGGGCCGAGATCCGGCCTCGCCCACACGGCGCTCGGAGCAAGGTGCCCTCAGGAGGTAGGCCATCTGCCGTGGAGGTGCCCCGGGGCCTACCCCAGGCAGAGGACCCGTGGTCGTCGGGGGAACCGCTGGCGACCGCTCTATCCCATCGGCGGCGTCCTCAGTCTCCGGCCGTCGTTGGTGGCAATAGAGTGTGGTGCAAGGCGGGGCCCTCGTCTGGCCATATGAAGCAAGGCCGGTACCTGTGAAGAAGGCCCAGTGCCTGTGAAGCTTGCTGCCCCGTGACACTCTCACGTAATAATGAGTGGGGTTGTACACGCCCCAGAGTCTCCAGAGAGCCGCTCTCGGGCCTCGGGGGCTCCCGCCCACGCCCAGTGGCAGCACTTAGCTCCGCGCTGGTGAGAAGACATCAAAGACTAGACTAGGTGCCGGACGCGGCTTTTTCTGCTTTCCCCTTGGTTGTTGCTCTTCCCTGTTTGGATTTAAGTTGGAATTGAGCTTAAAACTTGCGTGTGTCCGGGGAAGGGGTGTTTAGTCTCGTTCGAGCAATCTCTTGTGTTCCAGTTGCTGCTTTGCGTCCGTCCGATCTTCAGCTGCCTCCCCTCGCGAGCCCCTCACGAGCTGGGCCAGGCCCAACATGAACGTAGCCCAGACTGCCATCGGCACGCCCTCTCAGGAGAATCTACTTGCAGGTTCAATAGGCTTGTTCAGGGGACACTCAGGACGCCACGACCGTCCGTGGGCTGGCTCAAGGCCCACGCGGGTCAAAGGTAAACAAGCCAGTCGGCTTGCCATGAACCAGTCGCCCGTCGCAGGCACATGGGTGATGTCATGTATACATATACGCTAACAGCAAGTTTTTACACGAGGAGATCCCCCTCCCAAAATGCTCTTACAATCTCCTGGGCCAAGCCCGAACTCTCTCTGCGTAGGGTAAAAGCAGGAACGGCACATGGTCAATCGGATAAATCCCCCAATGCATCCCCGGGGACACCTCCGGAGCCGCTGCTGGCGTCGCTCGCTTCGCCATCGCCTCCTACGTCGCCACCGACAGCACCTGGGTCATTCATCACTCCGCCCTCACCAGCGCTCGGGCCATTCACCACACCGCCCTCGTCGGCGGCTACGACCACGCCGTCGTCGTCAGTGGTGAAGGCTCGAACCAGGGCGTCCACGTTGTCTTCCACCCAGCTCGCCAGATTGTACTGGATGGCCATGGGCACCGTTGCGATGGCAACGTCAAAGTCAAAGTGGGGATCCATGTGCCGAAGATGACTGAAGACGCGAGAGAAAGCACGCCCAAGTAGGGTGTGGCTTCTCTCCTCTACCAACCTGTCAGCTCTACCCGAACGGACCTCCAGCTGCGTCAGCACGTCGGTGAAGAACTGAAGGTTACCAGCATAGTTGACCACATGAGGTTCCCCAACGGCTGCCTCGCAGATGATACCCAAGGCCGTGTTGGCTCTTTCCCGGAGCTCGCAGAGCATGGGGCTGTGCACGTGCTCCAAGGTCTTCCGCTAGCGTATCTCATCCTTGTTCCGCTGCGCAACGGCCTCGGCCGCATCCACCCTTCGGTGGAGAAGAAGCACCTCGGCCCAGGCAGAAGCCAGTTCCGCCTGTGCCGCGCCAAGGGCGGACCCAGTAGAGTCCTCACGCCGCGTCACTTCTCCAGCTTGGCCTTTAGGGCGGCGGTCCTGCCCTCTGCTTCAACCTAGATCAACTCAAGCCTTTCCTCGAACTCGCGCTCGAGGTTCGAGCGAGCCGCCGCCACACGGCGATCAACTTCTTCTGAGGCTCGGGCTTCCCTCGCGGCGACATCATCCTCCGCCTGCACCACCATGCGCTCCCTCGTCTCTAATCGCTCAAGTTCCAGGGCGCGCTCGTTGGCCTCCAGCCTGAGTGCCTCCTCATGGTTCTGAAGCTCTGCCCGATCAACCGAGCCCCCCTCCATCGATGCAAGGTCCGCCTCATGCAACTCCACCTGTTGCTTGAGGGACCTGCTCAAGGCCCGGAGCTCCCACGCCCGCTCTTCCGCGGCCCTGCGCCGCTGGTTGGCCTCTTGAGCCTCCTCGACGGCCCAGGAGCAGGCCTCCCGAGAAGCTTCCAGCGACGCCTCGGCCTTCTCATTGTCGAGGTTGCGCTGGTGGCGCGCAAGGGCAATGGCCACCTTCAGCTTGCGCCTCTCCTCAGCTAGGCGTAGGCCCTGGGCCTCAAGGCGCGCGTCCTCGTCAGCAAGCTCTGCACCAAGCTAGCTCACCGCGTCCGCCGCCCTCCGGAGGAACCCTTGGCGGAGGACACGGCGCTCCCGAGCGCGCTCAAGCACGTCTTCCACATCTCCCTCTGCCTCGGACGTGCGAGGAGGGCCACGGATCAGCACTCCCCTACTGGGCAGGGGGCTGGGAGCTGGCGCCCTCGCGATGGCTGGACGGGCCTCGCCAGAAGCCTGGCCCAGAGCCAACTCGCCCTCCAAGGAAGATCGCAAGGCCGACCTCAGCCAGTCGCCGTCTGCAACCAGTCGAAGAGCCCAGGGCAGGCTGGCTATGCCCCGGGAGGGCTCGCGAAGGATGGTCGAGAGGGGTGCAGAACCAAGACGCACCACAGGATGGCCCGCCTCTCTAACCGGCCTCACCACAAGGGCAGTGCTGGAGCCCGGGACGCTTGGGGAAGGTGGAGATGGTGAGGCCTGGAGGGATGGCTCCTCAGTCACCTCCGCGAACTCGGCAGGAAGGGCCCTGCAGGGTAATGATCAGCTGAAGCAGCAGGAGAGTAAGGAACAAAGGAAGGGAAAGGCTTACTCATCGGTGGCGAAGTACTTGCTGTGCTTCAATAAGCGGCAAGGGTAATTTTCACCCAAGGCCTCCCTTCTCTTTTTGAGAGCCTCGAAGTCCACACGGAAGCGACCAAGAAGCTCGGCGCAGGGGTCAGCTTGTGACGAGGAAGAAGCGTCAAGGTGCCCGGCGTCGGGGGCCTCGCCCAGAGACACGTCGCCAGATGCCACGCCAAGGAGGGTGGCCTGGGCCTCGGGGGCCTCTGCCACGGGAGCCGCAGGCCGTGGCTCGGCACCTTCAGCCGCCACAGGGCGGGCCTCAGGAGCTGCCACCTCAGGAGTACTGCGTGGCGTCATCATCTCGAAGGCGGCCCCCTCAGCCCCCGGCGGCCCTTGCCTCCCAGCTCCACCACTCGAGGAAGGACCGTCGTGGGCAACCGGAAGGGCAACCACCACAACTGGGTTCTCGCGGGGTCCCCTAAGGCCTGCAGGACGCAGCCCCCATTCATCGAAGCTAGGCATCTGCTTCACGAAATCGCCCCTATTTGAGCAAAGGTACAGCAGGGCGCCCCCATGCTGGATGCTGCCAGGAGAAGGGTCCCCAGTCAGGATCATGAGAACCTTCCTCCGCACTTCGGGCGTCAGATCTTTCTCTTGGAGCCTCATGCGGTCTTCGCGTCCCTCGAAGGCCCACATCCACCGGGAATGACGCTGGAGAGGGGCAATGCAGCACAGGAGGAACTCCTTCACCACCTTGGGTGCCGTCACACCAAGCGACCTCAAGTACGTGAAGCGATGCCAAACGAAGACGGGCCGGGGGCTCGTGAGCGTCTCCTGGCCCCAGCCAGAATTGAGGATAGCGGGCACGGTTGGCTCCGAAAGCAGGGGGCTAGGCACCCCAGCATCCACGTACAGCCACCGCTCACGGAACCCGGGGGCGGGCGGAGGAAGGCGGAAATCAATTCCAGAAGCCACTGTTTCTGGTGCGGCGAGGAAGCTCACGCACCCCGAGCATTGGGCGGGATCGTTGAGACGCAGAGAGAAGAAGTGGCACAGCAAGGCAACTGAAGGAGGGATGCCCATCATCGCCTCGCAGACAAAAGCGAAAAAGGCAAGAAGAGTAATGGATTCGGGACCTAAATGCCTCATGTGGATCTGGTAATGAGAAAGCACAACGTTGAAGAAATCAGAAAAGGGGGGAACCAGACCCGCCCATAGAGGATCGGCGAAGTACCGGACCTCGGTGACTATTCTGTGAATGGACAAGTAAGACGCGAGCCAGACCGTCGTCCTCCCGCACTCGTTGAAGATGGTGGCGATAGCAGAATTGACCTTGTCTGAGCCTTCCCGGTTGAGTATGATCGACCGGTCAACAACAGGGGCCACCGACGGCGACGGATGGGGCGAGGGCACATGCTTTGGCCCTTTCCCCTTCTTCATTGGGGCCATGGTGACAGGAAGGGGGAGGATGCGAGATTGGATTGGAAGCAGAGGATGGAGCTCGAGAGAAGGAAGAGTAGAAGGCGCGCGAGCGGCGAGAAGAGGGGAGATTGTGTACAACGGTGGGTCCGCCTAGCTAGGGCGCAAAATAAGGAGGCGTGGGGGAACAGGGATGCCTATGTCTAATCAACTGCCATGCAGTGCCCAAGGCCGCAGGCTATTGGGGCCCGCGGCACTTCGCACTTGCCTCTTCGCTTCTCTGCTAAGCCAAGTCCAAGCGCGCCTCGGGCCCGGGGGCTACTGTCGGCGTTCTGGGAACGGGGGTACCAAGACTTGCCTGCCTGCGGCCTGCGGCGTGGCTCAAGGAGTGGCCCAGTACGGCCCATCTACAGCAACACATGCTCAAGACCCTCACGAGGGGCCAAGCCTCGCGGGGCGGACGACAGGAGGCTTCCTCAGGCACGGCCTCGTCATGCTGGCTCGCGAGGAGGCGGAGGGATCAAGGCGGGGTACCTCACAAGGTGCCCGTGATGCAAGCCATGACGACCAAGGCCAGGCGGGCGCCAGGCGGGCGCCGGCCTGCACAGAGTCCTTGTTTCGCCTTTGGTGCAAAGGGGGCAAGCGCAGGCAAGGGTATCAAGAAAAGGCAACCATTTCGGTGCAACAAGACCAAGACTAGCAGGGCGGCAGAACGGAGGTCATCGTGGAGCCCAAGCCAGCGTCATCGTCAGGGTCTTTGGCAGGCGAGGACCAACTTTAGTCAGGATAAGTGTACTAGATGTTCCCCTTCAAAATGGCCAATTGTTGGCGCCTTTCCCGCTTAATATTTGGGAATAGGCCCGGGGCCTTCGCCTATAAATAGGACTAGCCACCCACAGGGTAGAGGGGAGAGATCTGATCAGATCCGCACCCAAGACACAAAGAGAGAGAGAGAGGGGACTGAACCCCCCTAGCAGTTCATTGCACAATCAAGAACAGACCCTCGCGAGGCTGTTCTTCCCTTGTACTGTTCCTCATCAGCCTCAGAGGCAATCCGCACACCACAAATGAGTAGGGTATTACACAACAATGGTGGCCTGAACCAGTATAAATCTTGTGTCCCTAGTGTTTTTCTTCGTGTAGTTTAGATCCCAGCGAGGCGGTGAAACATGGGTAGGCTGAGGGTGTGATCTCCGTGCGCCCCCCCCCCCAAGTGTTCGAACCTCAAGTGTCTGCCGGAACCCGAAATCCGACAATCGATCCTTCTTGTGGTCTTGTCGCTATTTTTACTGTTGCTGGACTTTGAGCGGCGTCTGTGTCGCCGTTTTGGCTTTTGCCCAGGGGTTTTATCTTTCGGATTCCTGCCGTCGTCCTCCATGGGCGTGTCCACCATGTATATATTGTGTGACGAGTTTGCAGTCCAGCGCCCCAGAGATTCTGAATCTTCTCCTGCATCGTCGTCCATACCGTCGATGCCTTCCGAGTCGAAGTCAAGCACGTCGGTTAAATCATCAACTGTGGCGATGAAGTGGGTGGTGGGTGGTCAGTGAATTCCTTCATCGCCTGCTTCCCACTCAAGCCGGACATAGTTCGGCCCAGAGCCTCCTGACAAAGAGAGAGACTTTAATGAGTTCAACATATCGCCAAAGGGCGAGTGCTGGAAGATGTCCGCAGCGGTACACTCCATTACCAGAGCCCAACCTGGCTTGTTTGGCTCGAGAGTGCGCGGACTAGAACCAACATCCGGATATGTGTATGGGGGTCCAGAGTCACAGGTTTCCACATAGGTGGGACCCGTGTTCGGCTCCACCGCCAATGAGTGTGCAGCCTACCGGGCGGGGACCATCCCTCCGTCCTCAGGCGATGCAGCCTGCTCCGAATTTAGGTCCGGGGGCACTACGGGGGTGATAACCCGAACATTGTCCGACAGCAGGTCTAGGTCGTGCTCATCGCGACTGTCGGATGCTCCTGGCACGGGCTCAATCCATCGAAGATCAAGTCTCCACGAATATCAGCCATGTAGTTCAAGTTTCCGAACCTGACCTGGTGGCCGGGGGCGGAGCTATCGATCTGCTCCAGATGGCCAAGCGAATTGGCCTGCAATGCGAAGTCGCCGAACACGAAGATCGGGGAGAAAAGTCTCCCCCTGGACCGTGTTGTTGACGATCGAAGGCGCCATCAAGCCCTGCAGCGACGACACAGAGGAACTCTCAATGAAAGCACCAATGTCGGTGTCAAAACTGGCGGATCTCGGGTAGGGGGTCCCGATTTGTGCGTCTAGGCTAATGGTAACAGGAAGCAAGGGACACAATGTTTACCCAGGTTTGGGCCCTCTCGATGGAGGTAAAACCCTACTTCCTGCTTGATTAATATTGAAGATGTGAGTAGTACAAGAGTATATCAGCACGAGATCGTAGAGGCTAAACCCTAAGAGCTAGCCTATGATGGTATGATTGTAATTGTGATTGGCCTTCTAAGGACCAACCTCTTCGGTTTATATAGACACCGGAGAGGGCTAGCTTTTACATGGAGTCGGTTAGAAGGAAGGAAACACAATATCCGGATCGCTAAGCTTGTCTTCCACGCAAAGGAGAGTCCCATCCGGACATGGGCCGAAGTCTCGAGTCTTGTATCTTCACGCTTCAATAGTCCGGACGATGTATACAGTCCGGCTGTCCGGATACCCCCTAATCCAGGACTCCCTCACCCGCGCCTCTCACTCTTCCCCTGTATCCCCGAAACCAATAAGACCATCCCTTTGTTTAATTCCCGCCTACATGCACCATCGATATATAGTAGTCTTCCTCGGTGTCTCTCGAACAAACATGTTCTCTCGATGTCGAATCCTCTCACGCGCACGCACCTTCTATTCCCTCTCTACGGGCATTTTCTCTCTCGAACCCCATCGTTGGTGGCCTCTGCCATACACATCACCTCTCTATGATGAAGCCATGCACACTTAAATTACATCCGCCACAGAGGACCCCGCGACACACACACACACACACACACACACACGCATGCACGCACGCACACCCCCCCCACACACACACACTAAGACTCCATCTCTCTCTCTCTCTCACACACACACACACAAACACACACACACGCACGCACCCCCCACACACACTTAGACTCCATCTCTCTCTCTCACACACACAAACTAAGACTCCATCTCTCTCTCCTCTCTCTCTCTCTCTCACACACACACACACAAACCCCACACACACACTAAGACTCCATCTCACACACACATGCTCTAGGCGGAGCATTTGTTCCTTCCACCCTTCATCCAACCTTACCCGTATGATAAAAAATCACCATTATTTACTTGCATAACATGGACAGATTCCACTTTACTTTAGTAGTCAGCAAACTTATCATCTGTACCCTTATAAAAAACGAGTTGGCGATGATGGTGTGCCTGCCATCTTGTAATACAGACCGTATGATCTATATCTGATGGATAGAAAGCAAACTATGATAATTTTACAAAAGATACCCGCACCTCTCTCCACATCATTATCTCCCGCAACCTCATTGCTCAGCAATTAAAAAAGGAATAAGTCTCTGGAACAATCTAGGATGCATGGTGGCCGCTGCCGCCTGCCGGCGCCGTCCATCCCCATGCCTCCGTCCATTCCGACCACCAGTCACCACCACGCTCCACTCCTCCTCGCCTTATCTCTCATCTTTCATTTTTTTTTGATGACATTCTCGAGATACCAGTTTTCCGACAAAATTCTCGAGATATCATTAGTTTTTACACATGGGATTACTCCTGCATGGGTCAATCACAACAGGTGTTTTGTAAAAACATGCATATTCATGTTCTATGCAATGCACGAGAATCTGGCTTGTAATTATATAACGCAAATCACGAGCAGGAAGTGACATTTTTTTGACACAACCATGTTAACATGGCCACGTAAATCACGAGCAGGAAGGAGAAGGGAAGTGGGCTGTGGAGTAACGTTTTACCACAATTTCTTAGGAAACTGAGTGCAATAATTGAGTAGTTTTGCAAACTACCATTACTACTACACCTGAAATAGTTCAAAACCTATACTCCCTTGCCAGCGCGCGCTTCCCGCGTGAAACGGTCAGCGTCGCCCTGGAGCATCAGTGCCGCATTAATGCCCGGCCAGAGCGGAGGCGACCTCTCACTAGCGCCGGCTTTGAAGTGGCGCGACGGCCGAGAGAGCGCCGCTTCCTAGTGCACGCGACTGCTCCGCGTCGAGACTGGCCATAGGCCCTGTTTGGATCCATGGGTTAGAGTTAGTTTGAGCTAGTTGGGGCTCAAATAGCCCTAAAGTATCCAAGCATGAGGGTTTAAATTGGAGCAAGTTGCACCGAACCCACCAAAAAAACTATCCCACCCAAGAGGTGCTAACTGGAGATAGTTCTCATTGGGACCACTGAAAAATCACTTTTCTTTCTCCATGAAGTGCATTTATTGTCAATCTAACCCCGTCACCCAAACACGTCTTTGGCTACAGTTAGTTCAGGGTTAGTCATGAGTTAGTCTAACCTCTAGCTAAGTTAGAGTACCAAACAGGAGCGGTATAGGACATGCAAGTTGCTCAAAGCATACAGGCAAATTCGTATGTGAAAGGATTTTTTTTCTTTTTGAAAACGGAATGTGAAAGGAATTTTTTTAGAATGCTCTTGGCATATCGCTAACATGTGATAGTTAACCGACCTCAATAGATGGCAGAAACGCCAGCCCGCCGCACTCTGATAGAGACAAGGAGGGAGAAGCGATATAGGTTGCTGGATTACTAGAGATAGGTGTTGCACGGAAGCCAAGAAATATGGTGATAGCGTGGGTTAGCCATGTACTAGTATGATGCAACTACACTGGGCTGCCGTGTTTCGTACTCTTCCAGTCCACTGTGGAGATCATTGGTTAATTTTATATCGCTGAATAATATTAAATATTATGAGTGCAGACGCTCCACCACAAGGTTCCTTGCTCCTTCTCGGTCGTCCGTAATCTATGTTCTTCCACTCTATTTTTTTACGTGAGCTTTGTTCATCCTTTTGCCAACATGCGAGACATCTAGCATCAAGGTGCACGTGTTATGCAACGATCGTTCCATCTATATGAAGAACACATGGGACTGGAACTACCAGACGGACATGTACCCAGGAGTGGACATACGAACCTGAGTAATGTAGTGCAGTAAGTGAAGTAGAAAGGCAGAAATGGTATGAACATGCGTGGCATACAGGGTGAGTTTGGTTGCGTTCTCATCTCAGCATAGGTGTTCCCTCTTCATGCATGCTCAACTCAACACCCCTCTTCATGCATGCTCTCTTCATGCATGCTTCTAGTGTATTTGTTCTAAACTAGTGTGGACTCATGCACCCTCCATACACTCTACCAAACACCCAAAAGTAGGTCGAGAAGGGAACTCTTGGGCGACATTTGTCTCTTACTATGTACTACCACTAAATGTTGTAGGTGCAATGCACGGTGATGTTAAGGAGTACGTGCCTAAGTACTCTACTACTACTATATTAGTTGGAGGCACATATTAACTTTTATATTTGTTTACGTGTATGCCCCGAGACCTTCCAACTAGACGTGTCTTTCTCTCCAGTTCGCACTTTGTATCGTTCATACCACTACGTACTACTCATGTGGTGTCCGACCCAGAAGTGGAAGAAGTGGAGACGCTCTACCACATTGTTTTTTTTACGCGGGGCTCTACCACGCTGTTCATGTCCCACTCCTTTCGCTGATGTGTGGGACATCCAGCATGTGCCGTGTTTGGCACCCTTCGTCGCAAGAGTTGAAACGCTAGCATTCATCAGAAATAAAAAATAATTATAAATTGGTAGTGATACTATTTTTTTGCGAACCAATCAGCGGTGATACTATACCATGCGGTTTCCTTGCTCCTAGATATTGGAAAGAATACTTCCGTTCGCCAACATATGGGACGTCGACCATCCTGGTCCACTTGCCATGCACGCAGAACTCCAAGGGAGAGTCACCTAGGTCGTCGCGCCGCGGTAACAATGACTAATGAGCCGTCAAATCACAGGCCCACTTCCCACTTTGAAGTTGCTCGGACGAAGGAACCATCGTGACTTTGTTGAATTCCGCTTCTTGAAGAAAACTACTGTACCAGCAGTACTGCTAGCTACAGTATTTACTCCAACAGAGACTTCCTTTCGTTCATAGGATAGGAATTTGAAAATCATAGGAAGTGAGATGACATGCATCTCAATTCCAATAGAGAAAGAGATGCCATTTGATGCATAGGATAGGAATTTTTCCATTTAGTCTAGGCTAATGTACTAGTAATTTGCTCTAAAAACTACAGTAGTAACTAGTAGTACTGGTACATGCTCGTACTCAGACATAGACACACACACACTAACTAGTAGTACTACTACTTCTCACATGCTGGCCAGACGCCGTCGTTCTCCTTCCCGGCTTTGTTGGTGACACCCCACCGTGCTTGGATCTCCACCGACCTCTCCGCAGCAGCGCGTGCGTCCTTTTCTTTCTTGCGGGGGCGGGCCTCTCTTTTCTTGAGTGTTTTCTGACTTTTCCGCTCCTTATGTGCGGCTTTGGCCGCCTCTTGCTCTACCGCCCATTCGGCCTAGGCATCTTCAAATTCCTCCCACATAGTTGTGAGGTCTTGAGCGGCGATGAACTCGGCACGGCGGGATGCCATCGTTTCCCTACCATTTTGTGTGCGTTCATGGGCGGCGAGGAACTCGGCGCGGCGGGAGGCCATCGCTGCCTTACTAGTTAGGGTACGGCGCGGTGGCATGAACGACGCTTGGTGAGAGCTCTGGGGTGGAGTGGCTGGACAACCGTATAGTGCATTGGTTTGTCAAGAGCTCAAGGATAGAAGACGAAGCAAATTAGGATTCCCCTTCAATCCCGGTCATTTATTACCGAGTAAAATGCATTGGCGGTCATCGAACTTGTCTTGATAGCTCACTTTGATCATTGTATACGAGATATGGTGATTATACGGTCACTAGCTCAGCGTATAGCTCCGTATTTGTATGGTTGACCAGTCAAACAGTCCGCATGCGCCTCATCAGCTTGTCTTCTTTATATATCTACGCGGGCCTACCTGTGAATGGAGAAAGAAATACTATAAAAACCAAAATTATGCGTATGTGGGGAATCAAACCACGGACTCGTCGCTGAACGCACCCTCGTCAGCCAAATGAAAATGAAATACTTCGTGTCAGACACTCACGCTCATGCTGTCAAAGCATGCTAATGCATGCACGTCGCCCTCTAAATCAAAGTCCTGCTCATGGCGCAACGTAAACGGCGAGCCCATCACCTGCGCGCCCCAGCGGTGCCTGACATTACTGTTTAAACGTTTGATGGAGGCCTATGCGAACACCGAGCATGTATTCACCTGGCTCAACACCAACGGTCATACTCAGACCGCCTTGCTCATGTATATCATCCATCACAACGACAATCAATAAAATAGCCTAAACTAGAGAGGGTACTATGGTAGTATGGCATGGAGTATGTACTATTGTGAGCGACCGATCTTAGTGCCACTGCACAGCGAAACCCCTTCCATCGCTAGCGCGCGCTTCCCACCTGAAACGGTCACCGTCTCTCCAGAATGTCAATGCCGCATTCACCGGACTTAACTGCAGGTGCAATTGGTGTGTCACTGACATGCGGGCCAGACGCCCGTTGGGCCCACATGTCAGTAACCCAAATGCATCTGCAGTTAAGTCACTGAAGCAGCGTCCCCATTCACGCCCGACGAACCTACTCCGGCGCCAGCTGTCCATCCGTCTGTCGCGGCTCATTGCCATTCGCCCGCTATATTAACATGAGCCCCAGCTCCCAGCCATAGCCAAAGACCCACACTTATTCTCCTCCGGTCCCTTCCTTCTATTAGCACCACTTCAACCATGGCCTCCTGGCGCTCCGAAGCTCTCTTGGACGTATTGTCGCAGGAGCAGACGAGGGACATCGGCGGCTCCGCTCCAGGCGCGCTCCAAAGCTCTCTTCGACGTACTGTCGCAGGAGCAAACGAAGGAGATCACCGGCACCCCCCCGGCCGCCCTCCGCCACCATGACCATGAAGCCAGCGTGCGTGCGCGGGCGCAGCCGGCACCGAGGAAGAGTAGTACAAGGTAGGTTGTCGCCGCTCTGGTCCCGGGAAGGCCACCGCTACTCCACTCAATCGACGCCAAGCATGGTGGGGTAAACATCGACGGCCGATTAGCCGCTTGACGGCGACGTGGAGGCAGAAATCTTAAGAACCTTGTGCTCCGGCCAGAGGAGGAGGTTATCGATGCGGATGAGGAGGAGGAAAAGGCAATGGCTGGCTTTCTCGAGTTCATGGCCGGACATGGTGGTCGGGCGCCGGCGATCCTTTAGATTAAGTTTACAGTAGGTTGAGTACGGTTTGTGCGAAATATGTAATGAATTTCGTCCAGTTTGTAGGAAAAGTTTTCAAAATGTAATGAATTTCGTCTGGTTAATTTGAAATTTGCTTTGTTTGCACGAATTTCATCCGGTTAATTCATATAGTTGTCAAAAGGTATGTGGACAGCATCGGATGGCATCCATGAGTGTCCTCGGACAGATGCCGGTGTAAATTTGTGGGCCAGCGCTGGAGATGCCCTAACTATCATGCTATAATCGCTAACAATCCTCATTATTTGGCAGGGAATAGTTATCCCTCGATCAAAATCAGATCCGCGGTGTTTCGCACTCCTCCCACGTAAGAGTGTAAACTCTTGCTTACATAAAAATGGAGCAAGTGGACGGCACTGTAGCACGTCATATCACTCGAACTAGCCCGCCTAACGAGCGGGAAAGCACCGCGCTCATCATTTTGTTCTGGATTTCTATCGATCGATCGGGCGAAAATGTTACGCTTCACAAGTTCTAAAGGAAAAGGCGGCACACTTACCACACGTACGTGTCGCAACCCCGACAGTCCGGCTCGCACGCCGCTCACCAGAGGGGACACGCGTTGTCTTGCAATGTCACTGACATGTGGGACCATAATTGAATAAACCGTCGATAGCCGAAATCTAATCGCTCGGCGGGCGTCGGCTGAGAAGAGAGAAACGGGGGAGGGAGAAGAGATCGCCCGCCCGCCGCGCACAGACTCCAAGAAATATATGGTGATAATGTGAGGTGGGCCATGCTGGAGTCCGGACCGCTTTCGGAGCCCGCTCTCACCGCATTGGCCCCTCAAGACACCAGCTGCCCGCTGCATGCATAGCAAGTAGTCCCCGCTTATGTGGAGGAGTGAGAGGCATTGATAAAGTCAAGGAGTAACAGTGGAGACAATAGCTTTCATCAAAAATAAACAATGAATACTCGTTGCTCGTCCTCTATATCCAATACTTTCATTCGCCGACATGTGGGACATCGACCATCCTGGTCCACCTGCCATGCACAAAATTATCTTGGTCTACCCCGGTCATATCGCAGGCCCAACCTTTCCCACTGTAAGTTGTTCGGACGAAGGAACCATCATGACTTCGTTGAATTCCGCTTCTTCAAGAAAACTTACTATACCCGCAATACTGCTACCACAGGCGAAGAATGGACGGCACTGTACCACGTCATATCACTGAAACCCACTAGGCCAAACTAGCCCGCCTAGGTAATCTATTTTGGAACGGAGGGAGTACGTCTCTGCACTGCTATGATTTTGTGTTGCACGTTCCCTATACTTTTGCTACGATTTTCCTACCCTATGAACCAAATGAGGTCTGAATGTATGTCGACTATTGCCTGATCGATCGCTAAGCCTACAATTTTAGGAGCTAGGGCTATTGGTCGATCGACAAGGGATAAGTATAAGCGTACCACGAGCTCATCAGCCCCAACGTTTCTCTTTGGTGAGTGTTTTGCAAGTACTATAGCTCGCATAGTAGCTAGCCTACTAACACCAAGAATCATCAAACAAGCCCTGCTAATATGATAAACAGTTCAAAATTACATCTAAGCATGCCATATATTACATCAAAAGCTGGTGAGGATACATCTTTTTCCATAACTCGGAGAGGGTTCGCATGATTCATCGCATGATTCACTATCAAACAAAAGTATCAAGATCCGCCCACACAAGACAGTGCACTAGGCCTAAGATGGTTTGATAACATGCATCGTTCTAGTAATTAAACACAGGGCAGTGCAAACTACCCTGAAGGATTAGCGCGACCAACTATTTCTTGTCATCGATCTCTCGAGCAATGACCACAGCACGGATAGCGGCATGGGAATTGATTTCTGGGGCGATGTCCCTAGGACTGACCATGACATCGAAATCGATCTCTGGGGCGATGTCCACAGGATGGACAGCGGCATCGGAATCGATCTCCGGGACGATACCAACAGGACGGGCCACGACATCAGAATCATCAAGGACAACCACCGGCACCTGCACAACCCTAACATATTAGCAAGCACCTTGCAAATAATCAAAAAGAAAGCGCATTGCAAATAATCAAATACCACAACTATGGTAATAAGCCATTATTGTTTACCTTGTGCAGCTCACCGGGGGATCTCATCCCTCCGGGGGCCATCTCCTCGTCCTCGATGGGGGCCATCACCTTACCAGGGGAATACTGTTCTCAACGGTGACTATCTCCTCAAACTCGGTCTTGAGCCTCACATAGGTGGCAATCAGAGTTCCTAGGGTAGTCATGGTGGGGCCCTTGCTGTTCTTCCAACTTTCTGTGAGGAGTTCGTCCGCCAACGTCCTCAACTCTTTGGCCAGTGCTTGTTTCTTGGAGTTCTTCGTCTCAATGGGTTGGCCCGCCAACATGGTCAACTCGTTGGTCGGTGCTCGCTTCCTGGAGATCGCTGTCTCAAGTGGGTTATCCGCCGACAACTCTTTGCCTAGTGCTCCAGGATCCATCAATGAACTGACAAACAGAAAGCAATCGAAAGGAAACCACAATCGCAATGAAAACGGGAAAATAATAGGATGTGAGAATCGGTCGGTGCTTCGCAAAAAGAAGACTATTGGAATGAAAATATAGCAGCATAACTGATTCGCCCACCTTTCCTTCGTCGGTACAGAAGAAAAATGGCAGAAGTGAGTAGCCTGGAGTGAGGTTTTCTTCAAGAAAGGGAAGAAAGAGCTTTAACGAGCGTTCCAATGAAATGATGGTTGCTTTGTCCAGTCCAACTTGGAGGCCACCTTACCACTGCTGGTAAAGGTGTGGGTTTTGTGATATGACGGGTCATGACGGCCACACCAGGGTGACAGGTGAGTCTCAACTGTAGCACCTCGCTGTGATTTGGTGGATGGCACGTGGGCCCGGATGCTTTGAAATGTCCCGCATGTAGATGGAGCGGCTAGTCATATAGGAGTGCTCAATATTGTGCACCGCGACCAAGGCGGAGAGGAAAACGAGAGAACTACGTAATTAATGCATGAGTTTAATTAGGGTAGTTTTGTAAAGTACGAGATACAGTACATTCCTCCAATCGCAAAATGCCTTGGTTCATGAGATTTGAGATTTGAGCCCTATAAACTGGAAGGGAGGGGGTACTGCACATGGTGTAGTCTAGTCACTTGTTGAAATCTCTAGAAAGGAAAATACTCCTTTCCGGTTTACAGGTCTATACTACTCCCTCCGTCTAGGTGTGTAAGTCATCTTACGAAAACCAAATAGTCCCAAAACACTTAGGCACGGTGTCGGTGTCAAAACCGGCGGATCTCGGGTAGGGGGTCCCGAACTGTGCGTCTAGGCGGATGGTAACAGGAGACAAGGGACACGATGTTTTACCCAGGTTCGGGCCCTCTTGATGGAGGTAAAACCCTACATCCTGCTTGATTAATATTGATGATATGGGTAGTACAAGAGTGGATCTACCACAAGATCAAGGAGGCTAAACCCTAAAGTTAGCCTATGGTATGATTGTTGTAATGTATGTTGTCCTACGGACTAAAGCCCTCCGGTTTATATAGACACCGGAGGGGGCTAGGGTTACACAGAGTCGGTTACAATGGTAGGAGATCTACATATCCGTATCGCCAAGCTTGCCTTCCACGCCAAGGAAAGTCCCATCCGGACACGGGACGGAGTCTTCAATCTTGTATCTTCGTAGTCTTGGAGTCCGGCAGACGATGATAGTCCGGCTGTCCGGACACCCCCTAGTCCAGGACTCCCTCAGTAGCCCCTGAACCATGCTTCAATGACGATAAGTCCGGCGCGCATAATGTTCGGCATTGCAAGGCGGGTTCCTCCCTTGAATAATCCAGAGAAGACCATGACCACCAGGATAGTGTCCGACTCTGCAAAATAAATTCCACATTCCACCGTAGAGAGAATAATGCACATAAATCCAATCTGCTGACGTTTTATGCGGCATGACATCACACCGCTTCCAAGCCTTTATTTGAATCATTTTTTATTATACCACCTCAGCACGTTTAGCGAAGCGGTTTCCTTGGCACGTCTTGTCGAAGCAGAGATCGTGTTCCCCTTATTTCGGGATTCTCATCAATGCGGACGTGGGTAACCCAACCGCGCCATTGATGGTGGCGCTTGGGGGATAAGCGAGTTTTACCGGGCCGGTGGGGGACGCATAGTCCTCGTCCACCTATATATAAGGGATAAGGATTTACCTTCTCACCTACGCCTTCTTCCTCCTTTGCTTACCCATGTCCGTGCACTCAAGCTCCAACGCCCAAGCTCGCGCATCTCGCCTCGGCCTTCTCCGAATATGTCCGGAGCGGGAGGCAAATGGTTGGCCTCCACCGTCAAGGAGGAGCACATCACCAAGCTGCGCAGCGCCGGATACCTCTCCGGCGATATCGCGCATTGGCTGCCCGATGAGGGGCAGCTCATCCCTACCCCCGGGCCCCATGAGAGGGTCGTCTTTCTTCCGCACTTCCTCCGCGGACTGGGCTTTCCACTCCACCCATTCGTCCGGGGGCTCATGTTTTACTACGGCCTGGATTTCCACGATCTGGCGCCGAACTTCATCCTCAACATCTCGACGTTTATCGTCGTGTGCGAGGCCTTCCTCTGCATCCGGCCCCACTTCGGCCTGTAGTTCAAGACCTTCAACGTCAAGCCGAAGGTTGTGAAGGGCACGCAAGCGGAATGCGGAGGCGCCATGTTGGGTAAGTTACCCAACGTCCTTTGGCTCGAAGGGGCCTTCGTGGACTCCATCAAGGGGTGGCAATCGGGGTGGTTCTACATCACCGAGCCGCGCGAGCCCACATGGGCGGCGGCCCCCGAGTTTAGATCTGGCATCCCCACGTAGCTCACCTCCTGGAAAGAGAAGGGCTTGCGGTGGGGCAATCCGAAGGAGCTGACGGGACTCCGAACCTGCATCCAGAAGCTGGTGAGCAATAAGCTCAGGCTCGTCGATGTGGTCCAGGTCATGCTCATCCGCCGGATTCTCCCATGCCAAGAACGGGCATTCAATCTGTGGGAGTTCAATCCGGAACAGTACCAGGCGCTAAGCGGGCTCTTCGATATGACATATGAAGGCGCCTGGAGGGTGCTGTTTAAGGGTGCCGAAGCCCCCGCATCCGCGACGGAAGATCGCGGATTTTTCTCGCAGCATCCGGCTGACGAGGTAAGTGATTCAACCCCTTTACGGGACACTTGTGGTAATCAAATTGATTCTAAGAGGGTTTCAATCTCTCTTTTCCTTTGACAGGAATGGATGGAGAAGGCCGAGCAGCTCATCAGCCCAGCTCCCATGCCAGAGGACCCAGTGAACGCCCGTCTAGCAGGGCTGCTGGTTCCGGCACCGCACGTGGTGCCGGAGAAGAAGGCCAAGAAGGTGGCCGCGGGGACTCGAAAGAGTTCCCGCCATCAGGCGTCCGACGACGAGGCGGACTCCTCCCCCGAAGACGAGGAGGAGGAAGAAGACTCTCTCCCGGAGGAGGGAGAGAAGAAGAGGAAGGCTTCCCCAATAGGGGAGGCCGAAGGGTCCAAGAGGGGGATAACTATTCCCCCGGACAGTTTCGCCAACACCATCGTTGGCGAGGAGGAGTGGCCTTTAAGGGCCAGGCGTCCGGCAAGATCGTAAGTATCCGGATCCTTGATATGCAATTTCTTTCGTATTGCGTAGTGTCCTTCTAATGCCGCATTTTGTCCATAGTCTGGCTTCATCGAGCGGGTCATTGGCCCCGTCGGATGTGGATTCACTTCCGACTGCCACTACCCCCCGCGCCGACGAGGACGCCGAGGTGGGATCCCAGAGAGGGACCCATCAGGAGGAGGCTCCGGAGGCGCCGTCAGGCAGCCTCGCGGACTTTTTCCATTTAGTCTAGGCTAATGTACTAGTAATTTGCTCTAAAAACTACAGTAGTAACTAGTACTACTGGTACATGCTCGTACTCAGACATAGACACACACACAGTAACTAGTAGTACTACTACTTCTCACATGCTGGCCAGACGTCGTCGTTCTCCTTCCCGGCTTTGTTGGTGACACCCCACCGTGCTTGGATCTCCACCGACCTCTCCGCAGCAGCGCGTGCGTCCTTTTCTTTCTTGCGGGGGCGGGCCTCTCTTTTCTTGAGTGTTTTTTGACTTTTCCGCTCCTTATGTGCGGCTTTGGCCGCCTCTTGCTCTACCGCCCATTCGGCCTAGGCATCTTCAAATTCCTCCCACATAGTTGTGAGGTCTTGAGCGGCGATGAACTCGGCACGGCGGGATGCCATCGCTTCCCTACCATTTTGTGTGCGTTCATGGGCGGCGAGGAACTCGGCGCGGCGGGAGGCCATCGCTGCCTTACTAGTTAGGGTACGGCGCGGTGGCATGAACGACGCTTGGTGAGAGCTCTGGGGTGGAGTGGCCGGACAACCGTATAGTGCATTGGTTTGTCAAGAGCTCAAGGATAGAAGACGAAGCAAATTAGGATTCCCCTTCAATCCCGGTCATTTATTACCGAGTAAAATGCATTGGCGGTCATCGAACTTGTCTTGATAGCTCACTTTGATCATTGTATACGAGATATGGTGATTATACGGTCACTGGCTCAGCGTATAGCTCCGTATTTGTATGGTTGACCAGTCAAACAGTCCGCATGCGCCTCATCAGCTCGTCTTCTTTATATATCTACGCGGGCCTACCTGTGAATGGAGAAAGAAATACTATAAAAACCAAAATTATGCGTATGTGGGGAATCAAACCACAGACTCGTCGCTGAACGCACCCTCGTCAGCCAAATGAAAATGAAATACTTCGTGTCAGACACTCACGCTCATGCTGTCAAAGCATGCTAATGCATGCACGTCGCCCTCTAAATCAAAGTCCTACTCATGGCGCAACGTAAACGGCGAGCCCATCACCTGCGCGCCCCAGCGGTGCCTGACATTACTGTTTAAACGTTTGATGGAGGCCTATGCGAACACCGAGCATGTATTCACCTGGCTCAACACCAACGGTCATACTCAGACCGCCTTGCTCATGTATATCATCCATCACAACGACAATCTATAAAATAGCCTAAGCTAGAGAGGGTACTATGGTAGTATGGCATGGAGTATGTACTATCGTGAGCGACCGATCTTAGTGCCACTGCACAGCGAAACCCCTTCCATCGCTAGCGCGCGCTTCCCACCTGAAACGGTCACCGTCTCTCCAGAATGTCAATGCTGCATTCACCGGACTTAACTGCAGGTGCAATTGGTGTGTCACTGACATGCGGGCCAGACGCCCGTTGGGCCCACATGTCAGTAACCCAAATGCATCTGCAGTTAAGTCACTGAAGCAGCGTCCCCATTCACGCCCGACGAACCTACTCCGGCACCAGCTGTCCATCCGTCTGTCGCGGCTCATTGCCATTCGCCCGCTATATTAACATGAGCCCCAGCTCCCAGCCATAGCCAAAGACCCACACTTATTCTCCTCCGGTCCCTTCCTTCTATTAGCACCACTTCAACCATGGCCTCCTGGCGCTCCGAAGCTCTCTTGGACGTATTGTCGCAGGAGCAGACGAGGGACATCGGCGGCTCCGCTCCAGGCGCGCTCCAAAGCTCTCTTCGACGTACTGTCGCAGGAGCAAACGAAGGAGATCGCCGGCACCCCCCCGGCCGCCCTCCGCCACCATGACCATGAAGCCAGCGTGCGTGCGCGGGCGCAGCCGGCACCGAGGAAGAGTAGTACAAGGTAGGTTGTCGCCGCTCTGGTCCCGGGAAGGCCACCGCTACTCCACTCAATCGACGCCAAGCATGGTGGGGTAAACATCGACGGCCGATTAGCCGCTTGACGGCGACGTGGAGGCAGAAATCTTAAGAACCTTGTGCTCCGGCCAGAGGAGGAGGTTATCGATGCGGATGAGGAGGAAAAGGCAATGGCTGGCTTTCTCGAGTTCATGGCCGGACATGGTGGTCGGGCGCCGGCGATCCTTTAGATTAGGTTTACAGTAGGTTGAGTACGGTTTGTGCGAAATATGTAATGAATTTCGTCCAGTTTGTAGGAAAAGTTTTCAAAATGTAATGAATTTCGTCTAGTTAATTTGAAATTTGCTTTGTTTGCACGAATTTCATCCGGTTAATTCATATAGTTGTCAAAAGGTATGTGGACAGCATCGGATGGCATCCATGAGTGTCCTCGGACAGATGCCGGTGTAAATTTGTGGGCCAGCGCTGGAGATGCCCTAACTATCATGCTATAATCGCTAACAATCCTCATTATTTGGCAGGGAATAGTTATCCCTCGATCAAAATCAGATCCGCGGTGTTTCGCACTCCTCCCACGTAAGAGTGTAAACTCTTGCTTACATAAAAATGGAGCAAGTGGACGGCACTGTAGCACGTCATATCACTCGAACTAGCCCGCCTAACGAGCGGGAAAGCACCGCGCTCATCATTTTGTTCTGGATTTCTATCGATCGATCGGGCGAAAATGTTACGCTTCGCAAGTTCTAAAGGAAAAGGCGGCACACTTACGACACGTACGTGTCGCAACCCCGACAGTCCGGCTCGCACGCCGCTCACTAGAGGGGACACGCGTTGTCTTGCAATGTCACTGACATGTGGGACCATAATTGAATAAACCGTCGATAGCCGAAATCTAATCGCTCGGCGGGCGTCGGCTGAGAAGAGAGAAACGGGGGAGGGAGAAGAGATCGCCCGCCCGCCGCGCACAGACTCCAAGAAATATATGGTGATAATGTGAGGTGGGCCATGCTGGAGTCCGGACCGCTTTCGGAGCCCGCTCTCACCGCATTGGCCCCTCAAGACGCCAGCTGCCCGCTGCATGCATAGCAAGTAGTCCCCGCTTATGTGGAGGAGTGAGAGGCATTGATAAAGTCAAGGAGTAACAGTGGAGACAATAGCTTTCATCAAAAATAAACAATGAATACTCGTTGCTCGTCCTCTATATCGAATACTTTCATTCGCCGACATGTGGGACATCGACCATCCTGGTCCACCTGCCATGCACAAAATTATCTTGGTCTACCCCGGTCATATTGCAGGCCCAACCTTTCCCACTGTAAGTTGTTCGGACGAAGGAACCATCATGACTTCGTTGAATTCCGCTTCTTCAAGAAAACTTACTATACCCGCAATACTGCTACCACAGGCGAAGAATGGACGGCACTGTACCACGTCATATCACTGAAACCCACTAGGCCAAACTAGCCCGCCTAGGTAATCTATTTTGGAACGGAGGGAGTACGTCTCTGCACTGCTATGATTTTGTGTTGCACGTTCCCTATACTTTTGCTACGATTTTCCTACCCTATGAACCAAATGAGGTCTGAATGTATGTCGACTATTGCCTGATCGATCGCTAAGCCTACAATTTTAGGAGCTAGGGCTATTGGTCGATCGACAAGGGATAAGTATAAGCGTACCACGAGCTCATCAGCCCCAACGTTTCTCTTTGGTGAGTGTTTTGCAAGTACTATAGCTCGCATAGTAGCTAGCCTACTAACACCAAGAATCATCAAACAAGCCCTGCTAATATGATAAACAGTTCAAAATTACATCTAAGCATGCCATATATTACATCAAAAGCTGGTGAGGATACATCTGTTTCCATAACTCGGAGAGGGTTCGCATGATTCATCGCATGATTCACTATCAAACAAAAGTATCAAGATCCGCCCACACAAGACAGTGCACTAGGCCTAAGATGGTTTGATAACATGCATCGTTCTGGTAATTAAACACAGGGCAGTGCAAACTACCCTGAAGGATTAGCGCGACCAACTATTTCTTGTCATCGATCTCTCGGGCAATGACCACAGCACGGATAGCGGCATGGGAATTGATTTCTGGGGCGATGTCCATAGGACTGACCATGACATCGAAATCGATCTCTGGGGCGATGTCCACAGGATGGACAGCGGCATCGGAATCGATCTCCGGGACGATACCAACAGGACGGGCCACGACATCAGAATCATCAAGGACAACCACCAGCACCTGCACAACCCTAACATATTAGCAAGCACCTTGCAAATAATCAAAAAGAAAGCGCATTGCAAATAATCAAATACCACAACTATGGTAATAAGCCATTATTGTTTACCTTGTGCAGCTCACCGGGGGATCTCATCCCTCCGGGGGCCATCTCCTCGTCCTCGATGGGGGCCATCACCTTACCAGGGGAATACTGCTTCTCAACGGCGACTATCTCCTCAAACTCGGTCTTGAGCCTCACATAGGTGGCAATCAGAGTTCCTAGGGTAGGCATGGTGGGGCCCTTGCTGTTCTTCCAACTTTCTGTGAGGAGTTCGTCCGCCAACGTCCTCAACTCTTTGGCCAGTGCTTGTTTCTTGGAGTTCTTCGTCTCAATGGGTTGGCCCGCCAACATGGTCAACTCGTTGGTCGGTGCTCGCTTCCTGGAGATCGCTGTCTCAAGTGGGTTATCCGCCGACAACTCTTTGCCTAGTGCTCCAGGATCCATCAATGAACTGACAAACAGAAAGCAATCGAAAGGAAACCACAATCGCAATGAAAACGGGAAAATAATAGGATGTGAGAATCGGTCGGTGCTTCGCAAAAAGAAGACTATTGGAATGAAAATATAGCAGCATAACTGATTCGCCCACCTTTCCTTCGTCGGTACAGAAGAAAAATGGCAGAAGTGAGTAGCCTGGAGTGAGGTTTTCTTCAAGAAAGGGAAGAAAGAGCTTTAACGAGCGTTCCAATGAAATGATGGTTGCTTTGTCCAGTCCAACTTGGAGGCCACCTTACCACTGCTGGTAAAGGTGTGGGTTTTGTGATATGACGGGTCATGACGGCCACACCAGGGTGACAGGTGAGTCTCAACTGTAGCACCTCGCTGTGATTTGGTGGATGGCACGTGGGCCCGGATGCTTTGAAATGTCCCGCATGTAGATGGAGCGGCCAGTCATATAGGAGTGCTCAATATTGTGCACCGCGACCAAGGCGGAGAGGAAAACGAGAGAACTACGTAATTAATGCATGAGTTTAATTAGGGTAGTTTTGTAAAGTACGAGATACAGTACATTCCTCCAATCGCAAAATGCCTTGGTTCATGAGATTTGAGATTTGAGCCCTATAAACTGGAAGGGAGGGGGTACTGCACATGGTGTAGTCTAGTCACTTGTTGAAATCTCTAGAAAGGAAAATACTCCTTTCCGGTTTACAGGTCTATACTACTCCCTCCGTCTAGGTGTGTAAGTCATCTTACGAAAACCAAATAGTCCCAAAACACTTAGGCACGGTGTCGGTGTCAAAACCGGCGGATCTCGGGTAGGGGGTCCCGAACTGTGCGTC
The DNA here is from genome assembly GCA_963921465.1 of Triticum timopheevii. NCBI lineage: Eukaryota > Viridiplantae > Streptophyta > Magnoliopsida > Poales > Poaceae > Triticum > Triticum timopheevii. Next base: position 119,592,845 of record OY997274.1, read on the forward strand.
TAGGCGGATGGTAACAGGAGACAAGGGACACGATGTTTTACCCAGGTTCGGGCCCTCTTGATGGAGGTAAAACCCTACATCCTGCTTGATTAATATTGATGATATGGGTAGTACAAGAGTGGATCTACCACAAGATCAAGGAGGCTAAACCCTAAAGCTATCCTATGGTATGATTGTTGTAATGTATGTTGTCCTACGGACTAAAGCCCTCCGGTTTATATAGACACCGGAGGGGGCTAGGGTTACACAGAGTCGGTTACAATGGTAGGAGATCTACATATCCGTATCGCCAAGCTTGCCTTCCACGCCAAGGAAAGTCCCATCCGGACACGGGACGGAGTCTTCAATCTTGTATCTTCGTAGTCTTGGAGTCCGGCAAACGATGATAGTCCCGCTGTCCGGACACCCCCTAGTCCAGGACTCCCTCAGTAGCCCCTGAACCATGCTTCAATGACGATAAGTCCGGCGCGCATAATGTTCGGCATTGCAAGGCGGGTTCCTCCCTTGAATAATCCAGAGAAGACCATGACCACCAGGATAGTGTCCGACTCTGCAAAATAAATTCCACATTCCACCGTAGAGAGAATAATGCACATAAATCCAATCTGCTGACGTTTTATGCGGCATGACATCACACCGCTTCCAAGCCTTTATTTGAATCATTTTTTATTATACCACCTCAGCACGTTTAGCGAAGCGGTTTCCTTGGCACGTCTTGTCGAAGCAGAGATCGTGTTCCCCTTATTTCGGGATTCTCATCAATGCGGACGTGGGTAACCCAACCGCGCCATTGATGGTGGCGCTTGGGGGATAAGCGAGTTTTACCGGGCCGGTGGGGGACGCATAGTCCTCGTCCACCTATATATAAGGGATAAGGATTTACCTTCTCACCTACGCCTTCTTCCTCCTTTGCTTACCCATGTCCGTGCACTCAAGCTCCAACGCCCAAGCTCGCGCATCTCGCCTCGGCCTTCTCCGAATATGTCCGGAGCGGGAGGCAAATGGTTGGCCTCCACCGTCAAGGAGGAGCACATCACCAAGCTGCGCAGCGCCGGATACCTCTCCGGCGATATCGCGCATTGGCTGCCCGATGAGGGGCAGCTCATCCCTACCCCCGGGCCCCATGAGAGGGTCGTCTTTCTTCCGCACTTCCTCCGCGGACTGGGCTTTCCACTCCACCCATTCGTCCGGGGGCTCATGTTTTACTACGGCCTGGATTTCCACGATCTGGCGCCGAACTTCATCCTCAACATCTCGACGTTTATCGTCGTGTGCGAGGCCTTCCTCTGCATCCGGCCCCACTTCGGCCTGTAGTTCAAGACCTTCAACGTCAAGCCGAAGGTTGTGAAGGGCACGCCAGCGGAATGCGGAGGCGCCATGTTGGGTAAGTTACCCAACGTCCTTTGGCTCGAAGGGGCCTTCGTGGACTCCATCAAGGGGTGGCAATCGGGGTGGTTCTACATCACCGAGCCGCGCGAGCCCACATGGGCGGCGGCCCCCGAGTTTAGATCTGGCATCCCCACGTAGCTCACCTCCTGGAAAGAGAAGGGCTTGCTATGGGGCAATCCGAAGGAGCTGACGGGACTCCGAACCTGCATCCAGAAGCTGGTGAGCAATAAGCTCAGGCTCGTCGACGTGGTCCAGGTCATGCTCATCCGCCGGATTCTCCCATGCCAAGAATGGGCATTCAATCTGTGGGAGTTCAATCCGGAACAGCACCAGGCGCTAAGCGGGCTCTTCGATACGACATATGAAGGCGCCTGGAGGGTGCTGTTTAAGGGTGCCGAAGCCCCCGCATCCGCGACGGAAGATCGCGGATTTTTCTCGCAGCATCCGGCTGACGAGGTAAGTGATTCAACCCCTTTACGGGACACTTGTGGTAATCAAATTGATTCTAAGAGGGTTTCAATCTCTCTTTTCCTTTGACAGGAATGGATGGAGAAGGCCGAGCAGCTCATCAGCCCAGCTCCCATGCCAGAGGACCCAATGAACGCCCGTCTAGCAGGGCTGCTGGTTCCGGCACCGCACGTGGTGCCGGAGAAGAAGGCCAAGAAGGTGGCCGCGGGGACTCGAAAGAGTTCCCGCCATCAGGCGTCCGACGACGAGGCGGACTCCTCCCCCGAAGACGAGGAGGAGGAAGAAGACTCTCTCCCGGAGGAGGGAGAGAAGAAGAGGAAGGCTTCCCCAATAGGGGAGGCCGAAGGGTCCAAGAGGGGGATAACTATTCCCCCGGACAGTTTCGCCAACACCATCGTTGGCGAGGAGGAGTGGCCTTTAAGGGCCAGGCGTCCGGCAAGATCGTAAGTATCCGGATCCTTGATATGCAATTTCTTTCGTATTGCGTAGTGTCCTTCTAATGCCGCATTTTGTCCATAGTCCGGCTTCATCGAGCGGGTCATTGGCCCCGTCGGATGTGGATTCACTTCCGACTGCCACTACCCCCCGCGCCGACGAGGACGCTGAGGTGGGATCCCAGAGAGGGACCCATCAAGAGGAGGCTCCGGAGGCGCCGTCAGGCAGCCTCGCGGACTTTTTACATTTAGCCTAGGCTAATGTACTAGTAATTTGCTCTAAAAACTACAGTAGTAACTAGTAGTACTGGTACATGCTCGTACTCAGACATAGACACACACACACTAACTAGTAGTACTACTACTTCTCACATGCTGGCCAGACGCCGTCGTTCTCCTTCCCGGCTTTGTTGGTGACACCCCACCGTGCTTGGATCTCCACCGACCTCTCCGCAGCAGCGCGTGCGTCCTTTTCTTTCTTGCGGGGGCGGGCCTCTCTTTTCTTGAGTGTTTTCTGACTTTTCCGCTCCTTATGAGCGGCTTTGGCCGCCTCTTGCTCTACCGCCCATTCGGCCTAGGCATCTTCAAATTCCTCCCACATAGTTGTGAGGTCTTGAGCGGCGATGAACTCGGCACGGCGGGATGCCATCGCTTCCCTACCATTTTGTGTGCGTTCATGGGCGGCGAGGAACTCGGCGCGGTGGGAGGCCATCGCTGCCTTACTAGTTAGGGTACGGCGCGGTGGCATGAACGACGCTTGGTGAGAGCTCTGGGGTGGAGTGGCCGGACAACCGTATAGTGCATTGGTTTGTCAAGAGCTCAAGGATAGAAGACGAAGCAAATTAGGATTCCCCTTCAATCCCGGTCATTTATTACCGAGTAAAATGCATTGGCGGTCATCGAACTTGTCTTGATAGCTCACTTTGATCATTGTATACGAGATATGGTGATTATACGGTCACTGGCTCAGCGTATAGCTCCGTATTTGTATGGTTGACCAGTCAAATAGTCTGCATGCGCCTCATCAGCTCGTCTTCTTTATATATCTACGCGGGCCTACCTGTGAATGGAGAAAGAAATACTATAAAAACCAAAATTATGCGTATGTGGGGAATCAAACCACGGACTCGTCGCTGAAGGCACCCTCGTCAGCCAAATGAAAATGAAATACTTCGTGTCAGACACTCACGCTCATGCTGTCAAAGCATGCTTATGCATGCACGTCGCCCTCTAAATCAAAGTCCTACTCATGGCGCAACGTAAACGGCGAGCCCATCACCTGCGCACCCCAGCGGTGCCTGACATTACTGTTTAAACGTTTGATGGAGGCCTATGCGAACACCGAGCATGTATTCACCTGGCTCAACACCAACGGTCATACTCAGACCGCCTTGCTCATGTATATCATCCATCACAACGACAATCTATAAAATAGCCTAAGCTAGAGAGGGTACTATGGTAGTATGGCATGGAGTATGTACTATCGTGAGCGACCGATCTTAGTGACACTGCACAGCGAAACCCCTTCCATCGCTAGCGCGCGCTTCCCACCTGAAACGGTCACCGTCTCTCCAGAATGTCATTGCTGCATTCACCGGACTTAACTGCAGGTGCAATTGGTGTGTCACTGACATGCGGGCCAGACGCCCGTTGGGCCCACATGTCAGTAACCCAAATGCATCTGCAGTTAAGTCACTGAAGCAGCGTCCCCATTCACGCCCGACGAACCTACTCCGGCGCCAGGTGTCCATCCGTCTGTCGCGGCTCATTGCCATTCGCCCGCTATATTAACATGAGCCCCAGCTCCCATCCATAGCCAAAGACCCACACTTATTCTCCTCCGGTCCCTTCCTTCTATTAGCACCACTTCAACCATGGCCTCCTGGCGCTCCGAAGCTCTCTTGGACGTATTGTCGCAGGAGCAGACGAGGGACATCGGCGGCTCCGCTCCAGGCGCGCTCCAAAGCTCTCTTCGACGTACTGTTGCAGGAGCAAACGAAGGAGATCGCCGGCACCCCCCCGGCCGCCCTCCGCCACCATGACCATGAAGCCAGCGTGCGTGCGCGGGCGCAGCCGGCACCGAGGAAGAGTAGTACAAGGTAGGTTGTCGCTGCTCTGGTCCCGGGAAGGCCACCGCTACTCCACTCAATCGACGCCAAGCATGGTGGGGTAAACATCGACGGCCGATTAGCCGCTTGACGGCGACGTGGAGGCAGAAATCTTAAGAACCTTGTGCTCCGGCCAGAGGAGGAGGTTATCGATGCGGATGAGGAGGAGGAAAAGGCAATGGCTGGCTTTCTCGAGTTCATGGCCGGACATGGTGGTCGGGCGCCGGCGATCCTTTAGATTAGGTTTACAGTAGGTTGAGTACGGTTTGTGCGAAATATGTAATGAATTTCGTCCAGTTTGTAGGAAAAGTTTTCAAAATGTAATGAATTTCGTCTGGTTAATTTGAAATTTGCTTTGTTTGCACGAATTTCATCCGGTTAATTCATATAGTTGTCAAAAGGTATGTGGACAGCATTGGATGGCATCCATGAGTGTCCTCGGACAGATGCCGGTGTAAATTTGTGGGCCAGCGCTGGAGATGCCCTAACTATCATGCTATAATCGCTAACAATCCTCATTATTTGGCAGGGAATAGTTATCCCTCGATCAAAATCAGATCCGCGGTGTTTCGCACTCCTCCCACGTAAGAGTGTAAACTCTTGCTTACATAAAAATGGAGCAAGTGGACGGCACTGTAGCACGTCATATCACTCGAACTAGCCCGCCTAACGAGCGGGAAAGCACCGCGCTCATCATTTTGTTCTGGATTTCTATCGATCGATCGGGCGAAAATGTTACGCTTCGCTAGTTCTAAAGGAAAAGGCGGCACACTTACGACACGTACGTGTCGCAACCCCGATAGTCCGGCTCGCACGCCGCTCACCAGAGGGGACACGCGTTGTCTTGCAATGTCACTGACATGTGGGACCATAATTGAATAAACCGTCGATAGCCGAAATCTAATCGCTCGGCGGGCGTCGGCTGAGAAGAGAGAAACGGGGGAGGGAGAAGAGATCGCCCGCCCGCCGCGCATAGACTCCAAGAAATATATGGTGATAATGTGAGGTGGGCCATGCTGGAGTCCGGACCGCTTTCGAAGCCCGCTCTCACCGCATTGGCCCCTCAAGACGCCAGCTGCCCGCTGCATGCATAGCAAGTAGTCCCCGCTTATGTGGAGGAGTGAGAGGCATTGATAAAGTCAAGGAGTAACAGTGGAGACAATAGCTTTCATCAAAAATAAACAATGAATACTCGTTGCTCGTCCTCTATATCGAATACTTTCATTCGCCGACATGTGGGACATCGACCATCCTGGTCCACCTGCCATGCACAAAATTATCTTGGTCTACCCCGGTCATATCGCAGGCCCAACCTTTCCCACTGTAAGTTGTTCGGACGAAGGAACCATCATGACTTCGTTGAATTCCGCTTCTTCAAGAAAACTTACTATACCCGCAATACTGCTACCACAGGCGAAGAATGGACGGCACCGTACCACGTCATATCACTGAAACCCACTAGGCCAAACTAGCCCGCCTAGGTAATCTATTTTGGAACGGAGGGAGTACGTCTCTGCACTGCTATGATTTTGTGTTGCACGTTCCCTGTACTTTTGCTACGATTTTCCTACCCTATGAACCAAATGAGGTCTGAATGTATGTCGACTATTGCCTGATCGATCGCTAAGCCTACAATTTTAGGAGCTAGGGCTATTGGTCGATCGACAAGGGATAAGTATAAGCGTACCACGAGCTCATCAGCCCCAACGTTTCTCTTTGGTGAGTGTTTTGCAAGTACTATAGCTCGCATAGTAGCTAGCCTACTAACACCAAGAATCATCAAACAAGCCCTGCTAATATGATAAACAGTTCAAAATTACATCTAAGCATGCCATATATTACATCAAAAGCTGGTGAGGATACATCTGTTTCCATAACTCGGAGAGGGTTCGCATGATTCATCGCATGATTCACTATCAAACAAAAGTATCAAGATCCGCCCACACAAGACAGTGCACTAGGCCTAAGATGGTTTGATAACATGCATCGTTCTGGTAATTAAACACAGGGCAGTGCAAACTACCCTGAAGGATTAGCGCGACCAACTATTTCTTGTCATCGATCTCTCGGGCAATGACCACAGCACGGATAGCGGCATGGGAATTGATTTCTGGGGCGATGTCCATAGGACTGACCATGACATCGAAATCGATCTCTGGGGCGATGTCCACAGGATGGACAGCGGCATCGGAATCGATCTCCGGGACGATACCAACAGGACGGGCCATGACATCAGAATCATCAAGGACAACCACCAGCACCTGCACAACCCTAACATATTAGCAAGCACCTTGCAAATAATCAAAAAGAAAGCGCATTGCAAATAATCAAATACCACAACTATGGTAATAAGCCATTATTGTTTACCTTGTGCAGCTCACCGGGGGATCTCATCCCTCCGGGGGCCATCTCCTCGTCCTCGATGGGGGCCATCACCTTACCAGGGGAATACTGCTTCTCAACGGCGACTATCTCCTCAAACTCGGTCTTGAGCCTCACATAGGTGGCAATCAGAGTTCCTAGGGTAGGCATGGTGGGGCCCTTGCTGTTCTTCCAACTTTCTGTGAGGAGTTCGTCCGCCAACGTCCTCAACTCTTTGGCCAGTGCTTGTTTCTTGGAGTTCTTCGTCTCAATGGGTTGGCCCGCCAACATGGTCAACTCATTGGTCGGTGCTCGCTTCCTGGAGATCGCTGTCTCAAGTGGGTTATCCGCCGACAACTCTTTGCCTAGTGCTCCAGGATCCATCAATGAACTGACAAACAGAAAGCAATCGAAAGGAAACCACAATCGCAATGAAAACGGGAAAATAATAGGATGTGAGAATCGGTCGGTGCTTCGCAAAAAGAAGACTATTGGAATGAAAATATAGCAGCATAACTGATTCGCCCACCTTTCCTTCGTCGGTAGAGAAGAAAAATGGCAGAAGTGAGTAGCCTGGAGTGAGGTTTTCTTCAAGAAAGGGAAGAAAGAGCTTTAACGAGCGTTCCAATGAAATGATGGTTGCTTTGTCCAGTCCAACTTGGAGGCCACCTTACCACTGCTGGTAAAGGTGTTGGTTTTGTGATATGACGGGTCATGACGGCCACACCAGGGTGACAGGTGAGTCTCAACTGTAGCACCTCGCTGTGATTTGGTGGATGGCACGTGGGCCCGGATGCTTTGAAATGTCCCGCATGTAGATGGAGCGGCTAGTCATATAGGAGTGCTCAATATTGTGCACCGCGACCAAGGCGGAGAGGAAAACGAGAGAACTACGTAATTAATGCATGAGTTTAATTAGGGTAGTTTTGTAAAGTACGAGATACAGTACATTCCTCCAATCGCAAAATGCCTTGGTTCATGAGATTTGAGATTTGAGCCCTATAAACTGGAAGGGAGGGGGTACTGCACATGGTGTAGTCTAGTCACTTGTTGAAATCTCTAGAAAGGAAAATACTCCTTTCCAGTTTACAGGTCTATACTACTCCCTCCGTCTAGGTGTGTAAGTCATCTTACGAAAACCAAATAGTCCCAAAACACTTAGGCACGGTGTCGGTGTCAAAACCGGCGGATCTCGGGTAGGGGGTCCCGAACTGTGCGTCTAGGCGGATGGTAACAGGAGACAAGGGACACGATGTTTTACCCAGGTTCGGGCCCTCTTGATGGAGGTAAAACCCTACATCTTGCTTGATTAATATTGATGATATGGGTAGTACAAGAGTGGATCTACCACAAGATCAAGGAGGCTAAACCCTAAAGCTATCCTATGGTATGATTGTTGTAATGTATGTTGTCCTACGGACTAAAGCCCTCCGGTTTATATAGACACCGGAGGGGGCTAGGGTTACACAGAGTCGGTTACAATGGTAGGAGATCTACATATCCGTATCGCCAAGCTTGCCTTCCACGCCAAGGAAAGTCCCATCCGGACACGGGACGGAGTCTTCAATCTTGTATCTTCGTAGTCTTGGAGTCCGGCAGACGATGATAGTCCGGCTGTCCGGACACCCCCTAGTCCAGGACTCCCTCAGTAGCCCCTGAACCATGCTTCAATGACGATAAGTCCGGCGCGCATAATGTTCGGCATTGCAAGGCGGGTTCCTCCCTTGAATAATCCAGAGAAGACCATGACCACCAGGATAGTGTCCGACTCTGCAAAATAAATTCCACATTCCACCGTAGAGAGAATAATGCACATAAATCCAATCTGCTGACGTTTTATGCGGCATGACATCACACCGCTTCCAAGCCTTTATTTGAATCATTTTTTATTATACCACCTCAGCACGTTTAGCGAAGCGGTTTCCTTGGCACGTCTTGTCGAAGCAGAGATCGTGTTCCCCTTATTTCGGGATTCTCATCAATGCGGACGTGGGTAACCCAACCACGCCATTGATGGTGGCGCTTGGGGGATAAGCGAGTTTTACCGGGCCGGTGGGGGACGCATAGTCCTCGTCCACCTATATATAAGGGATAAGGATTTACCTTCTCACCTACGCCTTCTTCCTCCTTTGCTTACCCATGTCCGTGCACTCAAGCTCCAACGCCCAAGCTCGCGCATCTCGCCTCGGCCTTCTCCGAATATGTCCGGAGCGGGAGGCAAATGGTTGGCCTCCACCGTCAAGGAGGAGCACATCACCAAGCTGCGCAGCGTCGGATACCTCTCCGGCGATATCGCGCATTGGCTGCCCGATGAGGGGCAGCTCATCCCTACCCCCGGGCCCCATGAGAGGGTCGTCTTTCTTCCGCACTTCCTCCGCGGACTGGGCTTTCCACTCCACCCATTCGTCCGGGGGCTCATGTTTTACTACGGCCTGGATTTCCACGATCTGGCACCGAACTTCATCCTCAACATCTCGACGTTTATCGTCGTGTGCGAGGCCTTCCTCTGCATCCGGCCCCACTTCGGCCTGTAGTTCAAGACCTTCAACGTCAAGCCGAAGGTTGTGAAGGGCACGCAAGCGGAATGCGGAGGCGCCATGTTGGGTAAGTTACCCAACGTCCTTTGGCTCGAAGGGGCCTTCGTGGACTCCATCAAGGGGTGGCAATCGGGGTGGTTCTACATCACCGAGCCGCGCGAGCCCACATGGGCGGCGGCCCCCGAGTTTAGATCTGGCATCCCCACGTAGCTCACCTCCTGGAAAGAGAAGGGCTTGCTGTGGGGCAATCCGAAGGAGCTGACGGGACTCCGAACCTGCATCCAGAAGCTGGTGAGCAATAAGCTCAGGCTCGTCGACGTGGTCCAGGTCATGCTCATCCGCCGGATTCTCCCATGCCAAGAATGGGCATTCAATCTGTGGGAGTTCAATCCGGAACAGCACCAGGCGCTAAGCGGGCTCTTCGATACGACATATGAAGGCGCCTGGAGGGTGCTGTTTAAGGGTGCCGAAGCCCCCGCATCCGCGACGGAAGATCGCGGATTTTTCTCGCAGCATCCGGCTGACGAGGTAAGTGATTCAACCCCTTTATGGGACACTTGTGGTAATCAAATTGATTCTAAGAGGGTTTCAATCTCTCTTTTCCTTTGACAGGAATGGATGGAGAAGGCCGAGCAGCTCATCAGCCCAGCTCCCATGCCAGAGGACCCAGTGAACGCCCGTCTAGCAGGGCTGCTGGTTCCGGCACCGCACGTGGTGCCGGAGAAGAAGGCCAAGAAGGTGACCGCGGGGACTCGAAAGAGTTCCCGCCATCAGGCGTCCGACGATGAGGCGGACTCCTCCCCCGAAGACGAGGAGGAGGAAGAAGACTCTCTCCCGGAGGAGGGAGAGAAGAAGAGGAAGGCTTCCCCAATAGGGGAGGCCGAAGGGTCCAAGAGGGGGATAACTATTCCCCCGGACAGTTTCCCCAACACCATCGTTGGCGAGGAGGAGTGGCCTTTAAGGGCCAGGCGTCCGGCAAGATCGTAAGTATCCGGATCCTTGATATGCAATTTCTTTCGTATTGCGTAGTGTCCTTCTAATGCCGCATTTTGTCCATAGTCCGGCTTCATCGAGCGGGTCATTGGCCCCGTCGGATGTGGATTCACTTCCGACTGCCACTACCCCCCGCGCCGACGAGGACGCCGAGGTGGGATCCCAGAGAGGGACCCATCAGGAGGAGGCTCCGGAGGCGCCGTCAGGCAGCCTCGCGGACTTTGCGCCGGACTCTACATCGGAACCCGCAGTGGTTCCAGAGTCCGGCAAGCGGCCCCTTCGAAAGAAGGGCAGGACTGTGACACCGGCGGCCTCCGTCCAACCAGAGGCGCCGGACAACTTGTTGGAGGCGCTTAAAGGCACTTCCATCAAGGAAGAACACCGCACTCTCATGAGTGCGGTGATTCAGAAGGTTCAGCTCGCCAGGAGCGGGCTGACCGAAGCCTGTAGCAGCCTTCTAACAGGCTTTGAGGTAAGAAGTTAAAGTTATGTAATGTAATACCGCATAGACAGTAGCCCCTGATGCTCAGTTCGGTGTTCGGCAAGAAAAGTCGGACTGAGGATCTAACAAGATATATTCAGGGTTGCTTATAATATGTCAATATGGGTTTGCAGGCTGTGCTGCTGACCTCTGCCGCACTGACTGCGGAGGTCGGTGTGTTGAAGCAGGACCTCGAGCGGTCCGAGCAAGAGCTCGGCCATGCCAAGAAGCAGCTCGAGGACAAAGAAGGTGAGTAACACCGCTTTGAATAATTACCTTACATAAAAGGATTGTGGTTGCAATAAAATTAACAAGGATAATATGGGTACTGCAGGGGCCACGAACAAGGTGGCAGCCCTGAAGGAGGCTGTGTCCGCGGCCGAACGCAGTGCGGCCGTAGAACGGGCAGAGCGAAAAAAGCAGGAGGCACGGGTGGCAGAAGTACGGCAAGAGCTCCGGGCTCTCATGGAGAAGCATGAGAGTTTGGAGCGTGACTCCAAGACTCGAGAGTCCGAGCTTGCCTCGGCTCTCGAAAGTGCCAAGTCCGCCAAGGCCGAGGCCCATAAGGCCCTTCAGGAGGTTGAAGATGTAAAGAAGATAGCGGCGGGTAAGGCATTTTTCATGCAAAGCAAGCATGTTAATGTAAACTACCTGACACTTACCCGCATTCGGAGCTCTCCAGGGGCGTTTGCAGATCTGCCGCGTAGTGCGTCCGATGCCGCCGCACTCTATCGTGGCGAGGAGGGGAGCTCGATGGAGAAGGTCTTCTGGTCTCAGTACGCTGAGGCCGGCCATCCGGTGCCCCCAAGCGACCAGCTGAAATAGCTGGTCGAACTCCACAAGGTAGCTGAGGAGGCCATGAAGGGCCTTTATAATCCGGCTGTGGCCTGGACAGGCCATGCCTGGGAGCTACTTCGGCCTCGTGCGGCGGCTGGTGGATGCGTGTCCCTGGGTGGAGGTCATCAAGCACTCCGCCTGTATTGAAGGTGCTCGTCGGGCCCTTGCCCGCACGAAGGTGCATTGGGGCAGGTTGGATGCGGAGAAGCTTCTCACGGACCCACCGCCACCGGGCAAGGAGTATCGCATGCCCGAAATGTATTATAAAACTCTCCTAAAGGGAGCCCGCGATATTGCGGATGAGTGCCCCAGAAATGTAATCTTTGAGTAAACTCGCTATGTATTATCCCGTGCGCTGAAAACTTCGTTCATATGCGCCTTGAGCAACGCTTGTTTAATTTAAAATATTACCTTCTGTTTGGCCGTCTATAAAATCTGAGAGATGGCAAGTCGTTGGCTTCAGTCCCCGAGCCGCGAGTGCTGGGGTGTTCAGGATAAACTTGAGCACTCTTGTTCCCATTTTTGGGTCCATCTAGGGAGGCGCTCAACACAACGAACAAGGCAACCGGACTTATAATGCTTGAACACTCTCACTTAGCCATAGAATTCTATAATTTTAAATTTCGGCGAGGCCCCTGGTATTCGGAAGACCAAATCCGGGGCGCTATCCACGCCTTCATCGGACATTGTCCGGAACTTCGCTCGAAGCGGCGTGAGTCTTTAAGGACCCGAAAAAACCTCTCGAACAGCGACCAGTCTCTCGCCTTATCATGCCGGTCAGTTTTAGCTTTCTCCACTGAGGCGCTCGCCCGGCTCAACCGGGGCGCAATCGCAGTGGTTCTCCCAGTGCCACCTTAGCCGACAGAACAGAACGTAAGGCACCAAAACGTGGGAGCCGGGCAAACCCAACTATTGACCCAAGACATGATTCGGAGCCGATTCATATAATGCTATAAGTTCGGGGTGCCGCACTTGTGAAAGTGTTCGGAATTATCACACCATAATGTGGGGAACATAAGCCCCTGGTGTATTCGGCCGTACCAAAATATACGGGTGCAAGATGTCATGTAATGAACATATATATAAAAAGTAATGCAATTGCCGTCGAAAAGTGCTGCATTATTTATTAAAGAAAGTCTGCTATGAGTGCGGACTGATAAAAATAGTGCGGTAAGCAAGGGATTTGGACTAATTAAACATATCCCCCTCCAGGGGTGAGCTGCGGACTTGGTGTATATAATCGAATTTAATGCTCGTAATTGAGACCACCTGAGTGTTCGTCGCAGCCTTCTTTATTCCCTGGCTGTTGCATCATGAGTTCGGCAGGTTCACCGCCGGACAGGGCCTCTGGTTAACGGAGTCCTGTGTACACTTGCGAGCCCCTGGTGTGGTCGAGCCGCACTCTGGGTCCATTGTTATCGTGCCCCTTCCCCTGCGCCCATGGTATCTCCAAAGCGTAATGATGTACGCGGAGGGTTGTTCTTGCAATCATGCGAGGGCGGGGGTTGGGGACGCTTTGCTACGCGTGCTCTGATCGCGCCAGGTGGTCTTGGTTGGTATTGCTTCACGCGCGTTTTGCTGTATCCGGCCGTCTAACGGCCGGACTCGAGAATTGCCTTAAAAGGTTGTTCTGTACTTCTGTCGCGAGAGCCGTTGTATGTTCCTCCGTTCGGAGGGAGCGTTCCGTATTTCTGTTGACCGTGATGACTCCACGAGGGCCTGGCATCTTGAGCTTGAGGTATGCATAATGCGGCACCACGTTGAATTTTGCAAACCTGGTTCGTCCGAGCAGAGCGTGATAGCCGCTGCGAAATGGGACTATGTCGAAGATTAACTCCTCGCTGTCGGTGTACTAAAGTAGGGGTACCTTAGTATCCCGAACTTGTGCACGGGCAGTCGCAGCGTCCCGCGGCAAGGCTTGCCGGGCGTCCGCCAAGATCCTTCGCTATTCCTATTATTGCCATTCAAGAACAAAGTGTTTAACTGAGAAGACAGAGCCCCGGCAAGAGGAGCTTGCCGGGAAGGACAAGACCCCGGCAAGAGGAGCTTGCCGGGAAGGCCAACCAAGGCATTTTCAAGAGACTTGCCGCGACGCACCGCGCGTCCCGGCAAGACCCGGCGAGCGGCAAGCTTGCGGGTGCGACAAGACAGCGACCGCGGCAAGGCGCTTGCCGCGGCGAAGCCACCACTCTGCGCCCACGCTCCAGCGCATCCGACGACGTGTCGCCGCAGGATCGTTCCTGGTGCACGTGGCGAGTAGCGGTGCAGCCAAGCGGAGCGAGGTGGCAAGTGGAGATGACGAGGAGGCCATCATGGCGATCGGTGGCGCCCCTTACGGTCGTTTCCTGCACTGTTTAGGCGACCGGACGGGCATTAAATGCCCTTGTCCCCTGCCGTCAGAGTTAGGTAGGGGGCACTATTGATAGCGGTTGTACCAACCCCTCTTTTTACCTTTTTACCCCTCTCTCTGCGTTGCCACCTGTCGGTGACCCCTTTAGCCTATAAAAAGGAGGCCCATGCGCACGTAGAAGGGGTTCGACTCATTCGAAACTACAACACACCCACGCTCTCGAGCAAGAACTGAATACAAACACAAAGCAGCAGTAGGAGTTTTATCTCTGCGGAGAGCTCCGAAGCTGGGTAAAGTCCCTCGCGTGCTTCGCCTCGATCTGCTCTTCGTGCGCTCTTCGCTCCCTTGCCGGACCGAAAAGGGGCCCTGCCCCATAGGTGTTCGTTTCCCACGACATCTTTGGCGCGCCAGGTAGGGGGGCGTCGAGGCTGTGCGAACCTGATCTGGCGTTCGTGCGCGCTACATCAACATCTTCATCAACATGCCACCAAAGAAGAAGACTTCGGAGGTGGCCGCTCCGTCCACGTCGATCCTACCGTCACCGGAGCAAACGGGCGGTGGGGTGGACGCCAGCGGAGGAGCAGGCACCGACGGGGGGACTCACATCATCACCAGGTCCAAGGACAAGGCCCCGCAAGCTTCAGCGTCTGTACATACACCGCACCCCTCCCAAGAGGTGTAGGATCGACAGCGCCATGGTGCTCCTAGCACCGTACTCGCGTTGGAGCAAGGCCGAGCTGGTGGATCGCGGGACGCTCAAGGCCAACATGCACGTCAACACGTTGGCACGAGCGTGGGACGGTCGCCTGGACGAGATGTTGCTCCTTCTAACACTGTTAGAAGTCTGAGCATATCTCGCTCCTCGTGTCATTCGCCGCCACCGCCCAAGACTCCAGAGGAAGCGCTGGCTCGAGCCCAGCTGCTTCTAGACTACCCTCCAGCGCCAGACAAGATCGACGACTGGAGGGCCACCATTCAGAGCCTCATCGGCTTCGCCAACGGCGACAAGCCCCGGCAACCGAGCACATCGAAGCCCCGGCAAGACGCCCAGGCACAAGCCGACGCCGAGAAGACCGTTGGGGGTGCCACTACCGTGCACTCCCCGCCCCGAAGGCCAAGATCGCCAACTCGCCGGGCTAACCTCGACACCGACTCCACCGCGTCGTCGGACCCGCGAGCTCGCCGCGATCAGCGCCAAGTTCTCCAAGAACGACGACAAGAAGACGCTCGTACTCGCATCGAGCGTCGAAGAGAAGCGCGGCGTCAGTAAGACCAGCGCGCTGGGCCCACTGTCGATATGCGTGCTCCAGGGGAACCAGGCGACTTGCCGTACGCGGTAGGTTGCCCTGTGTTCACCCGTGAGCTGCGGCAGGTCTAGTGGCCCAGTACCAAGAACTTCAAGCTAGATGTACCCGAGAAGTACGATGGTAGGATACATCCGTCGGAGTTCCTCGGTGTCTACACCATCGCGGTGCAGGCTGCTGGGGGGCGCGACGAGAAGATCCTCGCCAACTACTTCCCGCTGGTGCTCAAGCCCAACGTTAGATCTTGGCTCATGCACTTGCCGGACAACTCCATCTCTTCGTGGGCGGACCTGTGTCATCAGTTTGTCAGCGCCTTCACATGCGGCCACAAACCCCATGGCCAGGAGAGCGATCTTCATCTGCTCGCCCAGAAGGAAGGAGAACCCCTGCGCAAGTACATTCAAAGATTCAGCCAAGTGCAGCGCAACATCCCAGACGTCCACCCTGCCGCGGTTATCAACGCATTCCATCAGAACGTGCGTAACCGCAGGATGAGGGAGGAGATGGCGATGTGCAAAATTAGAGATGTCAGCGAGCTGTATGCTCTGGCCGACAAATGTGCACGTGCTGAGGAGGGGAGGAAACTCCCCGGAGAGAACGCAGGAGCAGAAGGATATGACAATGAGGATGCCGCTCCGGCAAAGAAGAACCGGAGGCGGAATAACAGAAAGAGGAAAGCCAAGGATGTGCTAGTTGTCGAGCAGTACGGCAACGGAGGTGGCGCCGAGAAGGCCAAAGCTGGTGACTCCGGCGAGGCTGTGGTGGCCACCGACAAGCAGGACGGCTCCGGCAAGCAGTACTGCAAGATCCACCGCACCAAGGGCCATGACCTCCAGGCCTGCAAGAAGGTTGAGCAGCTCGTGGAGCTGCAGAAAGCTGAGTACGAGCGCCGCGACAAGGAGAAGGCCCAGGAAGGTGGCGGAGGATCCGGCAAGAAGCGTCCCACCCGGGGAGGGCGCCGCGGCAAGGCCAAGCAGCGGCAAGGAGACAGGCCCCCCCGCGGCCGCGACAAGGATGAAGATGAGGACGAAGATGAAGAGAGGATGAGGACGAGGCCGACGAGCAGGAGTTTCAGAAGGCAACAGAGGTTTTGTGCGTCGACGGCGGTGCTTCTCTGCATACCTCGCACCACCAACTCAAACAGTGGGTGCGGGAAGTAAATGCAGCAGAACCGTCCGTTGTGTCGCGCAAGCCCCTGAAGTGGTCCAGCACGCCCATCATCTTTGATGTCGACGATCACCCTGATCGCATAACTGCGATCGGGTGCTTGCCGATGTTGGTTTCACCAACTATCCGCAACCTCAAGGTCACAAAGATGCTGGTTGATGGCGGGGCCGGCCTGAATCTGATCTCCTCAGCGGTACTCAAGAAGCTCCAGATCCCTGACAGTGAGCTCGAAGAGACCGGCACATTTCAAGGAATCAACCCGGGAAGGAGCAAGCCGAAGGGGAAGATCACACTGCCAGTAACATTTGGCAGCGAGCTGAACTTCAGAACAGAGAGAGTCACATTTGACGTTGCTGATTTCCCATTGCCCTACAATGGGATACTTGGCTGTCCAACGCTCGCCAAGTTCATGGCAGCCTCTGATTATGCTTACAATGTGCTCAAGATGCCTGGTCCGATAAGTGTCATTTCTGTCCATGGCGACAAGAAAGATGCCCTTATCTGTACCGACAAGATCTACCGGGAAGCAGCAGCCGCAGCAGAACGCAAACCACTTGCCGCTGAAGCTCCCGGGGGGAAGAAGACCAAGTCCGGCAAGAGTAGCTCTGATGCTCACTCCGGCAAGCGCACCTCTTCGGAGTGCTGCGCTACCGTCGAGGACGCACCATCGAGCTCCACCGGAAAGTGCAAGAAGGCAAAGACAGCTTCACCAGAGACCAAGAAAGTGGCCGCCAAGGAGGACGGCACTGGTGGTACCTTCACCATCAGTGCCAGGCTTGACCCTAAATAGGAAAGCGCGCTCGTTGCTTTCCTGTGGGCGAATGTCGATGTGTTCGCATGGCAACCATCTGACATCCCCGGTGTTCCCAGGAAAGTGATTAAGCACCACCTTGCCATCTGCCCTCACGCGCGGCCTGTCAAGCAGAGAGTTAGGAAGCAAGCAGTGGAGCGACAAGAATTCATTACTGAAGAGATCAAGAAGTTGGAAGCAGCAGGCCTGGTCAGAGGAGTGCTCCATCCAACGTGGTTAGCCAATTCAGTAGTCGTGCGCAAAGCAAACGGGAAGTGGAGGCTTTGTATTGACTTCACTGACGATAATAAAGCTTGTCCCAAGGATCCATTTCCCTTGCCGCGCATTGACCAGATTGTCGACTCCACGGCAGGATGTGATCTGCTTTCATTTCTTGATGCATACTCAGGATATCATCAGATCTTCATGGCAGAAGAGGATGAAGAGAAAACCGCATTCATTACTCCATGTGGCACGTACTGCTTTGTACGGATGCCTTTCGGACTAAAGAATGCTGGTTCAATATTTGCAAGGGTAGTCAGTCATGCTTTTGAGCCACAACTGCACAGAAATGTAGAAGCTTACATGGATGACATAGTGGTCAAAAGCAAGGACAAAGAAACTTTGGTCCAAGATTTGGACGAGACTTTTGCAAATCTGCGTAAGATCAATCTCAAGTTGAACCCCGAGAAGTGCGTGTTTGGAGTTCCCTCCGGCAAGCTTCTCGGGTTCTTTGTGTCCTAGAGGGGGATTGAAGCCAATCCCGACAAGATCGAGGCCATTGAGCAGATCGAAGCACCGAAGCGCGTCAAGGATGTGCGAAGGCTTGCCGGCTGTGTTGCTGCTCTCAGTAGGTTCATTTCTAAGTCTGCTAAGCGCGCCCTGCCATTTTTCAAAATTTTGAAAAAGGCAGGTCCAATAAAATGGACTCCGGAAGCGAAGGCTGCGCTGCAGGACTTGAAGAGATAGCTGTCCTCCACTCCAATACTTGTCGCACCTAGGCCACAAGAGAAGTTGTTGTTGTATCTGGCGGCAACCAATCAAGTGGTTAGTGCTGCGTTAGTAGTGGAAAGAGAGGCAGATGATGAGCCAGCGGCCGCGGCAAGCACATCCAGCGACAAGCAGGGGGCTTCCCCGACAAGCTCTGGTCCCGACAAGGACGAATCTGTGCAGCCGCAGGAAGAAAAACAAAAGAAGATGGTGCAGCGCCCAGTGTATTTTGTCAGTTCCCTTCTGCAGGGGGCTAGATCAAGGTACTCTGGAGTGCAGAAATTGCTTTTCGGCCTTCTCATGGCCTCGAGGAAGCTGCGCCATTAATTTCAAGCACACGAGATCACAGTTGTCACTCGCTTTCCGTTGAAGAGGATATTACAGAATCCAGAAGCAACAGGCAGGATCGTCGAGTGGGCACTGGAATTGTCAAGCTTTGGCCTCAAGTTTGAGAGTACCTCAACTATCGAGAGCCGAGCATTGGCAGAATTCATAGCAGAATGGACGCCGACACCTGATGAAGAAACTCCGGAGACGAGCATCCTCGTCAAGGAAGCAAGCAAAGAATGGATCATGTACTTTGATGGTGCCTTCTCGCTGCAAGGCGCCGGTGCGGGCGTACTACTTGTCGCACCCACCAGAGAGCACCTCAAGTACGTGATCCAGATGCACTTTCCCAAGGAGCAAGCAACAAACAATACTGCAGAGTATGAAGGCTTGCTTGCCGGACTCAGGATCGGGGCAGACCTTGGGATCAAGAAGCTTATTGTCAGGGGTGACTCGCAGCTTGTCGTCCGTCAAGTAAACAAAGATTATCAGAGTCTGTTGATGGAAGCCTACATTGATGAAGTGAGGAAGCTAGAAGAGCATTTTGACGGCCTACAGATGGAACATGTTCCGAGAACTCAGAACGACATTGCAGACGGCCTGTCAAAGTGCGCCGCACTCAAGTTACCTGTGGAACCAGGAATTTTTGTGCTCAAGCTGACTCAACCATCTGTAACACCATCAACTTGACAGAGCAAGAAGAGGAAGTTGGTTACTGGCGACTACTTTCCGGCAGAGCTCCCCGAAGCCGCCGTCAAGAAGGTCCCCAAGATCAACACAAAGAGTGCTGAGGAGCAGTCTGCTCCGACAAGCCCTAGGGTTTGTTTCGTTGAAGCAGACGCTCCCGACAAGTTGTGTCCCGACACGCTTGCCGGGGAGCATCACGCTCCGGCTGAATCACAGATTCTTCCCGTGGAAGCAGATGTTCCCGCAGCAGCATTTGCGCCTTTAGTCCTTGTCGTTGAGCCACAAGCTCCGGCATGGGCACAGCAGATCGTCCATTTCCTTCAAACAGGAGAACTTCTCGAAGAGCAAGAAGAAGCGGAGAGAGTAGCCCGGCAATCAAGTATGTACCAGTTTGTCAATGACATACTGTACAGAAGAAGATTCAACGGAGTGAAATTGAAGTGCATTTCCCGGGAAGATGGACAGGAGCTGTTGGCGGAGATACATGGAGGCATATGTGGTCACCACATTGGCGCAAGAGCACTTGCCGGCAAAGCCTTCCGGCAAGGTTTCTTCTGGCCGACAGCTCTCCAGGATGCAACTGCACAAGTAACCAAGTGTGAAGCGTGCCAGTTCCACTCCAAGCAGATACATCAACCAGCTCAAGCTCTCCAAACAATCCCTTTGTCCTGGCCATTTTCGGTCTGGGGGCTCGACATCCTCGGCCCCTTTCCCCGAGCTGTCGGGGGCTTCGAGTACTTGTACGTGGCGATTGACAGGTTCACGAAGTGGTCGGAGGTGGAAGCAGTGAGGAAGGTGACAGCACAGTCAGCAGTCAAGTTCTTCAGGTCAATTGTTTGCCGTTTCGGAGTCCCTAACAGGATCATCACCGACAATGGCACACAATTCATGAGCCGCACCTTCATGCAATACGTCCAAGATCTTGGCGCCAAGATCTGCTTCGCTTCTGTTGCTCATCCGAGAAGCAACGGTCAAGCGGAGAGGGCAAACGCTGAAGTGCTGCGTGGGCTCAAGACCAGAACTTTCGACAGGATGCGCAAGTGCGGAAGAAATTGGATCGAGGAGCTGCCGGTGGTTCTTTGGTCGATTAGGACGATGCCAAATCGAGCCACTGGCCAGACACCTTTTGCTCTAGTCTATGGAGCAGAAGCAGTTCTCCCCACGGAACTCGTATATGGATCGCCTCGAGTGCTTGCTTATGATGAGCTTGAGCAAGAGCAGCAGCGGCAAGATGATGCGCTGCTCCTCGAGGAAGATCGTCTTCAGGCTGCTGTATGAGATGCTCGCTACCAGCAAGCTTTGCGTCTCTATCATAGCCGCAAAGTTAATGCCAGAAGCTTCGAGGAAGGCGACCTTTTTCTTCGGCGCGTTCAATCCGCCAAGAATTCCAACAAGTTGACGCCGAAGTGGGAAGGCCCTTATCGGGTGAAGCGAGTCACTAGGCCCGGCGTTGTCCGCCTTGAGACCGAAGATGGCTTTCCAGTGAGCAATTCCTGGAACATAGAGCATCTTCGCAAGTTTTACCCATAAGGCGCGGTTGCCGGAATCTGTTCCGGCAACCACCTTTTGTACAAGCCTTGCCGCTGTTGCATGTAACCCTTTGTACAAAGCCGGGCACGGATCCCATGCATAAATAAAGCTCATGTGCTTCGTGCACCTTGTCAAATTTCATGCATTCTTTCTTTTTTGCATGTTTCATCTGACACTCTGTGCAGCACTTGCCCCCGGTAAGCAATAACGAGCCTTAAGGCTCCATATCATTATTTTCTCTTCTTTCTTTTTTTCTCAAAAGGAAGGTTCCTTCGCCCACAAGTTCACGGGGGGGGGGGGGGGAAGGAGAGGATGAAGGTATGGACCGGGCGTCGTTCAAAGAAGTATAGCCTTGCCGGGACACAGACGACAGAAAAGCTAAGTTGCCAAAGTTTGAGCATGATCAGTTTTTAAAATTTTAAGTTATCTTCCTTGAACGATCGTGTTTTGTATGGAAAACCTGTGCGCGGAGGAACCTCCTCGAAGCTAGTTGCACCCTTACTTTGTTTCGAGTCCGCTCAACAACTTAAGTGTGCTGCAACTAGTTGCGGCAAGGTTTCTTGCCGGAGCCGGCACCGCGAGCGGGCTGCTGATGTTCCGCACTCAGCACTTGCGGCAAGCGTGCCCGCACCAGCAAGTTCCCTAAAAGCGTAGGGTGAAAACATACAAATAAAAGGATCAAGTAAAGGAGATAACGTAGCAAGCATTGCCCAGAATAAAGTTATATTACAAAAGTAACTTGTTGCGGCACTTACTAAATTGTTCTCATAAATAACAGCGACAAGGAAAGGAGAAGAAGAGTGGCCTAATCCACGCGCTCGCCGTCGATCCTCCTGACTTCATTCACCTTGTCCACAATGGGTGCGACAATGGCTTTGAGATCTTCGAGATCAGCGCCCGCCGGCAGCTTCTTGAGGACGCGGGTGAGGTCGAGGCCTGCATTGCGGAAGAGTATCTTCACCAACACCTTCTCCAAGACCTTGGCGCAGATTGCGCGCGACTCGTCCGCCAGCTTCTTTGGGATCCTTTCCCGGAGTTGCTGGAGGGCCGTCACCACGCCCTTGAATAAAAGAGTAAGCTTGGCGCTGGGCTGGAGATTCTCGTCGGGGGAGTACCCGAAGCCCGCCAAGTCCAGTTCCGCCAGCTCTTCATCGATGGCTGCAGCGATGTTGACGAGGCCCTCTGTCCAGAGCTCCACCGTGGCATTGAAGGTGTTTTGAGTCTCGGCGGCCCTCGTCAGCAGTTCCTCGTTGCCCTTGATCTCTTTCTTCAAGTCATCCTCGCGCCTCTTGGCGCCGTCCAGCGTCTCCGTTAGTGTGGCTAGTTTCAGCTCCAGATCAGCGCTTGAGTCCTTGGCGGCGTTCAGTTCCTTGACCTTGTCGGCAAGTTGAACTTGTAGATTGCCATGGGCAAGGGCATCCTTCTCACGCTCGCGTTGGAGTGTGGCAAGCTCCTCATTCTTCCCTTTCATGTCAGCCTCCAGCTGCGTCACCTTCGCTTCCAATTCGCTCTTGGAGGCCTCGGTAGCTGCGGCAGCATCCTTCGCTTCCTTGAGCGCCCCGCCAATTAATTGTTCCCGGGCAGCGAGATCCTCCTCGTGGCTGTCCAGGTTTACCTTTTTCTGCGTCAGCTCACCTTCCCGCCTGGACAGCTCCTCGGCGGCGAGCCTTTGCTGCTCTTCGGCTTCAGCCTTTTCAAGGATGAACGCCTTCTTCGCCTCGACGAGCTGCGCCCTCTCCTCAGCAATAGACCGGATGGCCTCTTGGTTGAGGCTCTGGAGCTCCTCCACATGCTTCTCTATGTCAACTCCCGCCCGCGCGACAAGCGCTTCCCGGGACTCTAGCTTCGCTTGCCGGGCGCGGTAGAGTGACACCAACTTCCGGAGCAGCTGCTCCTCCTCGGACTCGCCACTGCTGCTGCTTGGCGCGTCAACCACTGCCAGCCCAGCAGAGGCGAGTACTTCCCCGTCAAACTCCTCCCCTTCGACCGGCGCCCTGGAGCTCGAAGCCCAGGAAAGCTTGACGTAGACACCCTCGCCGGCCTTCAAGTAGGCGCCTGGCTGGGGCTCCTCGGAGCCCGGCGCTGCATCAGCGGTGGAGGGGTCGGCAGTCGGTGTAGCGCCTTGCGCTCCTGCACCCTCGGGGTCGTCAGTACGATTGCCGGACCCCTCGCCAGCTCTTGTGCCAGCAGCCTTGGCGGCTTCTTCGTCGGCGGGTTCATCAGCGCCGGCCTCTTCCTCGTCAGCGGCGACATCTTCAGTGTTGCCGCGTGTGTCTTCCTTGCCGGTGGCCTCAGTCTCCATCGGGTCCGTGAGAGGGGGATCTGAAGACAGGAAGAAGAAGGAAAAGTCAAGCAAATATCCAAAAAAAAGAAGATCAGAAGAAGAAAGCCCAAGGGAAAATTTCCGACAGGGAGGGTTACCTGTGCTGGGCTCCGTGACCATGGGCTCCATCACCGGAGGCTCGTTGGCCCCGTCCCTTGACGGGGAACTGCCCCTTGCCGGGGACCGCTCCCTTGCCGGAGAGCGCTCCCTTGTCGGAGAATCGCCCCTTGGCGGCATAGTTGAAGCAGACAGCACCTCTGGAGCGGTTTCTGGTTGCTCCTGATGGGCCTGCTCTGCTCCTACACAAATAAATCAACGATCAAGATGTCAGCAAAAGAAAAGGAACCCGTGCGCGCCCCACAACAGGAAGTGAACCAAATACTTACGCTGGGGGCTGTGCTGGGGGCTGCTTCAAGGAGATGGTATCGGGTCCGTCAAGGTAGTCTCGGACGTGTCCTCTGCCATCGTAGCAGGATCGTCCTCGATGACGACCACGGGGACCTTAGCCCTCTTCACCGCTCTCTCGGCCAGAGTCCTGAAATGGAACGAGGTTCAGAGGGAAGCGGATCAGATGCAAGATAAGAAACAACGAAGATCGAAGAAATACAAGTACAACAAGAAGAAAGTCTTACTCCTCCTCTTCTTCTTCCTCCTCCTCGGAGCTCAGCGCGGAGAGGTCGAAATCTGGCACCCTCTAAGTGCGACGAGGAGGAGGAGTAGGCTCCCTTGGACGCTTGGCGGGAGCTGCGGCAGGATCAGGAGTAGCGGCCCGTGAAGACCCCGCTCCGGTTGCCGGCGCGGCATGAGGCGCTCCCGCGGCGACGGTGCTTGTCGCGGAAGAGCGCGTCCCACGGCGCTGCGGCTGTTGGCCTGCCCGCCGCCCTGCTGCGTCTCCAGTCTCGCGGAGGCGCCTTCTTGGTTGAGCTGGGGGCTGCGCCGAGGGCTCCGTCTACGGCAAGCTGCTTGAAGACGGCTGGCCACTTGCGCTCCCGGCAGGCTCGCTTGCCTCGGCTTCGGGCTCCTCCTCGCCAGCGACCTCCCCGCCAAGGTCCTCCCGGTCGGCAAGGCTTGCTGCCTCGGCCGCCTCTGCCTCCTCCAACATGAACCCGAACTCGCCCGCGGCGGCGGCCGCCGCCGCCTCCTCGGCCCTGGTGGCGATGTACAGCATTTCATCATCGGTGGTGTCGCGGGTGAGGAGCCTCTACTCGTCGGCATGGACTGCCACCTCCGCCAAGCTGTCGAAGAATTGCCGCACGACGTCGTCGGTGGGCTCCATCCAAGTTGGGACAATCCCGTGCGAATCGCACTCTGGCATCATTGCACGGATGCGATCATGCTGTGAGTTGTTGCACAGTGGGATGACGCCCTGCGGCAGCCTGAACCACTCCGGATGGTTGGCGTCATGCTTGAACAGCTCCTTGAGCATCCCGTCAAGCTCCAGAACTGTGAAGTTGAAGTTGAGGCCTGGACGCAGCCTCATGATATCCGCCGGGCTGCCAAACAGCCAAGCGGGCCTCCTCCTCTCCTGCAGAGGGGCGATGCGACGGCGAAGGAAATCCGCGCCAACGGCCCCTACTGTGAGCCCGGCAAGACTGAGTCGCAGGATTCGGGTGGTGGCGATCTTCAGCTTGGCATCGTCCGGCGACAGAGCGCTCCAGTCGCCGCCGCGCACTACCCGAGTCTGGCGCAAACTGGTGAAGGGCTGCGGATCTGCGTCAACGATCCAACACCATTCAGCCCTCCACTCGTCCCATTTGCTGCGGAGCTCCCCCTCCAGATACACCTCCTTGCCGATCCTTGAGGTCCAGGATACCCCGCCAGACAAGGGTTCTCCTTTCTCGACCCAGGGAGTGAAATAATGGCGGAAGAGAGCAACATTGGGATGAATTCCGACGAAATTCTCGCAAAGATGCGCGAAAACCGCCATTGTCAGAATGGCGTTGGGGGTGAAGTCAAGAAGGTGGAGCCCGTATGTGTTTATGATATCATGGAAGAAATTGGAAAAGGGCGGGCAGAGCCCGCAATAGAAGAACAGGGGGAAGAAATAGTATCCCCTGGGACACTTTTTCGAAGTAGAAGCTTCGGCGGAGAGTACCTGCGTGCGCGGATGCGCCCGCGTCTCCGTCGACCAGAAGAGGTAGAACTCCTCCTGCAGCGCCTTCGGGGTGAGCTCGGGAGGGAAAAGCGCTCGCTCCTTGCGTAGCGCCTCAAGCCGCAGCGCCTCGGCCGACTTCGCGCTCTTCCCGGTCTTCGGAGCCATGGCGGAAGCGGTGGACAAGGTTGGCAGCGACAGCGGCGACGGTGGCGACGGGCGGCGGAGCGCTGCTCTCTTTCGGCTTGGGAAGCGGAGGGGAGCAGCGGAGCTTTCTGAGGAAGAAACCGCAAGTGGCGAAGGTGGGGGAACGGCCCCCGTTTCCTCTGCTTATAAAGGGGAGAGGCGAACGTTATGCCTTTCCTGATTAAAGAATTGCCCACGATCTCTCCCACGACGCTGCATTTGACGCGTGCCGTTACGGGAGGGCGCGGTGGATACAGAGTCATATTTGGTATGGACCCAGGCCGCGTGTGCCCGTGCCCTGTTTTGGGCCTGGCCCAACTACGCTCGGAACCGTGTATGGCCCAGGCCCGGGGGCTCCTGTCGGTGTACTAAAGTAGGGGTACCTTAGTGTCCCGAACTTGTGCACGGGCAGTCGCAGCGTCCCGCGGCAAGGCTTGCCGGGCGTCCGCCAAGATCCTTCGCTATTCCTATTACTGCCATTCAAGAACAAAGTGTTTAACTGAGAAGATAGAGCCCCGGCAAGAGGAGATTGCCGGGAAGGACAAGACCCCGGCAAGAGGAGCTTGCCGGGAAGGCCAACCAAGGCATTTTCAAGACACTTGCCGCGACGCACCGCGCGTCCCGGCAAGACCCGGCGAGCGGCAAGCTTGCGGTTGCGACAAGACAGCGACCACGGCAAGGCGCTTGCCGTGGCGAAGCCACCACTCTGCGCCCACGCTCCAGCGCATCCGATGACGTGTCGCCGTAGGATCGTTCCTGGTGCACATGGCGAGCAGCGGTGCAGCCAAGCGGAGCGAGGTGGCAAGTGGAGATGACGAGGAGGCCATCGTGGCGATCGGTGGTGCCCCTAACGGTCGTTTCCTGCACTGTTTAGGCGACCGGACGGGCATTAAATGCCCTTGTCCCCTGCCGTCAGAGTTAGGTAGGGGGCACTATTGATAGCGGTTGTACCAACCCCTCTTTTTACCTTTTTACCCCTCTCTCTGCGTTGCCACCTGTCGGTGACCCCTTTAGCCTATAAAAAGGAGGCCCATGCGCACGTAGAAGGGGTTCGACTCATTCGAAACTACAACACACCCACGCTCTCGAGCAAGAACTGAATACAAACACAAAGCAGCAGTAGGAGTTTTATCTCTCCGGAGAGCTCCGAAGCTGGGTAAAATCCCTCGCGTGCTTCGCCTCGATCTGCTCTTCGTGCGCTCTCCGCTCCCTTGCCGGACCGAAAAGGGGCCCTACCCCATAGGTGTTCGTTTCCCACGACACTCGCTCCGGAAATTGTCCGGGGATCCGAAGACCACTTCTAGTGTGACTGAGCCTGTGCAGTTGGCTTCCACACCTGGTATGACGCCTTTAAAGGTTGTCTTTGTAGGTTTAATCCTTGAGGGGTCTATGTCCATCTTGCGCACTGTATCCTGATAAAGCAGGTTCAGGCTACTACCGCCATCCATCAGGACTCTTGTGAGGTGAAATCCATCGACGATTGGGTCTAAAACCAATGCGGCGAATCCGCCATGGCGTATGCTGGTCGGATGGTCTCTTCGACCAAAAGTGATCGGACACGAGGACCATGGATTGAACTTCGGGGCGACTGGCTCCATCGCATAGACGTCCCTTAGTGCGCGCTTCCTCTCCCTCTTGGGTATATGGGTTGCGTAAATCATGTTCACCGTCCGCACTTGTGGGGGGAAACCCTTCTGTCCTCTATTGTTCGGCGGTCGGGTCTCTTCCTCGTCGTCGCTGTTTAACCCCTTGTCATTGTTTTCGGCAATTAACTTACCTGCCTGCTTGAACACCCAGCAGTCTCTGTTGGTGTGATTAGTTGGCTTTTCAGGGGTGCCATGTATCTGGCATAAGCGGTCGAGTATTCGGTCCAAATTGGACGGACCCGGAGTGGTTCTTTTTAATGGCTTCTTCCGCTGACCGGGTTTAGAGCCTCGGAATCCGGCGTTGACTGTCGTATCCTCCTTATCATCGCCGTTGATGCGGCGTTTGTTTTTGTTTCGACGTGACCTGCCGTTGTTGTCCTTAGTATCCGGACTGCCAGAATTTTTACGGAGATTATTGCTGTGAGCTAGCCAGCTA
This sequence comes from Triticum timopheevii, assembly GCA_963921465.1. Lineage (NCBI taxonomy): Eukaryota > Viridiplantae > Streptophyta > Magnoliopsida > Poales > Poaceae > Triticum > Triticum timopheevii. The sequence continues at coordinate 119,620,281 of OY997274.1, forward strand.
TCCTCTCCCGCACAAAAGCGGGTCATTAATTATGTGAGGGCTGCCTTGGATTTCGGCTTTTCCTGTCCCAGGTGCCGGGCTAGCCATTCGTCGCGGATGTTATGTTTGAAGGCTGCAAGAGCCTCTGCATCCGGACAGTCGACGATTTGGTTTTTCTTTGTCAAGAACCGTGTCCAGAATTGTCTGGCCGATTCATCTGGCTGCTGAATGATGTGGCTTAGGTCATCGGCATCTGGTGGTCGCACATACGTGCCCTGGAAGTTGTCGAGGAATGCGGCTTCCAGGTCTTCCCAACACCCAATTGACTCTGCGGGCAAGCTGTTGAGCCAATGCCGAGCTGGTCCTTTAAGCTTGAGTGGGAGATACTTGATGGCATGGAGATCGTCGCCGCGGGCCATGTGGATATGGAGAAGATAATCTTCGATCCAAACCGTGGGGTCTGTTGTGCCATCGTAGGATTCAATGTTTACGGGTTTAAACCCTTCAGGGATTTGATGATCCATTACTTCGTCGGTGAAGCATAGCGGGTGTGCGGCGCCTCTGTATTGAGCAATATCACGACGTAGCTTGAGAGAGCGTTGTCTGCTGTGTTCGGCCCGGCCGGGGTTATTGTATCCGGTGCGACGGTATTCGTCATGGGTCGTGGGGCGCCCACGTGATCCATAGATGGATCTGGATTGCCTTGCCTTGTCCTCCAATATATCCCGCAAGTCCGGCGCGTTCCCCCTTGGCTTCGTACTTTTGGACCGATGCCGTGGTACGGTCTTGATTGGGGGCCTGGATGCCTCTCTGTCACGACCACGGGGTGGTCGGTCGGCCATATCGTGCGCTGGTGATGGAGGTATGTACGCTTCCTCCTCTAATCGGGGAAGCAACTTGCGTCTTGGGTAGCTTTTGGAGGGGCGTTCGAGTTTATACTCTTCGGCCGCGAGGACCTCTATCCATCGATCGGCCAGCAGGTCCTGATCAGCTTGAAGCTGCTGCTGCTTTTTCTTTAGGCTATTTGCCGTGGCGATAAGCCTGCGTTTAAAACGCTCTTGTTCGACGGGATCCTCGGGCACGACGAATTCGTCGTCATTGAGGCTTGCCTCGTCTTCGGAGGGAGGCATATAGTTATAATCCTCAACCTCTTCGTCTGCCGCCCTCTCGTGAGGGCTTGCTTCTGCATCCTCCTGCGCTGAGTCTTGCTGGAGGGGGTTATCTTTGGCACTCTCTGGGGTATTATTATCTCCTGTGTCGGAATCTCCATTCTTGCTGTGGCGGGACTTAGAGCGGCGCCGCTGACACCGGCGCTTGGGCTGTTTCTTTAAAGAATCTGCCTCCGCTGTTTCTTCGCCGTCCCCGTCTTTTGGGGTGTCCACCATGTATATGTCGTATGACGAGGTGGTCTTCCAGTGCCCTGTAGGCGCTGGTTCCTATTCGTCTCCGGCATCGTCGTCCATAGCGTCGATGTCTTCGGAGTCGTAGTCTAGCATGTCAGTTAGATCGTCGACAGTGGCTACAAAGTGGGTGGTGGGTGGGCTCTGAATTTCTTCGTCGTCCGTATCCCAACCTTCCTGGCCATAGTCCGGCCAGGACTCTCCCGATAAGGAGAGATGCTTTAGCGAATTTAGGATGTCGCCGAAGGGCGAGTATTGGAAGATGTCCGTGGCGGGGGCGCGGGAGGTCTGGAGTCCGGCAAGGAGTCCGGCACCTCGGAGTCACGAGCTTCGCGAGGGACAAGGGTAGTGTTCGGCTCCATCGCCGTGGAAGTTGAAGCCCCCGAGGCGGTGTCTAACCACCGGTCCTCGATCTGGGCGATCGGCTCCGGTCTAAGGGCCAGAGTGGATTGTTGTGTGGCCGCCAAGGCACTGTTTGGTGACAGAGCTAGATCATGCCCATCGCAACAGTGCGGCACGCATGGCTGTGGCTCGAGCCCGTCGAAGATCAAGTCCCCGGGGATGTCGGCCGTGAAATTTAGGCTTCCGAATCTGACCTGACGGCCAGGGGCATAGCTTTCAATCTGCTCCAGATGGCCAAGTGAATTAGCCCGCAGTGCGAAGCCGCCGAATACGAAGATCTGTCCAGGGAGAAAAGTCTCACCCTGGACCGCATCGTTGGTTAAAGATGCCATCGAACCTATCAGTGACGACACAGAGGAACTCTCAATGAAAGCACCAATGTCGGTGTCAAAACCGGCGGATCTCGGGTAGGGGGTCCCGAACTGTGCGTCTAGGCGGATGGTAACAGGAGACAAGGGACACGATGTTTTACCCAGGTTCGGGCCCTCTTGATGGAGGTAAAACCCTACGTCCTGCTTGATTAATATTGATGATATGGGTAGTACAAGAGTGGATCTACCACGAGATCAAGGAGGCTAAACCCTAAAGCTAGCCTATGGTATGATTGTTGTAATGTATGTTGTCCTACGGACTAAAGCCCTCCGGTTTATATAGACACCGGAGGGGGCTAGGGTTACACAGAGTCGGTTACAATGGTAGGAGATCTACATATCCGTATCGCCAAGCTTGCCTTCCACGCCAAGGAAAGTCCCATCCAGACACGGGACGGAGTCTTCAATCTTGTATCTTCATAGTCTTGGAATCCGGCGGACGATGATAGTCCGGCTGTCCGGACACCCCCTAGTCCAGGACTCCTTCACACGGTGCATTAATTTCTACCTTGTTTCTTGTTTCTTGACATACGTATCAACCAATAAGAGATGAGAGGTGTGCATGCTTTTAATGACTTGAAATGGCTAGTTCATTGCATGGAATGCTATTAATTAGCAAATAAACATTGGTGACCCCAGGAGGAAATGGTGCTAAGCGCGTGGACCTATGCAGAATGAGTATCAACCAATGGATAATGGAGAGCGCCTGGCTAGTACTCCAAGGAACCGCACCACGCGAGCGTTTGCAACTACCACGTTCGGTTTGCGCTTGGCTCTTCGCCTCTTCGAGAAGACGAACAATGATGTTACTCCTACTTCTACAGTATTGAATCCAATGCTGCATGTCTGTCCACCTCGTGCGGGAGGGATAGCATGTAGCGAAAGCTTCTACTTACTGCTCCTGCCTTTGCGTCTATGACAGGTGGGCCCAACAGGTGGTTGGCCCACCTGTCATGCAGCCAAAGGCAGGTGCAGTTAAGGCACCATAGCTCAGTCCGCGAGGGAGAGGGCGTCATAGTAATCAAATTTCTCGGTCTTGTATGAGTTGACGCGACACATCAAAGCACTACACTCGATAAAAGTCTTTTTACACATTTCAAATGGGCTACTTCGTATGTAGGAGTAGACATATTCTGCTTCGTATGTAGTCACTTGTTGCAATCTCTAAAAAGACTTATATTTGGAAACAGAGGGAGTACAACGCATGCATGCATGCCGTGACTTTCCTTTTGATACTTGCATGTGTTGATTTGATGCACCTTGCCAAATTTTGACTATAAATTTAACTAACCAAATTTTCATGCATGTCACAAAAAATTACGGGGCTGTTTGGATTGTGACTATGTTTGTCTTATGTTGCCACATTATTTTTCCCACACTTGCCACACTTGCCTAACCTGAGTTGCTCAAATTGTCAGACACACTTTGGCTTGCCTAAGGGAATCTTGCCACAATTTTTGTTTCTATGACATGTGGGGTTCACTATTAATAAAAAATTCTTGTCTTAGGTGTGGCTAATAAAGAAGACTTATATTTAGGAATGGAGGGAGTAGAAAATATAAATAATAATGCATGTTGGGGCAACCCACGTTTCTGCTAATTTTAGCCGTGGGCTTGTTCACAATTTTTACGAGGGGATGGTTGTTCATTTAATGGAGGGGCTTGTAGTACCGGACTTGAACGATACAAAGTGCGACCTGGCACACCGTAACACCACTTGGAACAAGCGGGTAGCTATCTCAAAAAACAATCAACAACTAAAAAAACCGCAACCTGGCATGTAGTAGTACACAATATATAAGCCAGTGTCACTACTTATATATAGGCCGGAGCCTCCGTGCTTGCTTGCTAGGGCTGCTTTATTCACACACTCTCATCCTCTCCAGATCTAAACAAGATAGGGGTAGTAACACTGTCTTTCTCCCTTCAAGAAACACTGGCTTTCTATCCTCAGCACTGGTTACAGATCCGGACGTATCCCCCTCCGCTGGTGAAGGGGAGGAGGGGCAGCGTTTAGGTCATCGTCGACACCTAGGGAGGAGACCCACAGCCGGCCGCACCATTATCTCTAGCCGAGCGCCGGCACGGGAGGTCCCCCAATCCCTTCGTCGTTGCCTGTGGGCGGATCTGGCCTCCCGCCACCCACCTATCCACATCGCGACGACCTTCAGGTATATCTTCGTTCGAAACCGCCTTAGCTCTACTTCCCCAGCTTGCTACATCGCTGCATGTGCATCATTTTCTACCTCTCAGCCCCTCTCGATCGGATGGTCCAATGTCACCTATTTTTTTTCTATTGTTAGAGGTAAAGCTACTTCATGGAGTCGAATCTTGTACTCCCTCCGTCCGAAAATACTTGTCATCGAAATAAAGTGGGGGTGGGGGAATTTAGTATGTACATCGGACTTGGTACAAACAGGAAGGAAAGGGGATGAAAGTAGTACAGACTGGTAATCCAACCGGTCTTTTTGTCGAAAAGGGAAATATAGGGGTAACACTGTACACAGTGGTATGACCAGGACTAGATTTGCTATCCACACATAGGAGTAGGTGGATAGAGTGAACAAAAATGGGACCAACCCAGATATGTTTCTTGGATGTTTGTTTCTCGGGGCAACAAACTATGAATCACCACTTTATGCCCCTGTTTACGTACATGGTGCTGTACTGCTGGTGCACCCACTGTCCCATGCCCTTATAGCAAATATTTAGGCTCCGGTCGGAATAAAGGGGCAGAAAACATTGGTCTTGATGAAAATAGAGGAATAGGAAAGGAATGTAGGTATAAAACTATGGAACAACGAACCGGATCGACTACGAAATATACAGATTTGTTTTTTTAGAGTAGCATGCTTGGCAGTATGAGATGCTATTTGCTTATTCAGCTGCACAGTGACTACTCTTGTCCTCACCTCACGTACCAGACATAGGTTGATTTTTTTATTCCGGCAAACACGGCACAGCAACCTGTCTAACGCATGGCAGCAAGCGCCTGCCTCGGGCTTCCGCCCAAAAAATGAGCAGCGCGTGGATGTTTCTAATCCGATGGAATCAGTACTACCAGACCAGCTTTCCTACGAAACACTATTCACCTTTCCTGTGTTCTGAATGGTTGGAAGGGAAAGAATACCGTAGGAATTGTGTTCCTATGAAAATCCTACACCAAATCTGTGAACCTAACGCAGCCTTAGCTATTCTTAATATAATGTCCCTAGTAAAAATGAAGCCATGCGACTGTTTTTTCCTGTAATTGTTTGAGACTCTGACAAGTTTAGCCAAATGTTTTTGCCTGTAATTGTTTGAGACACTGACTGTTTCCTCTGTGCCTTTTTGTGCAAACGGGGATATCCAGTTCACCTGGTTGCTGTTGTGACCTTTTGGTGCACTGCACAAAACTCTTCTTAAAAGAAGTTACTTTTGTTCTGTTTAACTGGAATGTCAGAATGGAACAGTTGGTTCATTTTGGTGGAACTGCACAAAGGGAGATCTGTGTTCCAATCCTCATCATCCATATTGGCGCCATAACCTTCCTTTAGTTCAGAATGATATTTAATGCATGTGTTCATCCCTATTTTCCGACTGCCATGAGAAAATAATGCTGTTTTTTACTAGTACACTTGTACTCCCTCATTGACAAAACCAATTCTGAATTAGAAGGCCAATCATGTACTTGGTTTCACCAACTGGTGAGGAGAAAGAGAAACAGAGCATGAAGAGGAAGAAGAAGAAGAATAAACAGTGCCAAGGCGATCTTGCTAAAGCCAGAGGCCTTAGTCGAGGCTATTCAAGGGCTCCGGCAACGACTACCTTACATGTGAGATGATCCTCCAGGGAGCCCTTCCACTTCTGCTGTCTCACTTAATTAATTAGGAGTACTTAAGTACCACTAATTTATTACTACCTAATTTTCCTGTTGGAGTTAAACAAATCTTTAGTAGGACCCTATGCTGAATCATGTACGTGCGAATGTTTGTCTATGGAGGTGAATCATGTGGTGGAGCAGGGAGGGAATATTATTAGTGTCATGACATAATAGTGCTATTGTTTTGCATGTCAATTTATTGCCATTGGTTCAATGAGGCAATGTTTTGCGTATTGTCCATCATGAATTTGATGCTACTGTTTGAGTAATATGCTAATGTCTTCCTATCCTTTCTCACTAAGCTAATGAAGGTTTCTCCTTGTTCCTACTTGTGCAAACAGGGATCATGTTGTGCCAATCATACATTTTAGTGGAACTACACAAGACAATGCAATTAACTGTATCCCAGCCAGTGCTTTAACTCTGCTGGAAGTTCTTGATAATCTTTCGATATAATCTCAGCACTGGTAAACAAGAGTGATTTCAACCATACATTTGAAGTGCACAAAAATATATACTATTGTGTGATTCCAGTGAGTGCTTTATCATCTCTTATGGGACTACATGAATAAGCTTTTTTCTCAGGTTGGTACGGGCCTAAGGCCTTCATCCATATTAGTTTGTTGTCATCTCTATTTGTATCGTGCTACTGTCATGAGAAACTCCTTTATCTTTGCACTTTTAAGTTTTGCAACCTATGATAAATGGCAATGCTTTGAGTGTTGAGTTGAGCTAATTGGCACTGATTAAATAAACTAATACCTCTCTTTAAGCAAGACTACTATGTTGCTAACTTTACCCATTAAGATAATGAGGGTGCTTCTATTTGTTAGTGTATGTTTCATCAACTAGTCCCACTATTACAGTAATCTCACTCTCTCAATATATGTGCCAACATGAATGCTCGATTTTGGTGGAACTGCATAAAAACTTTGGGTGCTTCATTGCCTCGACAGCTTCCGTCCTTTCCTGTCAGTCGCTAATCTCCGCTTGCTTTCTTCCTTTGCTATCAGTCGCTTGGCTTATCTCGGCTTCCAGTCAAAGGAAATAGTAATTGATATGCTACCTCACATAGGTTGGTACTGGTCTTTATCCTGATTATTGTGCCTGTCATATGTACTGGTAATTTGGTATTGTGCTACTGTTTGCCGATTTCATAAAGGAGTAATTTGGAGCCTGAACTCGCAGGCAAATCATTACATCAGGTGATTTCAGTAGAACTGCACAAAATGATCAGATGGACAGGTACTTATGCTGCTGCTATGTACTCCAAAGTTCACTCAGACAAGCATCGATGTTGACAAGAAGTGCCTATATTCATTCAAGTATCAACCGGCACATATGGTAGCCCAGAAAAACGTAGTCCAGTCTTTGGTCCCAACTTGTGCCTTTTGGTTATCGGCACATATGGTAGTGAACTATATGGCATGGAGTCTAAAGATTCCAGACAAGTTGGTTGACGCGTATATTCATCTGGCACTTAATAGGTCTACACGCCAAGGATGCTCCATTTCAGTTGAACTGCACAAAAAATTTGGGTGGTTCTTTTTCTCAACCGCCTCCTTTCTCGTCTGCAATGTAGAATTTTGGCGAGATATAGGACCAAGATGAGCCAGTAAACTAGTTGGATGAAAGTAGTGGCCAAGTTGCTCAAACCTCCCTCGGCATGAGGCCACTATTTGACAATAAACCTACAAGCAAAGTTCAGACTGTTTGTGCTACCTCTTATGTACTCAAAAGTTTACTCGTACAAGAACTAATTTTAGCAAGAAGTACCTCCGATTGAACACCATTTACTAGTCTGTACCCTAGGTAATTAATGTTTGTCCATGAATCATATTGGCTGTGATCTCAATCATTTGGATGCATAAACATACTGAACATGTGTATATTTGAATCTTTTTGTGAATTACGTATGAATATTGTCGTGTGATCTATCAATCATTTGGATGCATAGATATGCTGAGCTTGTGTATATATGAATCTTTTGAGTTGTTGATAGTGAATGTTGGCTATGAATATGAACGTGTCCTGTGAACCTGAGTTTGATATGAATGTTTACCTTTTCTGTCGTACTTGTGTGTGAACTTGTTAGTATGCCTACTGTCGGGTATAAAACGCAGGTCTCTTATAAAAGTAATGTTGTGTCCAATTTATTTTTTCCCTTCTAACCACATTATATATATTTATATTATTGCTATTATCGTATATTTTATAGAGACTTATATATACATTATAAAAACATCCCATGTGTTATTAACTTATAAAAGTAAATGTTTAACAGAAAATCCTGGTTGTTTTTGACTCACAGGCAAGGAAAATCCTGGTGATTGCGTACAAAAGCTTGCAAAGATTTTAAGGACCAATTTAATAATAATGCGCTCATTTTTATTTTGAGCAATAACTCGCTAATTTCTTAATTATATATAGAAATGTGCCTCTCCGGTTTATTCTTTGATATTAATTGCTCCTTCTAACATAACATTATATATATAATGAGCCCACCTAATACGTGTATTTCAAGGAAGTGCAAATGGGCTGGGATTTCTTCGAAAATATAAATGGGCCTGATTGACGCGAAATTATTTGATCACCCAGCCTAGCAAATGGACTGTACATTCTAGAAAACATGGGTTAAATATATGCCACATTTTTGCAGGCTGACATGTGGGCCAATAGGTCGAAGCCTACGCAGGGCGTTGTCAACTTGGTCAACAAATGATTGTGTCATCCACAGCTATTGGATTTATATCCAATGGCCGGCATGCACCTTCAATCTCTCGTCTTCTTCCTCAAGCGTCGCCGGGACCGCCTGGTCCGGCCTCCGGCGGCTAGCGGCTCTTCTTAGCACGCATAGCTGCGAAGCGCTACCCCACCGCCGGCCAGGCTATCCCTCCACCCCTCGACACCTCCTGTTATTCTCCACAGACTACAGCCCCACGCCGCAACAGAACCAGTTATAACCCTTCTCCTCCTCTCAATCTCTGACTCCACTGCCGCATTTTCCCATCTCCGAGTCGTTCCCGTCCGGGGCCTCACCGCCGTCCACCGCCTCGCTTTGTTCGGTGCGGCGTGGTTAACAAACAAGAGTCATCGGAACAGGACTATACATGGAGAGCCTGACGGCTGGGGCCCATGAGGTCCATGGTCGCACGCAAGGAAAGTTCCTCCTTATTAAGCTGAAAAAATGTTTCCTCCACCTGACAGCTGGGACCCACCGGCTGTATCTTCGCACGGAAGGAAGTGCCTCCTTGTTTTGCAAAAAAAAATATTCATCCCGTTGACAGCTGGGACCCGTCAGATTTGGTGACTGACTTGTGGGCCTGCTAAGCGGACGTGTACACACGGCTTTGTCAACTTAGTCAACAAATGATTCTAGCAGCTGGACCGTTGGATGTTAATCCAATAGCCGTGCTCCTTCTTCAACCTCGGTTCTTGCTCCTGTCTCCCGTGCACCGCGGCTGTGCTGCCGCGCACCTAAACCAGTGAAGTTTCCCACTCCTCTCCATCTGCGACACCACTGCCCCATCTTCCCCATCCCCGGGTCATTCCAGTCTGGGTGCGCTCGGCACGGTGTGGTCAACGTGGTCAACAACCGAGAGTCATCGGAGGATGACTGTATGTGAGAGGCTGACAGTGGGGACGCACCACACCCATGGACGCATGCATTCAACGGAACGCGGCGAGGTCAACGTGGTCAAGGAACGACTTCCATCGGAAGTATACTGTACGTGGAGAGTCTCAGCTGGGTCCACGGCCGCACCAAGTAAGTGCCTCCTTATTATGCGGAAAATAATGACTCCTCCAATTGACAGCAGGGACCCACTAGACGGGCCACCTTATTTTGCGAAAAAACGTTTGCCCCCTGACTGGTGGGACCCACCTGACGGGCCACCGTATTTCGCGAAAAAAATGCCCCCCCCCCCCCCCCCGCTGTTAGCTCCGACCCACCAGAAGTGCCTCCTTATTACACACAAAAAAATGAATACTTCCCCTGCTAGCAGGGACCCACCTTTGTGGGAGGCTGACTTGTGGGCCTACTAAGTTGACGGGGCCGAAGGGCTTTGTCAACTTAGTCAATATGAACGATTTTAGCTCCAGTGACCGTACGATGTCCATCCAACAGTCGTAGTGCTTCTTCAACCTCTGGTCTTCTTGCTCCAGCCGCCCAAACTAGCGCTGGTCGTGCCTCATGCTCCTGCCTCCCGTAGCCGGTTGTGCTGCTGGGGAGGCCTCACCGCCCCCTACTATTCCCACCACTGGCCAGGCCCTGCGGCGACGGCAGCCTCACACCGCAGCCGAACTAGTGAACCCTCGTACTCCTCTCCGCGCGGGCTTCCTCTGCCGCGTCTTCCCCAGCTCCGCGTCGTCCCCTTCCTAGGCCTCGCCGTCGTCCATCGCCGTGGTGCTCTCCGTGCGGCATGGTCAACGTGGTCAAGGAACGACTTCCATCGGAAGAGTACTGTACGTGGAGAGGCTGACAGCTGGGTCCATGGCCACAGCCTAGTTTTTTTTTATTTGCCAAGTAAGTTGTTTTGTCAGGCCTGTTGGGCTGCAAATCTTTCAAGACGAGGAGAGCTTTCATTCGGCTGGCCAAGAAAATAGCCCATCAGTAATGAGAAATGGGTTGTACATTTTTAAAACACATCAAAGAGGCAATTAGTTTAAAATATCTTTTTTTTATTTTGAGATTTTAAATTACATTAATTTTTATGTGTGGAGAATTTGTTGGATTTTATATTGATATACATTTATTTTTAAAATCAGTTTGAATGTGAGTCGAAATTTCGGGATTAAAAACAGTTCGGACCACACCGAAATATGCAAAATTTCATATAATTTTTTAACCGTGGCCACAGTATGGGCTGTAATGCTAACAAAAAGAATATGGGCTCCAAAAAAACCTTAAGATTAGCAAATGGGCTGTAAATTATTAGAAATAATGGCAGATGGGTTGTATGTTGTTTTCCACATATTTGAGGCTTTCCTAAAAAAAGGTTGACGCACAAGCAGTGACTGTTGGATGGCCATCCAACGGCTGTCGTGCTTCTTCAATCTCTGCTCTTCCTGCTCCAGCCGCTCAAACAAGCGCCGGCGGGACTGCCTGCTCCCTCCTCCCCACGGCCGGCTGTGCTGCCGTGCAGCCCCACCGCCCCACCGTACTCCCATCGCTGGCCTAGCCATCCCTTTACTCACCCACACCTGCTGTTATTCTCCAGCGATGGTGTCGGTGTACTAAAGTAGGGGGGTACCTTAGTACCCCGAACTTGTGCACGGGCAGTCGCAACGACCCGCGGCAGGGCTTGCCGGGCGTCCGCCAAGATCCTCCGCAGCTACTTTGATGCCATTCAAGAACAGAGTACTCAAGCTAAAGCCCCGGCAAGAGGAGCTCGCCGGGAAGGCCGACCAAGGACCCGGCAAGAAGAGCTTGCCGGGAAGAAAACAAAGGCCCCGGCAAGAGGAGCTTGCCGGGAAGGCCGACCAAGGCGCCTCCAGAAGACTTGCCGCGGCGCCCCGCGCGTCCCGGCAAGGCCCGACGGCCGGCAAGCTTGCCGGCACGACAATAGGAGGACCGCGGCAAGTCACTTGCCGCGACAAGATTGCCAACCAAACTCCAGCACATCCGACGGCGTGTCATCACAAGGCCATCCCAAAGGCACGTGGCGAGGCACTACGCAGCCATGCGGGGCAAGGTGGCAAGCGGAGCTGACAGAGACGCCATCGTGGCGACCGGAGGCTCACTTGACGGTCGCTTCTCTGCACTATTGGGGCGACCGGACGGGCATTAAATGCCCTTGTCCCCTGCCGTCAGAGTTAGGTAGGGGACACTGTTGGTCACTGTTACACCAACCTGCGTTTTTACCTTTCTACCCCCTCTTCTTACGCTGCCACCTGTTGGTGCCCCCTTTGACTATAAAAGGGAGGCCCATGCGCACGTAGAAGGGGTTCGGTTCATCTGGGGACACAGGATTAGGGTTGGGTTCATCTTGGGACACAGGATTACGGTTCGGTTCATCTTGGGACACAAGATTAGGGTTCGGTTCAACACACACACACCACACCACCGTGCGCTCGCATTCGAGCAAGATCAAATAAAAACACAAAGCAGCAGTAGGAGTTTTATCTCTCCGGAGAGCTCCGAAGCTGGGTAAAAATCGCCCGTCTCCCCAGCGCGCGCCCGGACCTCGATCCGCTCTGCGCGCGGCCTCCGCCACCCTCGCCGGACTATAAGGGGCCCCCCGTGCCCCATAGGTGCTCGCGGCCACGGAAACGGACCGTGCGCCCCGACATCTTTGGCGCGCCAGGTAGGGGGTGCGTCGAGGTCGTGAGCATCCGATCCGGTCTCCGCGCGCGCTGCATCAACGCCTTCATCAACATGCCACCGAAGAAGAAGCCTTCGGAGGTAGCCGCTCCGTCTACATCGATTCTGCCACCACTGCCGGAGCAAACGGGCGGTGGAGCGGACGCCGGCGGAGGAGCGGGCGCCGACAGTGGGACTCACGTCGTCACCAGATCCAAAAACAAGGCCCCGCAAGCGCCGGCGACCATGCAGACACCGCACCCTTCCCAGGAAGTGCAAGGTCGACAACGCCCCGGTGCTCCTAGCATCGTGCTCGCGTTGGAACAAGGCCAAGCTGGTGGGTCGCGAGACGCTCGAGGTCAGCATGCACGCCCGCATGCTGGCGCGAGCGAGGTACGGTCGCCAGGGCGTGGTGTTGCACCTCCCAATCCAGTTGGGAGTCCGAGCACATCCCGCTCCTCGCGCCGATCGTCGCCGCCGCCACCCAAGACAGCAGAGGAAGCGCTGGCCCGAGCCCAGCTGCTCCTAGACTACCCTCGGGCGCCGCACAAGATCGACGACTGGAGGATGACCATATACAGTCTCATCGCCTTCGCCAACGGCGACAAGCCCCGGCAACCGAGCGCATCGAGGCCCCGGCAAGGCATCCAAGCGCAAGCCGACGCCGACAAGACCGCTGGGGGGGCCACCTCCGTGCACTCCCAGCCCCGAAGGCCAAGATCGCCGGCTCGTCGGAGCAACCCCGACGGTGACTCCACCGCGTCGTCGGACCCGTGAACCCGACGCGATCAGCGCCACGTTCTCCAGGAACGGCAGCACGAAGACGCTCGCACTCGCATCGAGCGCAGAAGGGAAACGCGACGTCAATCTGACCAGCGTGCCAGGCCCACTGTCGACATGCAAGCACTAGAGGAGCCAGGCGACTTGCCGTACGCGGCAGGTTGCCCTGCGTTCACCCGCGAGCTGCGGCAAGTCCAGTGGCCCAAAACCAAGAACTTCAAGCCAGACGTGCCCGAGAAGTACGATGGCAGGATACATCCATCGGAGTTCCTCAGCATCTACACCATCGCGGTGCAGGCTGCCGGAGGGCGCGATGAGAAGATCCTCGCCAACTACTTCCCGCTGGTACTCAAGCCCAATGTCAGATCTTGGCTCATGCACTTGCCGGACGATTCCATCTCTTCATGGGCGGACCTGTGTCATTAGTTTGTCGGCGCCTTCATGGGTGGCCACAAGCCTCATGGCCAGGAGAGTGACCTCCACTTGCTCGTCCAGAAGGAGGGGGAGCCCCTGCGCAAGTACATACAGAGATTCAGCCAGGTGCAACGCAACATCCCAGACGTCCACCCTGCCGCAGTTATCAGCGCCTTTCATCAGAACGTGCGTAACCGCAGGATGAGGGAGGAGATGGCGATGTGCAAGATCAGAGACGTCAGCGAGCTCTATGCTCTGGCCGACAAGTGTGCACAGGCTGAGGAGGGGAGGAAAATCCCCGGAGAGGTTGCAGGAGCAGAAGGATCTGACAGTGAGGATACCACCCCGGCAAGGAAGAACCGGAGACGGAACAACAGGAAGAGAAAGACTAAGGATGTGCTAGCTGTTGAGCATTCCGGCAACGGAGGCGGCTCCGACAAGGCCAAGGACGATGACCCCGGCGAGGCTGTGGTGGCCGCCGACAAGCAGGATGGCTCCGGCAAGCGGTATTGCAAGATCCACCGCACCAAGGGCCACGATCTCCAAACCTGCAAGAAAGTCAAAGAGATGGCGGAGCTGCAGAAAGCCGAGTACGAGCGCCGCGATAAGGAGAGAGCCCAGGGAGGTGGCGGAGGATCCGGCAAGAAGTTTCCCACCCGGGGAGGATACCGCGGCAAGGCCAAGCCGCGGCAAGGAGATAGGCCTCCCCGCGGCCGCGACAAGGACGAAGATGAGGACGAGATGGAGGAAGATGAGACCGATGACCAAGAGTTTCAGAAGGCGACAGAGGTGCTGTGCATCGACGGTGGCGCCTCTCTGCATGCCTCGCACCGCCAACTCAAGCAGTGGGTGCGAGAGGTGAACGCAGCGGAGCCGTCCGTCGAGGCGTGCAAGCCTCTAAAATGTTCCGGCACGCCCATCATTTTCGATGTTGAGGACCACCCTGATCGCATCACTGCGGTCGGGTGCTTGACGATGTTGGTCTCACCAACAATCCGCAACCTCAAGGTCATGAAGATGTTGGTTGACGGCGGGGCTGGCCTGAACCTAATTTCCTCCACAGTACTCAAGAAGCTCCAGATCCCCGACGACGAGCTCGAAGAAACTGGTACCTTTCAAGGGATAAATCCGGGAAGGAGCAAGCCCAAGGGGAAGATCATGCTGCCGGTGACGTTTGGCAGCGAGCTGAATTTCAGGACAGAGAGGGTCACCTTCGATGTTGCTGATATCCCATTACCCTACAATGGGATACTCGGCCGACCAGCGCTTGCCAAGTTCATGGCAGCCTCTCACTACGCATACAACGTGCTCAAGATGCCTGGCCCGATGAGTGTCATTTCTGTCCAAGGTGACAAGAAGGATGCGCTCATCTGCGCCGACAAGATCTACCGGGAATCAGCAGCCGCAGCAGAGCGCGAGCCACTTGCCGCTGAAGCTCCCCGGGGGAAGGAGAAACTCAAGTCCGGCAAGTGCAGCCCTGATGCCCACTCCGGCAAGCGCACCTCCCCGGAGTGCTGCGCTGCCGTCGAGAGCGCACCATCGAGCTCCACCGGCAAGTGCAAGAAAGCAAAGGCAGATCCGCCAAAGACCAAGCCCGGCAAGAACAGCTCTGGTACCTGCTCCGGCAAGCGCACCTCCCCGGAGTGTTGCGCTGCCGTCGGGGATGCACCATCGAGCTCCACCAGCCAGTAGGGCGAAGAAAGCGTCCAGTTTCAAGCTTTTGGATTATATTCCCTGAGAATCCGTACCTTGTACGAAGAACCTGTGCGCAGAAGGGTCGAATCATGGCTAAGTTGCGCCCTTGATCCGTTTCGAGTCCGCTCAACGACGAAAGCGCGCCGCAACTAGCCCGACGAGTTCTTCCTGCCGGAAGCAACACCGCCAGCGGGCTGCTGATGTCTCGCACTCAGCAAGTGTGTTTGCGCCGGCAGGTTCCCTGAAAGCGTGGGGGGGGGTGAAAACGTACAAGGGAGGAAGTCAAGGGAGGAGCGCGGCTTCGCCGGACCGCGGAAGATAGAAAAGCTAAGTCACCCGAGCTTGAGTGCATAGCTCTTTCTTTTTTTTTAGTTTTAAGCGCTTATGTTATGTTCCTCGAACGTTCGTCCCTTGTACGAAAAACCCGTGCGCTGAGGAGCCAACTCATGGTTAAGTTGCGCCCTTGCTTTGTTTTCGAGTCCGCTCAACAATACAAGCGCGCTGCAACTGGCCCGAGAAGGTTTCTTGCCGGGTACAACACCGCCAGCGGGCTGCTGACGTTGCGCACTCAGCAAGTGTGTTAGCACCGGCAAGTTCCCTAGAAGCGTAGGGCAAAAATGTACAAGGGATATAATGAAGTCGAGGATGTAACATAGCAAGCCTTGCCATGGGACGTCCTTTGTATGAGAAACTTGTGCGCAGAGGAGCTAACTCGTGTTTAAGTTGCGCCCTTGCTTTGTTTTCGAGTCCACTCGACAATGCAAGTGCGCTGCAACTGGCCCGAGGAGGTTTCTTGCCGGGTACAACACCGCCCGCAGGCTGCTGACGTTCCGCACTCAGCAAGTGTGTTAGCACCGGCAAGTTCCCTAGAAGCGTAGAGTGTAAACATACAAAGGGCAAAACATGGCGTCGCATTGCCCAACTTGAAGTTACATTGCAAAGAGTAACTTATTACAGCGTTGTCTTAGTTATTTTTGTGGCTATAATAACAGCGACAAGGAGAAACCAGAAGGGCACACTGGCGAAGAGGCCCCGGCAAGCCGATTTCACTGGGGGCTGCGATTGCCAAAATCCCTACGCGGCAAGTCAGGGTCCCCGGGAGCTACAACGCTGGCGGCAAGGACAGAGCAAGGCGCACCGGCACCTAGGTCCCGGTGGAGCCAAAGTTGCCGGGGGCTGCAAATATCAAGATTCACCCCCGGCAAGCCAGAGTCGCCGGGGGCTGTAATACCAGATAAGTTTTTCATCCCTCGTCATGCATCCTCTTATGGGCTAGGGAAAGCGAGGCCGCGTCTCTGAACGATCATGCCTTGTACAAAAAAAACCTGTGCGCGGAGGAACCAGTTCGTAGCTAGTCGCGCACCGACCATTGTTTCGAGTCCGCTCGACAATATTGGGTGAACTGCGGCTAGCTCAACGACAAGGTTTCTTGTCGGTCGCGGCACCGCCGGCAGAGAACCAACTCGTATCTTGTTGCCTTACTGTCGTTTCGAGTCCGCTCAACGACTTAAGTAAGCCGCGACTAGCTCCGCGACAAGGTTTCCTGTCGGTTGCAGTTCCATTGCCGACGTTCCGCACTCGGCGCTCACGGCAAGGTGTCCGCGCCGGCAAGTTCCCTAAAAGCGTAGGGTGAAAACGTACAAGGCACACAATCAAGTAAAGGACTTAATCCGGCAAGCTTTCCCCTCTTTTCATTAAAAAACATCCCAATTTAGTGCAAGTCCCTAGAGGATGAAAAACATGATAGAGAGGATTACAAACTTTAAATACAGCTAAGGCCCGAGGGCTTACAAATTAAAAGATAAGATGCCCGTAATCCCTCTCCTGTTTTTCTCTTCGGGAGGTAGGTCAAGGAGGCCCCGGCAAGAGAAGCTTGCCGGGGAGGGCAAAAGAAGCGCCTAGGCGAGCTACGGGTGCCAGAAGACACCAAGAGAACTTCCCGGGGACCGGCCAGGAGCTTGGCGGAGACGGAGGCGCCGGAGGCAGAGCTCGAAGACGGGGCGGCAGGACGTCAGCATGCTGTCGAGGGAACCTCGCCCTCGTACTCCGACTTGACGGCCTTGCCGCCACCCCTCTTCCTCTTCCGCCGCCTCCCGACGCCAGCCGCCCAAGGAGACGGCCCCGGGTAGTTCAGAAGGCCGGCGACCCGGATGATGGGGTCGCCGGTGGCACGCGCGAGGCAACGTCCGACGCCTAGTCAGACCCGCCGTCCTCGTCGTCGCTGTCGCTCCCCTCCTCGTCACTCTCGCTCGAGGAGGGATCTTCGCTATCGGAGGAGCTGTCCACACAGCATCTCGCCCGGATGCCGGAGTCCCCGAAGACCTTGACGGCGAGAAGGTTGCCCTCCATTAACTTAAAATGGAGGGTAAACCCCGCCGTCAAGCTATGGATGCGGGCGAACGTCTTCCACCCTCGATCGAAGTACATCACCCCGGGGGCTGGGGATACGACACTAACTCGAGTGCCGCTGATCCCGCAGCCCCTCATGCGCAACTCCAGCATCTCGGGCGGGTCCGGCTCCATCGCGCTCGCAAACGGAGCCGGAAGACGGAGGCGTCGACGAGGTGCCCGGCGCAGCTTGACGAAGAACTCCCAGGGGTCGTCCCCAATGTGGACCGCCTCGAGGAGAGGAGCCGCCGGCAGAGACGGGGGTGGCGCACCACCCCGGCCGCCTCTCCCCCGAGCGCCTCGGCCACGCCCTCGACCTTGTCCTCGGCCTCGCCCCCTCCCTCTTCCCCTCGCGACCGTCTCCGCCGCTGCAGGGGCGAGAGAGGGAAGGATGCGCTGTCTGGCGGCAACCCTCGCCGCCACCGACGAAGGGCCAGGGTTCCCTTTCTCCATGGCGAGTGGGAGAAAGGGGAGCAGAAGTTAAAAAGAAAAGAAGGAGATGAAGGAGTGTGGGCTTCTGTGCCCCCCTCCCTGCCCCTTATAAAGGAGCAGGGTGGGAGCCCGGCCGCCCCGCTCGGCGAATCAAGGCACGGGAGAGCGGGGAATCGGGGCCGACCCGCTGCCTCTGCTCACGCCGGCCCGGATTCCCCAATCTCACCGTCCGTGACCCCAAGCGCATGGGAGCCGCGTGGCAGGGATGCAGCACCGAGTGGACGGGTGAGGCGGTCTCGCCCCACCCCGTGAGCATGGGAGCGGATGCCTCAAAAGCCGCGCACTGGCCCCATCCAGTAAATGCACCACGCCCCCACGCCTACCTCCGTTTAGGTAGGAGGGCGTGGGCCGTCCCCTTCATCATGGCTTGATGCATGCTCGTGAGGCTCAGCCCCGCACGCGCCACCCACGTCGCCCACGATGCCGCGTTTGACGCGTGCCACCCCGTGCGTGCGCGGTGGAAGCGGAGTCCGATTCTGTGTAGACCCAGGCCACGCATGCCCGTGCACTATTTTGGGCCTGGCCCAACAACGCTCGGCACCATGTATGGCCCAGGCCCGGGGGCTTCTGTCGGTGCACTAAAGTAGGGGGGTACCTTAGTACCCCGAACTTGTGCACGGGCAGTCGCAACGACCCGCGGCAGGGCTTGCCGGGCGTCCGCCAAGATCCTCCGCAGCTACTTTGATGCCATTCAAGAACAGAGTACTCAAGCTAAAGCCCCGGTAAGAGGAGCTCGCCGGGAAGGCCGACCAAGGCCCCGGCTTGCCGGGAAGAAAACAAAGGCCCCGGCAAGAGGAGCTTGCCAGGAAGGCCGACCAAGGCGCCTCCAGAAGACTTGCCGCGGCGCCCCGCGTGTCCCGGCAAGGCCCGACGGCCGGCAAGCTTGCCGGCACGACAATAGGAGGACCGCAGCAAGTCACTTGCCGCGACAAGATTGCCAACCAAACTCCAGCACATCCGACGGCGTGTCATCACAAGGCCATCCCAAAGGCACGTGGCGAGGCACTACGCAGCCATGCGGGGCGAGGTGGCAAGCGGAGCTGACAGAGACGCCATCGTGGCGACCGGAGGCTCACTTGACGGTCGCTTCTCTGCACTGTTGGGGCGACCGGACGGGCATTAAATGCCCTTGTCCCCTGCCGTCAGAGTTAGGTAGGGGACACTGTTGGTCACTGTTACACCAACCTGCGTTTTTACCTTTCTACCCCCTCTTCTTACGCTGCCACCTGTTGGTGCCCCCTTTGACTATAAAAGGGAGGCCCATGCGCACGTAGAAGGGGTTCGGTTCATCTGGGGACACAGGATTAGGGTTGGGTTCATCTTGGGACACAGGATTAGGGTTCGGTTCATCTTGGGACACAGGATTAGGGTTCGGTTCAACACACACACACCACACCACCGTGCGCTCGCATTCGAGCAAGATCAAATAAAAACACAAAGTAGCAGTAGGAGTTTTATCTCTCCGGAGAGCTCCGAAGCTGGGTAAAAATCGCCCATCTCCCCAGCGCGCGCCCGGACCTCGATCCGCTCTGCGCGCGGCCTCCGCCACCCTCGCCGGACTAGAAGGGCCCCCCCGTGCCCCATAGGTGCTCGCGGCCACGGAAACGGACCGTGCGCCCCGACAGATGGCAGACGAACCAGAAAACCCTTGTTCAGTCGTACTCCCCTCCGCGTGGGAAACAACTACCGAGTCTTCCCTGCCTCCGTGTCGTTCCCTTCCTAGGCCTCGCCGTTGTCCACCACCCTGATGCTCTTGGCGCGGCCTGGTCAACGTGGTCAACGACCGACATGCATCTGAAGTGGACTTTATGTGGAGAGGCCGACAGCTGGGTCCACGGCCGCACGCAAGGAAATGCCTCCTTATTACGCGCAAAATAATGATTCCTCCACCTGACATCAGGGACCCACCGAAAGGGCCTCTGTATTTCACGAAAAAAACATTACCGCTGCTGACAGCTCGGACCCACCAGCTATATCTTCGCACGCAAGGAAGTGCCTCCTTTTTACACAAAAAAAATGAATACTCCGCATGTTAGCTGGTACCCAGTATAGTGGTAGGCTGACTTGTGGGCCTACTAAGTTGACGGGGACGGAGGGCTTTGTCATCTTAGTCAATATGCACGATTCTAGCTCCAGTGACCGTACAATGTCCATCCAACGACCGTAGTGCTTCTTCAACCTCTGGTCTTCTTGCTCTAGCCGCCCAAACCAGCGCCGGTCGTGCCTCGTGCTCCTGCCTCCCGTGGCCGGCTGCGATGTGGCGGAGGCCTCACCGCCCCCTACTACTCCCACCGCTGGCCAGGCCATCCCTCTACTCACCCACATCCCCTGTTATTCTGCGGCGACGGCAGCCTCACACCGCAGCGAACCAGTGAACCCTCGTACTCCTCTACGCGTGGGCATCCACTGCCGCGTCTTCCCCGGCTCCGCGTCGTCCCCTTCCTAGGCCTCGCCGTTGTCCACTGCCCTGGTGCTCTCGGCGCAGCGTGGTCAACGTGGTCAAGGAACGGCTTCCATCGGACGTGGACTGTGCGTGGAGACGCTGACAGCTTGGTCCACGACCGCAGCAAGGAAGTGCCTCCTTATTATGTGAAAAATAATTATTCCTCCACCTGACAGAGGGGACCCACTAGACGGGCCACCGTATTTCGCGAAAAAAACGATTCGCCCCCCTGACTGCTGGGACCCACCAGCTACATCTTCGCACGCAAGGAAGTGCATCCGGGCAGAAAAAACGATTTGCCCCCCTGACTGCTGGGACCCACCAGCTACATCTTCGCACACAAGGAAGTGCGTCCGGGCAAAAAAACGATTCACCCCCTGACTGCTGGGACCCACCAACTACATCTTCGCACGCAAGGAAGTGCCTGACAGTCGGGACACACCTGGTCAAAGCGTACGTAGTGTTGTCATTCTGGCCGCGAACGTGTACGTACATATATACTGGTGGATGTAGAGGCGCGCACGTATCGTAGTAGAGGCGTGCACGTAGCATGTACACGTACGTACAGTGGCGAGGGTCCAAGAAAGAAAATACAGCCACGTACGTACATACGGGCAGGGTCTCGAACGCCTACTCGCACATACGTACATGGCTGGGTCGGAACGTAGAAACAGCATCGTCATCGTGTTCATGGGGAGGCAACGGAATGCGTCGTGTTCATGGGGAGGCAACGGAATGCGTCGTGTTCATCGGGAGGCAACAGAACGTGTGGGAGCAAACCGTCTTGGACGGAACAGGCGATGGAAACGAGGCCTGGCGTACCGCAGAACAGAGGAAACAGCCTTGTGTTCGACTGGCCACGTTCGGAACGGGGTCCTGTTGATCGGGAGGGGTGTGGAGTACCGCAAAATGGAGGAAACGGACCTCCTACGGTCGAAATGGGGGTCCTATTGATCGGGAGGGGTGTGGCGTACCGCAAAACGGACGAAACGGACCTCCTACGGTCGAAACGGGGGTCCTGTTGATCGGGAGGGGTGTGGCATACCGCAAAACGGACGAAACGGACTTGTGTTGGAGCGCTACGGTCGAAACGGGGGTCCTGTTCATCGGGAGGGGTGTGGCGTACCGCAAAACAGGACTCCACGAGATACTGTTCATCTCCACCGTCGACCTCCTCCAGCCTCCACGGGCTACCGTCGACCTCCTCCAGCCTCAACGGGCTCCTGTTCATCCAGCCTCCACCGCGCGCTACTCCACCGGCTACTGTTCCACCACCCCTCCACGGGCACCCCTCCACCGTCTACTGTTCATCCAGCTCTCCACACCATGGGGTCATGTTCAACCACCCCTCCAAGGCCACCCCTCCACCGTCTATTGTTCATCCAGCCCTCCACACCACGGGGTCCTGTTCATCCAGAGGCAACGCCATCGCTCACTGTTCATCCACCCCCCCCCCCCCCCCCCGCAACACTCACTGTTCATCCAATCGATCGGCTTTAGTTAGCAGCAGTAGCGAAGGAACCGCTCGATCGGGTTCCGTTAAAAGCCATCGATCGATCGCTCGGGTTCAGTAACGTGTATCCTGCAGTGCAATCGCTCGGGTTCAGTTAGAGCCCAAGGCCTCGCTTGGGTTCAGTTAGAGTCAACGCCTCGCACATGTACGAGAGAAACGCGCATCGCTCGGCCCCGAACCTCCCACCGTAACCGGCAACTCCCTGAAATTTTCCTCCCCCTTGCTTCTACCATGGTTTTTTCCGTCATGGACGGCCCAAAGAATGTCATGCAGCTGCGTCTCCGGCCCGCCCAGGACGAAAAGCCCATTTTCTGTCATGATTTTTTTTCATAGAAGTAGGAGCCCACCACATCTATGATGATACCGGGTTTTGTCACAATTATCGTCATAGAAGTGTCATATGTATGACAGAAAAAAAATTGTTCGGCCCAAAATGTCACGGACGTGTCTTTTTTTGTAGTGTTACTGTATCCACTTCGAAGTTCTCGTCCAGCTTGATGCTGAAGCGCCTATCATCATCTAGGAAGATTACGTCGCACAGGTCGCGCTCGTCTTCGCAGTATTTGCAAATACCGAAATCCTTTTCGTCGTCAGACATTTCCTATGTTCATAGTTAAAACATTAATTGAAAATCGATCGAAGACAACTACTAGGATACTCAACACACAAATTCGGGGCACTCGATATTTCCTACATATTCTGGCACAAGTCATGCCAAAATTCACGAAAAAATCAGGCATGACCTTTGCTAAAATAGGACATATCGAGCGCCTGAAATTTGCCGAAACGAAAATGAATCAACACCCTGGCAAAACATAGGCCACTCGGAGGTGTAACCTGCAAACATGACCGGCCACTTGGGCAAGCACATATCCTATTTGAGCAACACAAGATATACATTTCAAAATATCTTATAGGACTCAAATTAGCATGCATTCAATAAGCAAAAGTAAATCATTTCATGCGTCCATACATCGTCGAATATTATCACTAATACATCCCGAATAGTGTCATACATATAACATCACTAATACAACTAAAACCCTAGCACACGATGGGTATCGGCGCGGGCGGTGGACACCCACAGAGAAGGAACCATCACGGGATCATAGCTCCAGTGAGATCCTTGGAGAACCTGCCACGTATTTGAGAACCTATGCTCCAATGCAAACAAGTAGCGACGGACGTGCGCGTCCTCCTCACTGACATGGTGATGCACCACCTCTGCGGGGTCCTCGAGCCTCTGGACCGTCACTGGCCCACGCGACCGCCACCAAAGAAGGTTCGGGTCAACTACAGGCTGGCTCCTCACCAACCTGCGCCCCCCGGTAGGTAGCGCCTCCCAGTACCACCCCGGCAGAGCCCAGTCCCAGACATGGCCCATCTGGTCAAGCAGGTGTCGTCCTCTACCGACTCGACGACGAGGATGCGGGATAGGCATCGTCCACGTCGATGCGGGAAAAATTGCTTTAACTAAAAAAATAGCAACAAGTTCTTACTAACTAGTTCTATTAATTCAATTAGTTCTTACTAAAAATAAACTTACTATAAATAAAAATAAACTAGTACCTAATTAGTACCTAGTTCTTGCTAACTAATTAGTACCTAGGAACTACTGCCCTACTTACCATATAAGTATCCATTTTTTAACTAGGGTTCGTACTACCTAATTAAATAGGGTTAATACTAATTGTAATTAACTAACTAGCACTAAAAATAGCCTAGGGTTCATACTAACTAGCACTAAATAGCTAGGGTTCATACTAAGCAGAGAAGAGGGAAGGGGAGAGTGCTTACAGAGGGAGGGGAGAGAGATGGGGTCGGGGGAGAAGGCGGCACCGAGGCGCAGCGAGGTGGGGTCGAGGGAGACGGCGGCGAGGCGGGGTCAGGGGAGACGGCGGAGAGGCGGGTTCGGGGGAGACGGCGGTGAGGCGGGTCGAGGGAGACGGCGGCGAAGAGCGAGGGCAGGGGCTTCGGCAAGGTCGAGGTCCAGGAGGAGGAGGCACAGGCGTGCGACGACGTCGAGGGGCAGACTCCGGCGGAGAGCAAGGGCAGGGCCTCCGGCGAGGGCGAGGGGAGGGGCTCCGGCGGAGGCGACGAGGGGGAGAAGAGAGAGTGGGGAATTGGGGGAGGAAGCAGCGGAGAGGGAATCAGGCCGCGTGGGGTGTTAGGTGAAAATAGCTTTAACAGTAGCGTGGGGAGAGAGAACGCGCTGCTGCTAAAATCCGTAGTAGCAGCGTTGTTTCTAGAAGGGCGCTACTACTATACCTAGCACGTCGGGAACGGTGTGGCAATTATAGTAGTAGCGCGTTCTTTTCCTGCCGCGCTACTGCTAAGTGGGTAACAGTAGTGCCTTTTTAGCCGACGTGCTACTGCTAAGTAGCAGTAGCGCCTCATTTTAACACGCGTTACTGGTAGGATTCGGTGTATAAGGTTTTCCCTAGTAGTGTAAGAGAAATAGGTTAGTGCTTGCTAGTTGTTTAGATATATAAGATGTAATTATGTGTGGTAATAATTAAATTTTTTTCACTCCTCTGTTTCACCACCATTTAGAAATAGAAGGTACCAACTCACTTGGGTCTAGAGTATAGACTTCATACCGAAAAACCCGCCATTTTCCCCTCATAACGAAAAGAAAAACCCACCTTTTTATGGCTTGTAGTGTAACTCGGGCCGCTTGTCACGATGACATGGAGGGGGGGCGACGTATGCCATTAGACAGCGGGACACACGGCCGCTCCCGTTGCTGAGCCCATTTAACATTTTTTATTTTGATTACAGCCCATTCAAATGGGCCGCGCTGGCCACCTGGTCGGGGCGGTTCTTCCCTCGCGATCTCCACGAGAGTTCTATCTATCCACTGCGACCGCTCCGCTGCCGCCACCGATCCACGTCTTGCCGCCGGTCGCGTTACGCCATGGTTTCGTGGAGCGACGAGTCGAGCTCTTCTTCGAACGATGAATCCGTGACTAGCTTGCAGGTACGCTCCTACTATATAATCCCCAGATAGTGCTAGGCTTAGGTTTATGGTTCTTCATTTCCAGTATTTAACGTAGGGCGTTGTTTTGTGCATTATCTCTGTTGTTTCGTTTAGCTTCCTACGACTATCCCTTGCTATGAATGGAGTGGGATTGCTCACAATCTGTCTTCTCATTGTCTGCATTGAAAACCTTGCGTCAGGCTAGTTGCTTTTGATTCCTTGGACACTGGCAGACATTTTCTTGCCTGTGGTCAGAAGGTATGTTGTTCCGTACTATAAATATATGTTCACATTAGCTCGTGCTTGATTTACTTTGCGGTAATCCATTGTTCTACCCAAAATTGCGTACAATTTCAATTAATTTGTGCATTTGCAAAGTCCGTATTTATGTTGTATTTTTATGGTCTAATATTTGTTTTAGCACATAATAGCATATACTTGTAGTTAATTGATCCATATATGCATATGTATATCATTGCATGCTATATTTTTTTGTTTATATTATTGAGACCATATTTGTAGTGCATTGCATGTAATTGTAGTGCATTTGTGCATATATGATTGAGACCATAGTTTTTCATAATGTAGGAAGAAGTGAAATGTAACTATGTGGAATGGGTAGACCCGGAGTGGTCAGTGGCTACGAAGTTCTGCCTCAGAGAACTGTGGAGCATGTATGACGAGAAGCTGAGACAGAATGTTAAGAATGCTGAAGAAAAATTCAAGTTAATTGGAGAAAAGAGGAGGACGGAGGAAGAGCTGAGATTTTTCAAAATGGACTTTGCTAAACTGGTGGCTGATAAGGAGGATGCTCTCACGCAGTTGGGCAATGCAAGATTGTCACTTCGTGATCTCAAAGAGGAGCTGGAGAAGAATAAGATGGCAGACCATGGTTGTGCCAATCTACATCAGGTCCTGAGGGTAAACTCTGAGAAAGACCGGGACCGGCTGGTGCTAGAGAGAGACCAAGTGATGAGAGAGAGGGACCAGCTGAACCAAGAGAATAAAAAACTTGAGTATATTATTGCAGATTTTCTCAAATAGAAACATGGGTACATTGATAAGATCAAGAAGCTGAAGGAGATTTGTGATGAATTTTAAGTATGTTTTGTGGTTTATTGTCGAACTGAATGATCAAGTCCTATCTGCATTGTGGCCAGTTTAATTCCTAAGTATATTATATTAACTAATAAAGTATATCACTTTCAAAATAGTTTGCCCTTGTCTGACCTGCATCCTAATGCGGGTTCTCGGCTAAGCACTGAAATTCTTTTGCTTGCATCGGAGCTTTAAATCCTACTGATCAAGGGGGCGAACAAGTAGTTGATCATGTGACTGATGGTGCTACTAATCATGATCTTCATGATGCAGAAAAGGAAAAGGCTATGCAGCAAAAAAAACTATGCAATGTGATTTCATGCAACACATAACGCCAAGGGAGTCTGGCCCATGACACGAGGAAGATCCACCTGCGGACGCCGATCCCGAGAGATCCAGCGGCAATCATGTGCACGGGATCCCAGGAGGATCTGCCTACTCCACCAACCACAGGATCCACGGGTGGCCCTTCTACGTCCGACATGTCGGCTGTCTCCACCGAGCGGTCGGGCGGGACCGGACCTGGCGTGTCCCCCTCCGCCAACTGGCGCTCATCGACAGGGTCGCCTACGCGGGGACTGCATCTATCATTGTCTCGGGCGCGGGATCCCACACTGGATGCCACGACAGCCGAGGTTGATTCTCAGGCAAACAAAAAGGAATTTGTCAAAAAAAATTATTGTTGAATAATGCCAAATCAAATCAAAAAAATATGCAAAAGTAAAAAAGGAAATGAATTACTCTACCATGGAAGAAAAGAATGAACACGATACCAAAAAACATTAGGTAGAACAAATGAAGGGAAGCAAAAATTTATTGGTACGAAACTTATAGTCTGACAACATTACACATACACATGTATGTGTAAGCGAGCAAAAATCGAGACAAAATTCAAGGTATCGTGCTTATTACATGAATGATCAAAAATCAAAGTTGTCCATGCCAGGAAACGTGCTTCCGGACTTAGAACAAACAACGACTAAAACTAGAATCTTTAATCATGTATGATGTCTTCACGCCTTGCTTTTCTTTGTGATGTCGTGGATTTTGTTCTTCACACATTCGAGCATGTTGGTAGGTGAGAGAACCAACTCGGCGACTAGACGCCTTCTCCTTGCATTAACCGTGTCCTGCAATTTTTAGAAGAAGGTTTAATGAATAGAAGTCGGTGTTATACGACAAATGTTCAAGTGTACGGACAGAGAGGAAAAATTACCTGGGTAAAATCGGCGGTCCACCATTCCCCGTCCCAATGCTCCATAACTTCAATCACAAAAAGGCCACAAGAGTTCCTAATATATATGCAAACATTAGTCACCGTGCACACGAACATGTCTTTCGTAATAGAAAATGATGAACCATAACTCACCCGTCCTCCTGTTGTGGCATGTCCATCTGAGCTGTGATAGGCCACTTACTGACGTCTGGATATTTGCCAGGTGTAATACGGTTTGCCTCTTCCATATCAATTGCTATTGCTAGTCGCTATTTCAAAGAAAGTAGTAGTGAGAAACCATGTGACATTTCATATGAAGAATGCTCGATTTTGGGGAGAGTACCAGTGCTTTCACAGTGTCGAGAGAGAACTCGACAGGATAGAGCGAATCCATAACTCGGAATTCTTTCTTGCGGTTGTGCATCACCACGGTGATCCAATGTGTATTGCTGATGTTTAACGGGATAAACGACTAAAATGTGTAACACATTTGTAATCAGATGCAATAATGCTTGTTAAAATGAGTGTTAATGAACTAGTAAGAACATATCGTACCTTATCACGGGCGTTATACTCGTCCAGAACCCTACGTACTGCTCCAGCTCTGCTCAGCGCACTATCCATGTTGTATTTCGACGGTTTAGGGTTGTCTCGTTCCTTAGCACGATCAACAAGGTATTTGGACCTCCAGGCTGGACAGAGGTGCTGATCATGACCAACGCGCAAAGCCAAATGTATCTGATAAGCATCGATAATCTGCATAAAATAATAGAACATTTTATGTTCATAGGTGACACCTAGATTATGCACTTAAATAGAGGGCATGGTAATAGATCTTACGTCATCCGCTAGCCATGTATGCTCAAGTACCGGTCGTATACTATCCACAGTCACAGAGGTGCCACGTTCATTGTAGTAAAGTCTTTTTGTCATATTCTTCTCAAACCGAGCAGCTGCCTCCACAAACCTAACAGCAGCGTCGACGAGTTCCGGCGTCAAATCGTCCTTAACAGAGACTTCCACGTCATGGTCGTTAAATGGAGTTGCATGATAAATTATGAACGTCAAGAACAGTGAGTACATGAAATGGTAGTAAATTAAGCACTAAGTTAGCTAGTAACGGTACCTCTAGTTGCGGTAGTGTTGCCGGATGTCTTAGTACCGCGTGCGTTTTGCTTGCTGGGCTTGTCAAGTGCAAAGGGGGATTCAAATTTCTTGGGAACAGTCTGTCGGCGCTTCCCGGATATAACATCGTCTTCTTTTGCGGTTGTTGCAGACTTTTTCCCCTTGCTCTTACCCACCATCTTGTCGATAGAACTTGCAAAAATGTCAATGTCGGACGATTCTGCTCAAGGAGAATTACCTATGATCCAAGGGTTCTCCGGTGTTGCGCTGCACTCATCAGTAGGCTTCGTTGTCTTGTAAACATTTAACATGGTGGGTGTTTTCTGGTTAACAAATAAATAATGTGATAGGTTCAGTTTACGAAAATGACAACATACTTCCTCATCATCGTTGTGCTAGTTTCCAACAGGATTGTCAGGCTGTGTCAAATCAATCACCGGCTCTAGACCATCAGAGTCATCCTTGTACACGAATTCTTTTTTTTTCTGGTGGACCATTCTGAAAGGAATCCACTTCTTCGTCTGCATCGTTGTTGCCGAAAGCCACAGCAGCCGCTGGCTTGTACATCACACCATCTTGGTTCAACTTCTCTAACAATCCCTGCATTACATAAAAAAGATTAATTAATGTGGGCATGGTTTTGCAACTTAAAAATGTTGTAAACATAGAATTAAGGGTGTGTCACCTCGGCTACTTGATCCGGTATTTCCTCCATTTGGCTGTGTATGTAATCCATACACCGCTTCATGATGAGCTTCATCATCTCGTCCGCGTTTGAGGCTAACTTGGACTTCTTTGCCGCACCAATGGCGGGCTTCATTTTTGGCTTTTCTGGTTCTGGTACTTTGCGCTCCTGCGCCCTATACTCCTTGGTTGTGTTGTCTTCAATCTACATGTGAAATACAAGTACATGTGATCAATAAAAATAGTAATACAATTAATTATGTTATATAAAAGATTTAAGAAGTACCCAATGTAATTAATTACCTTGACGTTACCACGGCCACGACCGTGGTCATAATCAAACTTGTCTCTCCTAGAGGCTGCAGCTTCAGTCCAATTCCTCATGAGAGGTTCCATGGACAGGCTAGGATTGAACGCGCATTCACCTTCCAGAGGCTGAACCTTCTTCCAGTATAAGTACTGCATGAATATGAAAATTTGAAGTTAGTACTATACAGCAGGTAAATTTGCAAGCATATTTATTTTTGCAATGGTACAGGTGTGAAAGGTGTACCTGCGGGAGAGCTAAGTTGCCTCTTGGCCATTGGCGGAGGTGTTTCCCTTTCCTCACGTTGCGAAGGCAGTCCAGCAGAACCCGGAGGTGAACGCATTCTAATTAATCTTGGATATACGCTTCACATCGTCCACCAATGTGTATTATTGCTTTGGGACAGTCTTGCTTGACATGGGAGCAAGAACTGTTCCAAGCAACACGAGGACAACTTTCTGAAGGAAATCATCATCGGCAGATTTATTTTTTGTGATGTCCACAATCAGATCATCGATGACTATATTACCTGTGGTCTTGCTCAGGAACTGAGGCAGCACTCGATGTTTAACATCCTCACCTTCCTCACTGAGAATACCTTCTGCTGACAGTCCGTGGTTCTCCAAGGACAAGATGCATTCAACATCCACGGCACTGAGAGACACTTCGCCAACCAAGTATTGTACAATGAATCTGCCTTTGCTAGGATCAAAAATCTCAACCATGTACCGGATCAATAGTGTACGCATCTTCAGCGAAGGTATCTGAAGCATGCTACACAATGTTGTTTCGGCAAGTGCGGCGCGTTGACCGGAAGATAGACCGGCAAGAAGTTTGCACCATTTTTCAATGGTGCATACAATTTCTCCATTGAGTTCATCCATCCTGTTGAAGAATAAAACTTGGTTACAGTAGCAGAAATTGTTTAATCAACTTTTTTCATAACATATTGTTGCATAAAACATAATAATGGAATACACTATCCAGCAGTAGATCGAAAACTATACAACATAATTCATTCATACTGAAACATTCAGCAGAGACACGTGCAGCACATAAAATGACAGTTTAAGAAGTACTTATTTAACCAATTATTTTCATAATAAAAAGTAACATAATTTATTTAATCTTTTATTTTCATATGCTGCTGTACAAATATGGACGCAGGGAAGTTGTCGGCATTGCAACATGGACGCAGTTCGTCCATGGCGGCCAGCACGGCTGATGATCTGGAGGTTCTCGACGATCTTGCTGGAGTTGGGTGGATGCTAGGGACGTAGTTGTCGTCGACTCGGCGGTAGGAGCCGTCGGAGACGACATGTATGACGATGCCGAGACTATATAGGAGGAGGACGATCTCCTAGGTCGTCGTAACCACTAGGGAAAGTTTGCCCGTGATCTTTTCTTTCCTTGGTTGAGGAGAGGCAGTACGTGCTCCTAAAATAAAGGGATAGGCTTCCCACGCTCGACGTTTTTTATTTTTTGGAGATTCCTATCCGGGAATTGTGTAACAAATCCCCGCTGCTCCTCTCTTTGAGCGACGAGGGACTCGTGTCATGTACTTTTTTATATTTTTTATTTTCTTTTTCATATTAGAAAATTTTGAAATCAAATAAATATTTCAACTCAACCAAATGGTCCCAATTATTTTTCACACAATGGGATCACCATGGAAAGCATGCATGCTAATTCTCGTTGATTTCCAACAATCGATGCATTTACTATGATTTTGCCGATGAAAAATCCCTGAAACGCCATCCGGACGTGACGCAACATTCGTTTGTTGTCCGGAATGGATCAGATGTTGCATGGGGGCCTACATTGTTCATCCTCACATGGTGCCAAACTTTGGTGTAATTTCATGCAGGCCAGCACATACCACATGTGCAACCAGCAACATTCGGGTCTGCCGGAGGGGGAGACCGAAAGACATTGTTTCTCTATATTGAACCAAATGGCACCAAAGTTTTTCCACACAATGGGATCACCATGGACATCATGCATGCCAGTTCTCTCCGATTTCCAACAATCGAAGCTTTCGAGATGAAACACCTCCGCCACGAGGCGGAACCAATCTATTGCTCCGGCGGAGCTGTTCTGCCGGGGAAACATCCCTCCGGGAGGAGGAAATCATCACCATCGTCATCACCATCGATCCTCTCAGTGGGAGGGGGTCAATCTCCATCAACATCTTCACCAGCACCATCTCCTCTCAAACCCTAGTTCATCTCTTGTATTCAATCTTTGTCTCAAAACCTCAGCTTGGTACCTGTAGGTTGCTAGTAGTGTTGATTACTCCTTGTAGTTGATGCTAGTTGGTTTATTCGATGGAAGATCATATGTTCAGATCCTTAATGCATATTAATACCCCTCTGATTATGAGCATGAATATGATTTGTGAGTAGTTACATTTGTCCCTGAGGACATGGGAGAAGTCTTGCTATAAGTAGTCATGTGAATTTGGTATTCGTTCGATATTTTGATGAGATGTATGTTGTCTCTCCTCTAGTGGTGTTATGTGAATGTCGACTACATGACACTTCACCATTGTTTGGGCCTAGAGGAAGGCATTGGGAAGTAATAAGTAGATGATGGGTTGCTAGAGTGACAGAAGCTTAAACCCTAGTTTATGCGTTGCTTCGTAAGGGGCTGATTTGGATCCATATGTTTCATGCTATGGTTAGCTTTACCTTAATACTTATTTTGTAGTTGTGGATGCTTGCAATAGGGGTTAATCGTAAGTGGGATGCTTGCCCAAGAATGGGAAGTACCCAAGCACCGGTCCACCCACATATCAAATTGTCAAAGTAACGAGCGTGAATCATATGAGCGTGATGAAAACTAGCTTGACGATAATTCCCATGTGTCCTCGGGAGCGTTTTCCTTCGTATAAGAATTTGTCCAGGCTTATCCTTTGCTACAAAAAGGATTGGTCCACCTTGCTGCATCTTATTTACTTTCATTGCTTGTTAGCCGTTACAAATTACCTTATCACAAAACTATCTGTTACCGATAATTTTAGTGCTTGCTGAGAATACCTTACTGAAAACCCCTTGTCATTTTCTTCTGCTCCTCGTTGGGTTCGACACTCTTACTTATCGAAAGTACTATGATAGATCCCCTACACTTGTGGTTCATCACGACTCTTTCTGGCACCGTTGCCGGGGAGTGAAGCGCTTTTGATAAGGAAAATGTTATAGTGTGCTGAAATTTACTGTCACTTGTTTCTAAGGAACAAAATCCTTTGAGGGGCTTGTTCGGGGTATCTTTACCCCGACCAGTAGAGCAAAGAGTTTATCCTCAACCTACTGAAATGTTTACTTTGAAATTCCTTCGAGTATGATAGAGAAACAGCTAGCTAATCTTTTTACAGGAGATGGAACATTGCATCTCGACTTGCACCTAATCTATGTGGATGAAGTTTGTGGATTATTTAAGCTTGCACGTATGCCCGATGATGTTGTCAAGAAGAAGGTCTTCCCTTTATCTTCGAAGGAAGAGGCATTGACATGGTGATCGTAGTTTTATCCTATGCATATTGTTCATCGTGATCGTAGTTATATATATAATTTTTGGCCTCGTGAAGGAGAAAGCATCGCTCAATCTTGGGGGAGGCTTAAGTCAATGTTATATTCATGCCCCAATCATGATCTCTCAAGAGAAATGATTATTCAAAAAATTTATGCTCGGCTTTCTCTCAACAATCGCTCCATGCTCGATACTTCTTATACTTGTTCTTTTATGATGAACACTATTGAATTCAGATGGGATTTATTGGAATTAAACGTAACTCTGAAGATTGGGATATCGACGAAGGTAAGGAGTCAGGTATGACACCTAAGTTTGATTGTGTTAAATCATTTATGGATACCGATGCTTTTCATGAATTTAGCACTAAATATGGACTTGACTCTGAGATAGTAGCTTCTTTCTGTGAATCATTCGCTACTCATGTTGACCTCCCTAAGGAGAAGTGGTTTAAATTTAATCCTCCCACTGAAGTAAAAGTAGTTGCACCTATAAAAGTTGAAGAAAAGACTATCACTTATAATGATCCTATTGTTCCTACTACTTATGTTGAGAAACCACCTTTCCCCGTTAGGATAATGGATCATGCTAAAGATTCAACTGTGGTTCGTAAGAGTAATACTAGAACACCTACACCACCTGAAAAAATTAAAGTTGAACCTAGTATTGCTATGGTTAAAGATCTCTTGGCTGATAATATTGATGGGCATGTTATTTACTTCTATGGTGAAGCTGCTAGAATTGCTAGACCGGATACTAAGAATAAACATAGACCTGTTGTAGGAATTCCTGTTATTTCTGTTAAAACAGGAGATCATTGTTATCATGGCTTATGTGATATGGGTGCTAGTGCTAGTGCAATACCTCATTTCTTATACAAAGAAATTATGCAGGATATTGCACCTGCTAAGAAGAAATTGATGTTACAATTAAGCTTGCCAATAGAGATACTATTTCACCAGTTGGGATTGTTAGAGATGTTGAAGTCTTGTGTGGGAAAGTTAAATATCCTACTGATTTTCTTGTTCTTGGTTCCCCACAAGATGACTTTTGTCCCATTATATTTGGTAGGCCCTTCCTGAATACTGTTAATGCTAAGATATATTGCGAAAAGGATGTTGTTACTATTGGTTTGGGGGATATGTATCATGAGTTTAATTTTGCTAAATTTCGTAGACAACCCCATGACAAAGAATTTCCTAGTAAGGATGAAATTATTTGTCTTGCTTCTATTACCGTGCCTCCTAATGATCCTTTAGAACAATATTTTCTAGACCGTGAAAATGATATGTTTATGAATGAAAGAAGGGAGATAGATGAAGTATTCTTTAAACAGGATCCTATTTTGAAACACAACTTGCCTGTTGAAATCCTAGGGGATCCTCCACTACACAAGGGTGATCCCGTGTTTGAGCTTAAACCACTACCTGATACTCTTAAATATGCTTATCTTGATGAAAAGAAGATATATCCTGTTATTATCAGTGCTAAATTCTCAGAGCAGGAAGAGGAGAAATTATTGAAAACACTGAAGAAGCACCGTGCTGCCATTGGATATACTCTTAATTATCTTAAGGGCATTAGTCCCACTCTATGTCAACACAAAATAAAATCGGAGAAAGACGCCAAACCAGTTATTGATCACCAACGACGGTTAAATCCTAAGATGAAAGAAGTGGTAAGAAAAGAAATACTAAAGCTCCTGGAGGGAGGTATAATTTATCCCATTGCTGATAGCCAGTGGGTAAGTCCTGTCCATTGTGCCCCTAAGAAGGGAGGTATTACTGTCATTCCTAATGATAAAGATGAATTGATCCCGCAAAGAATTGTTACAGGTTATAAGATGGTAATTGATTTCCGCAAATTAAATAAAGCTACTAAAAAGGATCATTACCCTTTGCCTTTTATTGATCAAATGCTAGAAAGATTATCCAAACATACACATCTTTGCTTTCTAAATGGTTACTCTGGTTTCTCTTAAATACCTGTGTCAGCAGAGGATCAAGAAAAGACCACTTTACTTGCCCTTTTGGTACTTTTTCTTATAGACGTATGCCTTTTGGTTTATGTAATGCACCTGCTACCTTTTAAAGATGTATGATGTCTATATTCTCTGACTTTTGTGAAAAGATTGTTGAGGTTTTCATGGATGATTTCTCTGTTTATGGATCCTCTTTTGATGATTGCTTGAGCAACCTTGATCGAGTTTTGCAGAGATGCGAAGATACTAGTCTTGTCTTGAATTGGGAAAAGTGCCACTTTATGGTTAATGAAGGCATTGTCTTGGGGCATAAAATTTCTGAAAGAGGTATCGAGGTTGATAAAGCTAAAGTTGATGCTATTGAAAAGATGTCGTGTCCTAAGGACATCAAAGGTATAAGAAGTTCACTTGGTCATGCCGGCTTTTATAGGAGGTTCATTAAAGACTTCTCTAAAACTTCTAGGCCTCTGACTAATCTCTTACAAAAAGATATTCCTTTTGTCTTCGATGATGATTGTGTAGAAGCATTTGAAATACTTAAGAAAGCTTTGATTTCTGCACCTATTGTTCAGCCACCTGATTGGAATTTACCCTTTGAAATTATGTGTGATGCTAGTGATTGTGCTGTAGGTGCTGTTCTAGGACAAAGAGTTGATAAGAAACTAAATGTTATTCAATATGCTAGTAAAACTCTAGACAGTGCCCAGATAAATTATGATACTACTGAAAAAGAATTTTTAGCAGTTGTATTTGCTTGTGATAAGTTTAGACCTTATATTGTTGATTCTAAAGTAACTGTTCACACTGATCATGCTGCTATTAAATATCTTATGGAAAATAAAGATGCTAAACCTAGACTTATTAGATGGGTTCTCCTACTTCAAGAATTTGATTTGCATACTATTGATAGAAAGGGAGCTGAGATCCCCGTTGCAGACAATTTGTCTAGGTTAGAGAATGTTCTTGATGACCCACTATCTATTGATGATAGCTTTCCTGACAAACAATTAGCTATCATAAATGCTTCTCGTACTACTCCATGGTATGCTGATTATGCTAATTACATTGTTGCTAAATTCATACCTCCTAGTTTTACGTACCAGCAAAAGAAAAAGTTTTTCTATGATTTAAGACATTACTTCTGGGATGACCCACACCTTTATAAAGAAGGAGTAGATGGTGTTATTAGACATTGTGTACCTGAGCATGAACAGAAACATATCCTACGCAAGTGTCATTATGAGGCTTATGGAGTACACCACGCTGGAGATAGAACTGCACATAAGGTATTGCAATCCGGTTTTTATTGGCCTACTCTCTTCAAGGATGCCCGTAAGTTTGTCTTGTCTTGCGATGAATGTCAAAGAATTGGTAATATTAGTAGACGTCAAGAAATGCCTATGAATTATTCTCTTGTTATTGAACCATTTGATATTTGGGGCTTTGATTATATGGGACCGTTTCCTTCCTCTAATGGGTATACACATATTTTAGTTGTTGTTGATTACGTTACTAAGTGGGTAGAAGCTATTCCAACTAGTAGTGCTGATCATAACACCTCTATTAAGATGCTTAAAGAAGTTACTTTTCTGAGGTTTGGAGTCCCTGGATACCTAATAACTGGTGGTGGTTCACATTTTATTCATGTTGCTTTTCGTAAAATGCTTGCTAAGTATGATGTTAATCATAGAATTGCATCTCCATATCACCCTCAGTCTAGTGGCCAAGTAGAATTGAGTAATAGAGAGCTTAAATTAATTTTGCAAAAGACTGTTAATAGAT
Organism: Triticum timopheevii; assembly: GCA_963921465.1. Taxonomy (NCBI): domain Eukaryota; kingdom Viridiplantae; phylum Streptophyta; class Magnoliopsida; order Poales; family Poaceae; genus Triticum; species Triticum timopheevii. The sequence goes on from OY997274.1 coordinate 119,657,022, forward strand.
CTAGAAAGAATTGGTCCAAGAAACTTGATGATGCATTATGGGCTTATAGAACTGCATATAAAACTCCTATGGGTATGTCTCCATATAAAATGGTTTATGGAAAAGCATGTCACTTACCTCTCAAACTAGAACATAAGGCATATTGGGTCATTAAAGAGCTCAATTATGATTTCAAACTTTCCGGTGAGAAGAGGTTATTTGACATTAGCTCATTTGATGAATGGAGAACTCAAGCCTATGAGAATGCCAAACTGTTCAAAGAAAAAGTTAAAAGATGGCATGACAAAAGGATACACAAGCGTGAGTTTAATGTAGGTGATTATGTGTTGCTATACAACTCTCGTTTAAGATTTTTTGCAGGAAAACTTCTCTCTAAATAGGAAGGCCCTTATGTTATCGAGGAGGTCTCATTCCGGTGCCATAAATATCAACAACTTCGAAGGCACAAGTCCGAAGGTGGTTAACGGTCAAAGGATCAAACATTATATCTTAGGTAATCCTATAAATGTTGAAACTAATGTTATTGAAATCGTAACCCCGGAGGAATACATAAGGGACACTTTCCAGAATGTTTCAGACTCCGAAAAGGAATAGGTATGTGCTACGGTAAGTAAACTGACTCCAAAACAGTTCTAATAGCAATTTTTCTCTATTTTGGAATATTTAAGAAAATAGGAAAATGAGCAGTAGTCCAGGAAGGGCACGAGGTGTCCACGAGGGTGGAGGACGCGCCCTACCCCCCTGGGCGCGCCCCCTGCATCGTGGGCACCTCGTGTGCTCTCCGAACTCCGTTTTCTTGCATGATACTTTGTTTGGTCGGTAAAAATTCATTATATAATCTCCCGAAGGTTTTGACCACCGTATCACGCAAAAAGCCTCATGTTTTGTTTTGAGCTGTTTTCTATCAAATTTGTCAAGGCCAGGCATCAGGTCGTCACCCTCCTCCAACAGTGAAGGCAATGATGCTTGGCTAATGAAGATGGATCTAAAGAGAGAAGAACCCGGGGAGACCAACAAGGATGATACGATCAAGAAGGTCATGGAGGATCAAGCTCCGGTGGCAGAAGAAGAAGACATCCTTCAACCTCATCACAACCTCTTTACCCCAACTGAGATTGAAGCTTTCAAGATGATTCAGTTATCTAGCATACAAAACAAGTATCTCACACGTGAAAATATTTTTTGAAGGATCATATCATCGCACTCAAGGGCATTATCCGCAAACTTGAGGAGCTCCTACGCTCGATGTGCGACTATCCATCATCACCACCTCCGAAGAAGGAGACATGAACACATGGGTATGGGCACTCCCCTTGGCAACTGCCAAGCTTGGGAGAGGTGCCCCGGTATCGTATCACCATCACACTCCTATCTTTACCATTTTTCTTAGTTCGATCCTTTTAGTAATATCTTGATCTAGTAGAATAAAGTTTTGGTATGATTTAGTTTTGAGTTTTGCCTTATGATCCCTCTATGTAATCGAGTCCGTGAGCTATATATAACAAAGATTATGTTGAGTCAAGGGCTTTGCTATCTTGCTATGATCGTGAGGGAATAAAAGAAAAAGAAAGAATAAAAAGAAATAAAGAGATCATATTGATCTTATGGAGAGTAATGACTTCACATAAAGAGTATGATGAATAAAAGTTGTTGAGAGTTGGGAAACATAGTTTTGGTCATCGTTGCAATTAATAGGAAGTAATAAAGAAATAGAGGTTCTCACATATAAATATACTATCTTGTATATCTTTTATGATTGTGAGCACTCATTAAAATATGACATGCTAAAGAGTTGATGTTATACAAGGAAGACAATGTAATGGGTTATGTTTTCTTATATCCAAAATAAAGTATATTGTCATGGATCATCCAACATGTTGAGCTTGCCTTTCCCCCTCATGCCAGCCAAATTCCTTGCACCAAGTAGAGATACTACTTGTGCTTCCAAATATCCTTAAACCTAGTTTTGCCATGAGAGTCCACCATACCTACCTATGGATTGAGTAAGATCCTTCAAGTAAGTTGTCATTGTTGTATGCAATTAAAAAATTCTCTCTAAATATGTATGACTTATTAATGTGGACAAAATAAGCTTTATACGATCTTGTGATATGGAAGCAATAAAAGCGACGGACTGCATAATAAAGGTCCATATCACAAGTGGAAATATAAAGTGACGTTCTTTTGAATTAAGATTTCGTGCATCCAATCATAAAAGCACATGACAACCTCTACTTCCCTCTGCGAAGGACCTATCTTTTATTCTTGTCTTATGCATTATGCGAGAGTCATGGTGATCTTCACCTTTCCTTTAATACATTTTATACTTTGGCAAGCACATTGTGTTGGAAAGATACTGATATATATATCCAATTGGATTTAAGTTAGCATGAACTATTTTTGTTGACATTACCCTTGAGGTAAAAGGTTGGGAGGCAACACTATAAGCCCCTATCTTTCTTTGTGTCTGATTAAAACTTCATACCCATAAGTATTGCGTGAGTGTTAACAATTGTGAAAGACTAAATGATAGTTGAGTATGTGGACTTGCTGAAAAGCTCTTATATTGACTCTTTCCAATGTTATGATAAATTGCAATTGCTTCAATAACCGAGATTATAGTTTGTTAGTTTTCAATGAAGTTTCTGATTCATACTTGACATTGTGGATAGATTATTACTTGAGCATAAAAAATAATAAGACAATATATATATATATATATATATATATATATATTATATTCGTCATCCTGGGTGAGGAATAGTTATTCTTCACCGCCCTCTATTTTTACATGAATGCACCGTAATTTTATGTTCCATAAATTTTGTCTTATTTCAGACATAAAGGAGAACGTAAGAAAATATATAATGGCCGTAAAAAATATTTTATGTTACGCAAATTTCAAACGTAAAAGCATAGTGTAAAATGTACATAAAATGTAATTTTTCTGGTCTTCTGGCATTATTTTATGCCAAATTTTACGCAGTGAATCAATATGACTGTAACTATTTGTATTTGAAACGTAATTTATTTATGAAATGATCGTAAGATTATCTCGGGTGAAGAATAATGTATTCTGGACCCTGGGTGATGAATAGTAACACTATATATATATATATATATATATATATATATATATATATATATATATATATATATATATATATATATATACAGACGGTCTATTCTGCTAATATTAGCAGAATAACTATTCTGCACACCACTTCCGCACTGCACACTGACCGCAAGTGCACTGCATCTTCTTGACGACGAGCACTGCAATATAGACTAGTGAACTTTGTGTTGAAAAAAACTGCACGTGTTCTTTTTTCAGTACTGTTTTCGCTCTAATTTTTTAACCGTTTATCGGAATGAGGTGTGTAATATACCGTTGAAAAGCTATGGATTAGGCGCAACTTTGACATGTTGAACACTTTTCAAGATTCCACACGGTTTAAGAGCAGTTTTGAAAATTGTGCGGCGGATGACGAGTAGCAGCGAGCATTTTTTCGCGTTTATTTCTAAACCGCTTGTCAGAATGAAGCAAATGATACGCCGTTTGATAGATATCGTCGAGGCGCATCTTTTTCATATATAAATGTTTCTCTAATTCGTTACGGTTTAAGAGCAGTTTCAAATTTACTAAATCGCGGAACTCTGTTTTTTAATTTTTTTGAAATTTTCGGTACTGTTTTTGCTCCAGTTTTCTAACCGTTTGTCGCAAAGAGACGTATGTATGCCGTTGGAAAGCTACGGACAAGGCGCAACTTTGATATGTTGAAATGGTTTTGAGATTCCTTACGGTTTTTATTTAATTTTGAAAATCGTGCGGCTGACTTTGAGAGGCAGCGGCTGTTTTTTCATGAAATTTTTACAAACAGCTGGTCGGAATAATTCAAATCATACGCCGTTGGAAAGATATCAACGAGACGCAACTTTTTCATGTAGAACACTCTCTCTAATTCCTTACGGTTTAAGAGCAGTTTCGATTTTACCAAAAAGCGGACACTCTGTTTTTCGCGACACCCAAATGGACGTGGGTACTTCATCCGACTGAAAACCGCACTGCAACAGACGAAAAACCGCACTGCATCGCACGGTAAGAGAACTGCATGGTTTCTTTTATTCAAACGTGATTTTTTCAAGAACGGAAAAGAAGAGTGCACTTCACATCGGGTGTAAATGAACCACAACACTATCAAGAAGTGAACCGCATTACTTTTTTTCGCTTCTGTAACAATTTTTTTGCACTTAAAGGGATGAACAACATGATACGGCCGACCGCACTGCTTCTGAATGAAAACCGCACTTCATCGGACAGGCAAGCGAGCTGAATAATTTCTTTTGCCGGACGTTATTTTTCTCATACGAGTTTTTGTTGTCTTTTTTTCAACAATTTTTCATAAACGAGAGTGCACCGCAGATACGAGGGCAAATGAACCGCCACACATGTTGAAGTGAAACTCATTGCTATCTTTTTGTTTCATTTAAAAAAACCGCACTTTCATGTTGGGCGCAAGTGAACACCATCACTCTCAAAATTGAACCACATCCGAGAACCAAACGCACCGCAAGCGTTGATTTGGTCGCCTGTATTTTGAAACACATGAAACAAATTGCACTTCATACAGAGGAGTAATGAGCTACTAAAACAAATGGAGTGAACTACTATTTCAATTGCCCCACAAACAAAACATATTGCATCGAAAAAAGAAATGAACCTCTCATGGGAATTTCTTTCTGCTTCTTTACAAAGTGAACCACACCACCACTACAAAATGAACCACATCATATTTTTCTCTCAAAATGATAGAACATGAAGAATACAAAATTGCATGCGAAACTGAAAATTGCACGCGAACATCCATGCATGCAGTGCACTTTCTCCCCCTTTTCCGTTTTTCCTCCTGTAAAACAGCAAAGTGGAGTACAACAATAGCAAATAGTGTGCCACATTGAAGATTTGTTTAATTTCTTTTTTAAAAGAGAAGTGGCTGGTGGCGAATCAGTTGCGGTGGAGCAACACGATGTCTCCTCTGCCCCAAGCGATGGTCAATGCACCCCCGTCTACATTGCACGCCGCGGCTCAAACTGCACGATGAGGGAACCGCACTGCAGTACGGTGGCAGCCGAACCACTTCGAGGAGCAGGGGCAAATTGCATCCGCGCAGTCCACTCCTCGGTTGTAAGGTCAACACAACAACTGGATGCGAGGGTTGGAGGGGGCATGTACCCGGATGCACTCCTCGTGCTTGCAGGAGGCTGGCGGGGCAGGTGAAGTCAAACAGAGAGAGGGGCTCGCCTGGAACCATAGGAGGAGGAAGAGAACTGGAGAGAGAGTCACGGCAGAGGGTGGCCACGCCGTCGAGGCTAGCTGCGGCGTTTCTGGGTGGTCTCCGGGGGCAGATCCCGTAGTGCAGATCCGGTGGTAGGGGCACCTTCCCGTCGTGGATCGTTGTGGGTGCGCGATTGAGGAGGTACCTATTGTCCCGGGGCTAGATCCGGTGGTCTTCGTACTCCACGTCCATCAGGGAGGCCGGATCCGGCGAGTTCGCCGGTGGTAGCGCGGGAACCCCCTAGCAGATCCGGGGATTGCGGAGATGGGTCATGCGTCGACGCTTGGTAGGCCGGCCACCGGAGAGGAGGGAGGCGGCAGTGGGAGGGTGGCTCGGGCGCGCCATTTGTGGAGGCTTTAGGGTTAGGCGGTGTGGATCGGGGCAAGGAGGTGGTGGGCCGAGGGAGGGTGGAGCGGGGCGGGAGGGGTGGGAAGGCCGCGGGAAGGGGCGCGCCGGCTGCGGGGAAGTCCGCGGGAAGGGGAGGTGGGGGAAGGTGGAGGTGGGGGAAGGGGAGGGGAAGGTGAAGGCAGCAGGGGAGGAAGAAGGGCGGCGCTGGTGGCTAAGAAGCCGGCTAGGATTTGGGAAGGGGAGGGGAAGAAGGTGGGTAGGAGTGGGTGTGGGTGGTTCTGATGCGGTTCGGTTGAGTGGGGTGGGACGGTGCTGAAGTGTTAGCAGAATAAGAAAGTGGTGTGCAGAATAAGACTCTTAAGGGTGTTATCATAATAGACACCTCTATCTCTAAACATGTGGACATATTTTTCGTTTTCGGCTTCCACTTGAGGACAAGCGAGGTATAAGCTTGGGGGAGTCGATACGTCCATTTTGCATCATGCTTTTATATCGATATTTATTGCATTATGGAGTGTTATTACACGTTATGACAATACTTATGCCTATTCTCTCTTATTTTACAAGATTTACATGAAGAGGGAGAATGCCGGCAGCTGGGATTCTGGGCTGGAAAAAGAGCAAATATTAGAACCTATTCTGCACAACTCCAAAAGTCCTGAAACTCCACGAAAGTTATTTTTGGATGTAATAAAAAATATTGAGTGAAGAAAGTACCAGAGGGGGCCCACACCCTGGCCACGAGGGTGGGGGCGCGCCCTACCCCCCAGGCACGCCCCCTGCCCCGTGGGCCCCCTGGCAGGCCTCCGGTGACCACTTCTACTATATGAAGTCTTTTACCCTAGAAAAAAAATCATAAGCAAGCTTTCGGGATGAAACACCACCGCCACGAGGCGGAACCAATCTAGGGCTCCGGCGCAGCTATTCTGCCGGGGAAACATTCCTCCGGGAGAGGGAAATCATCGCCATCGTCATCCCCATTGATCCTCTCAACAGGAGGGGGTCAATCTCCATCAACATCTTCACCAGCACCATCTCCTCTCAAACCCTAGTTCATCTCTTGTATTCAATCTTTGTCTCAAAACCTCAGATTGGTACATGTACGTTGCTAGTAGTCTTGATTACACCTTGTTGTTGATGCTAGTTGGTTTATTCGTTGGAAGATCATCTGTTCAGATCCTTAATGCATATTAATACCCCTCTAATTACGAACATGAATATGATTTGTGAGTAGTTACATTTGTTCCTGAGGACATGGGAGAAGTCTTGCTATAAGTAGCCATGTGAATTTGGTATTCGTTCGATATTTTGATGAGATGTATGTTGTCTCTCCTCTAGTGGTTTTATGTGAACGTCGAGTACATGACACTTCACCATTGTTTGGGCCTAGAGGAAGGCATTGGGAAGTAATAAGTAGATGATGGGTTGCTAGAGTGACAGAAGCTTAAACCCTAGTTTATGCGTTGCTTCGTAAGGGGCTGATTTGGATCCATATGTTTCATGCTATGGTTAGGTTTACCTTAATACTTCTTTTGTAGTTGCGTATGCTTGCAATAGGGGTTAATCATAAGTGGGATGCTTGCCCAAGACTGGGCAGTACCCAAGCACCGGTCCACCCACATATCAAATTGTCAAAGTAACGAACGCGAATCATATGAGCGTGATGAAAACTAGCTTGACGATAATTCCCATGTGTCCTCGGGAGCATTTTCCTTCATATAAGAATTTGTCCAGGATTGTCCTTTGCTACAAAAAGGATTGGGCCACCTTGCTGCACCTTATTTATTTTCGTTGCTTGTTACCCGTTAAAAATTACCTTATCACAAAACTATCTGTTACCGATAATTTCAATGCTTGCAAAGAATACCTTACTGAAAACCGCTTGTCATTTCCTTCTGCTACTCATTGGGTTCGACACTCTTACTTATCAAAAGGACTATGATAGATCCCCTACACTTGTGGGTCATCAGAGGTGACTCGTAGAATTAATACCTTAAGTGGCAAAAAGAATTACTTTTGATATAGAACTAAGACTCTTTATACCAGCCTAAGGCAATTCACCAACTGTCGTTTGGCGGGGTGCGAAGGAATGGCATACCCAGATTAGAATGGATGATGTGGATTACCTTGTTGAAGACAATGCCATGGTAGAATGGCACAATGGCGGTGCAAGATGGGAACAAAATGCAAATGCTGGAAATGATTCTAGTAACTGGGGAGAAACTCAACAGTAGAGAGTGAATCCACTGTTTGAAAGGTTATAGCATAACCGAGGAAACTGGGAGCAATCCCAGTTAGTGCCGATGATAACACCTGGTGCTTGTGCGTGCTGTCAAGAACTTGAGCATTTCCATATTCATCAAGGTTTTACCAATATCCATGTCAAGGATCCTAGCAACACAACATACTACCATGATGAATGGTGATGGATGATGCAGATGCAAAGGAAGATAACACCTTCTCAGATTTCACCTTAGCGAGGCCAAGGGATCAAAATCTGGATGATCGACAGAGAAACATTTAGCACTCTACTTCTAATGTTCTCCTTGATGTGCTAGCGTAACCCATTCATTGAAATGTTTTGGTATCTAGAACTTCAAGTAACAGGTCGGACTTCAGGAGCTCAAGAATCCATAAGGAATAACTACGGAGGCAGATCATGCGAGATCCTTATGGGGAGGTGACCAACTTCTTCAACCAAGATACTATGATAATAGGCCTTCCGGCTAGGTGTGTTGGGCACGACATCCACGTTACCGGGTTACAGAGAGACCAATATTATAATTCTTGGGACACGTTCCAACCATGATATCTGCCTGAGATTCAGATCTAGTTGGTGTCCGGATATTCCAGACTCCTCAAGTCTAAAGAGAAAAAAATGAAAGTTTGCAACACAAATCGACGAGATGGCGTTGCGAGATTCTCAGGAAATGGACTACGGTAGTAAGCTCCAAAACATGAGATGGTTCTGCTACAAACAGGTGAACATGTTGTCCGAGACAAGCATGACCACATAGTAGTCTTACAACAAAACACTACCAAGTTCAGGAGGGGAACCATCATTGCGGATAACGAAGTCCTTGCATAAGTCATATGATTAGCTCTTATGAAGGAATTCCTTTTCCTGGAACAAATCAGTTAGTGGCTTGGTGTGCTAGGGATACATATAGAATGGAGGTTGCAAGTCTCCAAACCACAGAATACTTCGCACGTGCATGACTGACTTGGGATGATTCCGGAGGAAGTAAAAACAAACTTTCCCGAATCCGGGGCGGCAACTTGCACCGAATGCACATGAATTAGAGGAAGTCACTTCTCTCATCCAAACATATACCTCATGAGCGGAACACGAAGTTATTGTTTATGAAAGTTTCCAACACTAGCTGGATGTTCGACACGAATCATGGAGGAGACAAAATGATGTTGATGGGCTCAACAACAAGTCATCGAGATTTCCATATGGATGGAATACCACAATTATGTGAGCAAGGTGATAGCACTAGTCAGACCAAAAGATATAATGGTGTATGCTCGAGGGATCAACCACGAGTAAGACAACATTATGAACATCGTTGGTTCTAATTTGGTTTGAGGATAGCCCACACTCAAATCAAAGTTTGGACAAGACAATAGGTCCAACAACTGATCACGAGGGTCAATCAATGAAAATACCATCTTTCTTCAACACACATACAAGATATCTCTTAAAATGAACTAAGTCAGACAAGCTTTTATCTTCCAACTCTCCAAGTTGTTGTTTAGCTTAACCAACTAGCTCAGGGGTATCCAACACAGATTTTTGGAGAATGTGTGGTTTATAAGAAAACCAACTTGATCACGAGATCAACATAACAGTCAGGGGACAACCTAGTGATACTTCCAGTAAGATACTCGGAAAATCACAAACCACCGATATGTTACTAAGCTTGGGAACAATCTTGCTTTTCAGGGCAAGACGATATGATAAATAAGAAAGGGATCGACACGATCTTAACTCATTGATTGAAGGGTGCACCAGAAATAAGGACTAGGTAGCACGATCAATCTTGGGATGATGATTCGATAACCAACACGCTAGGAATGAGATTGTTGTCCATTAACTACCAAGCAACGGGGTTGCTAGGAGCATTGATTTCACACATCACGATTCACTTGTCGGCATTCTGGTTACAAAAACACAGGGACCGAGGAATGAATAATGATGGCGGGAAGTATCACTGCATCAAGAATTCATAAGAGGTGGTGCAATTCTCATGATATCCCTAACATAAAGGGGGTAATACTCCAGGGTAGAACAGAACAAAAGCTGGATTGGCATTTTGATCTGCGGAATACAACTTCTTTGACCCAATCCTGGAAATGGAAAAGGTACTGGAGTTTGTTTCTCCTAGTCACTCTGGAGTAGAATGGCTTGACGGACCACAAGAATAATAAGCATCGATGAACACGAATGGACAACTACTCTTGACTATCAATCGATAGACGGGGGTTAGAATACAACTAAAGAGGGACAACTCAAGGAACATACAACTGTCTAAGTTGTGGATGCATAGATTAGTATGTTGAACCAAGTTCAACATATTTCTTCCGGATAACCCATGAAGAAAGATAGAACTGGAAGAGTCACAACATAGAGGCGAGAACTCATCAAGAGCACTCTGGCTGTGATCTTTCGGTTCAACAAGGAACTTCTGCCATAAGCAGCTCATGGTATTTGGAAGAACGATGTACCACGGACCTTGAGGACTACTGCAAAGGTTTCTAATGTCCTAAACAAACGAGCAACACTATCAACATGAAGTAGGGTGAATCGTGGGTTCAGAACCGAGGAACAGAATACCTACTGCTAAGTGGCATCACGGGATGCTTTCGAGGATAATGGCCAGAATCATCACACTGGGGACACAAAACATGGCTAGATTACTAGGTGATACTCTAGACACCTAGGGTCATAATAATAGCTCCAACATATATGTCGAGGCAACAGAGTACCTCAACTCACCGATTAGTGTGGTTAATCTAGAACAAAAGACATTGAAAACAGAGGGAGAGGATTTTGCAAATGCATCAGATTGTTTAGAAACCTGGGATGACTCAGACAGCATAACGGTTGTAAGTGCTCAAAAAGATTTGAGACATCTTGCAACATGGTAGTGTAACCACTAGATCATCATAATATCAAGGTTCCGAGACCAACTGTCAAAACACGAAGATAGTAGGAATTGAACTAAGGCTTGAATTCACCAAACTTATAAGTCTACGGACTAGTAACATGTGATCCTGATGGAGAGAGGAGAAAGCCTAGTTCCTTAACCCCGTAGGAAAGATATGATGACTCGGATCAGAAGGCATAAGGTATAAGGAGTAAAAAGAGCCTTACGTTCCCATCCACAATCAATTCCCTTATATAACTAAAGAATTTCTAGACTCAACTTCGACCAGTTTGGCTTGGTAATTCTACAGGCAGTCAGGCTCTGATACCAAAGTTGTCAGGACCCCAATCCTAAGTCAAACCGATCTAGCATGTAACACATCATATCACTTTGCGGCCTCACGCATGGTATTCCCACGGGTGCCACCTTACCTGGCCCGGGACCGTTTACGCCTTTTGGCTCATGTATATGATAGTGTCGCTAGTATCCATATGACAAATAACCTGGGCTGACATGACTAGTCGTAAACCCAAGGTGGCGCTAACTTACAGGGACAAGCATAAATGACCCAGCAACGAACGTCTCGGTCAACAACGTATGAACACAAGTCGTAGCAAGCTAGAGGGACTTAAAGGAACAACGTGTGACATTTCCCAGAAAGGACAGACACAGGAACAAAGAAGGACACATGCCGGCCAGCCTAAGTGTTCTGGAGCAGTAGCAAGGTACCATGGCTCAGTGGAAGCACTAGGAGGCATTTACCGGTAAGAGAGGCTACCAAGAATAAACAACTAGGTTGTCGGATCCCACATATATCAAGCATTTCAATAACATACACACAATATGCTTGATATGTGCAAATACAACATGGCATCACAACACAACTCTACAACTCAAGTATTTATTCAATAGGCTCAGAGGAGCCAAGTATTACAATCATGGGTATCATGACCCAACATTCAGAGCATACAAACCAGAAGCACATGCGGAAGCCTAACATGTTTGAGTACAGACAACTACAAATGAAAAGGGCTGAGAAGCCTGACTATCAACAAGACCCTCCATAGGGCACAAGATCGTAGGTGAGGTAACGAGCTAAATGTCGAAGTCCACGCGGAACTACTAGTGAGACTGGAATCTCTCTGCAAAAAACATAAATTAAGCAAACGTGAGTACAAATGTACCCAGCAAGACTTACATCAGAACTATCTACATATGCATTAGTATCAACAAAGGGATGGTAGGGTTTAACTGTAGCAAGCCAGCTTTGACTCGGTGGCTATCCTGAACTACGACTGCAAGTAACTCTTTTGAGGTGGCACACACGAGTCCACATATTCAGCATATCAATACACCACTATGGATCCGCTCCCGTCTCCCTACGAGAACGCCATTCATAGCACTCACGCTTATCTTGCGCATTTTAGAGTATCCACTTTCACTTGTCTATGAACTGTATAAGCAACCCAGAGGTCCTTTACCGCGGACGCGGCTATTCGAATAGATCATATTAACCCTGCAGGGGTGTACTTCTTCACACACGCTCTCGCCACTTACCACCATGTACACGTCATGTATCTCGGCAACCTTCAAGCGAAAGCCTGGCGAGGGTGTCGGCCACGACCTGACTAACCATGCAAGTCTCTAGTCCAGGTTTATCGCCTATTCGGGTTCAATCTGCAAGGAGATCCAGCCGGGGTGTTGCTCACGGCCCCAAACAAAGTGAGTAGGGTTCCAAAGACCACGATCCGGGTGCCACTTGGTACACCGTGCCACTACACCTAGTCTGTCCCAAGCCCACCTGTACCGGGTGCCACTTGGTAGACTACTAGCACTACCTACAAACACCAGAAACTAGTTGCAACTCATGGACAGAGATCAGGCTGATTAATAAGTCGAGAGGGGTCGAGTTACGGGAACCCAATGTGTGGTAGCAACTATTCATAGATCACAAACACAGAACTCAGTTCCCGAGGACGGTTTCAATGAGACAACCCACCATGTACTCCTACATGGCCTCTCACCGTTACCTTTACCAAATCATGTTCACCACTTAGCTCACACACAGTAGGACATGTTCACACACCTCCAATTCATCCCCGATGAATCAGACCTGACTCAACTCTAAGCAGTAGCAGGCATGACAACAAGCATGAAGGAGTAGGCACATCAGGGCTCAATCAACTCCTACTCTTGCTAGTGGGTTTCGTCTATTTACTGTGGCAATGACAGGTCATGCAGGGGAAAGGGGTTCAACTACCGTAGCATGTAACAGTTGAATTGTTGTTGTCCTAGTGCAGTAAGAGAGAGTAGAAGCGAGAGAGTGGGATTGTGTTGGAATGAACAAGGGGGTTTTGCTTTCCTGGCACTTCTGAAGATGATATAACTCTTCATCGGTGTAATCGATCACATCGTCAGAACATCGTCTACTGAGAGGGGACAAATACCGTCAACAGAGAAGGAAACATAATCAATGCAATGCAACAATATGGTCCATGATCATGACATGGCAATATGATGTGATTTGGGCTAATGCAACAGTAAGTCATTTTGATTGAAGTGGAATTCAAAGCTACATCAAATTCCAACTCCAAAACTATTATCAAATTTGTCCTAATCATGTTTCATCCAATATAGTGAGGTTAACTTGCTCAAACATGCATGAAAATGGTACATATGGATAGATTGAATTTTTCTGATCATTTTTCATATATAACTTGTTTCATTTGGAGTTGTAGATTATTTTCTATGAATTTTAGAAGTTTTGGACACTTTCTGAAATTCATAAATCATTTCCTAACTTATTTAAATTCTATAAAAGATTTACTGCATCAGCATGACATTAGCAAGTCAACACGGCCGGTCCAGGTCAAACCTGGCTGTGGGCCCCGCATGTCAATCAAACAGGGCTAACTAATTAAGTTTAAAACTAACTAAACTAGTTAACAGCATGGGTCCCACCTGTCATTGACCTAGGGGAGGTCAAACCCCTGGTCAAACGGGGCTAAACCATCTCCGTTAAGCCACCGGCGAGGTCCGAGACAGCGGCGCGGCTCGGAAATTGCCCACAGGACACGGCTCAGGGCGTTCTTGGGCTCGTTGGAGAGCTCTCGCAGGGCGCATCGAGCGGTGGTGGAGGCTGGGCCTAAGGTGGCCGGAGTCGATGACGGCGAGCTTGGTCGCGGTGGCCGGAGCTCGGGCTTGCACGGGATCGTTGCGTCGAAGCGCAAACAAGCAAAGAGAAAAGCTGGCGAATTGTCACCAGATCGTCACCGGCGACCAGCGCAGGCGGCGGCGCGTTCGGGTGAGTGCGGTGCAGTGGCTGCAGCATGCAAGGGGGAAAACCAAGGGAGGGGAAGAGGTCAATGGCTCACGCGAACACGATGAGCAGAACGGCAAGCTCGAAGGAGGTCGGAGCGGAGCAGAGAAGCGAGGAAGATCTCCGGCGGCCGACGAGGAGGATGACGGTGATGGCGGCGTAACAGGGCACTCCGACTGGCTTCCTTCGGTGGAGAGTCGTAGAACAAGGTGGCGGAGCTGCTGGGCATACTAGCTAGGCGAGGGGGACTCGGTGGCCACGGCAATGGCGAGCAGCAGCGACGAGCTCCGCTCGATGGGGGTGGGAGGGAGCTAGAGGAGAGGGGGGAAGGCACGGGAGAGAGTGAGAGGAGCCTGGGGGGCGTGGCGTCTCCAGGGGGTCGAGGCGCACGCAGGCAGCCTGGAGGTGGCTGGCGTGTGGCCACGCACGGCGGGCACACGCGCTCGTCCTTAGGGGTGGAAAGTGGTAGTGGATAATCCTAAATATCGATATTCGTATCCGAGAAAATACCTATTCGTATCCGAAACATCCGCATCCGAACTAAAATGGAAATGGAAATTATCCGTATCCGAATTTATTAAACAAATACGAAACAAAATATGGTAGGACATTTTGACCCAAATATGGATATGGAAGTGGATATATCCGTATCCGGATAAGATTATGGGAGGTAATTTTCAAAATTCTAGCCCCAATATTCCAATTATCCAACATAAAAGCCAAATTAGTGGTCAAATTTAACTCTTTGTATATTAAACTTAGAAATTATTATGCACTACAATAGTATTTATTCATAAACCTATTTATCATTGACTTATTGTATGTCACAAGTTGATTATTTTATGTCACATAGTTATTGACTAATTTACTTAAGGAATAAGTTGATATTATTCGTATCCGTTCCGAATCAAGAAAATATCCGATATGTATCCGTATTCGAATAACATCCGAGCCGCATTCGTATCCGATAATATCCGTATTCGGATTCGGATTCGTTTCGAAAATATGAAAACGGAAGTGGTAAGAGCACTATCCGATCCGCATCCGATCCGTTTCCACCCCTACTCGTCCTCCTGGCAGAGGAGGAAGACGATAGGGGACACCCAGGTGGGCTGGGCCAGTTGGCTGGGCTAGCCAGCTGCAGTGCTGGGCCACACAGTAGGTACCAGTTGATCTCTTTCTATCTCTTTTGTTTTCTTTTTCTATTTTTGTTAATTTTTTGGCTTTATTAAAAATGCCAAAGCATTACCAAAAATCATGCAACTGATTGTGGCCACTGTTTGGAAAATTTCCAACAGCAAACATTTTAGTTTATGATTATTTGGACATTTAAAATATTTTATAGCATTTAAATGCCCAAATGCAAATAGAATAAGATTTAATTCAGTGACCTTCTGTTGTCCTAAAAAAGTGTGCACCATTTTTGTCAGAGGTTCTAGACCTAGGCAAAGATGGTGAACATTTTAGAAGGGCGTTTCAGGTTCATTGAAAAAGTATTTTTAGTAACCCTAGTTGAGTTAGGTGGTGCTGGGGGTTTCTGCCTTCCCCATTTCAACATTCTGGGAAAAAAATAAACATGATGCAACACTAGATGCTAGCACTAGACATTACCAGAACTAGGGATGTGACAACAAGCCACTCTGGAAAGAAAGAAGAGGTCATCTTCTTCAGTTTCCAGACCACATAGCCACGAAAAAAGAAAACTCAGGCAAAAACCTTGGAAATTCAAAAGAAAAAGAAAGGGCCAAAAATCTGGCTATCACAGAACCAACCTATGGTTGGATGGTTAGAGGGTCTGTGGTATCCCAAGTTGAGTATTTTAGTAAAGTTCTAATTCCAACGTGATATGGGTACGTGAGATAAACCAAAGGATGGTAAAAATCAGTGGCTTATGATGGAAACAAATCGGTGTGAATCGGTGGTGGGGGTGCTCGATCGATCGTATGTGGGGGCAGAGTAGAGATTTGATCTTCAGAAATTGATTAAAGATTAATCATGATTCATTTCATTCCATATAAAAGTTACCAAATATACCACTTATTGATAGATAAAATCGGTTTAAATATGTTGGTGGGACAAAAAAGGTGGGGAAGAATTAACCGAAGTGAGGCAAGACTACCAACTGAGACATTAGGAGTAGAGATTTTTCCACCCTGCAATGTTTGTGACGAACACGCTTAAATACTAACCGCGCGGACGTCATAGGACCCAGGCATTGGCCTCTCTATGTTCATCCTTGTCAGGATTGTGTTAGATGACGGGAACGTGGCAGTAGTACTGGCCATTTCCGGCCCAGCCCTATCGGCCCACCCAGGCTCAGCCCTAAAATCCAGGGCCTAGGCTTGATGGGCTGGCCTGTGGGCCGGGCTTGGGCCTGAGTTTTGAGCCCACCAGCAGGGCCTGGACGGGCTTGGGCTTGGCACATTGGCATTTTAAGGAAGAGGCCCTGCCCATAGCCCTAATCCCTAAGGGCTTTTCTGGACTTTTTACTAGATGGGCCGAGCTTGGCCTTGAAAAGTAGGCCCGATGGCAGGGCTTGGGAGGGCATGGGCCTTAGTTTTCTGCCATGGGCTTTTTTAGACCCGGCCCAAGCCCGGCCTGGCCCATGGCCAGGTATACGTGGCAGCGAACTCAAGGACGAGTGACAGGGGAAGGGAACAATCAACAAGACCACGCGAACAGCAGGCAAACATAACAGTATGCCAACTCCTATTCAGCGCTCCTAGCGCCAGTTATAGCACTTTACATACGCGGTGCAACCCCCGCACCCAACGCTTCGATCGATTTTATATGTGCCAGCCCATTTATAAGTATTATACCGTGATGTTCAAAAAAAAAGCATTACAGCATGGTTCAGGCCGCTTGTTTTGTGAAGCTTCTAGAAGCTTTCAGCTGAGTTTTTTTATTTTTCTAGACGGTTTCTATTAGCTTAATAATTTAGTTTTTTCCTTTCCTTTTTTGTTTTTCTTTCTATTTTCCTTGCCTTTTATTTTTTTAAATGCATGAATTTTTTTCAAATTAGGAAACTTCATTCAATTGTCTGAACTTTATTTTAATTCGTGAAGCTTTTCTAAAAAACTCATGAACGTATTCAAATTCATGAATTTTTTTGAATGCACATTTTTTTCAAATGCATGAATATATTCAAATCCCCAAAATATTTCCAAATTTACGTTATCTTAATCTATGAACGTTTTTCAAAATTGATGAACTTTTTTCACATCCGTGAACTTTTTTTGAATTCTTGAACCTTCTTCAAATCTCAATTTTTTTAATCCTACAAACATTTTCTTGATCCCTTGAACTTTTTTGAGTTCATGAACTTCCTTAAAATTCATGACTTTTTATGAAATTCTGATTTTTTTTAAACCTCGGTCTTTTTTCATTTCATGATTTTTTTGAAGACCATAATTTTGTTATGTACATTGAACAAATATTAAATACATATTGAACATTTTCTAATAAACGCTGAACAACTTTAAAATTGTGAACAATTTTTTTTGAAAAGTGATTTTTTTTTAAAATCCATGGACAATTTTTGAAATCATGAACAAAATTTGGAATTCAAACAATTTTATCGAAAACAATGTATAAAAGTAAAACGAAAAAGGATAAAATGAAAGAAAAGAAACAAAAACAAAAACAAAAAAAGGAAACAAAAGGTAAAAAAGGAAACAGGAAAAATGGAAAAACTAAAAAAACCGGTTCAGGGAACCTACTAGAAGGTTCCCAAAACCAGGTCTCACTTGAAGTGGGCCGGCCCGTGCGCCTCCTTCGCTCGCTTCACTTCAGCGAAGCTGTGACGAATGGACGCACGCGGGCGTCATATAGGATCTGCTAGAGCTCCCACCCTCCCTGGCTTTTTAAGGCGTTGCATAGGAGGCCTCCCAGCGTATTTAACAGGCCTAAGAAGGCAATGTAGCAACGACAAAGGGGATGACTTACGTGACAGCTTCTCACAAAAAAAAAAAAAAAAAAAAACTTACGTGACAGCTATGAGAGCAATTAGTTATCGAGCGCTCCTTCGGGAGCCTCACAATGATCAGCGTCACTTGAGCGCTCTTAGCCACCTGCTATGTGTCGCTCTCTGGACGCTCCCTCCGTATTTTGTTTTTTTGATTTTTTTCGCACGCGTTTTTGGCTTTTTAAACTTTTTTCCTTTTTTTGACGTTTCGGTTTTCTACTGGCCTTCCTTAACTTTTGGACAAAAAAGTCGAGAAAAAAACTCTTTTGCGCGAAAAACACATTTTTTTTTCTTCTGCAAGAATCATGGCCGTGCCTCTCGTAAACGGAAAAAACGTGTTTTCTGTTTTTCTCCTTCCACGAGAGGCACAATTTTGCTTCCGAGAGAGGCACGGTTGTGCTTTCATGAGAGGAACGGCCGTGCCTCTCGGAAAAAGGAAAAAAACGCGTTTTCTATTTTTTTTTCTTCCGAGAGAGGCACGGTTGTGCTTTCACGAGTGGTATAGCCGTGCCTCTGGGAAACGAAAAAAAAATGTATTTTCTGTTTTTTTTCTTTTGCGAGATCAATGGTTTTGCTTCCGCAAGAGGCATGGTTGGGTTTTCGCGAGAGGCACGGTCGTGCCTCCTCGGAAACAGCAAAAAGACGTGTTTTCTTTTTTTCGCGAGAGGCATGATTTTGCTTCCTTGAGAGGCACGGTTGTGATTTCGCGAGAGGCACAGGCGTGCCTCTTTCGGAAAGGGGAAAACCCGTACTCCCAGTTTGGTTTTTCCATACGGTTTTTTTCGTCCGGTTTTTTCGTGTCTTTTGGAACCTTTCACCTGTTTTGAGAAGGTTTTGGGATTTTTTTTCCTTCTTCCTGTACTTTTTTTTACTGTTTATTTATCATTTTCTTGTTTTTCTTCTTTTTATATTTGTGATTTTTTTATTTTTTCAAACAACTTTTTTGAATACATGTTCTTTTATATACATGCTAAACAGTTTTTAAATTCACCTTGACATTTTGAAAATACAGGTAAAACATTTATTTGAATACATGTCAAAACATTTGTTAAATGCACACTAAACATTTTGAGATCGATGTTGAACATTTTCCAAAATGCACGTTGAACATTTCTTTGAATACTTGTTGAATATTTGGTAAAATGTACATTAAACATTATTTAAACATGGTGAACATATCATAAGCACACATTAAACTTTTCTATTGAAGTGCACCAACACTTGTTAAACGGACAAATATTTCTGAAATATTTATGAGATTTTTTTAAATGCGTAATTATTTTACATTACCTGAATTTTTAAAAATGTAATGAACATATTTTGTAAACACGTGGATATTCTATGAACATTTGTTTAATGATACGAACATTTTCATGAATTACGGAGATATTTTTTAATATTTTCATGAACATTATACCACATACCATGAAAATATTTTTAAATTACACTGGCATGCTTTTGGAATGGTATGAATAATTTTATATAGTAGCGTGAATGAACATGTCTTTAAACTGCAGAGGGCGACTCTTGTCACTACTATTGGGCTGGCCTAGTATTAGCCTTAACGGTGTTCGTTAGTTTCTTTCCTCTTTTCTTTGCTCGTTCTTTTTTTCAATTTCCTTTTTGTACTTCAGTTTTTATTTTCTAAATATCTAAATTCATATCTTACAAAAAATAATATACAAAAATTAAAACGTTCACCATGTATTTGATGCAACGTATATTTCTCACATAATTATTTTAAAAACATTTTACCATTAAAAAGAATGCCCATAACATCTAAAAATGTTCACTTGTTTTTAAAAAATGACGTGACTTTTCAGAAAACATTTATACTGTACCAAAAATATCCACGTAATTTAGGAAAATGTTTCTTACCATTAGACAAGTGTTCATGCTAATTACGAAAGTGTTCATGTGTTTCAAAAGTATGTCCATGACATTTACAAGTAATGTTTCATGCCATTATTTTTTGAAGATATATTTTAAAATAAGTTCCAACTTGTATTTAAAAACGGTTCATCATTTATTTGGAAAATTCCCAACTTGAATGAAAAATGTTCTACTTCATACAAAAAATGTTAAACATATATTTTAAATAATTTTCAAAATATAGTTTTAAAAATATGATCAAGGGGTATCTGAAAATGTCTCACATGTATTTAAAATTGTAAAATTTATTCAAACATGTATTTGAAAAATGTTCATCGTGTATTAATAAAATGTTCAACCTGTATGAAAATAATGTACAACGTGCATACAATAAAAGTCTACAAGGTTTATGAAAAAGACGACATGAATTTGAAAAGAACAAGATAAAAACCATAAAGAAAAATATAGACAAATAGAAAAAACTTGTGAGTGAACCGTCCCAAACGGGTGGAAGGTTTCATGAAGTGGTGTTCAAAACCTTGGCGTGAACCGCTTTACTGGGCTACTCCACTCAATCAGTTCTTACTGTTCCATCCAGGGGATGATGTGGCCGCTATATATGATCAAATAGACAAACATTTTAGTGTGGAATACAATTTGATATTACCTTCCTTTGAAGATCTATCAGCTCGCACCAAAGGTGGGGCAAAGCTAGGTTTCCTTTGAAGATCTATCAGCTCGCACCAAAGGTGGGGCAAAGCTAGGTCTTGCAATAAGCGAGATATAGCTCTCGCGATAGGCGGGAGAAACACTCGAGCTTTATTAATCAAAGATCATTTAGTTCACATAGCCCCAAGCACTAAAAGCCATAATTGTCGGCATGGATCTAATACTAATGAATTTCTAGCAATGTTATGGACATCTACATTCGCCTCTTGTCGTTCATGATGGAAGTTGGCATTTCCAGCTTCATTTCTCAACCTCCTAACTTTGGAGTAAGCCCCTTAGAGTCTACATGTATGCTTTGTAATCGTATTCCAGATGCACAATCAGAAGCTATCACAGGCATTCCTACTCATGTAGGCGAAACTTAGGTGCGCCCCATGACTTCTGTAGAAGAATAACATGCCAAATAATTAAGGGGTTGAATCTCGGTGCCCCAGATTAGGTGCCCCAGGAAATTAAGGGAAGGAGGACCCTATTCCCTTCCACACATATTGCACGCTGCTGCTGCTAGTGAGCATGGTCAACCGAGGGAAGTTGAAGGAAGTCTAGATTCAATGGTCGTGCTCACTCATGATGGTAATGATATAGGCGTACCAGGTTAGGGTTTGTCAATCCATCCCTGATTTTATCGTTCGATTTTTGCAATTAATTTCAGCTTTTGGTGATCGTCTGTAGGTGTCGTGCACAACATAACCCGTTTAACTATGGTCATCCATTAATTTAATTTTTTGGTGATGGTTTGCACTTTGCGGATTTACATGGTGCACTAACAGCATCTCCAACGATTGCACTATAATAGGGCACAAAAAAGGGTTGGAGTAAAATTTTGAGTATCAAAAAGTGGTTTTAAGGCACCAGAAAATGTTCATCTCCAACAACAACCGTAAAAAAGAGCACCATTGCTCCAACAGCTGCCAAAGAATAGGACAGTTGCACCACATCTTTCTTCTCAATAATATCATATATGTTGAAACAAATAATATCAAACTCATCTCAAATGAATTGTTTTAATTTTTTCTCTAGGAAACAATGTTCGGCCTACAAGTGAAAGACGACGACATGAAATGGCATTTTGCAGCTGAAGGTGAAGTTGAGGAATATGAATCCGGTAATGCTTGTTTAACACACATCTGACCAATTTTCAAGAATCACCAGGTGCGGCTTTCTGTGTGATTTTTTTTTACATAACAAAAATACGTTGATTAATGAACCTTCTATTTCAATTTGCCATATATTTATAGTGTTTGTGCCAACGCGTTGTTAGTAAGGACGTATACTTTGTATCTATTTAAATGTTGTGCTAAATGATTGAGAGGGTGATCTTATTTAGTATTCCTGATTTGCTTACACATTTGATATTAGCTATTGGTTGCTAGAATGAAAATTGTTAATATTCTAACCTCCAAAGTCAAAATTTATTGGAAGGAATCTTGTGGAAACGGTCTGGCTGTCATTATTAATTTGCAATTACATTGGTTAGTGAGTTGTCCTTCTCAATTCTAATAAATCTGGACCTTGTCCAACTATTAAACTGGGTCTCAATTTTTAATTACTTTGCGTTTGACAGTGGAAATTTAGGTAGTCGGGTACTCATAGATGTTTTTTCAATTACAAGATGCACGATTACAGTATAGATATTTTTAACCGTTTCTAAAGTAGACCGACTGTTTCCATAGTTAGGACTGCACAATTAACTAGAGTAATATGTCACCGAACAAAAAAAATTTACCAGCATGCTAAAAAAATGTACATTTGACACCCCTGGTGTTATGTATTAGTTCCACATATATACATATTGCATTAAGTTCAGGCTATATCATGGTTGTCTGGTTACAAATGTACAAAAACAATTCACGAGAGTGACTATTCTGCACCCAGGGGTATGTACACCTGGGAGTGAACAGTAAGATTCAGATAAAATAGTGTTTTTTTGAAAAAAAATGGCATTCAAGAAGTTGATGTGCGCAAGGTGCAAAATTTTTGTGTTGTTTGGACATCTTAGGAGCTCGTGCCAAAAAAACAAATTCCGAGTGTCTGAGAAACTTTTAAAGAGAAAACTATTGGGAACTAGTTTTGTTTTTTTATACGAGCTCCTAGTGTCCAAACAGCCACTACCGGAATAGGGTCCTACCCCGATGGAATAATGCCGACGGCCCCCGTCGGCCTACACTGAGGTATGCCGACAACCTAGGCCAGGTTGTCGGCGTATGTAAACCGTTGGGCTATCTCCAGGTATACCGACGGGGGTCGTCGGAACAAATAAGCCGTCGGCATAGGTTGGTGTATGCCTACAGCAGCCATCGACATAGATGTGGGCCCGGCGACCTGGCGTGTGATAGGCGGTTCACGCCGTCAGTTCTATACCTATCCCAGTCACTCCGATCTGGCAAAGTGGTGTTGGTCTTGGTGGTGCTCACGACGATGGTTCTAGTCTTGGTTGATGATGTGTTCCATGTCTTGCAATACTTTCCATGTTCCATACTTCTTAGCGTTCTTTAGATGATGATGATGATGTCCGTGTCTCATAGTTATGTTCATGAAGTTTCGACGATGATGATGTCGATGCTCTTTAGATGATGATCTTTAGATGATGATGATGTTGATGATCTTTAGATGGTGATCTATCATATTTCCGTCTATATATGGTCTCTGTCATATTTACTGTCTTTAAATTCTGTCAAATTGAATGGAAAATGGAAAAACAGAAAATATCTATGCCACGGCCAGGCCGTCGGCATAGTCATGCCCAGGAGAAAGCAGCGACCGCCACGTGGCCGTCGGCATAGATGGCAATCTAAGCTGACGGACAGGCCGTCGGCATACCCCACTGCCAGGAGCAACCAGGGACCGCCACGTGGCACAGATAAGCCGATGGTTGGGCGGTCCCTAGTTGGGCTGTCGGGGTGAGACGACGTCGGTTGCCGTTTGCTGACTTTTTGTGCCGATGCAGTATCTATGCCGACGGCCGTACGAAAGTTGTCGGCATAGATCCCTATGCCGATGGCCTTTTTGTGCCGACGGTCTGACAAGACTGCGTTGATGATATCTATGCTGACGGCAGCCATCGGCATACACGTATACCGACGGTAAACTGCCTATGCCAACGGCTCCTAGCCCACATGAGCATCTTGGATGCCTAAAATTTTAGATTTCTTTTACTATTTAGAACCATCAATAACTTCATATATACTTTCTGACAGAGCTCATTTTGATTTTGGAAACTACAAGTGATTAGTACCATAAATCACACCTCTTCTGCAGAAGAAAGTTTTTCTCCCAAAAAGCTAACTTCCATAGCCAAGGTGTCAGAGCAACGCGAGCAAAGTGTTATGCTTCAGAGCGAGGGTGACTTTTTGCCAACTTATATTGAGGGATGAGGATGATTGGATACATCCTTGATATGTTCAGTTAAGTGGCCAAATTAAGCACGAATTATGGCAAAAGTGTGGCACAGCCTATTATATGAGGCGGCATCAACCTTCAGCAAATCTTGTGGCCGTTAAACATCCCAGCGGGGACATTCCCTTGATCCTACCTTGGTATGCCGCTGTCTCTTCAAAGTCTTCAGAAGATTGACTTCATTGGAATCATGACCAAGTATGATGGCCGGATGGAAAGGGAAGCTTATGTCCAAAGGAGACCGCCTGCTCCTTGTGAAATCAGTCTTGAAATCACTTCCAGTATACAAGCAGACTATTTAATCACTTCCCTAAGTGGTTGCTGCGCTGGATTGATCAGAAAACAAGAGCATGGTTCTGGTGTGGTGAAAGCTCATGTGGTGGGGGAAGTTGTCGTGTCAAATGGGACTTGGCCTGCCGTCCAAAGCAACTAGGTGGTCTTGGGCTGCAAGACATGCAAAAATTCGGGTGTGCCCTACTGCTACGCTGGCTCACGATGAGGTGGTACCCCTCTCCTCTTCCATGCCTGGGCTCCCAAAACCCATGTGATGATCACCATTAGGGACGGCCGGAGGGCTGGACTGCATCATTCTGGAAGGATGCATGGCTTCAAGGGCTCGCTCCAAGAGACGTGGCTCCCTCCCTATTCAAGATTGCAGCCAGAAAAAAATAGATCGGTAGCGGACGCCCTAAACCACGACAATTGGTTACATGATCTATCACGAGAATGGCAGGACGCCATGATTGATGGCTTGCCGAACTTGGCTTCCCTTCTAGAAAATATTGGTTTAAATGAAGAAATGAAGGACTACATAACTTGGAAATTGACCTTGGATGGACACTATTCTGCTAGTTTAGCATATCACTTCCAGTTCAAGGGAACCATTAGATCGGAGTTCAGGACCGCTGAGCAAGGATAAAACTATTCTACTAGTTTATAGCATATCCAATGCAAAGTCCAAGGAGCGCAGCTGCCATGACATCTTTGCTCCTCGAGAGGATCCCATGCCACTCGACTTAGAGAATGGCTCTACCTCGCAGATGGTTTGGAAAATTGCACAATTCTGATCTCTCAACACATTTCATTTTACTCCGCAAAATCTCTAAATATTGTAAGTCGAAGTTTTATCAACCGAGCTTGGTAAAACTAATTTTCTGTCAGTAAACACACTACAAACAATTTGTTGCTTATTTAAATAGGAGAAAGAAATATTTTTAGACCCTCAAATTTACGCAAAGTAGACATTTAGTCCCTCAAGTTTTTTTGGGTGTCATTTCATCCCACATGTTTCCAAACCAGGCATAACTGTCCAAAAGTTGACTCACAACGGTTTCGCTGATGACGTGGCATGGTTCTGACCCTGGTATTCTAAGACAGCCACCCTGGTATTTCGAGTTGACCTGGACCAAATGGAAGGCATGCCGCCTGTCAAGAGATGGGCTTGGCCCATGGCGTCTAGGGTCTCTAACTTTCCTTCTCAATGTTAGCGGATCTGGTTCCGGCGTCCAGGGCGTAAGGTTTTGCTCTGCCCCGATGTCGTTGTTCCCGATAGTGGCAGTCAACTCGGAATGCCAGGATCAAAACCATGTCACATCGTCAAGGAAACCGCTCAAAGCCAGTTTTGGATGATTCATCTCTCGTTTGGAGACATGAGGCACGAAATGTCACCCAAATTTTTTTGATGGACCAAATGTCTACTTTGCGTAAACTTGAGGGACTAAAATTATACTTTTCTCTTTTAACAACTCACATGTATTATATGACATTCATTTAGCTCGTGCTCTTGGTTTTTCTCTGAATCAATGATGTCACTAGTAGAAAACAGGGCTTTGGTTTTTGCCATACAAGAGCAATAGTCCTGGTCGACTTCGAACCAGGACTAATGTGTGCATCAGTCCCGGTTTGAGTGGCCAGGGCGCCGGCCGGGCCTCGGCAGGCACCAGTCCCGGTTCGGCTAGGACCTATATTCCGGTTCCAGCCACCAACCGGGACTAAAGGGCCTCGCTCCTGGCACAACCACTTTAGTCCCGGTTGGTGTCTGGAACCAGGACTAAAGGCCAGTCTTCAGTTTCGGTTCCAGACACCAACCGGGACTAAAAAAGTGCCTATATATATGCTCGCCCCTGCCCACTCACTCCTCTGTTTTTTGGCCCGCCGGCGTGTGGGAGGTGTGTGCTGCTCTGTTCTCACCTTCTATGCACATGAGGTGTTTGATAAAATGCTCGAGCCACACTTAAGCTTTCTCTTCTCCAAGCTCGACCTCCAAACTATATTTTTCCCAAGATTTGTCTAGGTTTGGTGGTGCACCAACTACACAAGTGTTCTAAAATGTTAGCAACTTCATCACGTCATATCTCACTGCTAGTTTAGCTCATTTCAAATGCTCTAAAAGTAGAGTGTGGTTTGTGGGTTGTAGTGGAGGAGTGTATGTGGGAGTTCATTTGATTTAGATGCACAATTTGAGCTCAAATTAACTTCTTAGAGTTTGCACATGTGTAGGGTGCCGTCCCATCCCCGTCCCCATCCTCACCGTCGTCGATCTCCCACGCCGATCTCGTCACCGGCACCACCGTGGTGAGCCCCTTGTTCTTATATTCTTTTTAAAAGAAAAAAAATTCTTACTTGTATGATTTGGATAGCTACTTGTATAATTTTCTTACTTTTATTACCGTTTGTTATTATATAGTGCCATGGTTTTGGTATCCGCCCCCATCGGCTCTCATCCGGTTTATGATTCGGATGTGGTATATTATCTTTTATCTATTTGTTTCATTTAGTGTTTATGACAGTTATACCGACCAACGTGACATTGGTGTTTTTATCTAGGAGGTATGGAACCGGAAATTCCAACCGACCCTCTTGTCGACAGGTTAAATTTAGTTGAAAAAAACAATTACTTGAAAGAAAATTGAAAAGAATTGAAAAGGAGAAGATGAAATTGGACTTGCGTGTTGCCAATGTCATCGACGATCACAAGATCTAGATGGATGCAAAGCGCTTGAAGATTAAAAAGATTAGAAAATATGACATTGATAATGAGGCTTGGTATCATTATGTTGTTGGATCAATTGTTACCTTAGTTGCAACTTTGATCGCATTTGTTGTTGCATTTAAATATTTTACATAGTTGTATGTTAGTTTCAATGTATGTTTTAATTAGATGCTCTAGAGATCTATATGTTGTTCTATGAGAACTATATGTATGAACTTTATGTATTTATTTTTTCAATAAAAACATTTGATCACTATTGTATTTTGGTTTTAATGTGATGATGAACTTGTATTAATTTGGTCGTTTTTCTATTCATGATGTTCTGTAATGGTTTTTGATACACTTAATTATATAATGCACGTAGATGAACCAGCAGTGGATGTACGGTGACCGACGCACCTCCGACGACATTACGGGCCTGCATAATTTTCTCGAAGTGGCTGAGGCAAACAAGCAGAATGGTTTTATGTATTGTCCATGTATTGTCTATGGGAATACGAATGATTACTCTTCCTCAAAAACTCTTCACTTCCACCTGCTTGAGAAGGTTTCATGCCACACTATAATGTTTGGACCAAGCATGAAGAAAGAGGGGTTATGATGGAAGACAACAAAGAAGCGGATGATGACAACTATCCTATGTTCCTTGAATACGGTGATACTGCTGAAGAAGAGGGGGAAGCTGAAGATCAAGAGGCGCCAGATGTGCCTGATGATGATTTTCGCCGGGTCATCATTGATGTACAGAGAGGATGCGAAAGTGAAAGGGAGAAGTTGAAGTTCGAGCGCATGTTAGACAATCACAGAAAAATGTTGTACCCAATTTGCGAAGATGGCAACACAAAGCTCAGTACCACACTGGAATTGCTGCAATGGAAGGCAGAGAATAGTGTATCTCACAAAGGATTTGGTTCGCTACTGAAAATAATGAAGAAGAAAGAGGAAGAGGAAGCATGTGTTTCCCGACAGCACTGGTTATAGAAGCCGAGGGAGAAAGAAGAAAGAGGAAGCAGACCGGATGTAGAAGGTAGATGAAAGATTATAGTTCCAGGAGAAGAAACTAGAGGCACTTACCAGTCAACGAGCTACCAGCCCACCATCTCAACAGCACGAAGATCCTTCATTCGATACTGCCCATGAAGCTACCCCACCATCTTAGCAGAACAGCAGCGTGGCTTCCATGAAGCTTGTTTGGCTTGATATCACGGCTCCTCGCTACCCCACGGATGATATCACAGAGAGGAAACATTGTGAGCTAATTGTGAAATGCCATAACCTAACCTTGAAGGTGGCAGTCAGCTATGTTTTACCTCGTCGACCTGATGGGACTTTCTGTTTTGCTCTGATTCTAGATGGATTTGCTGTTGTCGAGGTGGATGAAGTTATGAATGGATTTGAGGGGATAGAGCTTGACTACCCTACAGGTGAAGGGGGGAATCGTCTGGAAAATGCCTTAAGGACTACCTGTCTATGGAGAAAGGGAAACATCATGCTTTCAAAATGGACGCCGCCTCAGCAGACTTAGCTGGAGAAGGCCCCTAAGCAGACTCCTCACGGTCCATCTCTATCTCCGCTGCCTCAGTCGTCTTCGCCGCCTCAATTGTCTCCGTCAGAGGAGGCCCCTCAGTAGAATCCTCCTCCGCCCCAGTTGCCTCTGCTTCATCTGCGGACTCGGCCGCCTCTGCCGCATTTGCGGACTCTGCCTCCTCGGCCACTTCAGTTGACCCCGCCTCCTCAGAAACGGTGGAAGAGAGCCGTCGTCGCTCCAGCAGCTAGCCGTACAACAACGAAGAAATCCAGAGTAGGTACAAGCGTCAAGAAGGCTCCTGCCAAGTTACCATACGACATGACTATCGAGGAAAACAATGACACCATGGCTGCCAATGTGAAACGCCAGCTTGCACCGAGACGTCCACCTCCAAAGAAGAAAATAGATTCGGTAAAAGTGAAGCACTGTCTGGATGCCCTTGTTGGTGAACGTAGCATGCAATTTCAAAAAAATTCCTACGCTCACGCAAGATCTATCTAGGAGATGCATAACAACGAGAGGGGGAGAGTGTGTCTACGTACCCTCAGAGACCGAAAGCGGAAGCGTTTGACAACGTGGTTGACGTAGTCGAACTTCTTCTTGTTCCGACCGATCAAGTAGCAGACATAAGGCACCTCCGAGTTCCGCACATGTTTAGCTCGATGACGTCCCTCAAACTCTTGATCCAGTAGAGCATCAAGGAAGTAGATGAGTTCTGTCAGCACGACGGCGAGGTGACGGTGATGGTGAAGTGATCCACGTAGGGCTTCGCCTAAGCACTACGAGAATATGATCGGAGGCGTAAACTATGGAGGGGGGCGCCACACACGGCTAACAATAGTTGATGATATGTTCTAGGCGCCACCTCCCCATGTATATATAGGTGGGAGGGGGAGGGGAGCAGCCTGGGGCGCCACAAGTAGGAGGAATCCTACTTGGCCTTATTACAAGAAGGGGGAAAAGGGAAGAGGGAAGTGAGGAAGGAAAAGGGGGCCCGAACCCCCTCTTCCTTCTCCTATTTGACCTCCTGCCTTAAGAAGGGGCACCACCCCTTGTGGGCTGGCGTTCTTCCCTCTTATGGCCCATAGGGCCCATTATCCCCCGGGGGGTTTCGATAACCCCCCGGTAGTCCGATAAATACCCGATACTACCCAGAACACTTCCGATGTCCGAATACTATCATCCTGTATACCAATCTTTACCTTTCGACCATTTTGCGACTCCACGTCATGTCCGTGATCTCATTAGGGACTCCGAACAACATTCGGTCACCAAATCACATAACTCATATAATACAAAATCGTCATCGAACGTTAAGAGTGCGGACCCTACGGGTTTGAGAACTATGTAGACATGACCGAGACACCTCTCCAGTGAATAACCAATAGCAGAACCTGGGTGCTCATATTGGCTACGAAATATTCTACGAATATCTTTATCGGTCAAACTGTTATGAAAACATACGTTATTCCCTTTGTCATCGGTATGTTACTTGCCCGAGATTCGTTCGTCGGTATCTTAATACCTAATTCAATCTCGTTACTTGCAAGTCTCTTTACTCGTTCCATAATACACCATCCTGTAACTAACTCATTAGTCACTTTCCTTGCAAGGCTTCTTATGACGTGCATTACCGAGAGGGCCCAGATATACCTCTCCGATACTCGGAGTGACAAATCCTAATCTCGATCTATGCCAACCCAACAAACACCTTCGAAGATACCTGTAGAGCATCTTTATAATCACCCAGTTACATTGTGACGTTTGATAGCACTCAAGGCATTCATCTGGTATCCGGGAGTTGCATAATCTCATAGTCGGAGGAATATGTATTTGACATGAAGAAAGCAATAGCAATAAAACTGAACGATCATAATGCTAAGATAACGAATGGGTCTTGTCCATCACATCATTCTACTAATGATGTGATCCCGTTTATAAAATGACAACACATGTCTATGGTTAGGAAACTTATCCATCTTTGATTAACGAACTAGTCTAGTAGTGGCTTACTAGGGACACAATATTTTGTCTATGTATTCACACATGTATCAAGTTTCCGGTTAATATAATTCTAGCATGAATAATAAACATTTATCATGAAATAAGAAAATACAAAATAACAAATTTATTATTGCCTCTAGGGCATATTTCCTTCAGTCTCCCACTTGCACTAGAGTCAATAATCTAGTTCACATCGTCATGTGATTTAACACCAATAGTTCACATCATTATGTGATTAACACCCATAGTTCACGTCGCCATGTGACCAACACCCAAAGGGTTTACTAGAGTCAATAATCTAGTTCACATCGCTATGTGATTTACACCCAAAGAGTACTTAGGTGTGATCATGTTTTGCTTGTGAGAGAGGTTTAGTTAACGGATCTGCCACATTCAGATCCGTATGTACTTTGCAAATTTCTATGTCTACAATGCTCTACATGGAGCTACTCTAGCTAATTGCTCCCACTTTCAATACGTATCTATATTGAGACTTAGAGTCATCTAGATCAGTGCCAAAGCTTGCATCGACGTAACTCTTTATGATGAAATCTTTATCACCTCCACAACCGAGAAACATTTCCTTAGTCCTTTTTAAGGTAACTAAGGATAATTTTGATCATTGTCTAGTGGTCTCCTCCTGGATCACTATTGTACCCCCTTGCCAAACTCATGGCAAGGTACACAACAGGCTTGGTACACAGCATGCCATACTTTATAGAACCTATGGTTGAGGCTGAGGGAATGACTTTTATTCTCTCTTTATCTTCTGCCGTGTTCGGGTTTTGAGTCTTTTACTCAACTTCACACCTTACAATACAGGCAAGAACTCCTTCTTTGACTGATCCATTTTGAACTTCTTCAAAACTTTGTCAAGGTATGTGCTTTGTGAAAGTCCTATTAAGCGTCTTGATCTATCTCTATAGATCTTGATGCCCAATATATAAGTAGCTTCACCGAGGTCTTTCATTGAATTTGTTTTATTCAAGTATCCTTTTATGCTATCCAGACATTCTATATCAGTTCCAGTCAACAATATATCATCCACATATAATTAGAAATTCTACAGATCCCCACTCACTTTCTAGTAAATACAGGCTTCTCTTAAAGTATGTATAAAACCATATGCTTTGATCACCCCATCAAAGCGTATATTCCAACTCCGAGATGCTTGCACCAGTCCATAGATGGATCTCTAGAGCTTGCACACTCTGTTAGCACCTTTAGGATCGACAGAACCTTCGGGTTGCATCATATACAACTCTTCTTTAAGAAAACCATTAAGGAATGTAGTTTTGACAGCAATTGCTAACATGATTCGGACAGAAGCATCGCTATGGGTGAGAAAGTATCATCGTAGTCAACTCCTTGAACTTGTCGAAAATCTTTTGTGATAAGTCGAGCTTTATAGACAGTAACATTACCATCAACGTCAGTCTTCTTCTTGAAGATCCATTTATTTTCTATGGGTCGCCGATCATCGGGCAAATCCACCAAAGTCCACACATTGTTCTCACACATGGATCCTATCTCAGATTTCATGGCCTAAAGCCATTTATGAGAATCTGGCCTCATCATAGCTTCTTCATAGCTCATAGGTTCGTCATGGTCAAGTAACATGACTCCCAGAACAGGATTACCATACCACTCTGGTGCGGATCATGCTCTGGTTGACCTACGAGGTTCAGTAGTAACTTGATGTGAAGTTTCATGATCATTATCATTAGCTTCCTCTCTAGTTGGTGTAGGAATCACGGGAACGGATTTATCGGATGAGCTACTTTCAAAATTGAGAGAAGGTACAATTACCTCATCAAGTTCTACTTTCCTCCCACTCACTTCTTTCGAGAGAAACTCCTTCTCTAGAAAGGTCCCATTCTTGGTAACAAAGATCTTGCCTTCGGATCTGTGGTAGAAGGTGTACCCAATTGTTTCCATAGGGTATCCTATGAAGATGCATTTCTCCGATTTGGGTTCAAGCTTATCAGGCTGAAGCCTTTTAACATAAGCATCGCACCCCCAAACTTTAAGAAACAACAGCTTAGGTTTATTGCCAGACCACAATAGGTACGGTGTCGTCTCAACGGATTTAGATGGTGCCCTATTTAACGTGAATGCAGTTGTCTCTAATGCATAACCCCAAAATGATAGTGGTAAATCGGTAAGAGACATCATAGATTGCACCATATCTAATAAAGTACGGTTATGACGTTCAGACACACCATTATGATGTGGTGTTCCAGGTGGCGTGAGTTGTGAAACTATTCCACATTATTTTAAATGAAGGCCAAACTCGTAACTCAAATATTCACCTCCGCGATCAGATCGTAGAAATTTCATTTTCTTGTTACGATGATTCTCCACTTCACTCTGAAAATCTTTGAACTTTTCAAATGTTTCAGACTTGTGTTTCATTAAGTAGATATTCCCATATCTTCTCAAATCATTTGTGGAGGTTAGAAAATAACGATACCCACCGCGTGCCTCGACACTCATCGGACCGCATACATCGGTGTTCCGGAGAACCGAGTTTTAGTCATCTTGCCCATGAGGCATGGTTCGCAAGTATCAAATGATTCATAATCAAGTGATTCCAAAAGCCCATCAGCATGGAGTTTCTTCCTGAGCTTTACACCAATATGACTTGAACGGTAGTGCCACAAGTATGTTACATTATCATTACAACTTTGCATCTTTTCGCATCAATATTATGAATATGTGTATCACTACGATCGAGATTCAGTAAACCATTAATATTGGGTGTATGACCATAGAAGGTTTTATTCATATAAACAGAATAGCAATTATTCTTTGTCTTAAATGAATAACCGTATTGCAATAAACACGATGCTATCTTGCTCATGCTCAACGCAAACACATAATAACATTTATTTAGGTTCAACACTAATCCTGAAAGTATAGGGAGTGTGCGGTGATGATCATATCAACCTTGGAACCACTTCCAACACACATCGTCACTTCACCCTCAACTAGTCTCCATTTATTCTACAACTCTTGTTTCGAGTTACAGATCTTAGCAACCGAACAGGTATCAAATACCCAGGGGCTACTACGAGCACTAGTAAGGTACACATCAATAACATATCAAATATACCTTTGTTCACTTTGCCATCCTTCTTATCCTCCAAATATTTGGGGTAGTTCCGCTTCTAGTGACCATTTCCTTTGCAGTAGAAGCACTCAGTTTTAGGCTTAGGTCCAACGTTGGGCTTGTTCACGGGAGTGACAACTTGCTTGTCATTCTTCTTGAAGTTCCCTTTCTTTCCCTTGCCCTTTGTTTTGAAACTAGTGGTCTTGTTAGCCATCCACACTAGATGCTCTTTCTTGATTTCTACATTTGCTGATTTCAGCATCACGAAAAGCTCAGGAATCGTTTTCGTCGTCCCTTGCATATTATAGTTCACCACGAAGTTCTAATAGCTTGGTGATAGTGACTAGAGAACTCTGTCAATCACTATCTTATCTGGGAGACTAACTTCCACTTGATTCAAGTGACTGTAGTGCCCAAACATTCTGAGCACATGCTCACTAGCTGAGCTATTCTCCTCCATCTTGTAGGCAGAGTATTTGTCAGAGGTCTCATACCTCTCGACATGGACATGAGTCTGAAATACCAATTTTAGCTCTTGGAACATCTCATATGCTCTGTGGAATTCAAAACGTTTTTGAATTCCCAGTTCTAAGCCGTAAAGCATGGTGCACTAAAATATCAAGTAGTCATTATATTGAGCCAAACGTTCATAATGTATGCATCTGCTCCTACAATAGGTCTGTCACCTAACAGTGCATCAAGGACATAATTCTTCTGTGCAGCAATGAGGATAATCCTCAGATCATGGACCCAGTCCGCATCATTTCTACTATCATATTTCAACTTAGTTTTCTCCAGGAACATATCAAAAATAAATGTGGAGCTACATCACGAGCTATTGATCTACAACATAATTTGCAAATACTATCAGGACTAAGTATGATAAATTAAGTTTAGTTAATCAAATTACTTAAGAACTCCCACTTAGATAGACATCCCTCAAGTCCTCTAAGTGATACGTGATCCAAATCAACTAAACCATGTCCGATCATCATGTGAGATGGAGTAGTCATCAATTGTGAACATCTCTATGTTGATCATATCTACTATATGATTCACATTCGACCTTTAAGTCTCCAGTGTTGTGAGGCCATGTCTGTACATGCTAGGCTCGTCAAGTTTAACCTGAGTATTCTGCATGTGCAAAACTGTCTTGCACCCGTTGTATGTGAACATAGAGCCTATAACGCCTGATCATCACGTGGTGTCTCGGCACGAAGAACTGTCGCAACGGTGCATACTCAGGGAGAACACTTATACTTGAAATTTTAGTTAAGGGATCATCTTATAATGCTACCTCCGTACTAAGCAAAATAAGATGCATAAAAGATAAACATCACATGCAATCAAAATATGTGACATGATATGGCCATCATCATCTTGTGCTTTTGATCTCCATCTCCAATGCATCGTCATGATCTCCATCATCACCGGCTCGACACCTTGATCTCCATAGTAGCGTCGTGGTCGTCTCTCCAACTATTGCTTCTACAACTATCGCTACCGCTTAGTGATAAAGTAAAGCAATTACATGGTGTTTGCATTCCATACAATAAAGTGACAACCATAAGGCTCCTACCAGTTGTCGATAACTTCTACAAAATATGATCATCTCGTACAACAACATATATCACATCATGTCTTGACCATATCACATCACAAGCATGCCCTGCAAAAACAAGTTAGACGTCCTCTACTTTGTTGTTGCAAGTTTACATGGCTGCTACGGGCTTCTAGCAAGAACCATTCTTAACTATGGCATAAAACCACAACGGTGATTTATCAAGTTTGTTGTTTCAACCTTCAACAAGCACTAGTAGAAAAAGGATCAAACGTGCAGCACATTAGTGCCAGTTTGTATTAGAGCCGGCACTAATGTATACATTAGTGCCGGTTCCAACGGCTAGCCGGGCCGCTCTCATTAGTACCGGTTCGTGGCTAACCTTTAGCACTAGTTCGTGCTACGAACTGGTACTAATGAGGGTGGTGGCAGGATGTTGTCAGTCTGGGCCCCCTCCAGCACCTTTAGTACGGGTTCGTGCCACGAACCGGTACTATAGGTCGACGTACATAAACCCTTCGTCCACCCGAGCCACTCTGTTCTTCCCCTTTCCCCTCACTTCTCCTCTATTCTTCCCCTTTCCCCTCGAGCTCCTCACAAATTTTGCCCAAAATTTGTCAAGATTTGAAGGCCCCCATCCATTCAAATGATCACAAAGGTTAGCAACTTTGTCCTTTCAACTCTCATTTCTAGATTAGCTCTTCCCATGCTTTGTATACTTACTAATTTGTGAGTTTAGTAATTTGCGAGGAAATATATATATGTGCTAGTATTTGATTTATATGCAATTTGAGGTCAAAAATAACACTTAGTTTGCATATGTAGGTGTGGTTTACTTAGTGCCTTCTAAATCTCCGTCGTAACCACTGTCGATCGCCCGCACCGTCCCGTCACCGGCACCACCTTGTGGTGAGCCTCTTGTTCATGAAATTTTATATAAAAAATTGATGTTTGTGTGATTTGGATATATAGTTAATCATGTAATAATTATCTTACCCGTACGTTGTTTGTTATACATAGTGCCATGGTTTTGATATCCGTCCCCGTCGGCCCTCGTCCTTGTTATGATTCGGATGTGGTATATTCTCTTTTAAAACCATTAGTTGCATTTCGTGTTTATGACAAATTATGCCCATCAAGTTGACATAGATATTTTTATCTAGGAGGTATGTGAACCGAAAATTCCAACCGACCCTATTGTCGAGAGGTTAAATTTAGTTGAAAGAGAAAACGAGTACTTGAAAGAAAAATTGAAAAGAATTGAGGGGGAGAAGATGGAATTGGAGTTGCATGTTGCCGATGTCGTCGATGATCACAAGATCAAGATGGAGAAAATGCGCTTGAAGAATAGAAAGATTAGAAAATATGCCATCGATAGTGAGGCTTGGTATCATTATGCTGTTGGATCAATTGTTACTTTAGTTGCGATCTTGATCGCATTTGTTGTTGCATTTACATGCTTTAGCTAGAGAGTTATTTGTTTGTTGCATTTAAGTGTTGTATGAACTTTATGTATGAACTTGTATTAATTTGGTCTATTCGGTGTTGTGTAATAAAGATGAGCCGGCAATAGATGTACGATGACCGATGCTCTCCCCAGTTCGTTGAGGGCGTGCATACTTTTTTGCTTGCGGCTGAGGCAAACAAGCGGGCGGATGGTTTTATGCCTTGTCCATGTGCTGGCTGTAAGAATGGTCGCAATTACTCTACGTCAAGAACCATTCACGTCCACCTGTTTGAGTCCGGTTTCATGCCCCACTATAATGTTTGGACCAAGCATGGAGAAAGAGGGGTTATGATGGAAGACAATGAAGAAGAAGAGGACGACGACAGCTATCCTGGCCATGGGTTCCTTGAATACGATGATACAACAATGGGGGAAGAAGCTGAGCCGGTAATGCGGGAAGAAGCTAAGCCGGCAATGCAGGAAGAAGCTGAAGAAGAGGCATCAGATGAGCCCGTTGATGATCTAGGTCGGGCCATTGCCGATGCAAAGAGAAACTGCGCAAGTGATTTGGAGAAGAAGAAGTTGCAGCGCATGTTAGAGGATCACAAAAAATTGTTGTACCCAAATTGCGTAGGTGACAAGAAAAAGATGGGCACCACACTGGAATTGCTGCAATGGAAGGCAGAGAATGGTGTATCTGACAAGGGATTTGGAAAGTTGCTGGTAATGATAAAGGATATGCTTCCAAAGGACAATGAATTGCCCGAGAGTACGTACGAAGCAAAGAAGGTTGTCTGCCCTCTAGGGTTAGAGGTGCAGAAGATACATGCATGCCCTAATGATTGCATCCTCTACCGCGGTGAGTACGAGGATTTGAACGCTTGCCCGGTATGTGGTGCATTGCGCTATAAGATCAGCCGCGATGAGCCTCGTGATGTCGAGGGCGAGCGCCCCAGGAAGAAGATTCCTGCCAAGGTGATGTGGTATTCTCCTATAATACCACGGTTGAAACGTTTGTTCCAAAACAAAGAGCATGCCAAGGCGATGCGATGGCACAGAGAAGACCGTAAGAAAGACGGAAAGTTGAGAGTACCCGCTCACGGGTCGCAGTGGAGAAAAATTGAAAGAAAGTATGGGAAGGAGTTTGCAGATGACGCAAGGAGCGTATGGTTTGGTCTAAGCGCAGATGGCATTAATCCTTTTGGGGAGCAGAGCAGCAACCATAGCACCTGGCCTGTGACTCTATGTTTGTATAACCTTCCTCCTTGGTTGTGCATGAAGCGGAAGTTCGTTATGATGCCAGTGCTCATCCAAGGCCCTAAGCAACCCTGCAACGACATTGATGTGTACCTAAGGCCATTAGTTGAAGAACTCTTACAACTGTGGAATGGAATAGGTGTACGTGCGTGGGATGAGCACATGGGGGAAGAATTTGACCTAAAGGCGTTGCTGTTCGTGACCATCAATGATTGGCCTGCTCTCAGTAACCTTTCAGGACAGACAAACAAGGGATACCGCGGATGCACGCACTGTTTGGATGATACCGACAGTATATATTTGAATAGTTGTAAGAAGAATGTGTACCTGGGACATCGTCGATTTCTTCCGAGCAGGCATCCCGTAAGAAAGAAAGGCAAGCATTTCAAAGGTGAGGCGGATCACCGGACGAAGCCTCGCCACCGTACTGGTGCTGATGTACATGATATGGTCAAGGATTTGAAGGTGATATTTGGAAAGGGTCCTGGCGGACAACCTGTTCCGAAGGACGCGGACGGACGCGCACCCATGTGGAAGAAGAAATCTATATTTTGGGACCTGCCATATTGGAAAGACCTAGAGGTCCGCTCCGCAATCGATGTGATGCACGTGACGAAGAATCTTTGCGTGACCCTGCTTGGCTTCTTGGGCGTGTATGGGAAGACAAAAGATACACCTGAGGCACGGGAGGACCAGCAACGTATGCACGGAGAAGACGGCATACATCAGGGTCATGCAAGCTATGATCTTACCAAAGAAGAGAAGGAAATCTTCTTTGAATGCCTGCTCAGTATTAAGGTACCGTCTGGCTTCTCGTCGAATATAAAGGGAATAATAAACATGGCAGAGAAAAAGTTCCAGAACCTAAAGTCTCATGACTGCCACGTGATTTTGACACAACTGCTTCCGGTTGCATTGAGGGGGCTTCTACCGGAAAACGTTCGATTAGCCATTGTGAAGCTATGTGCATTTCTCAATGCAATCTCTCAGAAGATAATCGATCCAAAAATCATACCAAGGTTACAGAATGATTTGGTGCAATGTCTTGTTAGTTTCGAGTTGGTGTTCTCACCATCCTTCTTCAACATCATGACGCACGTCCTAGTTCACCTATGCGAAGAGATTAACGTTTTGGGTCCTGTATTTCTACACAATATGTTCCCCTTTGAGAGGTTCATGGGAGTCTTAAAGAAATATGTTCATAACCGTGCTAGGCCAGAAGGAAGCATCTCCAAGGGCCATCAAAATGAGGAGGTCATTGAGTTTTGTATTGACTTTATTCCTGACCTTAAGCCGATTGGTGTTCCTGAATCGCGGCATAAGGGCAGACTGGATGGAAAAGGCATGCTAGGAGGGGAACAAATAATATGTATGGACAGACATTCTCTCACTGAAGCACACTACACAGTTCTACAGAATTCCACCTTGGTGGCTCTGTATATGGATGAACACAAGAATTTGCTACGCTCCAAACACCCGGAGCGGTCTGATGAGTGGATTACACATGAACAAACCAGGAGTTTCGCCAACTGGTTGCAGACACGTACCATGCATGACACCTCTATTGAAGATGACCTGTACTTGCTGTCCCAATTACCATCTTCGAATATAATGACTTTCAAAGGGTACGAGATAAATGGTAATACATTTTACACGATTGCCCAAGATAAGAAGAGCACCAACCAAAACAGTGGTGTCCGCTTTGATGCAGAAACCAAGACGGGAAAGGAAACATATTATGGTTATATACAGGACATATGGGAACTTGACTATCGACGTGGTTTAAAGGTCCCTTTGTTTCGGTGCAAATGGGTCAATATGACACGAGGCGGGGTAACGGAAGACCCGCAGTACGGAATGACAACAGTGGATCTCAACAATCTTGCGTATGCAGACGAACCATTCGTCCCAGCCAATGATGTGGCACAGGTTTTCTATGTGAAGGACATGTCTACCAAGCCAAGAAAAAGAAAAGATAAGGAAGCGAATGCATCGTACGATGAGCCAAAGCGGCACATAGTTCTTTCTGGGAAGAGAAACATCGTGGGAGTGGATGACAAGACAGACAAGTCAGAAGATTATGAAAAGTTTGATGAAATTGCTCCATTCACAGTGAATATTGACCCGAGCATCCCGTTAAATGATGAAGATTTTCCATGGTTACGGCGCAAAGGGACACACGCGAAGAAAAAGTTTCACACCCAAAGATCTGGGATGTGATCGGCTTCACTATCATCACTTTCTTCTGTGTTTCACACCCAGGAGGGAATGTCTGTAATAGTTAGGGTAGTTATGTGTTTTGGCATTTGAAACGCGAAGAAATTTTATGTGCAAACAAATTCTTTTCATGCATTTACTGATTTTTTTCCAGCTAAATGACCCTGAAATTGAAAAGCAATTCAAATGAACTCAGAAAAGGTTGAAAGTTGGCATGGTATCATAATTTCATACAAATAGCATGTGCAAGAAAGTAGAGAGGGTTACGGCAAAAACTGGATGCACTTCGTGTACAAAATGGACAATCTCTTTCGAAGTATCAGGGTTTCCGACGAAAACTGAACTGTTACAAAGGCATTTCATTTTTTAAATAACCTAAGCATTACTAAATTGAATATAATGATAAAACACACTAATATTAAACATAAGAAAAAAGAATCACTGAAAAAACTTTTTTCAAAGTTAAGTTATTCACAAACTAGTGATTCACACAAATTTCAAATAATTCAAAATTTAAACTATTCAAATTTGAAATCTACCGGCACTAACAGAAAGTTTGTAATTTTTTGTACCTAAAGCAAAAATATTCACAAAGAAACTCTAAATACAGCAAAAAAACTCAAAA
This sequence comes from Triticum timopheevii, assembly GCA_963921465.1. Taxonomy (NCBI): domain Eukaryota; kingdom Viridiplantae; phylum Streptophyta; class Magnoliopsida; order Poales; family Poaceae; genus Triticum; species Triticum timopheevii. The sequence goes on from OY997274.1 coordinate 119,697,882, forward strand.
ATAAATAAATAAAAAAATAAAAAAATAAAAAAGCCTGCCTACTGCGCCATAGCGGCCTGCATACGACTAGAAACCCAACCTGTAGTTGGGCCAGGATGCAGGCCCGCAAGCCCAGTAGGCCCACAGGCAGAGTAGGAGAGGTAGGCCCAGAAGGCCTGCTATTGAGAGGAGTTCAATGCAGTGCCCGCGCCGGGGCTTATAAACTGGTCCTGGCGCTCCTAAACTAGCGAGGTGGGACTAAACTTCTGTGCCCCTCGCCTGACAGCGCACACCCTTTAGTACCGGGTCGTGGCTCCAACCGGTAATAAAGGGGGGCCTTTAGTACCGGTTTGTGCCACCACCCGGTACTAAAGGGGGTCGCTTCCCGCCGCTTGGCCAGGCCAAAACAGACCTTTAGTACCGGTTGGTGGCTCCAACCGGTACTAAAGGTGCCTTCTATATAAGAAAACACTTCAAAATTTTGTCAGTTTCTCATCTCTCCCTCTGCTTCTTCTCCTCTGCACCGTCGCCCGCCGCCCCCGCCGTCTCCATATCCCTCGACGCCGCCCCGGCCCGTCGCCGCCCCCGTTGCCGCCCCGTCCCCATCGTCGCCGCCCCGTCGTCCCGTCCCCGTCGTCCCCGTCGTCACCGCCGCCCCGTCCCGGCCGCGTCGTCACCGTCCCCGTCGTCGTCGCTGCCCCGGCCCGTACGTCCCCATCCCCATCGTCGCCACCCCGTCGTTGCCGCGCCCGTCGCCGTCCCCGTCGCCGCGCGCCCCCTGTCGCCTCTCGCCTCGCCGGCCGGTGAGCGCGCACACACACACACATACATTTTTAGTTATAGATTTTTCTGTTTTTAAGAAATTGTTAGACATTTTTCTGTTTTTAGAAATAGTTAGAAATGTTAGAATTGTTAGAATTGTTAGAAATGTTAGAAATTGTTAGAAATTTTTCTGTTTTTTAGTTATAGAAATAGTTATAAAAAAGTTAGAATTGTTAGAAATTTTTCTGTTTTTTAGTTATAGAAATAGTTATAAAAATGTTAGTTATATATATAGAAATGTTATAAATTTTTTCTGTTTTTTAGTTATAGAAATATTAGAAATGTTATAGAAATGTTAGTTATATATAGCATTGTTAGAAATGTTATAGAATTGTTAGTTATATAGAAATGTTAGAAATTTTAGTTATCAAAATCCAATCATTAAAAAAATGTTACTTTTTGCGGGCATATAGCTAGTATTTGTTCTCGACGATGCCCGGCCCGCATCCTCGCCGTCGACCCGTCCGCGACGACGTCCAGCCAACCCATGTCCGGGACTGGGCTCCGCCGGGCTGGCACTGGGAGGTGCTGCTTGGAGGGGCGCGCCGCTTGACGAGGAACCCGGCCGCGGGTCCCGTCGTCGACCCTGATCTCGTTTGGTGGCATTCGCGTGGGCCAGTTTCGGTGCGGAGGGACCCGGCCCCGCCGGAGGTGGTATGTCGCCGTGTCAGGGAGGAGGACGAGCACGTCCATCGCTACATGGTTGCGTTAGAGGGCGGCAGGTTCTCCAATACGTGGCAGTATCTTCGGGGATCTCACTTCAGCTATGATCCTGTGAGGGTTCCTTCTCTTTGGGTGTCCACCGCCCGCGTCGGAGGAACCGCGAGTGTCCTAGATTCTTCCGTAGTATTCGATCTTTATTAGCTAATAGCCAGTGATGTACTATTCAATATTATATATTATTCGAGACGATGTATTCGAGATTATATCTATTATTCAAGATTTGAATACTAAATTGTTTTATATTTCTTTTGGATTAGTTAAACAAAAGCTATGGCAGACAATACCGACAGAGAGGGAGAACAGACCATGTTCGATATGATACGCGGGGCAGATGATAATCAGAATGAAGAAGATTATGACGCGAGGTATATATATTTATATAAGCAGGCATCTGGTGATCATCACATGTTTTAAATGACTTGAAGATATATTAACGAATCGATCTTTGTTCTTTCAGCCATCCGGATCGAGCAAATCTTCAGGCAAAATGACGAAACGAGGCCCGAACAAAAAGTTGAAGCCGGGCGTAAAGTACAATATCGAGGCTTGCGGCCCTACTGGCAAACCATTAGCGCCTAAGAAGATTGTGGACAAGTTCGTTCGTCAGTGCGGAGTTCTTGTGAAGGACCAACTCCCGATCAAACTTCAAGAATGGAGAGCGCCAGCAAAGCCACGTCCAGATGTTACTTTTGTCGACAAGAATCAAAAATATCTGCTTTGGGATACTCTCATGGAACATTTCACCCTACCAGATCATTTCACAGAAGCAGATGTGCAGAAAGTCAAAGAGGCTGCTCTTAGGATGATGGCGACTGCATTCAAGAACTACAAGAATCGTGAATGGAACAAGTACGTTAAGGGAGGAAGGAAGACTCCAATATTCAAGGGAACACAGGAGAACCAACGTGATCATTGGGACGATTTCGTGAAATTCAAGGATTCAGAATTAGCTAAGGAACGGTCGAGAATAAACAAGAAGAATGCCGAAAAAAGGATAAGTTCCATAAGCTGGGGCTAGGTGGCTATCCGGTGGCAATGCCTAAGTGGGATAAGTCTGAGAAAGAGATGGAGGATGCAGGTGTCACTCCGGCTACTAAGAGCTGGCCCCCCAGGGTCAGGACTTGGTTCTATGCGCATGGGGGGGAGTTGGACCGGGAGACAGGCAATGTTTTGACGAGGGCAAGTCTGAAGGGAGCCGACGATGCGATACTTGTTGCAATAGAAGAGGCACGAACGGGGGTGTTCCAGCCCAACAGAGAGAATGACGAGCTTACGCGTGCCCTGGGAAATCCTGAACACCCGGGAAGAACACGAGGTAAGGGCGCTATGCCGTGGTATGAGGGGTTTTCAGACTGGAACAACGACTACAAAACCCGTGCGAGAAAGAAGATTGCGGAGGAGAAGAAGAGGAAGATGGAGGAGGAGCAGAGGAAGCGGGACTCTGAACGCCTTCAAGGCCTAGAAGCAAGTCAAGCGGAATTGGTAGTCAAATTCCAGCGGCAGCAGGAGCAGATCGACTCACTTACCCATCAAAGGGGGTCTCAGCAGCTGCAGCAGCTAGCGGATGATCCAGCATTGGATAGCACCGGCCCATCCATGCCGAGAAGCAGCGTGGGTTCCATCCCGGATGACGCAATGCTGGGTAGATACCCCGTGGATGACATCACAGAGAACACTAACTGCGAGCTACACGTCAAAATGAAGAACATATCCATGAAGGTGGCGGACTGTGCTTTCACAAATCCCCCCGAGGCAACCTTCCATTGCAACCCGATTCCAGCGGGCTATGCTCGTGTCTTGGTTGATGAGGTGGTGGACCCACCATATTCGGGGCTACAGCTTGACATTGCTGGAGGTGACAGCGAGCGCTTTCTCGGAGAGGCCAAACATCGTATCATCCTATGGAAAAAGGATTGCATCATCTTTCCAAGGCCACCGACACCGCGTCACCCGAGTCCTCGTCGAAGTCCGCCACCGAGTCAGCAGACTCCCGCTCCTCCAAGTCCGGCAAAGTGTCAGGACAATCCTCCTCCTCCAAGTCCGGCAAAGTGTCAGGACAATCCTCCTCCTCCAAGTCCGGCAAAGTGTCAGGACAATCCTCCTCCTCCAAGTCCGCCACAACATCAGACGTCCACTCCTCCTCCAAGTCCGGCACAACCTCAGGCCACTCCTCCTTGTCCAACTCAGTCCCGTCAGCCGTCTCCGCCGCCTCAGCAATCGCAGAAGAGACACCCCGCAGCTATGGTGCGTAGCGGTACGAGTCAAGGTAGTACAGGAAGTACAGGCGGAGGCAAGCTATATAAATATGGTCCAAGCCTCAAGCCTCTTCCGTAGAGGTCTTATGACAGGTCCGAGGAGGAAATCACATCCATATCGAAGGCCGAGGTGGAAGCCCATTTTGCACCGAAACCGCCACCGCCGCCAAGGGAGAAAGTTCCTGAGGAAACGATTGACCACTTCATTCGTATGGCTCAACCACCAGCTTCCAAGCCTGTTGACACAGACTATGAGCGCCACATCAGGAAGTTAAATCGAGCACGTCTACAAAGGGAGGCGAGCACGTCTACATCGGGATCGAGCAAACAACTAGCAGCTGCCAAAAAATGAGGGAAAACCATTCCCCAGCTGGGAGAACAGGCGGCGCAATCGATCCCCTCGCTTGTTGTGCCAACAACAGGTGACAGTACGTGCCCCCAATATTATTGTGGGCAAACAGTGCATGTTCCCGAGGTGGGCAATGTGGTAATAACGGAGGAGCATATAATGCAGGCTGAAGTTCTCAACATCACTGTTGGACAACTCCTCGAGATCGAGCCCATGCCTTTGCTTAGAGAGGATGAAGTAAAACGGAAATATGTCCAGGGCCAACCTTTGGTCGCGCCAGACAAGGTCAAGAACCTCCCAACGAGAATGTATGAATTGCATCAATGGTACATGAACATGACCAAGATTTCAGAGCGATTGTCCCTCGTGGTGAATGCCAAGAAGGACCATTACTACCATGAGAAAGCTGTGTCCGTTGAGTATACTGAACTGTTTCAGTTATACAATCAAGACGCACTCGACAAATCTATCGTCAGTTGCTATTGTCTGTAAGTGATTTCTTTCTATAATTTAAGTCTCAAGCTAGCTGTAGTGATCCTTTTGATCAATCATTACCTGTAATTATCCTCACTATATTCTTTTCTGTGGTATTGTGCAGGATGAAGATATATGAAATGAGAAAAGGTGGACGCTTTGGCATTGGGTTCATTGACCCAAACACCGTTAATGAATACACATGGAACATAAATAAACGTTGTGCAAAGGAAGTAGAGGATAGCATGCTAGAGTTCTTGAAGTGCCTCAAATACAATGAAGATATACTATTTCCTTACAACTTCCAGTGAGTCACACTGTCTTGTACTACAAATTCTCTGTTTTTGCCTACTAGCTAGCTACATGTTTTTGCTTACATATGCCCGCTTAATTAAGACATGTAAACGCGTGTGCATGCAGATTTCACTGGGTCTTGTGTATCATAAAAGTTGATGCCGGAATAGTTGAAGTACTAGACTCACTAATCTCAGCAAAAACTGATTATAACATCTTGTATGGGATAGTCAACAGGTAATTTCAATCATTATTAACTATATATCTCGGCCTATTTAGTTCGTCATTTCATGATATGAACTATTTAATAACCCCTTTATTCATTTTCTTTGTCGGCGGGCAGGGCTTGGGCAAGATTCATCAGCGTCACGGAAGGTGAATGGAAACAAAAGCTTCAATCGTTTCGACCCAAGGTAAGCAATTAAGTAGTACTAGCTAGCTAGCTAGCTGCCATCTCTTTAATTATCATGCTTGATTAATTTTTATCTGATTAAATTCCATTCTTGTAAAGGCCCTGAAGCAGGCGCAGGGGACTGATCTGTGTGCATTCTGCGTTTGCGAGAACATTCGCATGATGGCGTCCGAAAGGAGCAGATCTCAAAGACAGCAATGGGTATGCTTGTCAGAACACTATTCACAATTTTTACACCATTATCGATATCTAGTCACACAACTAATACACATGCATATTGATCTCCTTCTTAACAGTTCAAAGAGGTGCGGGAGAAGCTCATAGAAAGGGAGCGCGTAGAAGCACTTCAAGAGGAAATAGCGGGATTTTTGCTCGACCAGGTCATAAATCTGAATGGAGAATTCTATTACCCGCTACCGCCCCCATGAAAACCACTTCCAATTGTAATCGTGCTCCGAAGGCACCAACTAGCTAGGCTAATGCCACTGGCTCCGAAGGCAACATTCATATGTAGGAGAAATTGTATATAGCTATACATGTGTGTATGTGTGAATTAATTAATATGGTGGTTTGTGAGACATTGATGATATATATATATATATATATATATATATATATATATATATATATATATATATATGCATGATTGGTTCTACTAGAAATTCTAATTATATATATATATATATATATATATATATATATATATATATATATATGCATAACATGTATAATGTGTAGTATCGTAAAATACCAGCAAACGAAAAAGAATTAGAATGGAAACACAAAATTAAATGAAAAAGAAATCATAAAACTAAAAAACCCCCAAACCTTATAGTACCGGTTGGTCTTACCAACCGGTACTAAAGGGCTCCAGGCCCCCGGAGCTGGCTCGTGCCACGTGGTTGCCCTTTAGCACCGGTTCGTGCTGAACCGGTACTAAAGGGGGGGGGCCTTTAGTGACCACAATTTAGTGCCGGTTATGTAAACGGCACTAAAGGGCCTCACGAACCGGTGCTATTGCCCGGTTCTGCACTAGTGAAGGACCAGCCACAGTCAAATTCAATTCAACTAAAGTTGGAGAAACAGCCACCCGCCAGCCACCTTTATGCAAAGCTAGTTGCATGTCTGTCGGTGGAATCGGTCTCATGAACGTGGTCATGTAAGGTTGGTCTGGGCCGCTTCATCTAAGAATACCGCCGAATCAAAATAAGACGTTGGTGGTAACTAGTATGACTATCACTGCCCACAACTCTTTGTGTTCTACTCGTGCATATCATCTACGCATAGACCTGCCTCGGATGCCACTGTTGGGGAATGTAGCATGCAATTTCAAAAAAATTCCTACACTCACGCAAGATCTATCTAGGAGATGCATAACAACGAGAGGGGGAGAGTGTGTATACGTACCCTCGTAGACCGAAAGCGGAAGCGTTTTACAATGCGGTTGAAGTCGTTCCTCGAACTCTTGATCCAGCATGTACTGAACGTACCGAACGTACGACACCTCCGAGTTCTGCACACTTTCAGCTCGATGACGTCCCTCGAACTCTTGATCCAGCAGAGTGTCGAGGAAGTAGATGAGCTCCATCAGCACGACAGCATGGTGACGGTGATGGTGAGCTGATCCACACAGGGCTTCACCTAAGCACTACGAGAATAAGACCGAAGGCGTAAACTATGGAGGGGGGTGCCGCACACGGCTAACAATAGTTGATAATGTGTTCTAGGCGCCCCTTCCCCATGTATATATAGGTGGGAGGGGAGGGGAGCAGCCTTGGGGTGCCCCAAGTAGGAGGAATCCTACTTGGGGCCCTAGTCCAATTCGTCCGCCCCTTTCCTTATTACCAGAAGGGGGAAAAGGGAAGAGGGAAGGGAGGAAGGAAAATGGGGGGGGGGGAGAACCCGCTCTTCCTTCTCCTATTCGGCCTCTACCTTAAAGGGGGGCACACCTTCTGGGCTGGTGTGCTCCCCTCTTATGGCCTATAAGGCCCATTATTCCTCCGGGGGGGGGGGGTACAAGTAACCCCCCTGTAGTCCGATAAATACCCGATACTACCTGGAACACTTCTGGTGTCCGAATACTATCGTCCTATATATCAATTGTTACCTCTTGACCATTTAGAGACTCCTTTTCATGTCCGTGATCTCATCCGGTACTACAAACAACATTCGGTCACCAAATCACATAGCTCATATAATACAAAATCGTCATCGAATGTTAAGCGTGCGGACCATATGGGTTCGAGAACTATGTAGACATGACCGAGACACCTCTCCGGTCAATAGCCAATAGCGTAACCTGGATGCTCATATTGGCTCCCACATATTCTACGAAGATCTTTATCGGTCGAACCGTTATGACAACATACGTTATTCCCTTTGTCATCGGTATGTTACTTGCCCGAGATTCGATCGTCGGTATCTTCATACCTAGTTCACTATCATTACCGGCAAGTCTCTTTACTTGTTCCGTAATACATCATCCTGCAACTAACTCATTAGTCACTTTGCTTGCAAGGCTTCTTATGATGTGCATTACCGAGAGGGCCCAAATATACCTCTCCGATACTCGGAGTAACAAATTCTAATCTCGATCTATGCCAACCCAACAAACACCTTCGGAGATACCTATAGAGCATCTTTATAATCACCCAGTTATGTTGTGACGTTCGATAGCACACAAGGCATTCCTCCGGTATCCGGGAGTTGCATAATCTCATAGTCGGAGGAATATGTATTTGACATGAAGAAACAATAGCAATAAAACTGAACGGTCATAATGCTAAGCTAACGAATGGGTCTTATCCATCACATCATTCTACTAATAATGTGATCCCGTTTATCAAATGACAACACATGTCTATGGTTAGAAAACTTAACCATCTTACGAGCTAGTCTAGTAGAGGCTTACTAGGGACACAATATTTTGCCTATGTATTCACACATGTATCAAGTTTCCGGTTAATACAATTCTAGCATGAATAGTAAAAATTTATCATGAAATAAGGAAACAAAAAATAATAACTTTATTATTGCTTCTTGGGCATATTTCCTTCAGCCCTTACGCGACCACCACTGCCTCCGCCGCTATCACACTGTGACCGCTGTATTGAAAAGACATTTGATAAAGTGAAGCGGTCGGGAAGTAGCAATGGTGCAAGAAGTGGGAAAACAATTTCCCAGCTCGGTGAATAGGAAAATCAATAGTGCCCTGATACGTCTCCGTCGTATCTACTTTTCGAAACACTTTTGCCCTTGTTTTGGACTCTAACTTGCATGACTTGAATGGAACTAACCCAGACTGACGTTGTATTCAGCAGAACTGCCATGGTGTTATTTTTGTGTAGAAATAAAAGTTCTCGGAACGACCTAAAAATCCACGGAGCAACTTTTTAGAATTAATAAAAAATATTGGCGAAAGAATTAGCGTCAGGGGGCCCACACCCTGTCCACGAGGGTGGGGGTGCACCCCCTCCCCTAGGGCGCGCCCCCTACCTCGTGGGCCCCCTGGACATCCACCGACCTCAACTCAAACTCCATATATTTGCTTTCGCGGAGAAAAAAATCAGAGAGAAAGTTTCATCTCGTTTTACGATACGGAGCCACCGCCAAGCCCTAATCTCTGTCAAGAGGGCTGATCTGGAGTCTGTTCGGGGCTCCGGAGAGGGGGATTCGTCGCCGCCGTCGTCATCAACCATCCTCCATCACCAATTTCATGATGCTCACCGCCGTGCTTGAGTAATTTCATCTTAGGCTTGCAGGACGGTGATGGGTTGGATGAGATTTACCATGTAATCAAGTTAGTTTTGTTAGGGTTTGATCCCTAGTATCCACTATGTTCTGAGATTGATGTTGCTATGACTTTGCTATGCTTAATGCTTGTCACTAGGGCCCGAGTGCCATGATTTCAGATCTGAACCTATTATGTTTTCATGAATATATGTGAGTTCTTGATCCTATCCTGCAAGTCTATAGTCACCTATTATGTGTTATGATCCGACAACCCCAAAGTGACAATAATCGGGATACTTCTCGGTGATGACCGTAGTTTGAGGAGTTCATGTATTCACTATGTGTTAATGCTTTGGTATGGTACTCTATGAAAAGCAGGCCTTAATATCCCTTAGTTTCCACTAGGACCCCGCTGCCACAGGAGGGTAGGACAAAATATGTCATGCAAGTTCCTTTCCGTAAGCACGTATGACTATATTCGGAATACATGCCTACATTACATTGATGAACTGAAGCTAGTTCTGTGTCACCCTATGTTATAACTATTACATGAGGAATCACATCCGAAATAATTATCCATCACTGATCCAATGCCTATGAGCTTTTCACATATTGTGCTTTGCTTATTTACTTTACCGTTGCTACTGTTACAACTATTACAAAACTGCTATTGTTACTTTTGCTACTGTTACCGTTACTTCCATACTACTTTTGTAGGTGTGGTTGAATTGACAACTCAACTTCTAATACTTGAGAATATTCTTTGGCTCCCCTTGTGTCGAATCAATAAATTTGGGTTGAATACTCTACCCTCGAAAACTGTTGCGATCCCCTATACTTGTGGGTTATCAAGAATATTTTCTGGCGCCGTTGCCGGGGATCATAGCTCTATTCTTTGAGTCACTTGGGATTTATATCTGTTGATCACTATGAGGAACTTGAAAGACGAAAGAACTAAGATTTATCCCTCAACTACGAGGGGAGGTAAGGAACTGCCATCTAGCTCTGCACTAGATTCTCCTTCCGTTATGAGTAAGCTTGCGACACCTAAACCTGCTACTACAATGAATTCTGATATGTCGCATGTTATTGATGATGCCTCCTCTACTATGCATGATACTTATGATGAAACTACTTCTATGCTTGATACTACTGTGCCATTAGGTGAATTTCTTGATGAACAACCTGTTAGGGATAGAGAGAATGAAATTCTTGAAACTGATATTATTGAAGATAGTGATGATGAAGGTTCTCCCCCTAAATATGAATTGCCTGTTGTTCATGAGGGTTATGTTATGGATGAAGAAACTGCTAGAGATTTTCTTGCTTGCAATGATAGATCTGATCCTAAGAAGTTATTAGCTAAACTTAAATAGAAAACTCTGAATGCTAGAATGAAATATGACCCTTCTTTTGCTACTTCACCTATCTTTGTTACTGATAAGGATTATGAATTCTCTGTCGATCCTGAGATAATTACTTTGGCTGAATCTGATCCTTTCTATGGCTATGAATCTGAAACTGTTGTGGCACATCTTACTAAGTTAAATGATATAGCCACTATGATCACTAATGATGAGAAATCTCGCTACTATTATATCCTTAAGATATTTCTGTTCTCATTAAAGGGCGATGCTAAAACTTGTTTAATTCTCTTGATCCTGGTTGTGTGCGTAGTCCTCAGGATATGATTTATTATTTCTCTACTAAATATTTCCCTGCTCATAAGAAACAAGCTGCTTTAAGGGAAATATATAATTTTGTGCAAATTGAAGAAGAGAGTCTCCCCCAAGCTTGGGGGAGGCTTCTCCGATTAGTTAATGCTTTTCCTGATCATCCTCTTAAGAAAAATGAAATACTTGATATCTTCTATAATGGACTAACCGATGCTTCCAAGGACCACTTGGATAGTTGTGTTGCTTGTGTTTTCAGGGAAAGAATAGTCGATCAAGCTGAATTGCTATTGAATAACATGTTGACTAATGAAAATAATTGGACACTTCCTGAACCAACTCATGAGCCAATTCCCGAACTAACTCCTAAACCAACTCCGAAGAAAAGGGGAGTTTTATTTCTCAGTCCTGAAGATATGCAAGAGGCAAAGAAATCAATGAAAGAGAAAGGTATTAAAGCTAAAGATGTTAAGAATTTACCTCATGTTGAAGAAATACATGGTCTTAATATACCATCTGTTGAAGAAACACATGGTCTTGATAACCCGACACAGGTAGTGAAGGTAAACTCTCTCTATAGATATGATAAAGTTGAAATCCCCTCTACTAAGTTTCCTAGCCGATGTTTAGATGAATTTGATGACTTTATGGCTAGACAAGAAAATTTCAATGCTTATGTTGGTAGAGAATTAAAGAGTAATTCTTACATGATTGGATGCTTGAGTGATTATATGGCTAGAGTTAAAGGTGAACTTAAACTCATTAGTAAATATGCTTCTATGGTTACCACTCAAGCAAAACAAGTAAAGCTCAAAGTGAATTGCTCGATGAATTAAATAATAAACATGATTTTGCTGTTAGAGTGGCTACTAGAACTGGTAAAATGACTCAGGAACCTTTGTATCCTGAAGGACACCCTAAGAGAATTGAGCAAGATTCTCAAAGAAATAATTTAGATGCACCTAGTCCTTCTAAAAAGAAGAAAAAGAAAAATGATACGACTTTGCATGCTTCTAGTGAACCTGGTACAGACACACCTGAGAATCCTAATGATATTTCTATTTCTAATGCTGAAACACAATCTAGTGATGAACATGAACCTAGTGATAATGTTAATGATAATGTTCATGTTGATGCTCAATCTAGCAATAATAATGATGTAGAGATCGAACCTGCCGTTGATCTTGATAACCCACAATCAAAGAATCAATGTTACAATAAGAGAGACTTTGTTGCTAGGAAACACGGTAAAGAAAGAGAACCATGGGTTTAGAAACCCATGCCTTTTCCTCCTAAGCTATCCAAGAAAAAGGATGATGAGGATTTTGAGCACTTTGCTGAAATGATTAGACCTATCTTCTTACGTATGTGCTTAACTGATATGCTTAAAGTTAATCCTTATGCTAAATACATGAAGGATATTATTACAAATAAAAGAAAGATACCGGAAGCTAAAATTTCCACCATGCTTGATAATTATACTTTTAAGGGTGGAATACCAAAGAAACTAGGAGATCAAGGAGTACCAACCATACCATGCTCCATTAAAAAAAACTATGTTAAAACTGCCTTATGTGATCTTGGAGCCGGTGTTAGTGTTATGCCTCTCTCTTTATATCATAGAATTGAATTGAATAAGTTGACACCTACTGAAATATCTTTGCAAATGGCTGACAAATCAACTGCTATACCTGTCGGTATTTGTGAGGATGTGCCTGTTGTGGTTGCAAACGTTACTATCTTAACGGACTTTGTTATCTTTGATATTCCCGAGGATGATAGTATGTCGATTATCCTTGGTAGACCCTTTTTGAATACTGCAGGGGTTGTTATTGATTGCAGCAAAGGCTATGTCACTTTTCATGTTAATGGTAATGAGCATACGGTACACTTTCCGAGGAAACAACCTCAAGTTCATAGCATCAATTCTATTGGAAAAATTCCAACTATCATTATTGGAGGTTTTGAATTTCCTCTTCCTACTATCAAGAATAAATATGATATTCTTATTATTGGGGATGTTCATATCCCCGTTGAGGTAACCTAGTGTTATTCGAAATTTCTCCGATTCCATGTTAATCTGAATGAGTTTGTTAACAAGACTTCATCAACCTTGTTAGTGGATTCGTTTTGATGATCATGAGATGGATGAAGTTAGAAGGCACAACCTTCTATACCCTCTTTTTACTTTCTTTTATTTAGAATAAATAAAGCAAAAATAGTATTTTCTGAATTATCCATGCAATAAAAATACCCCGCAATTAAAAGTTCTCCAAATGCCCTGCCAATTTAGTACGATTTTTTATGGAATATTTAAGAATATTTGGCACTGAGAACACAGCAGGGGAGCTGGCACCTGGACACAAGGCTCCAGGGCACGCCCACCCCTAGAGGGCACGCCCCCTGCCTCGTGCGCCCACGGTGCCCACCTCCACTTATTCCTGCACCCACACACTTCTTCTTCCTCCCAAAAAATCACCATCTAGCTCAAGCACGAGTTCTAGATCACTTTGTTGCCATTGTCGATCTCCTTGCTCAAAGCTCCATTCACAAAACTGCTTTAGGGGATTGTTCCTTGGTATGTGACTCCTCCAATGGTCCAATTAGTTTTTGTTCTAGTGCTTTATTCATTGCAAATTTTTGCTTCCTAGGTGACCATGTTCTTGAGCTTTCATGTCAAATTTATATGGTCACAAGTAATTCTAATGCATGATATAGGCTCTAGGCACTTGTGGGAGTAGTTGTTATCAATCTTGTTGAGTTTCATTTACTTTTATTTTGAGTTACTAAAAATTTCAGAAATTTTTCAGAGGAAGAAATATGTCTAGGAAAATGTACCAAGGTGGTTCTTCAAGAAAGAAAGGACCCAGGCTCGCAATGCGTGAGCCGGACGATGAACCACCAAGGGAAGCTGATGTACGGCCTTGTGAATGGTCGTCAAAAGAGTTTATGGTTAATGCAGGCATCAAGGATGAATTTGATGCATATGTGTGTAATGCCGATCTTGAGGACATCATGCAAGATAAGTGTCCTCAGTACTACTATTTGACTGATTCATTCGTGAGAAGGTTTAAATTTACATCTTCGCGTAATTCTCCAAGTGTCCTGTTTGATATTTATGATAAATCATATACTATGGACCTAGAAGATTTCACTACTACTTGCAAACTCCTGCAGTGGGGCAATGTTAATGAACCCCGTAAATCTGAATATAAAGACTTTCTTTCTAGTATCACTGTGGGAGAATCTAGAGAAATAGCACAAGCTACCATAGGGAGCATTCATTTTCCTGCTATACATTATTTTGCTCTCTTCATTGGTAGATGCATTAACGATAAGGATGAAGCACGTCACATGTGTGTTCCTGATCTTTGTGTTCTCAAGAGTGTTGTATTAGGTGATAAACAATACAACTTGGGGGCAATTGTTGCACGTCGGTTGGATAACAACGGTTTAGTTGGAGATTTGTTTGGAGGGATCTATGCGACCCGTGTGGCTTATTATCTTGGTATACCTGTACATGAAGATGATAGGGAGTTGCCTCCCACTTATTTAGATTATAATGCTATGGTCAGTCATCACTTTCTTGGGAGGAATGAACAATTCCTCCTGTATCGTCTAATCTTTGACAGACGTCGCGTTGTCCATATTACTCTCCCTGCTCCTGTCCTCTTTGATTATCAGGCAAAAGGAAGATATGTTATCACCAGGGAGGAGGCAAATAAGTACGAGAGGAGGATGGAGGCAGCTCGCCGCCAGGCTGCAGCTCCAGAGGCAATGGCTGCTGCATCTCAGTACGATCCTAGTTACAACTTCAGATATCAGTTAGGCTACCCATGGCCATAGACCAAGTTAGGCCAAAAGCCTAAGCTTGGGGGAGTACGTATTTCTCCCCGACATTACATTCATGTCCACACACTCATTCTAGTCGTCGGTGCTCATACTTTTTCATTGTACTATCCATGCTAGTTTAATTTCTTTTTCTAGCTTTCTTCTTGTGTGTTTAATAAACTTTAAGAAAAAACATAAAAAAATAGTTAGTTTACTTTCCATGCTTGTAGTAATAATCAAAAATAAAACCCAAAAAGTTTTCTCATTCTTCCTATACCTGTTGGGAGCTTTCCCGTGTAAATAGTTTTATTTCTTTTCTTTCCTTTGGGGGTCTAAAGGAGAAGACCATAATGAAAATGTTTAGTGGCTCACATATGCATGATTGTTGATTTAACCAAGAGCCCATATTACCATGTCTTCTCCCTTGAATTGAATGCTTGCAGATTCCAGCTTAGTCCAATGCACACTCACTATTATTATTATCCACACCGTTCCTTCGTGCAAGTGAAAGGCAATAATGACGATATATGATGGACTAATTGAGATGAGAGAAGCTGGTATGAACTCAACCTCTCTTGTTTTTGTAAATATGATTAGTTCATCGTTTCTGATTCAGCCTATTATGAATAAACATGTTCGCAATGACAATTATAGATTATAGTTGCTAATGCCATGCTTGATTAGCTATGAGTTTCTAATGGTTTACCTTGCGTGCCAACATGCTATTAAAATGGTTGTGGTGTGGTATGATAGGGTGGTATCCTCCTTCTATTAAATAATGTGACTTGACTTGGCACATGTTCACGCATGTATATAGTTGAAACAAAATCAACATAGCCTTCACGATATTTATGTTCATGGTGGATTATATCCTACTCATGCTTGCACTCGGTGTTGATTAATTTTAATGCATGTTCATGACTGTTGTCGCTCTCTCAGTTGGTCGCTTCCCAGTCTCTTGCTAGCCTTCACCTGTACTAAGTGGGAATACTGCTTGTGCATCCAAACTCCATAAACCCCAAAGTTATTCCATATGAGTCCACTATACCTTCCTATATGCGGTATTTACCTGCCGTTCCAAGTAAATTTGTATGTGCCAAACTCCAAACCTTCAAATGAAATTCTGTTTTGTATGCTCGAGTAGCTCATTTATCAACTAGGGTTGTCTGTATCTTCCATGTTAGGCGGGTTATTCTCAAGAGGAGTGGACTCCGCTCCTCATTCACGAGAAAATGGCTGGTCACCGGGATGCCCAGTCCCATGCTCAAATCAAATCAAAATAATTAAGCAAAACTCCCCCAGGATTGTTGCTAGTTGGAGGCACCCGTTGTTTCCGGCAAGCCATGGATTGATGTTTGTTGGTGGTGGGGGAGTATAAACTTTACCATTCTGTTTGGGAACCGCCTATAATGTGTGTAGCATAGAAGATATTGAGATCTCATAGTTGTTATGTTGACAGTGAAAGTATACCGCTCAAAAATGTTATTTATCTCTATTTCAAAATTGAGCTTTGGCACCTCTACAAATCCCTACTTCCCTCTGTGAAGGGCCTATCTATTTACTTTTATGTTGAGTCATCACCTTCTTATTAAAAGCACCCGCTGGAGAGCACGTCTATCATTTGCATGCATTATTATTAGTTTATATTGGGTATGACTATGACTGGATCTCTTTATCATGAATTACAATGTTTAGTCAGTCCTTGAACTTTAAAAGTGCTCTGCATATGTTTTGCGGTCTCAGAAAGGGCTAGCGAGATACCATCTTGTTATATCATATTATGAATGTTTTGAGAAAGTTTTGTCATCCGAGTTTTATTATTATTGCTCGCTAGTTGATCATGCCATTGATATGAGTAAACATGAGACCTAAGTGTTATTGTTAATATGGTTAGTCATAATCTTTGCTGAAAACTTGAATGATGGCTTTACATATTTACAACAACAAGAGCGAAAAGAGTTTGTAAAAGTTTTTCTTTATCACTTTCAGTTTATCAATTGAATTTCTTGAGGACAAAGGTTTAAGCTTGGGGGATTTGATACGTCTCCGTTGTATCTACTTTTTGAAACACTTTTGCCCTTGTTTTGGACTCTAACTTGCATGATTTGAATGGAACTAACCCGGACTGACGCTGTTTTCAGCAGAACTGCCATGGTGTTATTTTTGTGTAGAAATAAAAGTTCTCAGAATGACCTGAGAATCCACGGAGCAACTTTTCAGAATTAATAAAAAATACTGGCGAAAGAATTAGCGTCAGGGGGCTCACACCCTGTCCACGAGGGTGGGGGGCGAGCCCCCTCCCCTAGGGCGCGCCCCTGCCTTGTGGGCCCCCTGGACGTCCACCGACCTCAACTCCAACTCCATATATTTGCTTTCGCAGAGAAAAAAAATAGAGAGAAAGTTTCATCGCGTTTTTTATGATACGGAGCCGCCTCCAAGCCCTAATATCTCTTGGGAGGGCTGATCTGGAGTCCGTTCGGGGCTCCGGAGAGGGGGATTCGTCGCTGTCGTCATCATCAACCATCCTCCATCAACAATTTCATGATGCTCACCGCCGTGCGTGAGTAATTCCATCGTAGGCTTGCTGGACGGTGATGGGTTGGATGAGAGTTACCATGTAATCAAGTTAGTTTTGTTAGGGTTTGATCCCTAATATCCACTATGTTCTGAGATTGATGTTGCTATGACTTTGCTATGCTTAATGCTTGTCACTAGGGCCCGAGTGCCATGATTTCAGATCTGAACCTATTATGTTTTCATGAATATATGTGAGTTCTAGATCCTATCTTGCAAGTCTATAATCACCTATTATGTGTTATGATCCGACAACCCCGAAGTGACAATAATCGGGATACTTCTCGGTGATGACCGTAGTTTGAGGAGTTCATGTATTCACTATGTGTTAATGCTTTGGTCCGGTACTCTATTAAAAGGAGGCCTTAATATCCCCTAGTTTCCACTAGGACCCCGCTGCCACGGGAGGGTAGGACAAAAGATGTCATGCAAGTTCTTTTCCATAAGCACGTATGACTATATTTGGAATACATGCCTACCTTACATTGATGAACTGGAGCTAGTTCTGCGTCACCCTATGTTATAACTATTACATGAGGAATCGCATCTGACATAATTATCCATCACTGATCCAATGCCTACGAGCTTTTCACATATTGTGCTTTGCTTATTTACTTTACCGTTGCTACTATTACAACTATTACAAAACAGCATTGTTACTTATTCTACTGTTACCGTTACTTCCATACTACTTTGGTACTAAATACTTTGCTGCAGATACTAAGTTATCCAGGTGTGGTTGAATTGACAACTCAACTGCTAATACTTGAGAATATTCTTTGGCTCCCCTTGTGTCGAATCAATAAATTTGGGTTGAATACTCTACCATCGAAAACGATTGTGATCCCCTATACTTGTGGGTTATCATGCCTCCCCCTCAAGGTGTTTACCGATATTGCTAATGATCTTGGGGTAGCGGTCAGTGATCTTGCTATCACTCTTGGTGATTACTTAGGCGATGATGTATAGTTCAAAATGGCTGAGGTAGTAGCCTTTAGGTACGAGCACGATAAGCCTCTCGTCAATGATCAGCTCCCGCATCTATCAATGTTGATGCGAAGATTACATGACTGGTACTTGAAAACCTGCAAGGATGGGACCAACAGTATCTTGCTGAGAATTAAAGATGAGCATGACTTCATTGGATTCGACGTGTTGTGCGTTGAATTTGAAGTATTATTTCAGTTATACAATCAAGATTCCCTCGACACAACTCTCATGACAACTCGTTCATTGCATGTATAATTAAGTCTCTTGCTCAGCTCGTTCATTGCATGTATAATTATCTGAAAGGATCGAGAAGAGGTGTCTAGAGGGGGGGGTGATTAGACCCTCAACAAGTAAAGATAGCAGTTTTTAAGTTTTTCAAGCTGAGGTTGGAGATTAGGACAATTTCAAGCATTCACAATACAATTCAAGCAAGCATGCAAAGAGTCTATGGCTCTCAGGCAATAGAGAGTTTGCAAGCCCATCTCGATGAGACCAAGATCCCATCGGTGACACCGAACTGATTAGGGTTTGGCAGTGGCTATGTCAAATGAACTCGGTGGCGCCGGATGACCAAATCCGTGGGACTGAGTTTGACTTTTAGGATTAGGACATATGTGGAAGTGAGAAAGTGGTTGAGGGCTTTGGAGCATATCACTAAGCACTTTGAGCAAGCAAGACGTTAAGCAACACCTCATCCCCTTTTAATAGTATTGGCTTTCCTATGGACTCAATGTGATCTTGGATCACTAAAATGAAAAAGGTAGAGTCTTGAGCTTTTGCGAATGTTTGTCCTTAGCATCTTGAAGGGGTTCCACATCCTCTTGTCCATGCCACTCCAATGTTGAACTTATTTGAAATATACTAGGTAGAAGTATTAGTCCAACAAGAGATATGTTGACATTAATTACCAAAATCACCCAGGGAGCACTTGTGCTTTCAATCTCCCCCTTTTTGGTAATTGATGACAACATGCATCAAAGCTTTAGATAAAGATGTGAAGAAAATGGCAAGTAAAGCTTTGGAAGGACATCAACATGCATTAACTCCCCCTACATGTATGCAATCATGTGAAGATAGATCATAAGAGTATGAGAATGCATAAACATGACAGAGCAAGCAATGAGTTACATGTGTCTTGGCTATATGCATCAGAGCAAATGGTGTAGATACTGGAAATATACCTTCATGTTCATTAATCTCTCTTGCAAACAATATATACCACAGCAAGAGATCCTCATGCACATAAGTGTGATGCATATATTTACCTTGTGGTCTTGAACTAGCTTTGGAAGAGATGAACCTGGGTAAACAAGGTTAGATAACACAAGAACATCTACTAGACAGAGCAAGAGCGAGAGATCACAAGAATACCAAGACTGGGATGACATGTTGAGAGTGAGTACTAGGTACTCTAGTTGGTTATATACATGTCCCCAAGGATAAAGATACGCAATGAATTTGAAGGGTTTTCTTCCCTTAGGACTGAGCTCTCTCCCCTTGAATCTGACATTGGATAATGGGACAAGATAGGGTAATAGAAAATCAGAACAAACAAGAAAATCATTGTTAGAGTATATTGGCTTAGGAGTCAAGTGAGGACACTTGATCATAGGTCATACTCATTGTTTAAGCTCAAAATGGGGTTGCCATTTTTCGTTTAATCATTTTTGATGTATTCACATCTTGTTGAGTTGCTTTGAGCCATGTCTTGGAGTAAAGCTTCTCTAAGATGGAATGACATACCTTTGGTGATGGTGTTGATCTTGGTCATGTATTTGAACTTGTGTAGAGTGCTCAAAGTTGATGTAGTTCATCAAGAGTTGGGAGCACCACTTTTAGTTGAGTTCATCTGCCTACATGGGTTAGTCTTGCAAGGAAGAGCCCTTGTGATTCCAAAATGACAATCATGAAATTTGATATAAAGAAATTGTCAAAGGATATATTGAGAGTATTTGTGCTTCCTTGTAGCAACCACGCTTCCAATGGACCGAAGTCTTTGTGCTAAAGTGTCATCCCTGGATCGGTATGCTGACACACAGTACACGAGGAATTATAACAGAGTTCAATAACACACTTATTACATTGATGTCCTCATAAAGAGTATCTGTTACACAAATAATATGGCTAAAGGCCATCTAAACTAAATAACTGCGGAAGCTTCGAAAATAAATGAGTCCATCAACTCGAACGGCATAGCTGAGTGCATGACAACGACCTATCGCACTTTATTCTTCATCGGTAAAGTCTGCAACATGAGGCATTGCAGCCGTGTAGGTCAGCACATGGAATATGTTGGCAGAGTTACATTGTAGAGCAAAATGAATGCAAGAAACTATATATACATGCATATTTGGCTGGTGGTAGCTCTAAGTTTTAATGTTTTACATAAAGCTAATTTTTCCCTACAACAAAGGAATAAATTTTATTTACTAGAAAAATTATACCAATATTTGAGAAGGTTCCTACAACTCAAATCCCAATCTTAATCAAGTATCATCATTAAACGCAATTCATTAATTAAAGAGTGTTGAGATCAACAATAATATCCACTTCTAGATACTCAAGATGTCCATAGACTGCCGAGGTTGCGCACTTTTCCGCACAAGACTCGACTGCATCCATGATCGGAAGATCGAGACATAATCTTTCTGAAGCATTAACTCTCTACTCATGCAAATATTTGAGGGGCAAAACTAATGCAAATATTTGAGGGGCAAAACTAATGCATAGTAAAAACTGGGTATTGAAGAGTATGATCAAAGTGTAACTTGCCTTGCTGACGATCGGAAAACTCTAAAGATTCATAGTAACAAGCTTCGCACTCGGGAAAATCTAGCATAGACAAACAATAGCATACATAAGCAATCAAGCAAACGATGCAAAGAGAAATCGAGAAAGATCCAAATAAAACTCGAAAACAAGCAAATAACAAATCTAAATAGAAAAAAATTTCTAACAGCATTATAATTATGTGGATTAGATCTTAACAGTAGGTACATGTGATTAGCTATGATTTGGAAAAATAATCAACTCAAACGGAGCTACAAAACTCAAGATACAAACAAAACAAGATCAAATACTAATATGAACTAAACTAAAATTTTAAATTATCAAAATCATGTTCAAGTTGGTTTACTGGATAGATGGGGTCGTTCTGAAGATTTAGGCGCTGGTTTCGTCTAATTTGGACAAACGAGCTAAAAGTTGTGCTAGTTTGAAGATCAGGGGCTAATCTATGATAAAACTATTCACGAATAGGTCCCTGGCAGAAAATAAACAGAAAAAGAAAAATCTATCAGACGAACGTCCACTAACAGAGACTAACGAACTAATTCGTTCGTTAACAGATCTAAATGGGTGAACGTTCGCTAGTTAGTCTAACTAATAAAATAAATTGATCTAACTAACTAAACCGAGAAAAAACCGAAAAGACCGATCGGGCCAGCGGTTTTACCGCCTCGGTCAACGACGGTGACGAGGTTTGACGGTGGCGGCGGTCTTCGTCTCGGCGGGGCTCCGGCGAGTCCGGGTGTCGGCGGTGGGGCTCGCGGGCGGCGACGCGCGGCAGCGGCGGCTACTGTAGGCGGTGGCGGCTTCCGATGAGAGGAGAGGGGTCGGGGCCTTCGTATTTATATGCGCGCGGGGGGGGGGGGGGGGTGGGACTTGGGGAAGGGGCATCACGGGCGGCGGCACGGATTGGAGTCTGGACCAGACTCCTCCGACGGTGGCGGCGAGGACTCCGGTCGGAGTCGATGCGGGCGCACGAGGTGAGCTGGGCCGGCCCACTTCGGCGAACTTAAAAAAAACAAACTTTCCAGGGACTAAAAACACGAAAATAAATATAAATATAATCCTAAAAATTCCAAAAAAATTCACGTAGCTAAATGGCCTTATTAATGACCTCGTGAACATTTTTTTGGACTAAAATGCCTAAACTAAAAACAAACATTACAGTTCTAAATACTCAGCTAATAAATAAATAAACTAGCGAATAAAATCAAATAAACTCTCAAAAAATCAAAATTCAATTTCCAGTATTTTTCTACTGAATTGAAGAAGTCATTTTATCTTCTCTCATTATTTTTAAAATATTTGGAAAAAGAATTTTGATAACAATTTGATCCAATTACCAAATTTTGATAAATCAAATATGGATTTTTGTGAAACCTCCAACTCTCTCAAATTGGTCCTTGAGTTGCTTAAGGCCTCTTGGATCAAAATGCAAGCAAAACTAAACAACAAAATGCAATAAATCATGAATGCATATGAGCGATGTATGTATAACATCCAAATTGAAAATTGGGATGTTACATTCCTTGTCTTCAACCACCATTTTGTAGAGACTTGGAGATGTAGAGATTGCTTAGAATGTGATTGAATTGCAATCTCATAGAGTTGGGCTTATCCAAGTACCTACAAGGGTTAGATAGCATGCAAGAGTACAAGTATATCCAACACATATGATCATCATCATAATAGAAATGTTAAGGATTAATCATAGTAAGGCAAATTCCTTACATGCATCCACGTGGAGTTTCTACTCCAAGTTTGAGGCATCAATGATGTTCAATTCACCTCTCAAGCGGCAAAACACTTTCTCATCAAGTGCTTTGGTGAATATATCTGCCTATTGCTTATCGGTACGAACATGCTTAAGTTTGATATCTCCCATGGCAACATGATCTCGAATGAAATGATGACGAACTTCAATATGCTTAGTTCGAGAATGTTGCACAGGATTATGAGCAATCTTAATAGCACTCTCATTGTCACAAAGCAATGGAACATGCTTCACACATATCCCATAATCTTTAAGAGTTTGGGTCATCCAAATTAATTGAGCACAACATGAACCAGTGGCAATGTATTCCGCTTTGATGGTGGATAAGGATACCGAGTTTTGTTTCTTGGAGGACCAAGACACAAGAGATCTACCAAGAAATTGACAAGTACCTGAAGTGGACTTTCTATCAACCTTGTCACCGGCATAGTCCGAGTCGGAGTAGCCAACAAGATCAAAAGAAGACCTCTTAGGATACCAAATGCCAAAATTTGGTGTATGAATTAAGTATCTCACTATCCTTTTCACAGCCTTAAGATGACATTCTTTGGGGGGCGTTTGATATCGTGCACACATGCACACACTTAGCATGATATCGGGATGAGAGGCACATGGATATAACAATGAACCAATCGTAGAGCAGTAAACCTTTTGGACAACCGGTTTGCCATCCTTAGTCAAGTCAAGATGTCCACTAGTAGGCATGGGATTATTCATACCTTTGCATTCTTGCATGTTGAACTTCTTGAATAAGTCCTTGGTATACTTTGTTTGAGAGATAAAGGTTCCCTCCTTAGTTTGCTTGATTTGCAAACCAAGAAAGAACTTGAGTTCACTCATCATAGACATCTCAAACTTCTCCGACATTAGCTTTCCAAACTTTTCACTAAAATGAGGGTTAGTTCAACCAAATATGATACCATCAACATAAATTTGGCACACAAATAATTCTCCATTAACCCTTTTAGTAAAGAGTGTAGAATCAGTTTTACCAATTTCAAACCCTTTTTCAAGAAGAAACTTAGTCAAGCATTTATACCACGCTCTAGGAGCTTGTTTAATACCATAAAGAGCTTTGTGATGTTTGTAAACATGATTGAGTTTTTTAGGATTAACAAAGCCGGGAGGTTGTTTAACATAAACTTCCTCCTCAATTTCGCCATTAAGAAAAGCACTTTTGATGCCCATTTGATATAAGGTAATGTCATGATGATTTTCATAAGCAAGTAAGATGCGAATGGACTTAAGTCTAGCAACGGGGGCATATGTCTCACCGTAGTCCATACCTTCGACTTGAGTGTAGCCTTGAGCAACGAGACGAGCCTTGTTGGATACAACTTGTCCATCTTCATCTTGCTTGTTTCGAAACACCCATTTGGTTCCAATGACATTGTGCTTCTCATTGGGCTTTTCAACCAACGTCCACACTTGGTTCCTCTCAAAGTTGTGTAGCTCTTCGTGCATGGCATTTATCCAATCCGGATCTTCCAATGCGTCTTCAACCTTCATAGGTTCAATGCTAGAAATGAATGAGTAATATTCACAAAAGTTATCCAAATGAGTTTTAGAGAGAGTAATTCTCCCGGTTTGGATATCATCAAAGATTTGTTCGACGGAATGATATCTTGAGACTCTTGCTCAAACTCGTGAGAGCTTTTGTTTGGGTCGGGGTGGAACATCCTCTTCATTGTCTTGTTCTTCATCTTGTGTTTCTTCATTGTTGTTGGCATTGTTGTTTTCCCGTGGAGGTGGAGAAGGAGGTCGTCAAGGTTCATCTTGTTGTACATCCTCGTTCTAATCGTCTTGATGTGTCCCACTTGTGGATGCCTCCAAGTCAACTTGTGGTTCACCTTGGCGTGAAGTTGAGGCTTCCACTTGGACGGATGAGGTACTCTCCTTCACCTCGGTTGGACGAATCTTGCCAATATACAAGTCTTGTATAGCTTCCGAAGGATCTTTGTCACCTACATCAATTGGAAATTGCTCTACTTCCAAGCCATTAGATTCATCAAACTTCACATCTACCGTCTCTTCAACCTTTTGCGTGAAGTTGTTGTAGACACGGTAAGTGTGAGAGTTTGAGCCATAACCGAGTAGGAAACCTTCATGAGATTTAGGAGCAAATTTCGAATGACGATGATTATCAAGAATGTAGCACTTTGAGCCGAATACCCGAAAGTATCCAACTTGGGGTTTGTTACTGGTGAGAAGATCGTATGCCGTCTTGCCGAGTAGCTTGTGAAGATATAAACCATTTGTTTCATGACAAGTTGTCTCAACCGCTTCCGCCCAAAAGTGTTTTGGCGTCTTGTACTCGTCAAGCATCGTTCTTGCCATTTTGATGAGCGTCCGGTTCTTCCTCTCAACAACTCCATTTTGTTGAGGTGTGTACGTAGCCGAGAACTCATGTGAAATCCCTTCTTCATCAAGAAAGGTGTCGACATTGGCGTTCTTGAACTCCGTTCCGTTGTCAACAGAACCTTCTTGATCTTCACTTCAAATTGGTTTTGGGCCTTCCTAGCGAAGTTTTTGAAGATCTTTTGGACCTACGATTTATCATCAAGAAAGAACACCCACGTTAATCTTGAAAAATCATCAACAATGACCAATCCAAACGAGTTACCACTGAGACTCTTATGGGCATTGTGACCGAAAAGATCCATGTGAAGTAGCTCGAGCGGTCTCCTTGTGGTCATGATGTTCTTCACGGGGTGGCTTCCTCCAACCTATTTTCCTGCTTGGCAAGCACTGCAAAGTCTATCCTTGTCAAATATGACATCTTTAACACCAAGGATATGATCACCTTTAATAAGCTTGTCAAGATTTCGCATGCCCACATGACCTAACCATCTATGCCATAGCTAGCCTTTAGAAGATTTAGCAATTAAGCAAGTTCTAGATTAAGCCTTTTTAGTTAAATCAACAATGTATAGATCACCTCTACGTATGCTGGTAAAGACCATTTTATGATTATCTCTTTGAAACACTTGGCAATCTACTTTAGTAAATAGGACATTGAATCCAAAGTCAGCTAGTCTAGATACAGAAAGCAGATTATAGCCATGAGCATAACATTTTGTATGGAGCTGTCATGTGAGATGGCGACATTACCGAACCACCTTACCCTTTGAGTTATCACCGAAGGTGACATACTTTCGAGGGCCGTCATTTTTAGCAAGATCATGAAACATATCCTTGTCTTCAGTCATGTGATCGGTACATCCACTATCAAGGACCCATTCATTTCCTCCAGCCATGTAGCCGCGAAGGTTAGCCATAAGACCAAAGTGTCTCATAGACTCTTCAAGATCAAGGTCACTATCATCATCCTCATCATAGTATCCATGTTCAACATCGTCTTGCAAATGATCATTTCCTAGAGAGAGTGATTCATGAGATATATGATTTTGAGAATGTTCATCTCTATGAATTCTAATAGCTTCGAAAATGATATTGCTAATGATTCCAACATCTCCTTTGGCACGCAGAAGGTCACGAAGCTCAAATAAACAATCTCCAAACTTAGGATCATTGGGATTCATCCTATTCAAAGCAATAGACTTATGAAGAATCTCGTCTAAGTTTTTCAAGGAATAGTCTGGAAATCGTTCCTCAAGAAATCTCCATATAGTATAAGGACAATCAAGAGTTGGCAAGTGACTAATCAAATTTCTAGGAAAACCTCTAGTGATAAGATTGATAGTTCTAAGATTGTGAATCATGTCAAGAGACTCATCAGGGGTAGGATGCAAGGGGTCAACAAGGGGTTACAAGGAGTAGTAATGTACTTGTTCAAGTGATATTCATGAAGAATTCCAAGCATCTCATTTTTTCACTCACTATAGAACTCTCCATCAAGCATAGGCACTCTACGTCTACGACTCCCCAACGTAGACTCATCCATCTACCAACAATGGTGATTAAACCAAAACAATGGAGACCAAAACTCTGATACCAATTGAAAGGATCGAGAAGATGTGTCTAGAGGGGGGTGATTAGACCCTCAACATGTAAAGATAGCAGTTTTTAAGTTTTCAAGTTGTGGTTGGAGATCAGCACAATTTCAAGCATTCACAATACAATTCAAGCAAGCATGCAAAAAGTATATGAGCAGCGGAAAGTAAAGCATGCAACTTGCAAGAAAGTAAAGAGATGGGATTGGAGTGTGCAAACGCAATTGGAGACACGAAGATTTTTGGCGTGGTTCCGATAGGTGGTGCTATCGTACATCCACATTGGTGGAGACTTCAACCCATGAAGGGTAACGGTTGCGCGAGTCCACGAAGGGCTCCACCCGCGAAGGGTCCACGAAGAAGCAACCTTGTCTATCCCACCATGGCCATCACCCATGAAGGACTTACCTCACTTGGGTAGATCTTCATGAAGTAGGCGATCTCCTTGCCCTTACAAACTCCTTGGTTCAACTCCACAATCTTTATGGAGACTCCCACGTGACACATAATCAATCTAGGAGACACCACTCTCCAAAAGTTAATAGATAGTGTGTTGATGATGAAGTCCTTGCTCTTGTGCTTCAAATGATAGTCTCCCCAACACTCAACTCTCTCACACAGATTTGGTTATGGTGGAAAGATGATTTGAGTGGAAAGCAACTTGGGAAGGCTAGAGATCAAGATTCTTGTGGTTGGAATGGAATGTCTTGGTCTCAACACATGAGTAGGTGGCTCTCTCTTAGAAAATGAATCCTAGAAGTGTAGGCACATTCTGATGGCTCTCTCCACGAATGAAGAGTGGGTGGAGAGGTATATATAGCCTCCACACAAAATCTAGCCGTTACACACAGATTCCCAAACTCGGTGAGACCGGATGGTGAAACTCGGTCAGACCAATTCAGGTCAAAATGTGAACGCTAGAGTTTTCGGTGGGACCGACAAGGTCAACTCGGTGGGACCGATGTGCAAGGGTTAGGGTAAAACCTCAACACGATTTGACCTATTACACAAACTCGGTGAGACCGATTTTGGTAATAAGCAAACAAAGAATTGGTCAAGCAAACTCGATGGGACCGATTGCACAAACTCGGTGGGACCAAAATTATTGCAACAGGCAACAGAGAGTTTGCAAGCCCATCTCGATGAGACCGAGATCCGATCAGTGAGACCGAACTGATTAGGGTTTGGCAGTGGCTATGCCAAATGAACTCGATGACGCCGGATAGATCAAATCAGTGGGACCGAGTTTGACTTTTAGGTTTAGGACATATGTGGAAGTGAGAAAGTGGTTGAGGGCTTTTGGATCACATCACTAAGCACTTTCAGCAAGCAAGCCGTTAAGCAACACCTCAACCCCTTGTAATAGTATTGGCTTTCCTATGGACTCAATGTGATCTTGGATCACTAAAATGAAAAGGTAGAGTCTTGAGCTTTTACCAATGTTTGTCCTTAGCATCTTGAAGGGGTTCCACATCATCTTGTCCATGCCACTCCAATGTTGAACTTATCTGAAATATACTAGGTAGAAGTATTAGTCCAACAAGAGATATGTTGACAATAATTACCAAAATCACCCAGGGAGCACTTATGCTTTCATTATCCTCACTATATTATGCAGACTGAAGATCCTCGAATGCAAAAGAGGACAAATCTATGACATTGTGTTCATTAACCCAAATATCATAAATGAATATATGGTACAAAAGAGACCCGATGAAAACTTGCTAAACGCGTTACTTTAACAACAACACAGAAGGGAAATACTCTTTCCTTACAACTTCAAGTGAGTGTTATACTGTCTTGTGCATATTCTGTTTCGCTTACTCGAGGTTAAGTGTAATTGATGAGTTATGCATGCGCAGCTTCCACTTTATTCTGCTAGCCATTTAGCTTGACGTGGGACTAGTAATTGTGTTGGACTCGAGCGTAAAGATCCTAAGGAGTGAGCGGACATGAGTGAAATGCTCCAGAAGTAAGTTCAATCATTATCACACCATATCGGCAACTTACGTTCATTTCCTGATATCAAGTAATCATTTTATTTGCTGGGTAGGGTTTGGAAAAAGTTCACCAGCAAGGTTAGGGGTGAATGGAAAAAGGAGCTGCGATTTAAACACCCCAAAGTAAGTAGTACTAGCTAGTTCCGCGCATCTCTCATTAATTCTAGTTTCAATACCATTATCATGCTTCATTATCATTTTGATTGAACTGTATTCTCATAAAGTGCTTGTGGCAGGTACCTGGGAATAATTTATGTGGATACTACGTTTGCGAGTTCATTCGCAACTCGGCCTATGAGCGGGGCATACCTTCAAAACAATTAGAAGTAAGTAAATAGTATTCATGATTTTATTTTATTACCATCAATTGTGTTGAGTTTCATTATATATATATATATATATATATATATATATATATATATCCCCTTCTTTAAATTAGATGTAGGAGAAGCGGGATCAACTCCTACCAAATGATCGCATACGAGGAATTCAAGAGGAATTGGCGGGATTCTTTGTTGAGCACGTCCTACCTACAAACGGAGAATACCATCCGGAATTGCAATGCGATTTTGGTAGGTGATGTCAGGGATCATAAGTGATGTTATATTGTATATATGCATGATCGTGTACTATATGTAGTAGCATCGAATAGATATATGAAAACTTGTTGTTCGACCAAGAACGGAAAAAGAGAGGTCACTTCTCTATGTTCATGACGATGTTGTGTAATGGTTCCTTCATTGCTATCTGTAGTAGCTAGAGTAGAGTTGAATGGAAAACATAAAATAAAAATGAAACTCTAAATGTAAAATAATTGAAGGGTAAACACAAAAAGAAAACGGGGAAACACAATATGAAACCCCTATAAACCCTCCAAAACCCATAACCCCTCCTTCCAAAAAAACAAAAACCCCAGCGCCTAGCAGGTGCTGACGCGTGGCTGCCTTTTAGTCCCAGTTGGTGTCATGAACCGGGACTAAAGGTCCTCCTGCCTCGGCACCCCACAGTGGCCATGTGGAGCACCATTAGTCCCAGTTCATGCCACGACCGGGACTAAAAGTGGAGGGCATTAGTCCCGGTTACAGAACTGGGACTAAAGAGCCTCTGGAACCGGGACTGATGGCCTGTTTCCTACTAGTGTGTATAACTCATTATAAAGATGAAGAGAGAAGTATATGTAGGAAGAAGAGAGTATGACATCATGTCGCTAAGGGCCTGTATTAGAGCAACTACAACACAGTAACCATAATGGTCGAGTCACCATAATTACTGCCAATATGGTGACCACGGCCAAAAACACATGTTAGTTGGGTCTCTATCCGATGCGACGTCATCATTATTTATGGAGCGCCTTTCCATATCTAGCCTCCTAGACTCCATATTTGGCGACTCAGACTGTCTTTTTAGCGCACTCCATATGATAGTTGCATGTGGCGCGAAGAAAACTTTAGGTGATCCCCATCCCACGTGGGATGGCAAAGAGATTGTGGAAAGAAGGATGTCCCACTGGCTAGTGGTCCCACGGTTATGGAGGTAGCAAATATGGAGACTCTGAATTTGCGCATCACCTTGGAAACCTCCACAATGCACATGGAGCACACTCCATATGGACATGGAGGCCGCCAATATGGCGACTTTGCTAAAGTTGCTCCTAGTTTTGTTTCATTATGGTCATGCATGAGTAGTAAATGGAGTGGACCATGATAACTATAACCTGTTCTTCACAAGTTGACAAGTCCCCCCTATCATTGTTCTGTGAATGATTATTCCACATGAACCGATATTCCCAATTGTCCTTATTGAGTTTTGTAATTTATATATCTATATTACCATGCATTTTCTTTGTAAAGCAAATGTATGAATGCACAACATTTTTTTAAGTTGTACCATGCATTTTATTTGGAAAGCAAATGTATGAAATGCATAAAAAGATATGTTAAGGTTGTTTCGTCTATTCAAACAAGTATATTTTTGGTCCTTCGCACACAGGAACACAAAAGTCGAGTGGTTTAGAGATCAGTGGTGGAGCTATGTTATGGCCTGCAGGGGCCATGGCCCTCCCTCCCCCTCCCCCCCCAATCAAAATCCAGAAGGAATTTTTGAAAGGGGTGCTTAGATTAGAAAAAATATATACCCTTTGACACCCCCCCCCCAAAACATTCATTATTCCTACTCCCCCCTAATACCCTGCCGCCATTGTTGGAGATGACATGATGTTTACCACTATTGATACCCTTCTTCAGTACTTGCCTTCCTACCACGGCTACGTCTTCCATGTTCCAGGTTGGCCGCCCCTTGATGCTCCCTGGTAATAGTGCCAAAGGATATATCTATTGGGCTCTGAAGTGCAAGGGTTTGTAGTACGTAGACAAAAGATTTCCCCTTGGTTAGAGAACCTAGTTCAAAGATATAGTATGAGGTAAGTGGCTAAGTCATTGCTAAGAAAGCAATCAACCACGATCGGTATTCCTTGGGGTTGGAGAACCATTTCAATTATAAATCAGACATGCAATATTCCATCATCTCTCATGGTAGATGACAAACTTTTGAAGCGACGAATATGCTAGAGCAAAGGCAGATGAAGAGAGCAAGGGTAGGAAGGGTGGGGAGAAAGAGATACCCCCCCCCCATGTTGGTGCGTGGAGATACCCCTGACCCTTGTCCCCGTGTCGCCCCCCCCCACGGGGGCGTCGGCGACGATCCCCAACCCCTCACCCCCGCTCTGTCCCTCCCCTGCCACCGCCGACCAGATCCACTTGGGCAAAGCCACTCGCGGTGGCTGGTGGTGGGACTCTTCCCTCCTCGCGCAGCCGCCTCATGCGGGGCAGGCAGGGACACCGAGATGCGCGGGGCTCGACAGCCTAGCTCCTGCCATCATCCCAATGGTGTGCATGCTGGTGGCACTTTGGTGGTGGAGCAGGCGAGTGGCGGCGTTGCAGCTGTGTGGTCCTGCCTGGAGGTTTGATGCACGCGTTCTCAGTGGTGTTTGGTGGCGAGCCGACATGCGTGCGCGGTGGCGTGTGGCAACAGGGTTGGGCTTGATGGCAGGAGCGGACGATGATGTTCTCATGGTGGTGTGTTGCAGAAGCGAGCTCGGGCATGCTCGTGCTTGGGCAGGCGCCAGATCTATCACGTCCTCCCCTTCGGCGGCGGTTTGACCTTGATCTGATGCGTTAGCATAGGCAGGCGGTGGGCTGCGGCTCTCCTCGCCGTCTTGGAGCAGGGGTGCTCATGCTAGGTTATGGCTGGTGACAGCCGGGTGGGTGTGCAGGGGTCCCGATGGTTGGTGGTGCACGAATCTAGGGTTAGGTAGCCACGAGCCTTGTGGGCTGGACTGATTCCTACCCGTGGAGGCTCACCGCTCTGGCGATCCATCTCCGAAGGCTACCCTAGCGATGATGCAGACTGGCCTCGGTGATCCGCGCCACCGAACAAGGTGAGGTTCCCAGTGCATGGACCAACATCGTGGATGTCTAGCCCGATCGACTACGGTTCCACTATGTTCTTGTTCGTTCCCTGGTGCATGGTTCTCAATCATATTTTTTTTCCGGTGGTGTTGTAGGATTCATCTTGGATGTCGGGGTGGCGATCCTGGGTGGTAGTTCTGCACAGCTGGCTCTGCAGCGGACGGCGTGGCAGCGGTGGTGGCGTCTCCTCTTGGCTATCTGGGTAGTAAAGGGAGGGGTGGCAGGTGACCTTGGTGTCATCATGGCTTCTGCGATGGAGGCCCCTGGTTAAGATCTAGAGGCCTTGCATGGGCGGCCGGGTCTTCCATTTGGGCGTGGGTCAGCAACTTTAAGTCTGCGGGTGGCTCTTGTGTGGATCCGAGTGAAAGCTTTGTGCTCTGGCACCGATAATGGTTGCACCTACGGATGTTGCTTCCCTCTTGAGGGTGTTTTTGTGGGTCCCTACACGGTGCCAGGGCTCCGGGGTGAAAACCCTTGTCCGTCTTCTCTAACTCGATGGCGTGGCGTTTGGCGCCATCACCTTCTTGAGGGTGTCGTCATGGAGCCTTGGTCTTTCTCAGTTGTAGATTGACTACGGCGTCAGGTTTGCCTTTTACTGTGCCGAAGTGGTGGTTTGGTGTTCTCCTATCTTATAGACGTGTCCTCGTGGTCTCCGTTCTCGGTCCTTGCTATCTCTTGGCAGGAGTGCTCCACGTCCCGGAGCAAGGGGGCGATCTCAATGGTGAGGCGGTCTCTTCCGGAGATGGCTTGGTGTGTCCGGTACTGTGGTGAGCGATGGTTTCTCGAGGTGGCTTGGCTACGGTCTTTTCCAGTTGTAGTGGGTGTCATGTTTTAGGGGCAGTGTCTACTGGTTTCTTGTAGGCGTTGGGTTCGTGGTACTTCTGTCACCTGATCGGTGCCATATTATTGTTGGGGAACGTAGTAATTTCAAAAAAATTCCTACGCACACGCAAGATCATGGTGATGCATAGCAACGAGAGGGGAGAGTGTGTCCACGTACCCTCGTAGACCGAAAGCGGAAGCATTAGAACAACGCGGTTGATGTAGTCATACGTCTTCACGGCCCGGCCGATCAAGCACCGAAACTATGGCACCTCCGAGTTCTAGTACACATTCAGCTCAATGACGTCCCTTGTACTCCGATCCAGCCGAGTGTCGAGGGAGAGTTCCGTCAGCACGACGGCGTGGTGACGATCTTGATGTTCTACCATCGCAGGGCTTCGTCTAAGCACCGTTACAATATTATCGAGGAGGGACTATGGTGGAGGGGGGCACCGCACACGGCTAAGAGATCAAGAGATCAATTGTTGTGTCTAGAGGTGCCCCCCTGCCCCCGTATATAAAGGAGAAAGGGGGAGGGGGCAGCCGGCCTAGGAGGGGGCGCGCCATGGCGAGTCCTACTCCCACCAGGAGTAGGACTCCCTCCTTCCTTGTTGGACTAGGAGAGGGGGAAGGAAAGGGAGAGGAGGAGAAGGAAAGAGGGGGGCCGTCCCCCCTTGCCCTAAACCAATTCGGTTTGGGCCTTGGTGGGCATGCCCCACACTCCCCTTGCTTCCCTCTATTTGCACTAAGGCCCATGTAGGCCCATTAAGCTCCCGGGGGGTTCCGGTAACCTCTCGATACTCCGGTAAAATCCCAATTTCACTCGGGACACTTCCGACATCCAAATGTAGGCTTCCAATATATCAATCTTCATGTCTCGACCATTTTGAGGGACTCCGAACAATCTTCGGTACATCAAAACTCATAAACTCATAATATAATTGTCGTCGAAACCTTAAGCGTGCTGACCCTACGGGTTCGAGAACTATGTAGACATGACCGAGACTCGTTTCCGGTCAATAACCAATAGCGGAACCTGGATGCTCATATTGGCTCCTACATATTGGACGAAGATCTTTATCGGTCAAACCGCATAACAACATACGTTGTTCCCTTTGTCATCGTATGTTACTTGCCCGAGATTCGATCATCGGTATCCCAATACCTAGTTCAATCTCGTTACCGGCAAGTCTGTTTACTCGTTACGTAATGCATCATTCCATAACTAACTCATTAGCTACATTGCTTGCAAGGCTTATAGTGATGTGCATTACCGAGAGGGCCCAGAGATACCTCTCCGACAATCGGAGTGACAAAACCTAATCTCGAAATACGCCAACTCAACATGTACCTTTGGAGACACCTGTAGAGCTCCTTTATAATCACCCAGTTACGTTGTGACATTTGGTAGCACACAAACTATTCCTTCGGTAAACGGGAGTTGCATAATCTCATAGTTGTAGGAACATGTATAAGTCATGAAGAAAGCAATAGCAACATACTAAATGATCAAGTGCTAAGCTAACAGAATGGGTCATGTCAATCACATCATTCCCCTAATGATGTGATCCCGTTAATCAAATGACAACTCATGTCTATGGTTAGGAAACATAACCATCTTTGATTAATCAGCTAGTCAAGTAGAGACATACTAGTGACATTAAGTTTGTCTATGTATTCACACATGTATCATGTTTCCGGTTAATACAATTCTAGCATGAATAATAAACATTTATCATGATATGAGGAAATAAATAATAACTTTATTATTGCCTCTAGGGCATATTTCCTTCACTTATTTCTCTTTTGACTTGCTTGCACGAGGGTTTCCTCGCCACTTTGTATTGGTTCGACCGTTTGTGCCTTTATTTATAAAAGGGGGCGAAGCCTGTTTCAAGAGAGGCCGCGGAGAAAGATGTTGCTTTGTCTTCTTGCAAGCAGAGGGCGGTTAAGAAAACATGACAACTATGAGAAGAAATGAAGTAGGAGAGAGGATCGTTGTGTTATTCTATATACCTAAGAGAGTCATCCTCACTAACTTATTTATCTCAACATGCAAGTATGCCACCTTACCATATAATTATGAATGGGATAAGGCCCACCTCAACATGCAATCATGCATGAGAAACGACTCACCACAACATTCAACCATGCATGGGAAAATGTTCTTCATTCAACTAATCTACTTACATTCAATAAATTGTTACAACTATACATAATCAAATATGACAAGTCATATGTATTTTAAATTTTGGTTCTCATATTATCAACTAAATTTTCAGTAACTGATTCTCGTAGCAACGCGCGAGGTATCTTATTGGAAGACACATAATAAATAAATTCTATAATCAAATCAAGAGCAAAATTTCACGATTGTACAATATATTCTCTCTGAAGAACTGAAAAAAAACATTATATCCTATCGCATGTGTATTTTGTATGTATCCATTTTTGTGCGTTTCTCTATAATCTCAGCAGAAAGTTCCACCGAGCTCCCAAACAAGGACTTGGTCCTTTTTTTTGTGTACATAGTATAGACGTAGGCGCTTATATATACGCGCGTACACTCACCTCTATGAACACACAAGCACACCCTATTTCTATGAGCACCTCCAAGGGACTGAGCCGGTATATCATCTTTAGATTGACGAAGCCACCACAGACGTCTCGTAGTCGACAGAACATCTCCTCTCACTAAACACACATCGCCGAAAATTCTGAAATAAATCCAAGATAAGTGCGAGCACTAGGATTTGAACCCTGATGTGCTGAGAATATCAATGTCCTTCTAACTATCCAACCACATGTTGATATGCAGGACTTGGTCTTCCATTGGTTGGGTCTTGGTAGGTAGTGTGACGTCGGAAGGCCAGTGCCGAGACGACTTGGG
The DNA here is from genome assembly GCA_963921465.1 of Triticum timopheevii. NCBI lineage: Eukaryota > Viridiplantae > Streptophyta > Magnoliopsida > Poales > Poaceae > Triticum > Triticum timopheevii. The sequence continues at coordinate 119,733,683 of OY997274.1, forward strand.
ATTTGGGAGTGTGAGGGCATCCACAGCGTGTAGAGGCAACATGGCCTCTAAGCTGGGGTCCACCTACGTGCCTCTAAGATTGGCGTAAGGTTGTGCAGTGTATCAAATTGTATCTGGCCTCTAAGATGGACCCCACTACATGCAGCATACATATAAAAAATAACTTTTTTCATCAGCCATGCTAGTATGACTAGTGGGGACAAAGAATTATTTTTGTCGGGAGAGAACTTGGAGGCCGCCTCCTAGCTTGGAGGCGATGCCAGCCATTTTAGCTTAGAGGCGATCCCGTGCAATGTATGGCGCCGGCCTCCAAGTCGCTAGAGGCGGGCTTAGAGGCGAGAAAATAGCACATTGTGGATGCTCTTACTGAACCGCACCCTACCTGCGGCAGAGCAAGTGGTGGTACGAAACAAGCATGGGGGTTACTGGAACAAGACTCAATCTACGGTTGACTCAGGAGGTTTATAAATTCCCTGCATGATATGTGTAACAAAAATATTTCAACCAACAGAATCACCACTCATTATACCCTACTATGCCATACCGGACATAACCGTCCCGACGGAGACCGGCGACAAGCTCAAGCCTACCCAAGGCAGAGGCTTTCCCGGATTCTTTTCCGGCATGCATGCAAGGCACATGAGGATGATTACCATCACAAGTATATTCATTTCCAATAGCAAGGAAATCACAAATATGCAATTCAAGTAAATGATCACGTCACCACATAAAATACCGCGTTCTCCGTATTAGGGCGGTGTTATAAGCGTGCCAACTAACACACAAAAATATTATGCCAGGGTTCAGAATGCTTGCCTTCAAGTTGTGTAGAGACAGGGTGCATCCTAAATTTTTTGAAAGAATCCTTCTTCTCCAAAAATCCTATTTTGAAAATATTCAAATAACACATACTTCAAAAATAGTGCAAAGAAGTTGTCTGAATTTTTTTCAAATAAATCTTAAAATAAACTAGATTAAATTTGAGGGAGGTAGGAAAAAGAATCAACTCATTTGGAGTTTTATTTAAAAAGATATAGCCAGTCAAAGTTTAGTCAAATTTCTGGTTTTAAATAAAACAGAAAAAGAAAAGAAAACGATACACATCGAAGACGTACTCTGGAAATACGTTTCCACTTACGCCTTCGTGGACCAGCGCTGGTCACTGACAGTGGGTCCCTTGGGCCCACTGGCCAGGTTTGACTAGTCGACGCGCTCCTCATCCTGCTCTGTCCGAGCGGGGCGGGGCTCCGGCGACCGCCGCCGTCGAACGGCGGCTCCCCATGGGGATCCAAGGACAGGGATGGATCCGCAAGATCGGGCGGTCCTTCCAATGGTCGACTTGCCGGCGGGGACGGAGTGAGTCGCTGGCGGCGAACTTCGCGACGGCCGGTGGCTTTGGGAGTTTTGGGGGTTTGAACTATGGTGGCTTTCGATCGCGTTTGAGGTGTTGGGCGGCTCCGCAAGGGCGAGGGGAGAAGGTTGGTGGCACTGGTTTGACTGGAGAGGCTCTGCTCGCGACGAAACGGACTGGGATATGGCGGCGGCCGAACCGGCCGGAGTCGGGGAAGATGGCTTCCCCCCGACGATTGCTGACTGTGGGGGTGCCATGGGGGTGGCCTGAGGTCGCCTGAGTGCTCGAATGAGCTCGGGGGCCTCCTTTTATAGCGCGACCAGGTCGGTTTGCGGCGGCCGTGGATAAGATCGTCGGCGACCGCCGTTCTGTAGCTTGCAGGGCACCGTGTCGAGGCTGGGGGTGGCGGCAGGAGCTAGCAGACGAGCGGGGCACTCCTCCAGGGGCGAGCTGGCGAGCGGGAGTGGCTCGGGCGGCGCCGACACGGCCGGGGCCTGCATGCGGCCGTCAGCTAGCCGCCACGGCCGACCTGACAGTGGCGCTATGGGGTGCCAGGGGTGGCTTTGCGGTGTAGGAGGAGACGTGGCGTGTTGGCTGCGGTTGGCCAAGGGCCAGAACGGGTGCGGGGCGAGACGCGGCGGCTCGGTGCACACACGTGCAAAACGTGCGCTCTGGGCGCGCCCAGAGCATGCACGCTAGGTGCTCGGCGGTATGCCAGTGCATGCTACAGGGCTTGGGTGAGGCTGGCACTTAGCAGACCTAGGTTAGGAGCAGCTGGGAGTTTAGTGGACATGCTAGTTTGTCCAGAGGTGCAAGTTCACAGGGCAAAACAAAAATCATGTCAAAACTGTCCATGCACTCAAAGTGTTTGACAGAATGCCAAGGGCACTTAGGCATTTCTTGGAGTGGCTAAATTCTCCAGGCTAGTGTCTCTTTGGATGAATGAGAGGGTGGTAAAGTTAGTTTGTCAAAAGGAAAAACTTGTTAGTGCAAGCTTTGCAAAACTCCAGTTTTGGACAGAAAGAGAAGGGCATCATGTACCAAAAATGCTCCAATGAGTCCAACCTCCTGGACTTAAGGGTTTTGTAGGATGGGTTATAAGTAGGAAAAGGGATCACAGCAAGAAGGGCAAGTTAAAGTATGGTTGCAGTACAAATCATCAAGCTGGACCAGAATGAAGATGAGGATGATTCATTCAAAATTTTCAAAGAACATCAATGGGTTTTTCGCAAAAAGTGGAATAATACACCCTTATTAACATACCATAATTTTGGTGGAAGTTTTAAAGAAGTATTTAAATAGGTTGTAGTGCAAAAGTGAATTTTGACCAGATTTAAAAACTAGGGATAAAGCTGAAAATCTCCAAATGACCAAAGGTTATTTTTGCATAAAAGTGATTTAGGGACATCATAAGTCATCCCCAAATTTTGGTTGAAATTTTTAAAAGCATTTATAAAAGGGTTGCAGTGCAAATGGAACCCTAAAATCATGAAAACCATTTTTGAGAAATAGAGCTCAGGGAAAAATAATTGTATAAATAATCCCACTGATAAAAGAATTGTCTTTCTTAAGAGGGGAAATAAGTCCAATAATGACTGAAAAGTTTTCACTTGGGGTAAAAACTCCATAATAATAAGGAAGAGAATGGTTCTGAAATCAGAAGGAAATCCAGAAAATAAAAGTTTTAGTTTCCTGGCAAAATTTTAATTAATAAAACAAGGTTAAATTTTTTGGGGTGTTACAGCTACATATAAGAACCTGAACTCAACATCACCGCTCTTTTTTGACCGTCTATCTGAAACTTGAAGGAATTTCATCGTCGCCCTGTATCTATCCTGGTCAAGGAGACTAGGAGAGGAAGGCAATTCAGACTAGAAGCTACAAGCATACATGGAAAAGTGGTGAAGTGGATCTCTACCATCGTGTGCATATGGAAAGGCTACTAGTGGGATTTCTTTATTGCCTCTCTTTGTTTGGTACATATACAGATTATGTACGGGATGACAGTTGTTGTACTCTGAAATAAATAATGACGCGGAGTCGCAGGATCAGGTGGAGATTGCATGGTTCGATCAGCTACGTGTAATCAAGTGCTGCAACGAGACGCGAATGATATTTTTACATCAGGTGACCATGAAGTTGGGATATTGTCAATGTCGGAAAAACAGAGAATTTTGGATAATGACATCTGTGAGTAAATAATCTGTTGAAGCAATGGGTATGCTAGATAGTGTAGCGGGATGCCAAGTCAATCAAGATGGATCTGCGGTGAAAGGCAGCGCGCTTATAAGGCTCGAAGCAGGAGTCTGGAGCCCGTCGTGGCAAGATCATGCATACATAGGGTGTTAAGCAAGACATGGAGATATGCAGGGCGGACACGACGTAGGATGGAGGATGATTGCAGTCGGATAATTTTGGCTGGGTTAGAATGGACAGTCTGATGGATCGACAGGGATGTTGATCAAAGCAGAAGACGGTGGTGATTTCAGCGACGATGACATAGGAGCGTGATGCTGATGGTGGTCGACTTTTGGGGCATGGAAACACATGGTGCATGCATGAGGGCTTGTGCGTCTTCGACAAGACTATGGCACAAAGTTGATTCAAGGCAGTGTACACATGAGGAGCTTGAAGTCGACGGGGCACGGGGATGGTGAAGGAAATATGCCCTAGAGGCAATAATAAAGTTATTATTTATTTCCTTATTTCATGATAAATGTTTATTATTCATGCTAGAATTGTATTAACCGAAAACATAATACATGTGTGAATACATAGACAAACATAGTGTCACTAGTATGCCTCTACTTGACTAGCTCGTTAATCAAATACGGTTAAGTTTCCTAAATATAGACATGAGTTGTCATTTGATTAACGGGATCACATCATTAGGACAATGATGTGATTGACTTGACCCATTCCGTTAGCTTAGCACTTGATCATTTACTATGTTGCTATTGCTTTCTTCATGACTTCTACATGTTCCTATGACTATGAGATTATGCAACTCCCGTTTACCGGAGGAACACTTTGTGTGCTACCAAATGTCACAACATAACTGGGTGATTATAAAGGATCTCTACAGGTGTCTCCGAAGGTACATGTTGAGTTGGCGTATTTCGAGATTAGGATTTGTCACTCCGATTATCAGAGAGGTATCTCTGGCCCTTTCGGTAATGCACATCACTATAAGCCTTGCAAGCAATGTGACTAATGAGTTAGTTGCGGGATGATGCATTACATAACGAGTAAATAGACTTACCGGTAACGAGATTGAACTAGGTATTGAGATACCGACGATCGAATCTCGGGCAAGTAACATACCGATGACAAAGGGAACAACGTATGTTGTTATGCGGTTTGATCGATAAAGATCTTCGTAAAATATGTAGGAGCCTATATGAGCATCCATGTTCCGCTATTGGTTATTGACCGGAAACGTGTCTCGGTCATGTCTACATAGTTCTCAAACCCGTAGGGTCCGCACGCTTAAGGTTTCGATGACAGTTATATTATGAGTTTATGAGTTTTGATGTACCGAAGGAGTTTGGAGTCCCAGATGAGATCGGGGACATGACGAGGAGTCTCGAAATGGTCGAGACGTAAAGATCGATATATTGGACGACTATATTCGGACATCGGAAAGGTTCCGAGTGGTTCGGGTATTTTTCGGAGTATCGAGGAGTTACGGGAATACGGGGAAGAAGTATATGGGCCTTATTGGGTTTTAGGGGAGAGAAAGAGGCGGGCCGCGCGCACCCCAATGACTAGTCCGAATTGGACTAGGGGGAGGGGCGGCGCCCCTTCCTTCCTTCTCTTCCCTCTCCCCCTTCCTTGTCTCCTACTCCTACTACATGGAAGGGGAGAAATCCTACTCCTAGTGGGAGTACGACTCCTCCAGGCCGCACCATAGGGGCCGGCCCTCTCCCCCTCCTCCACTCCTTTATATACAGGGGCAGGGGGCACCTCTAGACACAACAACAATTGATCTCTTGATCTCTTAGCCGTGTGCGGTGCCCCCCTCCACCATAGTCCTCCTCGATTATATTGTAGCGGTGCTTACGCGAAGTCCTGCGACGGTAGAACATCAAGATCGTCACCACGCCGTCATGCTGACGGAACTCTTCCCCGACATTCTGCTGGATCGGAGTACAGGGAACGTCATCGATCTGAACATGTGCTAGAACTCGGAGGTGCCGTAGTTTCGGTGCTTGATCGGTCGGACCGTGAAGACGTACGACTACATCAACCGCGTTGTTCTAACGCTTCCGCTTTCGGTCTACGAAGGTACCTGGACAACACTCTCCCCTCTCATTGCTATGCATCACCATGATCTTGCGTGTGCGTAGGAAATTTTTTGAAATTACTATGTTCCCCAACAGTGGCATCCGAGCCTGGTTTTATGCGTAGATATTATATGCACGAGTAGAACACAAGTGAGTTGTGGGTGATACAAGTCATACTGCTTACCAGCATGTCATACTTTGGTTCGGCGGTATTGTTGGATGAAGCGGCTCGGATCGATATTACACGTACGCTTACGCGAGACTGGTTCTACCGACGTGCTTTGCACACAGGTGGCTGGCGTGTGTCTGTTTCTCCAACTTTAGTTGAACCGAGTGTGGCTACTCCCGGTCCTTGCGAAAGTTAAAACAGCACTAACTTGATGAACTATCATTGTGGTTTTGATGCGTAGGTAAGAACGGTTCTTGCTCAGCCCGTAGCAGCCACATAAAATTTGCAACAACAAAGTAGAAGACGTCTAACTTGTTTTTGTAGGGCATGTTGTGATGTGATATGGTCAAGACGTGATGCTATATTTTATTGTATGAGATGATCATGTTTTGTAACCGAAGTTATCGGGAACTGGCAGGAGCCATATGGTTGTCGCTTTATTGTATGAAATGCAAACGCCCTGTAATTGCTTTAGTTTATCACTAAGTGGTAGTGATAGTCATAGAAGCAATAGATGGCGTAAACGACAATGATGCTACAATGGAGATCAAGGTGTCGCGCCGGTGACGATGATGATCACGACGGTGCTTCGAAGATGGAGATCACAAGCACAAGATGATGATGGCCATATCATATCACTTATATTGATTGCATGTGATGTTTATCCTTTATGTTTCTTATCTTGATTTGATTGATGGTAGCATTTTAAGATGTTCTCTCACTAATTATCAAGAAGTGTTCTACCTGAGTATGCACCGTTGCGAAAGTTCTTCGTGCTGAGACACCACGTGATGATTGGGTGTGATAGGCTCTACGTTCAAATACAACGGGTGCAAAACAGTTGCACACACGGAATACTCAGGTTAAACTTGACGAGCCTAGCATATACAGATATGGCCTCGGAACACAGAGGCCGAAAGGTCGAACGTGAATCATATAGTAGATATGATCAACATAGTGATGTTCACCATTGAAAACTACTCCATCTCACATGATGATCGGACATGGTTTAGTTGATTTGGATCACGTGATCACTTAGATGACTAGAGAGATGTCTGTCTAAGTGGGAGTTCTCTAAGCAATATGATTAATTGAACTTAAATTTATCATGAACTTAGTCCTGGTAGTATTTTGCAAATTATGTAGTAGATCAATAGCTCGCGTTGTTGCTTTCATATGTTTATTTTGATATGTTCCTAGAGAAAACTGTGTTGAAAGATGTTAGTAGCAATGATGCGGATTGGATTCGTGATCTGAGGATTGTCCTCATTGCTGCACAAAAGGATTATGTCCTTGATGCACCGCTAGGTGATGGACCTATTGCAGGAGCAGATGCAGACGTTATGAACGTTTGGCTAGCTCAATATGATGACTACTTGATAGTTTAGTGCACCATGCTTAACGGCTTAGAATCGGGACTTCAAAGACGTTCTGAACGTCATGGGCCATATGAGATGTTCCAGGAGTTGAAGTTAATATTTGAAGCAAATACCCGAGTTGAGAGATATGAAGTCTCCAACAAGTTCTATAGCTAAAAGATGGAGGAGAATTGCTCAACTAGTGAGCATGTTCTCAGATTGTCTGGGTACTACAATCGCTTGAATCAAGTGGGAGTTAATCTTCCAGATAAGATAGTGACTGACAGAGTTCTCTAGTCACCATCACCAAGTTACTAGAACTTCGTGATGAACTATAGTATGCAAGGGATGACGAAAATGATTCCCGAGCTCTTCGTGATGCTGAAATCAACGAAGGTAGAAATCAAGAAAAGAGCATCAAGTGTTGATGATTGACAAGACCACTAGTTTCAAGAAAAGGGCAAAGGGAAAGAAAGGGAACTTCAAGTAGAATGACAAGCAAGTTGTCACTCCCACGAAGAAGCTCAAAGCTGGACCAAAGCCTGAAACTGAGTGCTTACACTGCAAAGGAAATGGTCACTGGAAGCGGAAATGCCCTGAATATTTGGTGGATAAGAAGGATGGCAAAGTGAACAAAGGGTATATTTGATATACAGGTTATTGATGTGTGCCTTACTAGTGTTTATAGTAGCCCTTGAGTATTTGATACTTGTTCGGTTGCTAAGATTAGTAACTCGAAACAGGAGTTACATAATAAACAGAGACTAGTTGAGGGTGAAGTGACGATGAGTGTTGGAAGTAGTTCCAAGATTGATATGATCATCATCGCACACTCCCTATACTTTCGGGATTAGTGTTAAACCTAAATAAATGTTATTTGGCGTTTGCGTTGAGCATGAATATGATTTGATCATGTTTATTGCAATACAGTTATTCATTTAAAGTCAGAGAATAATTGTTGTTCTGTTTACATGAATAAAACCTTCAATGGTCATACACCCAATGAAAATAGTTTGTTGGATCTCGATCGTAGTGATACACATATTCATAATATTGATGCCAAAGGATGCAAAGTTAATAATGATAGTTCAACTTATTTGTGGCACTGTCGTTTGGGTCATATCGGTGTAAAGCGAATGAAGAAACTCCGTAAAGATGGATTTTCAGAATCACTTGGTTATGAATCATTTGATGCTTGTGAACCGTGCCTTTTGGGCAAGATGACTAAAACTCCATTCTCCGGAACAATGGAACAAGCTACTGACTTGTTGGAAATAATACATACTGATGTATGCGGTCCAATGAGTGTTGATGCTCGTGGCGAGGATCGTTATTATCTCACCTTCACAAATGATTTGAGCAGATATGAGTATATCTACTTAATGAAGCACAAGTCTGAAATATTTGAAAAGTTCAAAAAATTTCAGAAGTTCTTGGTGTACAAAAGTAGGGGCCCTGCTTTTGACCTTGTTACTTGTGCACGGGCAGTCAGAGCCTCCCGCCACGGCCACGCACAGACACGGCAAGAAAGGGAAACCGGAGAGGAGCCGAAGCCACGAAATGAACGAAGCAACAACAAGGACCAAGGCCACGAAGATCAGATGGGCGGAGCAGGTTTTCCCGGCAAGGACCCTTGCCAGGGCAGCCTCAGCAACCCCGGCAAGACCCTTGCCGGGGCAGCTCGCCCACGCAAACTGAGCGAGCCACCCTTGAGCCCACCAACACTAAACAGATGCATTGGGACAAGGCTCTGGAGGCAGCTCTGTGGTGGCATTCAGATCTTTGTGAAGACATAGAATGCTCAAGATCAAATGAGGATAGGAAGGCAACCATCCTCATCGAAGAAACCCACGAGACCCCCGGCAAGATCCTTGCCGGGGAGGCCAGCACGCCATGACAGGACCCTTGCCGGGCCACCCGACAAGGCTCTCGCCAAGCGCACCAGCAGGGCCGCTACCAGGCCCACGCCAGCTAAAGTCTTCACCGCCGTTCGCATACAGCTGCCGACCCAACCAGCTGGGCAGGCACCTGCATGGCAGCATGCGATCCTTCGTGGAGGCTCCACCACCGCGCCACCTCAGCTGCCTGCCTACCTACATGGACCGCATGCATCGCTGGCTAGGGCGGTGTCGAAGCAAGGGGAAGTGGCGACGAACGGGATGAGCCCCACCCCCATCCCGATAAAGTGGAGGGACACCTAAGCCTCGCATTTAATTCACCTTGTCCTGTAATACGGGCGATAAGCTCGTGCTACTGTATCACTTTCCACCTCCTGTGTGCCACTGTGGTAGAACCTTTCGCCTATAAAAGGAGGCCCATGGCACACAGAGAAAGGATTTGGCTCTTTCGAACCCCACAACACCCAGGGCTAGTTCGAGAGCTCAAGAACACTAATACATCCACCAAAGCAGGATCGTAGGGTTTTAAGCATCATTGCGGCCCGAACCTGGGTAAATCCCCCTTTGTGTTGTCTGTTAGTCCCGCTCTTCTCACGATCCCCGCGCCCTGCAATTGTAGAAGGGATTCTAGTGATCCCATAGGTGTTGTTTCCCACCGACATCTTTGGCGCGCCAGGCAGGGGAGCGCTGTTGTGAGAATCTTGTCTAGCAGTTGGCCTAGCTACTCTCCATTGCCACAGCTCGTGCGGAGATGGCGACCAAGAAGGCGACACTGGCTGTTGGCATGAAGGACGCCGAGGCGGCGACGAGAGAGCTAAGTCATGCTGAACTTTGAGTCTGTTTCCTAAGATATAAAGTTGTTTTCCTCGACGGTTTGGCCTATATATGGGAAGCCTGTATGTAGAGGGGCCCTCCTGCGATCGGCAACACCCTTGTCCTGTTTCGAGTCCGCTCAACAGTTCAAGTGGCCGCGCCGAGAGCGGCAGGGTAGCCTTTCGCCATTGGCAATGCTCTTAGTTCTGACTTGAGTCAAGCTCGATAGGACGAGCGGCCGCGCCAAGGGCGGCAAGGTGCTTTGCCCGGCAACAAGCACACCCGGCAGGCCAATGAGGATCCGTCCTCAAAATACCGCCCTGGGTTTACGTGTCGGCAAGCTTTCCCAGTTGACGTGGGGTGAACATACAAAGAGAAATCAAACAGGAAAATAACATGCATAGTTTCAGGGGCATCACAGATTTATATTACACAAATTGCCGCCGCGGTTCTAACTAAAGATAGTTTTGTCTTGGTCATGAACCTGCAGCGGCGACGGAGAATGGGGTGCCTAGTCCCGGCGCTGGCCCTCCACCCTCTTGATTTTGTCGATGCGGCTGAGGATGGGCTGGATACGCTCATTAAGCGCCGCAGTGTCGACACCCTCCGGCAAGCTCTTCAGCACAACTCTAAAGTCGAGGTCGGGGTGCCATTACGCGATCTTGGTGAGCACCCTGGTCATGGTCCCCCGGTAGAGTATCCGGGATTCCTCGGCCAGGGAGGCTGCCCGGTCGGAGTGAAGCTGCTTCAGCGCGCCGACGACTTTCTCGAAGTATATGGTCAGGTTGGCGTTGGAGCCCAGGCTCGCTTCGGGGGCGTACACCATCTCCGACATCCCCATGATGGCCAGCTACTCGGCGGTCGAGTTCGCCACGGCAGCAAGGCGCCCGAGCCAGCGCTTCTCGCCTGCCTTGTAGTCCTTGAGGTTGGCGGTCTCGTTCTTCAGCAGCTGCTTCTCCGTCTCTAGCTCCTTGGCCAGGATACCCTCCCGGGTCATGGCCCCCGACAGCGTCTCCTTGAGCTCTCCTAGCTTCAGCTTGAGATCTTTGATGGAGGCGTTGGCCTCGGAGAGCTCTCCATACTTGCTGATAACCTCGCCCTGCGCCACCGTTAGAGCACCATTAAGTGTGTGCTTCTCCTGGGCCAGCTTCAGAGCTTGCTCCTCCAGCTCCTTCACCTTGCCGGCATGAGCCTGAGCCAGAGCGTCGAGTGCCTCCTGATGCCTCCGTTCCAGCTCCTGGGTCCGCTACAGGACGAGCTTGTCCACCTCCTCATCCTTGCCGCGGAGCGTGGCGGCAAGTCTCTCCTCGCGCTCGGCAAGGTCCTCCTCATGGGTCTTCAAGGCGGCCTCATGTTGGGACCGGACGGCCTCGGCCTCGTCGGCCAACTTCTTTGCCGTCTCCTAGGCCTTCTCGATGTCGGCCAGCTTCAGTGCGAGCTCCACCTCCTGGTTGGCCAGCTCACCCTGGGCGGCTTTCAGCTCGTCCTGGGCCTGGCGGAACCAGTCCTGCACCTCGGCGACGCGCCCCCCAAAGTCCTCCTCCACCTTCTCCACCACCACCGTCCTGGACTTGGCCTTGTCCAGGCGAGCGCGGTGGAGCGCCTGAAGCTTACGGAAGCTGGAGCCCATGGCTTGGAGCAGCTGCTCCTCCTAGGAGCCGGCGCCACCAGCGCCCGGCTCATCAACAACTTCGAGCCCGGCGGTGGCAAGCGCCTCCTCATCAAACACCTCTCCCTCGAAGGGAGCCCTGGTGCTCGACGCGCCAAGAAGGTGGACGAAGAGGTCGTCGCTGACCCTTAGGTACCTGCCGGAGCCAGAGGCAGCAGAGGAGGAGGGCAGGTCGTCGAACGCCCCCTCCTCGGCGGCGGCCTTTTCGGCATCCTTGGCAGGCCCCTTGCCGGGCTCTTCGGCAGACCCCTTGGCGGCGTCCTCGGCGGCACCCCTGGCGCTCTCCTCGGCGGCAATCCTCTCCGCCTCCGCCGCGGCCTCCGTGGCGACGTCCTTGATGGCGGTGTCAACATCCTCTGAAGAGGGGCCTGGGCGCCAAGAAAGAAACGGGGCAAAGCGAAGATCGAAAGCCGATGAGGGAAAGAGGAAAAGAAGAATGCAAACAGAAAAGAAGGGCGAGTAGCCTACCCGTGCCGGGCTGAGAGGCGGAAGCCCCTTCTCCGCCAAGGTCCGGCATCGAGGCAAAGCCACCGGCGCCTGCATTTTCCTCCCCCTCCCCCGTATGCCCGGCCTTGGTGCTTGGTGTCCTTGCCGGGGACGCTCCTTGGGGCGGTGTGGACGACGGAGGCGGCACGATCGGAGAGGCCCCCTATGGCTCCCTTTGGTGCTGCTCCTCTCCTGCATCCACGGTACGGTTAACACTGACGCATCAACCATATCGCACGTTGATGGAGGGCGGATGGTGGACTTACGCTGGGGGCTGGGCTGGGGGCTGCTATCCGGGCTGCTCGACACCACCAGTGGCGTATTGGAGGTGCCTACCGGGGGCTGGCCGCTCGCCAAAGTCCTGGCCCTCTTGATCCTCCGGGCCAGCGTCTCCACACCCCTGCGAGATGAAGACAAGTAAGCAACGCCATCGGGGACGAGTGTAAGGAATGAGGAAGGAAAAGCGGAGGCTTACTCTTTGTTCTCTTCCTCCTCCTCCTCTGTTGTCTTCCTCTTCCGCACCGGGTTGAGAGGCCCGGGCTCTCTCTCCGGGCTGAGAGGCCCGAAATCAAACAAATCACTTCCAACCCCCACGCTAATGTTTGCCGGCGAGGGGGGATGCGATGGCGTCCGGACGCGCCTGGACAATGAAGAGGCAGGTGTCCTCTTCTTCGATGCCACGGCTTTCGCTGCCGCCTTCATCGTCACCGCCCTTGTCTAGTGCATGGACGCCTCCTGGGTTGGACGCAGCTGCACGGCCTAGTCGGGGCGGACCGGCTCGCCGGAGGTGGCCCGCCGCAGGACCCGCCTTTTTCCGATGATCGGGGGATCGGCGGTCGCGGCCCTCTCCTCCTCGCCCTCCTCCTGCGACGACCCGTCGACGACGTCCTCAACGAGGGGAGCCCCGGTGTCGGCGCCGCTGGCCTCCCCAGCGGCTGCAGCCCACCGGGCGAGCTCCCTCTCCTCTGCTTCCGCCGCGGCCTTGTCCACCACTCCGCCGGCGCTGCCAGCCGCCTTGACAAGCTTTGCGTCCTCCTCGGCAAGCCTCGCCTCCTCCACCCTGGCGGCAATATAATCCAGCTCTGCCCGGGAGGTGTCCTGAATGAGCGGCGGCTCATCGGTGATGTATATCTCGTGTGGAGTGTCGAAGAACTCCTGCACCACGATCTCATTCGGCTCAACCCAGTTTGGGTCGAGGCCGTGCGCGTTGAAGAGCGGCATCATGGCGATGATCTCATTCCGACGAGAGTTGTTGCTCAGCGGGACCACTCCTGCTGGCAGCTTGAAAACATGCTCCTTGGTGACCTAGCTGGCCTTCGCGGCGGCCCTGGCAAGCTTGCCGGACCGCTCGACCTCGCCCGCGTTGTCGACCTCGAGCTGGAAGATTCGCCGGCAAAGATGAGCGTGCTGCAGCACCGTCAGGTTGCTGTCGAGGCCGGGACGGAGCCTCATGATGTCGGCAGTGTTCACGTAGAGCCAGGCCGGCCTCCCCTTGTCGTGCAGAGGGGCGATCCGGCGGCGGATGAAGTCCGCCCCAATCATCTCAAGGGTGAGCCTGACCTGGGTGAGCGGGAGAATCCTGGTGGTGGCGATTGTAAGCTTCGCATCGTCGGCGTCGACGTTGCCCCAATCGCCGCCACGGACCGGAGGCTTCTGGCGAACCTCACAGAACACCGGCGGGTCCTTCTCCTCGATCCAGCACCATCGGCCCCGCCATTCTTCCCACCTCTCCTTCGTGGCACCATCTGGGTACGCCTCCTTGGCCCTCGGGATCCAGGCGACGAAACCAGCAATGGCGCCCCCTTTTTGGATCTGAGGGGAAAAGTAATGGCGGAAGAGCGTCGTGCTGGGGTATACCCCGACGAAGCCCTCGTAGAGGTGGGAAAAGAGGGCCATGCACGCCACAACATTCGGAGTGAAATCCAAGAGGCGGAAGCCATACGTGTGCATGATGTCCTTGAAGAAATCGAAGAAGGGGGGACAGAGCCCGCAAGAAAAATAATTGACGAAGAAAGGGTACCGGTGAGGGGAGGGCCTGGCGCTAGCAGGGACGATGGTCGTGGCCGGGTGCCCCATTTTCTCTCCCCCCGTCTTCACGCCCCACAAACACTTGAACATCTCCCGAAGCTCGGGCACGCCGACCGTCGAGGGGAGGAAGTAGGCGAACTGCGCCCGCCGCACCACCAGCTCGCTCTCCGGCTGCTCCGACGCGCCGGCATCCTTGATCGCTCCCTTGCTCTTGGTGGACTTAGGCGCCATGGCGGTTGCGGGAAGCAAAAAGGCAGAGGATGGTGGAAGCGCAACGGCGATGGACAAGAACAGAGGGGCTCGAGGAGAAGGGGGCGGCGGTTCTAAGATTGGAGGGAGACGCAGGGGAGGGGTAAAGTGAGCAGCGTGCCCGCGGTTATTCCTTTTTATGGGGAAGGCGCGGGCCGCCTCCTTTCCCATTAACTGTGATGCGACGCATGCGTGCGGGCACTGTCCCACGCATGCCTCCCACATCATGCACGCGCACGACCCCCACGTCGCGCATTCGACACGGGTCATGGGAAAACGCAACAGACGGAACAGTGGCCGCGGTAAAAATCCACCCCAACTGCCCGCGCACCATTTTGGGCTGGCCCAACAACGTGCTGCGCTTATGTGTGGCCTAGGCCCGGGGGCTCCTGTCGGTGTACAAAAGTAGGGGCCCTGCTTTTGACCCCTTTACTTGTGCACGGGCAGTCAGAGCCTCCCGCCACGGCCACGCACAGACATGGCAAGAAAGGGAAACCGGAGAGGAGCCGAAGCCACGAAACGAACGAAGCAACAACAAGGACCAAGGCCACGAAGATCAGATGGGCGAAGAAGGTTTTCCCGGCAAGGACCCTTGCCGGGGAAGCCTCAGCAACCCCGACAAGACACTTGCTGGGGCAGTTCGCCCACGCCAACCAAGCGAGCCACCCTTGAGCCCACCAATGCTAAACAGATGCATTGGGACAAGGCTCGGGAGGCACCTCTGTGGTGGCATGTAGATCTTTCTGAAGACATAGAATGCTCAAGATCAAATGAGGATAGGAAGGCAACCATCCTCATCGAAGAAACCCACGAGAGCCCCGGCAAGATCCTTGCCGGGGAGGCCAGCGCGCCATGACATGACCCTTGCCGGGCCACCTGGCAAGACCCTTGCTGGGCCACCCGACAAGTCGCCAGGCGCACCAGCAGGGCCGCTGCTAGGCCCATGCCAGCTAAAGTCTTCACTTCCGTTCGCATACAGCTGCCGACCCAACCAGCTGGGCAGGCACATGCGTGCCAGCATGCGATCCTTCATGGAGGCTCCACCACCGCGCCACCTCAGCTGACTGCCTACCTACGTGGCACCACATGCATCGCTAGCCAGGGTGCGTGTCAAAGGAAGGGGAAGCGGCGACGGTCGGGATGAGCCCCGCCCCCATTCCCGATAAAGTGGAGGGACACCTAAGCCTCGCATTTAATGCACCTTGTCCTATAATACGGGCGATAAGCTCGTGCTACTGTATCACTTTCCACCTCCTGTGTGCCACTATGGCAGCCCCTTTCGCCTATAAAAGGAGGCCCGTGGCACACAGAGAAAGGATCCGGATCTTTCGAACCCCACAACACCCAGGGCTAGTTCGAGAGCTCAAGAACACTAATACATCCAGCAAAGCAGGATCGTAGGGTTTTACGCATCACTGCGGCCCAAACCTGGGTAAACCCCCCTTTGTGTTGTCTGTTAGTCCCGCTCTTCTCATGATCCCTGCACCCTGCAACCGTAGAAGGGATTCCAGTGATCCCATAGGTGTCGTTTCCCACCGACAGAAGTGAAGTGGAGAATCATCGTAACAAGAAAATAATGTTTCTACAATCTGATCATAGAGGAGAATATTTGAGTTACGAGTTTGGCCTTCATATAAAACAATGTGGAATAGTTTCACAGCTCACGCCACCTGGAAGACCACAGTGTAATGGTGTGTCCGAACGTCATAACCGCACTTTATTGGATATGGTGCGATCTATGATGTATCTTACCGATTTGCCACTATCGTTTTGGTGTTATGCATTAGAGACAGCTGCATTCACTTTAAATAGGGCACCATCAAAATCCGTTGATACGATGCCTTATGAACTGTGGTTTGCCTAGAAACCAAAGTTGTCGTTTCTTAAAGTTTGGGGCTGTGATGCTTATATGAAAAAGTTTCAACCTGATAAGCTCGAACCCAAATCGGAGAAGTGCGTCTTCATAGAATACCCAAAGGAAAGTATTGGGTACACCTTCTATCACAGATCTGAAGGCAAGATATTCGTTGCTAAGAATGGATCCTTTCTAGAGAAGGAGTTTCTCTCGAAAGAAGTGAGTGGGAGGAAATTAGAACTTGATGAGGTAACTGTACCTGCTCCCTTATTGGAAAGTAGTTCATCACAGAAATCTGTTTCTGTGACACCTGCACCAATTAGTGAGGAAGCTATTGATATTGATCATGAAACTTCAGATCAAGTTACTACCAAACCTCGTAGGTCAACCAGAGTGAGATCCGCACCAGAATGGTACGGTAATTCTATTCTGAAAGTCATGTTACTAGACCATGATAAACCTACGAACTATGAGGAAGCGATGATGAGCCCCGAATCCGCGAAATGGCTGGAGGCCATGAAATATGAGAAAGGATCCATGTATGAGAACAAAGTGTGGACTTTGGTGGACTTGCCCGATGATTGACAAGCCATAGAAAACAAATGGATCTTCAAGAGGAAGACAGACGTTGATAGTGGTGTTACTATCTACAAAGCTAGACTTGTTGAAAAAGGTTTTTGACAAAGTTCAAGATGTTGACTACGATGAGTTTTTCCTCACCCGTATCGATGCTTAAAGTCTGTCCGAATCATGTTAGCAATTGCCACATTTTATAAAATTTGGCAAATGGATGTCAAAACTACATTCCTTAATGGATTTGTTAAAGAAGAAGTTGTATATGATGCAACCAGAAGGTTTTGTCAATCCTAAAGGTGCTAACAAAGTGTGCAAGCTCCAGTGATCCATCTGTGGACTGGTGCAAGCATCTCGGAGTTGGAATATATGCTTTGATGAGTTGATCAAAACATATGGTTTTATACAGACTTTTGGAGAAGCCTGTATTTACAAGAAAGTGAGTGGGAGCACTACAACATTTCTGACAAGTATATGTGAATAACATATTGTTGATCGGGAATAATGTAGAATTTTCTTGAAAGCATAAAGGAGTATTTGAAAAGAGTTTTTGAAAGAAAGACGTCGGTGAAGCTGCTTACACATTGAGCATCAAGATCTATAGAGATAGATCAAGAAGCTTGATAAGATTTTTCAATGAGTACATACCTTGATAAGATTTTGAAGTAATTCAAAATGGAACAGTCAAAGAAGGAGTTTTTTCCTATGTTGCAAGGTGTGAAGTTGAGTAAGACTCAAAGCCCGACCACGGCAGAAAATAGAAAGAGAATGGAAAGTCATCCCCTATGCCTTAGTCATAGGTTCTATAAAGTATGCTATGCTATGTACCAGACCTATTGTATACCTTGCTCTGAGTTTGGCAAGGGAATACAATTCTGATCTAAGAGTAGATCACTGGACAGTGGTCAAGAATATCCTTAGTAAGGACTAAGGAAATGTTTCTTGATTATGGAGGTGATAAAAGAGCTCGTCATAAAGAGTTACATCGGTGCAAGCTTTTACACCAATCCAGATGATTCTAAGTCTCAATCTGGATACATATTGAAAGTGGGAGCAATTAGCTAGAGTAGCCCCGTGCAGAGCATTGTAGACATAGAATATTTTTGCAAAATACATATGGCTCTGAATGTGACAGACCCGTTGACTAAACTTCTCTCACAAGCAAAACATGATCACACCTTAGTATTCTTTGGGTGTTAATCACATGTCAATGTGAACTAGATTATTGACTCTAGTAAACCCTTCGGGTGTTGGTCACATGACGATGTGAACTATGGATGTTAATCATATACATATATGAATATTGGTGTTAAATCACATGGCGATGTGAAATAGATTATTGACTCTAGTGCAAGTGGGAGACTGAAGGAAATATGCCCTAGAGGCAATAATAAAGTTATTATTTATTTCCTTATTTCGTGATAAATGTTTATTATTCATGCTAGAATTGTATTAACCAGAAACATAATACATGTGTGAATACATCGACAAACATAGTGTCACTAGTATGCCTCTACTTGACTAGCTCGTTAATCAAAGATGGTTAAGTTTCCTAACCATAGACATGAGTTGTTATTTGATTAGCGGGATCACATCATTAGGAGAATGATGTGATTGACTTGACCCATTCCGTTAGCTTAGCACTTGATCGTTTAGTATGTTGCTATTGCTTTCTTCATGACTTCTACATGTTCCTATGACTATGAGATTATGCAACTCCCGTTTACCGAAGAAACACTTTGTGTGCTACCAAATGTCACAACGTAACTGGGTGATTATAAAGGAGCTCTATAGGTGTCTCCGAAGGTACATGTTGAGTTGGCGTATTTCGAGATTAGGATTTGTCACTCCGATTGTCGGAGAGGTATCTCTGGGCCCTCTCGGTAATGCACATCACTATAAGCCTTGCAAGCAATGTGACTAATGAGTTAGTTGCGGGATGATGCATTACATAACGATTAAAGAGACTTGCCGGTAACGAGATTGAACTAGGTATTGAGATACCGACTATCGAATCTCGGGCAAGTAGCATACCGATGACAAAGGGAACAATGTATGTTGTTATGCGGTTTGACCGATAAAGATCTTCGTAGAATATGTATGAGCCAATATGAGCATCCAGGTTCCACTATTGGTTATTAACCGGAAACGTGTCTCGGTCATGTCTACATAGTTCTCGAACCCGTAGGGTCTGCACGCTTAAGGTTTCGATGACAGTTATATTATGAGTTTATGAGTTTTTATGTATCGAAGGAGTTCGGATTCCCGGATGAGATCCGGAACATGACGAGGAGTCTCGAAATAGTCGAGACGTAAAGATCGATATATTGGACGACTATATTCGGACATCGGAAAGGTTCCGAGTGGTTCGGGTATTTTTCGAAGTACCGGGGAGTTACGGGAATACGGGGAAGAAGTATATGGGCCTTATTGGGCTTTAGTGGAGAGAAAGAGGCAGGCCGCGCCCCCCCCCCCCCCTAATGACTAGTCCGAATTGGACTAGGGGGAGGGGCGGCGCCCCCTCCTTCCTTCTCTTCCTTCTCCCCCTTCCTTGTCTCCTACTCCTACTACATGGAAGGGGAGAAATCCTACTCCCAGTGGGAGTAGGACTCCTCCAGGGCGCGCCATAGGGGCCGGCCCTCTCCCCCTCCTCCACTCCTTTTTATACGGGGGCAGGGGACACCTCTAGACACAACAACAATTGATCTCTTGATCTCTTAGCCGTGTGCGGTGCCCCCTCCATCATAGTCCTCCTCGATAATATTGTAGCGGTGCTTAGGCGAAGTCCTGCGACGGTAGAACATCAAGATCGTCACCACGCCGTCGTGCTGACGGAACTCTTCCCCGGCATTCTGCTGGATCGGAGTACGGGGAACGTCATCGAGCTGAACGTGTGCTAGAACTCGGAGGTGCCGTAGTTTCGGTGCTTGATCGGTCGGGCCGTGAAGACGTACGACTACATCAACCGTGTTGTTCTAACGCTTCCGCTTTCGGTCTACGAGGGTACATGGACAACACTCTCCCCTCTTGTTGCTATGCATCACCATGATCTTGCGTGTGCGTAGGAATTTTTTTGAAATTACTATGTTCCCCAACAGATGGCACGTACAATCACCATGGAGTCATGTTGAAGGTGGAGCTGGGGTCTCGTGGAAGACTTCACTCAGTGCTGATGAAGGGGCTACGGTGTAAGATCGGAGAATCGAAGCCTATATCAGTGGGATAGCGAGAGGCACGTGGATCGGACTGGGTACCACTGGTCTGATGGAGATGTGATACTTGACATCGGTCGGTGATGATCGATGGTTCTCTGTAGTGGGGGTTGAGTGGTGTGGGTTCATGACATTGGGAGACTCAACTAGGATAGCAGAGGCTCGACGTGGTGACAGCGGCGAGGCGTGCGGTAAGCACGGGACACAGCGACAGGACAAGGCACTGGTGGTCAGATATGTTGTCCAACAAGGTTTGTAGGGGTGCTAAAGTAGTGTTGACGAGTACCGGATTCAAGTTGGTGACTGGGTCTATCAGTGCTAGTTGATGGACAGGATTAACCATGGAGAATTTGAGAAAGTGGCGGAAAGTCTAAATTTGTCAAAAGCTGAGAGAGTACATGGTCGTATATTCTGTGGTGTTCAGTGCACATGGCAAAGTGTGGATGACGGGTACAGAAGGAGGCAGAGTGCTATAGCTGTGGGACATGCCAGATACTATGCGAAAGAAGGGTGAGACAACTGCGAATTTGACTCAGGGTGACCAAAGTGTCTAACTTGTTATTTCCCCCATCGCACAAGGAAAGGAACGATGGCCAAGGTCAAGATAACACCCCAAAGAAAGGATGAAACCCGCAAGTTTCACCATCGTCAGCATCAACCGTCACATAGAAGGGATTTTGCCCTAACCATAGCCGTCAACCTCCGAGCCCATTGTAGCAGGAGGATAGGCCAGCCACCATAGGAAGATGAGTCACATCGCAACCACCGCCACCGAGCCAAACATATATGGATCACAGAGTATTGATAACCCACAAGTATAGGGGATCGCAGCAGTTTTCGATGGTAGAGTATTCAACCCAAATTTATAGATTCGACACAAGGGAAGCCAAAGAATATTTGCAAGTATTAGCAGCTGAGTTGTCAATTCAACCACACCTAGAGATTAATTATCTGCAGCAAGATAATCAGTAGCACAGTAGTATGATAATTTTGATAGCAATGGTAACTAACAGTAACGGTAACAGTAACAGTGATAACAATGCTTTTTCTAGCAGTTATGACAGTAGCAATAGCAAAAGTAGCTTAGAAAGAACAATATGTGGAAAACTCATAGGAATTTGATCGGTGAATTCCTTGTATGATATTCATCATATAATAGTCATAACCTAGGGCGATACAGCACTAGCTCCCGTTCATAAATATAATGTAGGCATGTATTTCCACTGGTGTAGAGACCTGCTATACAAACGGTTTTTAACACCTTTCCATGACGGTGTTTGGAACCGTCGCCAAGTGAGTGTGGGCGATAGGGGGTCCTTCACACACGACCCAGAAACCGTCGGGGATAGGCCCTCCTGGCACACTGGCTTGGGCAAAATGAGTTTGTGTGTGATCCGGTGGAGCATCGAAACCCAATTGTTTCCATTCGTATGTACATCCCACACGGTGAATCCCAGAAAAACATTTCCGCTCGTATGTATATCACACACAGTTTTTTGTGTGGAAACGTTTGTGCAAGGTGGCCTAACGCAAACAGTTCTCTACTGGAAGCCGTGTGTGATTGTTAGTTGATCGAACATGCCTACTTTCCAGAAACTGTGTGTGTTGTTTGAGTTCATCGCACACGGTGATGTCTGAGTAACCGTCTGCAATAGAAAACCCCAATAAGCAGGGTAATTAGCCTATTATTGATAATCCATGTACTAATCAAATTGATATTTCTTATAAAAACACACCAGCTATTTCATATATGTATAACAGCAACCAGGATTTCATAATCGAATTACATCAAATAGCTTCGGCACTCAGTTTTCTTCAAAGGTTTTTTCAAACACACAATAAGAAAGCGAGAAAATAAATCCAGCATGGATAATATAGTGAAAAAGTGTGAACACTGACAACTGGAATGCAATGTGTGAACATGAATGTAATGTCGGTGGAAATACGTACTCCCCCAAGCTTAGGATTTTGGCCTAACTCGGTAATCACCACTCATAGTAGCCCTCCGGTCCAACATTGAAGTGTTGTGGGGCGGTCACCTGAGCGTCCCACTCCTGAGGCTCCTCCTCTGCCGCTGCCTGAGCGTTTCGGTAGGCGATGATGTCATCTGGCATAATCCTGTATCCGCCCCTGACAATAGAATCAAACAAAGCAGGTGCAGGCAATGGAATAATATCGCAGGTAACCACACTGAAAATCAGGTTGTAAGGAATATTAATAGCAGTGTTCTCGCCATCAACAAATTGATGATCTGTCATAGCCTGATGTTCTAAGTAAACCTTAGGCAAAGATGATCATGTTGGCATATCTGAACATTGAAATGACTCGCTAACGAGTAGCATAAATGCCACCATGAATCTTGCCCTTGGTCCTGTTAAGGTGCAAACGGCATGCAATAATAGCCCCTAGGCTAAAGGTGTTATCGCCGTATAGTGCATGGTGTAAGATAGTGAAAGCGGGGCACTGAGTGCACCAACCTTCTCTCTAGCAAGTAGGCACTTCGCGATAAATAGAACAAGATAGTGCATAGAAGGGAAATGCAAGCTTGTGGCTGCGACACTCGATACCCCTCTCTCATCTCCTACTGACAACGTACGATAAAATTCCTCAAACTTTGCAGGCTTAGGCTCTATTATTTCCCGTTAGAAGGGATCAAACAAATGTCACAAAATTCAGTAAATGGAATCTGACAGGTTTCAACATATAAATTAAATTGCACCTCAGGATGGTTATTCCTACTCAGAAAAAGAAAACTTTGCACAAACGAATTTGTAAGGAGGTGATATTGTTCACACTCAGCTGCGATGAAGTCGGTGAGACATTGGCAGCGAATTGTGCAAACTCTTGCTGATCCCGGCTCCATCCATGAAGGGCTTATGCGGACATTCGCACGACCGCACCTCTGCCATTCTCCGAGTGCGGAGATTGTTGTCCGATGACTCCCTAATGACTCCCTTAGAGCTCTTCTTGGAAGCAAACTTCCTAAATAAACTCAACTTATTCCTATGAATAAAATTCTGAAAATTTTAGTCCACAAAATTTTTGTCAACAAAAC
This sequence comes from Triticum timopheevii, assembly GCA_963921465.1. Classification (NCBI taxonomy): domain Eukaryota; kingdom Viridiplantae; phylum Streptophyta; class Magnoliopsida; order Poales; family Poaceae; genus Triticum; species Triticum timopheevii. The sequence goes on from OY997274.1 coordinate 119,756,685, forward strand.
TTCACAAGATTGATAGCAACTACTCATAGGAAGGCATAGAGGCTATATTGAGCATTCAAACTACTTAGAACTCTAAGAATTCAATATGCAAGCTCATTTACCAACAGCACCAAGAGTAGATAATTATTCAAAATATAATCCACTAAAGCAAAAAACAAATTGGACCAATGGAGGAGTCACATACCAAGTAGCAATCCCCCAAAACAGTTTCGGAAATGGAGCTTCGAGCGAAGAGATCCAAATCTATGGGTTTGAGAGCAAGAACACGAGAGAGAGAGAGAGAGAGAGAGAGAGAGAGAGAGAGAGAGAGAGAGAGAGAGAGAGAGAGGGCAAAGGTGATTTTTTTTTCTGGAGGTAGGTGATGACATGGGCTAAAGAGATAAGTGAGGGGCCCCTCGTGGGGAACACAACCCACCAGGGCACACCTGGGGTTGCTAGCGTGCTCAGGCAGGTTGCGCCCACCTGGTGCACCCCCCTCTGATGTTATTTGCATTAAAAATTCAGAAATATTCAGAAAAAATCATATTAAATTTTTAGGGCATTTGGAGAACTTTCATTTTTGGGTCATTTTTATTGCATAGGAAATTCAGAAAACAGACAAAACATGGCATTTTATTTTATTTTAACTAAGAAAAACAGAAAACAAAAGTTGGGAGCTGAAGGTTGTGCCTACTAGATTCATCAACTTCATACCTTTCAAAAATGATCCATTAATAAGGTTGATCAAGTCTTATTAACAACCACTTTCGATTAGCATGAAACCGAAGAACTTTCGTAAAACACTAAGTTACCTCAACGGGGATATGCATGTCCCCAGCAATAAGCATTTCATATTTATTTTTGCTAGGTAGAGGTAGTTGAAAACTTCCAATAGCGAGTGTCGAAGATTTTTCAATAACATTAATGTGACAATTACATTTCAGCCCTTAGTTGTGTCACACCCATTTGTTTTGCCCCTAAATTCAAAAAACCCTCAGTCTTGCCCAACTGCGTTTGCTGCACTTATGTTTTTGCCCTTCTGTCACGGCTCCGCCTGGTCGCTGTTTGACCATAACCGGCGGCCTTTTATGGACATTTTTGCCCCTGGGCTAGTTGCCCTTATTACTTCCTCCTCGTTGAGCTGAAGTGAACAAAAAAGAGCGATGGTGCGGCAAAACTAGAGGAGGAGAAGGGGAGGAGGTGGATCTAGAGATGTCGAGCCGGGGCATCTCATCTAAGCTCTCGTCGGCACCCGCCATGTCTGGAGAGGTAAGCAACGCTTGATGATTCCCCTTGGATTTCCCGTGGCTCCTCTGTTCTAGGGTTAGTGTTTGTGTATTTTGGGGGAAAATCTCACATTTTTTGAGAAGGTCGACGGGGTGGGCATTGTGGAGCATGCATCCGAGTTTTATCTGCCGGACGACACCTACACCGGCTTGGAGTACCGCTCGAAGCACCGTTGCACTGGACATGGCCTAGTTCCGGCCCATCGAGTCGCCTTGGGAGGGGGAAGCACCGGCCGACGGTTTTTAGGGTGCCCACTTGATGTAAGAGTAACATTTAGATCATTAATCTTGGATATGGACATGTCCTTGCTGTGATCTGATCTTTGCCTAAATTGCAGTTGCCAGAAGAGTGCCACTAGTTGGTTTGGGTTGATCCGCCTCCCCAACTCGTGTTGCACTTGCATTTGAAGACATGCATGCTAAGATTGAACAGATGTGGATCAAATGTCATCATTTGCAGAAGAGAAACCTGGAGCTAGCGAAAAAGAAGCGCACTTTGAAGAAGAAGTTGAAAGAGCGAGATGAAATGTTGTGTGTGTGGACACAGTTGTTTGGTATTGCCCTATTGTGTGTTGTTGTTGTGGCCATCTCTGTGTCTTCATAGATTTGAGCAAGTTAATGGATGATGTAGTGTTGTTTATGATGGATGATGTAGTGTTGTTTATGATGGATGATGAACTAAATGGTAATGGAAGATGCAGTTTAGAACTTGTTTATGAGTTATTTATGTGAATTCAGTAGTATCGATGATCCAAAACATTGATTGATCTTGAACATGCCATAAGATTGCACAACAATTGAACATCACAGAATGATAACAATTGAACAACACGACGACATACCAAAGTTGTTCACACGACAACAACATACCAAAGTTGTTCACACGAGAACAACATACCAAAGTTGTTCACATGACGACGACATACCAAAGTTGTTCACACGACGACGACATACCAAAGTTGTTCACACGATGATGACATACCAAAGTTGTTCAAGATGACACGACGAGAACATAACAAAGTAGTTCAACATGACATTGCACATTCAAGAGCCAAGTGCACATGACATTATTAAGTTCAAGATGAAAGGGAGCAATTAGAACTTCAGTGATTTGCTCCTAGTGTTTCTTGCTGGGTTGGGTAACAGCCCTGCCTTGGATCTGGTGTTCTTTGCTGGAGCTGGAGCTTGAGCATGAGCACGGGTTCAACTACTGCTGCATGGCCTGGTTTCTTCTTAGCTACTCTTGGAGAAGCCCCTCTATCAGCTGGCCTTTTGTAATTTTTCCTGGGGCTGACAGATGATTGAGTAATCAGACATGGCACATTCAGAAACCTAGAAATAGAAACAATAATGCAATGTAGTAAGTGTAAATACCTTAGTACTGTAGCTTCAACTTGTGTAGATGGCTGCTCATTGACCAGTGGTTCTGTTGCAGCCTCATCATCATCATCATCAGTTCCATCAGCATTTGCATTTTCCTCATTGTTCAGTGGTTCTATTGCAGCCTCATCCAGATTTTCTGCTCCCCAATGTTCATCCTCCTCTCCAAATGCAGCATCAACTGATTCTTTGCAGTTTTTGGCAATGTCTCCAAATCTCCCACACCTCTTGCACTTTCTCTTCCTAGCACCAAGCCCCTTTTCTTCACTACTAGCCCTGATCCTTTGCTTTCTTCGCATACCTGGTGCTCTATTTTGAACAGGTGCACACAGTTTGAATCTTGGATCCACTGTGTCCCACTGTTGCTTTCCCTCTAAAGCTGGTAGGTTGTCTGCATAAGTAGCTATGAATTTCTCAACAGAGTAGTACTTATGAACATATTGATCAATGGCACTGGCTTCACCTCTCAGAGCTGTCATAAAAAAGAGAGCATGGATGCATGGCTTGCCAGTAAGTTGCCACTGTCTGCAGCTGCAAATCCACTTAGCTAGATCTACTGGGTACCTCCATTCTCTTTTTTCTTTGTTAGTAGCAGTCACCTCTGCCTCTGTTGGGCTTCTCCTGACCAAAGTCATTCCCAAACCTTTTGATTTAGCCATCAAGGCCTTCATTACAAATGGTATGATGTTGTGGCCAATGAAATGGTTAGTGGCAATCCTATTCCTTATATCAAACTTCTCCATGATGTATTGCCTAATCTTGTCTAGCAAATCCACTATGTGCAGCCCCTTATACTTCTTGATCTTTGAGTTAAATGCTTCTGCTAGGTTGTTGTTAACATAATCAACCTTGCTGAACTCATTTATTAGAGCTCTAGCCCATGTTTTTTTGTGGTGCATTTCCAAATATTCCTTGACCTTGGGCTTGCTGTGCAACTGTCTCACATGGTAGTTGTGGTTCTTGATGTTATAAGTAAGTGAGGAAGGCCACAAATTCTCATCATAAAACTTCCCCTTAAACTTCTTACTAAAATTCTGAGCTAGATGCCTCATGCACTCTCTAGGCTCAACTGCAGGGTAGACCTCTTCCACAACAGTCTCCAGTCCTTTACAAGCATCAGTATGTATCACCAGCCCTTCTGGATGTCCTATGACATTTTTTAGGTTTTTGAAAAACCAACCCCAACTCTCTTCAGACTCTGCTTCTATGACACCATATGCTACAGGAAATAACCAGTTATGAGCATCTATGGCACATGCAGCAACTAGTTGGCCTCTAAACCTTCCACTCAATGTTGTAGCATCCACAGCGAGGTATGGCCTACACCCCTCCAAGAAACCCTTCTGACAAGCCTTGAAACAGACAAATACTCTTCTAAAGCACTCTTTCTGGAAAGTTTTACCTCTGAGCTTGTAATGTACAATGTGTTTGTCAATCTCAACAACACTGTCAGGTGAAGCCCTCTCAACTTCAGCCTTGAATGTGTAAAGTAGCTGAAAACGGTCACTATATTTGCCATATATCCTGTCCAGGGCCATCTCTTTCCCATAGTAACATCTCATATATGGAGGTTCAAGTCCATATTTCTCAAGTAACTTCTGCTGAATTTCTTTTGGACCATGCCTAGATTATGTCTGATCCATGACATTGCAGCATCTTCTATCCACCTTCTCTTTACAGCTCTCAGCCTCTGGCTTCTATTAACACTTGGACAGTTGTGTTGGTAAGGATTTACTTTGATCTGAAATGAATAAGAAAACACAATAAGTAATAAATAACTATTGATCAGAACTAGTTTATTAGAGGTTGCAACTATGGAAAGATGTGTAGTACCTGAAATAGTGTGCTTCTCCTCATCAAAGATGCATGCAATCTCCATTTACACCTATCATATGCACAGTGTATAATAAACCTTGTTGGATCACTTTTGTCAATTTGAAATTCTATTTTTATCCTTATTGAGAATGTTGCAACTGCATTTCTACAGTCAACTGCAGAGGGAAAGACTACACCTTCCTCATTTGCGGGATTCTCTCTGTCATACATAACTACAGGCCTGTCCTCATCATCATCTTCAAAATGTCCCATGTCCTGTTCCTCCTGCTTCTCATCATCATCTGTGTCAGAAAATTCTGCTAGTATATAATCCTCATCTGTTGCATCTTCCTGGTTATTGTGTTGGACATAGCCAGGATACAGTTTCACATCCTCTTCATCAGACAATCTTACCTCATCAGGCATAGCTTCCTCCACAACATGATCAGCCACTTTCTGTGGTTGTTCTTGGCTCTGACTGCAAGAAGGCTTAGAATTGACTCTAGCAATTGGAGTTCTAGGTGGCTGACAAGCAGTACTGCCTGCTCTTGTGCTTGTCCTTCATTGTGCTTGTGTACCAGAGAACTTGACACCTGAACCCCTTGAACACCTTGAACCAGATGGCCTAGAAGACATGCTTTCTGCTCTAGTTCTTTGAATAACTGTAACTTCAAAGTTACATGACATGGTTCCTGCATTTCTTCCAAACATCACTGCTAACTCATCATCAGACTGCATAGGGACCCAATTAACTTTCTCACTATCCCAGTACCTGAACTCTACTGCATCAAGCACACCCCAGGGATACTTGGAACATATTGCCTGCCTAAACACTTTAAAACTGCTATTGTTGTCCACCTCTAATGGGAAATTAAAGCCACACCCTTGTTCCTTTGTGCTGATAGAACCTAATACAGTTGTCTCCATTCTTATAGACAAAGAAAATGCTCTTGTGGGATCCATCCTATTATGCAAACAGGGCATAAATCAAAACACAAGAACAAGAGAAAACTACCTACATCATGTAGATCTAGTGTAAAAGAGCTTACTCCACCAGATCAAAGGGAGAGAGAAAGGGAAGGAGGGAGAGAGCCTACTCGACCAAATCCAGGGGGAGAGAGACAGCTAGGGAGAGAGGGAGGGAGTACCCCGCTGGAATATGGCATGCCCGCATGGATCCCTTGTCGCCGCTGCCACCGGTGCATTCCCCATTGTCCATTGGGTGGGAGAGAATCGATGGCCCGGCCACTCGCCAAGGTCGCTGAGGGAGTCCTACATTAAGGGGTCCTCGGACGGCCGGACTATGTAGCGTAGGCCGGACTGTTGGGCTATGAAAATACAAGACAGAAGACTTCGTCCCATGTCCGAATGGGACTATCCTTGGCGTGGAAGGCGAGCATGGCATTCGGATATGTAGATCCCTTTTCTCTGTAACCGACTTTGTACAACCCTAGCCCCCTCTGGTGTCTATCTCAACCAGAGGGCTTAGTCCGTAGAGGCAATCATAATCCTACAGGCTAGACTCCTAGGGTTTTAGCCATTACGATCTCGTGGTAGATCCACTCTTGTAATACTCATATTCATTAAGATCAATCAAGCAGGACACCACGATGAACATGACCTAAATCTGTCATCGGACCGTGCTTAGGAGATAGCGCCAGTAACTGCTCTGGCTCTAGATCCGGAATAGATTGCGCCGTTCAAGGACGGGAAGCTCAAGCCCGCCACGGAAGCCGCAGACTCCGCGGCATTAGAGCCGCACACAGATCCAACCTTGAGCGGGGTCTGTGTCGCCGGAACCTCGGATTCGTCTCTGGCCATATGTTCCGAACCACTTGCATCCGCGCCCATCGAACTGGACCAGGCGCTGATCGTTCAGTTCAGCTCCGCAGACATCTTCCGGCACTCGCCTTTTTGCGATGAAGGAGACTCTTAGCCAAACTATATCCGGCTTGATTTGGGAGCTAATGAAGGAGAATTCCGCTTCCCACCCACCACCCACTTTATAGCCACTGTCGAAGACTTAACCGACATGCTTGATTACGGCTCCGAAGACATCGACGGTATGGACGGCGATGCCGGAGAGGAGCAGGCACAAAAATCACCGCTTATAGGGCGCTGGACAGCCACCTCCTCATACAATGTATATATGGTGGACACACTTAAAGAGAAGGAGGCCGACGGCGATAACGATAAGCCTGTCGATGAACCTCCCAAACGTCGGTGTCAGAAGCGCCGATCTCGATTCGGCAAAGGGAAAGATAACAACATTGTTACTAACAACGGTGATAATCCGGACCAAGCCGAGGACCCCGCAGAACCAGCGATGGAGCAGGACGAGCGAGAGGACGGCGAACACAGCCCGGGCCTATTGTCTGACCACATCGATGCCGAAGATAGCAATTATCAACCTGTCTCCGAAGAGGAGGTTAGCCTGGGCGACGACGAATTCATCGTCCGAGAAGAAGCCTTAGAACAAGAGCACCTCCATCAAAGGCTTATCGCCACTGCAAGAAGCCTGAAGAAGCAGAAGAAGCGGCTTAAAGCCGCACAGGATACGCTCAATGATAGATGGAATGAAGTGCTAGACGCTGAGGAAAAATATGGCTATAATCGCCAAGCAAAGGGCTATCCTAATCGTAAACTGCTGCCCAAATTTGACGACGAGGCTATTGCGCCCATACCACCGAAAAACTATATCGCTGACAAGCCGGATCGACCACCTCGTGGACGAGACAAAGTGGCTAGCAATGGCATGCACAAACCCGCAACCCTCCCCATAAAGGAAAGGAGGCCACGGCTCAGGGCCAGGAACACGATCTACGTGATGACCTGGACAAAAAAGCTAGCAAGACCAGATCTAGGGACCGTACCCCCACGTGGGACTGTGGTTATCAAGCCAAATATGACGGTCATATACCAGTTCGGAGCCGATACCGAACATTACGACCGTCGGACCTACGCCACGATATAACCAAATACAGGGGTGCCGCGCACCCCCTGTGCTTCACCGATGAGGTGCTGGATCACGAATTTCCACAAGGGTTTAAACCCGTAAATATCGAAGCATATGATGGAACGATGGATCCTACTGTCTGGATAGAAGACTTTATTCTTCACATCCACATGGCTCGCGGAGATGATCTCCACGCCATCAAATACTTACCCCTCAAGCTGAAAGGACCAGCTCGGCACTAGCTGAAAAGCCTCCTAGAAAATTCCATTGGAAGTTGGCAAGAACTTGAGGATACTTTTTGGGCCAATTTTCAAGGGACCTATGTCCGGCCCCCGGATGCTGACGATTTAAGTCACATAATCCAGCTGTTGGGGAACGTAGTAATTTCAAAAAAAAATCATACGCACACGCAAGATCATGGTGATGCATAGCAACAAGAGGGGAGAGTATTGTCCACGTACCCTCGTAGACCGAAAGTGGAAGCGTTATGACAACGCGGTTGATGTAGTCGTACGTCTTCACGATCCGACCGATCCAAGTACCAAACGTACGGCACCTCCGAGTTCAGCACACGTTCAGCTCGATGACGATCCTCGGACTCCGATCCAGCAAAGTGTCGGGGATGAGTTCCATCAGCACGATGGCGTGGTGACGATGATGATGTTCTACCGGCGCAGGGCTTCGCCTAAACTCCGCGACGATATGACCGAGGTGGAATATGGTGGAGGGGGGCACCGCACACGGCTAAGGAACGATCCGTAGATCAACTTGTGTGTCATGGGGTGTCCCCCTGCCCCCGTATATAAAGGAGCAAGGGAGGGAGGCCGGCCGGCCCTAGAAGGGGCGCGCCAAGGAGAGTCCTACTCCCACCGGGAGTAGGACTCCCTCCTTCCTTGTTGAAGTAGGAGAAGGGGGGAAAGAGGGGGAGAGCAGGAAGGAAAAGGGGGCCGCACCCCTTGTCCAATTCGGACCAGAGGGGGGCTGCGCGCCTCCTTCCTTTCGGCCTCTCTCCTCTATTCCCGTATGGCCCAATAAGGCCCATATACTCCCTGGCAAATTCCCGTAACTCTCTGGTACTCCGAAAAATACCCGAATCACTCGAAACCTTTCCGAACTCCGAATATAGTCGTCCAATATATCGATCTTTACGTCTCGACCATTTCGAGACTCCTCGTCATGTCCCCGATCTCATCCGGGACTCCGAACTCCTTCGGTACATCAAAACTTAGAAACTCATAATATAACTGTCATCGTAACGTTAAGCGTGCGGACCCTACGGGTTCGAGAACAATGTAGACATGACTTAGAACTATTCTTGGTCAATAACCAATAGCGGAACCTGGATGCTCATATTGGCTCCCACATATTCTACGAAGATCTTTATCGGTCAAACCGCATAACAACATACGTTGTTCCCTTTGTCATCGGTATGTTACTTGCCCGAGATTCGATCGTCGGTATCCCAATACCTATCTCAATCTCGTTACCGGCAAGTCTCTTTACTCGTTATGTAATGCATCACCCCGCAACTAACTCATTAGTCACATTGCTTGCAAGGCTTATAGTGATGTGCATTACCGAGAGGGCCCAGAGATACCTCTCCGACAATCGGAGTGACAAAACCTAATCTCGAAATACGCCAACCCAACATGTACCTTTAGAGACACCTGTAGTACTCCTTTATAACCACCCAGTTACGTTGTGACGTTTGGCAGCACCCAAAGTGTTCCTCCGGTAAACGGGAGTTGCATAATCTCATAGTTACAGGAACATGTATAAGTCATGAAGAAAGCAATAGCAACATACTAAACGATCAAGTGCTAGGCTAACGGAATTGGTCAAGTCAATCATATCATTCTCCTAATGATGTGATCCCGTTAATCAAATGACAACTCTTTTGTCCATGGCTAGGAAACATAACCATCTTTGATAAACGAGCTAGTCAAGTAGAGGCATACTAGTGACACTATGTTTGTCTATGTATTCACACATGTATTATATTTCCGGTTAATACAATTCTAGCATGAATAATAAAATTTTATCATGATATAAGGAAATAAATAATAACTTTATTATTGCCTCTAGGGCATATTTCCTTCAGTCTCCCACTTGCACTAGAGTCAATAATCTAGTTCACATCGCCATGTGATTTAACACCAATATTCACATCTGTATGTGATTAATACCCATAGTTCACATCATCATGTGATCAACACCCAAAGGGTTTACTAGAGTTAATAATCTAGTTCCATTGCTATGTGATTAACACCCAAAGAGTACTAAGGTATGATCATGTTTTGCTTGTGAGAGAAGTTTAGTCAATGGGTCTGTCATATTCAGAGCCGTATGTATTTTGCAAAAATTCTATGTCCACAATGCTCTGCACGGAGCTACTCTAGCTAATTGCTCCCACTTTCAATATGTATCCAGAATGAGACTTAGAGTCATATGGATTGGTGTAAAAGCTTGCATCGTTGTAACTTTTTTACGACGGGCTCTTTTATCACCTCCATAATCGAGAAACATCTCCTTAGTTCTCACTAAGGATATTCTTAACCGCTGTCCAGTGATCTACTCTTAGATCAAAATTGTATTCCTTTGTCAAACTCAGAGCTAGGTATACAATAGGTCTGGTTCACAGCATAGCATACTTTATAGAACCTATGACTAAGGCATAGGGAATGACTTTTCATTCACTTTCTATTTTCTGCCATGGTCGGGTCTTGAGTCTTACTCAACTTCACACCTTTGCATCACAGGCAAGAACTCCTTCTTTGGTTGTTCCATTTTGAACTATCCAAAAATTTATCAAGGTATGTACTCATTGAAAAATCTTATCAAGCATCTTGATCTATCTATATAGATCTTGATGCTCAATTTGTAAGCAGCTTCACCGAGGTCTTGCTTTGAAAAACTCTTTTTCAAGTATCCTTTCATGCTATCCAGAATTTCTATATCATTTCCAATCAAGAATATGTCACCCACATATAATATTAGAAATGCTACAAAGCTCCCACTCACTTTCTTGTAAATACAGGCTTCTCAAAAAGTCTGTATAAACCCATATGCTTTGATCAACTCATCAAAGCGTATATTCCAACTCCGAGAGGCTTGCAATAGTCCATAAATGGATTGCTGGAGCTTGCACACTTTGTTAGCATCTTTAGGATTGACAAAACCTTCTAGTTGCATCATATACAACTCTTCTTTAATAAATCCATTAAGGAATGCAGTTTTGACATCCATTTGCCAGATTTCATAAAATGTGGCAATTGCTAACATGATTCGGACAGACTTAAGCATCAATACGAGTGAGAAAATCTCATCGTATTCAACCCCTTGAACTTGTTGAAAACCTTTTGCAACAAGTCGAGCTTAGTGGATAGTAACACTACTATCAGTGTCCGTCTTCCTCTTGAAGATCCATTTATTTAACATGGCTTGCTGATCATCGAGCAAGTCAATCAAAGTCCATACTTTGTTCTCATACATGGATCATATCTCAGATTTTATGGCCTCAAGCCATTTCACGGAATCTGGGCTCATCATCGCTTCCTCATAGTTCGTAGGTTCATCATGGTCTAGTAACATGACTTCCAGAACAATATTACTGTACCACTCTGGTGCGGACTGTACTTTGGAAGACCTACGAGGTTTTGTAGTAACTTGATCTGAAGTTTCATGATCATCATCATTAGCTTCCTCACTAATTGGTGTAGGAATCACTGGAACTGATTTCCGTGATGAACTACTTTCCAATTCGGGAGAAGGTACAAATTACCTTATCAAGTTCTATTTTCCTCCCACTCACTTCTTTCGAGAGAAACTCCTTCTCTAGAAAGGATCAATTTTTAGCAACGAATATCTTGCCTTCGGATCTGTGATAGAAGGTGTACCCAACAATTTCCTTTGGGTATTCTATGAAGATGCACTTCTCCGATTTGGGTTCGAGCTTATCAGGATGAAACTTTTTCACATAAGCATCGGAGCCCCAAACTTTAAAAAACGACAACTTGGGTTTCTTGCTAAACCACATTTCATATGTTGTCGTCTCAACGGATTTAGATGGTGCCCTTTTAATGTGAATGTAGTTGTCTCTAATGCATAACCCCAAAACAATATTGGTAAATCAGTTAGAGACATCATAGGTCGCACCATATCCAATAAAGTGCAGTTACGACATTCGGACACACCATAACGTTGTGGTGTTCCAGGTGGCGTGAGCTATGAAACTATTTCACATTGTTTTAATTGAAGACCAAACTCGTAACTCAAATATTCGTCTCCGCGATCAGATCGCAGAAACTTTATTTTCTTGTTACGATGATTTTTCCACTTCGCTCTGAAATTCTTTGAATCTTTCAACTATTTCAGACTTATGTTTCATCAAGTAGATATACCCATATCTGCTCAAATCATCTTGTGAAGGTCAGAAAATAACAATACTTGCCACGAGCCTTCATACTCATTGGTCTGCATACATCAGTATGTATTATTTCCAATAAGTCAGTAGCTCGTTCCATTGTTCCGAAGAACGGAGTTTTAGTCATCTTGCCCAAAAGGCACGGTTCGCAAGCATCAAATGATTCATAACCAAGTGATTCCGAAAATCCATCTTTATGGAGTTTCTTCATGCGCTTTACACCGATATGACCCAAACGGCAGTGCCACAAATAAGTTGCACTATCATTATTAACTTTGCATCTTTTTGCCTCAATATTATGAATATGTGTATCACTACGATCGAGATCCAACAAACTATTTTCATTGGGTGTATGACCATTGAAGGTTTTATTCATGTAAACAGAACAACAATTATTCTCTGATTTTAAATGAATAACCGTATTGCAATAAACACGATCAAATCATATTCATGCTCAACGCAAACGCCAAATAACATTTATTTAGGTTTAACACTAATTCCGAAAGTATAGGGAGTGTGCGATGATGATCATATCAATCTTGGAATTACTTCCAACACTCATCGTCACTTTCCCTTCAACTAGTCTCTCTTTATTCTGTAACTCCTGTTTCGAGTTACTAATCTTAGCAGCCGAACAAGTATCAAATACTCAGGGGCTACTATAACACTAGTAAGGCACACATCAAATATACCCTTGTTCACTTTGCCATCCTTCTTATCCACCAAATATTCAGGGCATTTCCGCTTCCAGTGACCATTTCCTTTGCAGTGTAAACACTCAGTTTCAGGCTATGGTCCAGCTTTGGGCTTCTTCGCAGGAGTGACAACTTGCTTGTCTTTCCACTTGAAATTCCCTTTCTTTCCCTTTGCCCTTCTCTTGAAACTAGTGGTCTTGTCAATCATCAACACTTGATGCTCTTTCTTGATTTCTACCTTCGTCGATTTCAACATCACGAAGAGCTCGGGAATCGTTTTCGTCATCCCTTGCATACTATAGTTCATCACGAAGTTCTAGTAACTTAGTGATGGTGACTAGAGAATTCTGCCAATCACTATATTATCTGGAAGATTAACTCCCACTTGATTCAAGCGATTGAAGTACCCAGACAGTCTGAGCACATGCTCACTAGTTGAGCGATTCTCCTCCATCTTTTAGCTATAGAACTTGTTGGAGACTTCATATCTCTCAACTCGGGTATTTGCTGGAAATATTAACTTCAACTCTTGGAACATCTCATATGGTCCATGACGTTCAAAACGTCTTTGAAGTCCCGATTCTAAGCCGTTAAGCATGGTGCACTAAACTATCAAGTAGTCATCATTTCGAGCTAGCCAGACGTTCATAACTTCTTCATCTGCTCCTGCAATAGGTCTGTCACCTAGCGGTGCATTAAGGACATAATTCTTCTGTGCAACAATGAGGATAAACCTTAGATCACGGATCGAATCCGCATCATTGCTACTAACATTTTTCAACACAATTTTCTCTAGGAACATATCAAAATAAACATATGAAAGCAACAACGCAAGCTATTGATCTACAACATAATTTGCAAAATACTACCAGGACTAAGTTCATGATAAATTTAAGTTTAATTAATCATATTACTCAAGAACTCCCACTTAGACAGACATCTCTCTAGTCATCTAAGTGATCACGTGATCCAAATCAACTAAACCATAACCGATCATCACGTGAGATGGAGTAGTTTTCAATGGTGAACATCACTATGCTGATCATATCTACTATATGATTCACGCTCGACCTTTCGGTCTCCGTGTTTCGAGGCCATATCTGCATATGCTAGGCTCGTCAAGTTTAACCTGAGTATTCTGCGTGTGCAAAACTGGCTTGCACCCGTTGTAGATGGACGTAGAGCTTATCACACCCGATCATCACGTGGTGTCTGGGCACGACGAACTTTGGCAACGGTGCATACTCAGGGAGAACACTTCTTGATAATTTTAGTGAGAGATCATCTTAAAATGCTACCGTCAAACAAAACAGAATAAGATGTATAACAGATAAACATCATATGCAATCAAAATATGTGACATGATATGGCCATGATCATCTTGCTTCTTTGATCTCCATCTCCAAAGTACTGTCATGATCTCTATCGTCACTGGCACGACACCATGATCTTCATCATCTTGATCTATATCAATGTGTCGTCACATGGTCGTCTTGCCAACTATTGCTCTTGCAACTATTGCTATCGCATAGCGATAAAGTAAAGCAATTATTTGGCACTTGCATCTTATGCAACAAAGAGACAACCATAGGGCTTCTGCTAGTTGCCAATAATTTCAACAAAACATGATCATCTTATACAACAACTTATATCTCATCGCGTCTTGACCATATCAAATCACAACATGCCCTGCAAAAACAAGTTAGACGTCCTCTACTTTGTTGTTGCAAGTTTTACGTGGCTGCTACGGGCTGAGCAAGAACCGTTCTTACCTACGCATCAAAAACCACAACAATATTTCGTCAAGTTGGTGCTGTTTTAACCTTCGCAAGGACCGGGCGTACCCACACTCGGTTCAACTAAAGTTGGAGAAACTGACACCCGCCAGCCACCTGTGTGCAAAACACGTCGGTAGAAGTAGTCTCGCGTAAGCGTACGCGTAATGTCGGTCTGGGCCACTTCATCCAACAATACCGCCGAACCAAAGTATGACATGCTGGTAAGCAGTATGACTTGTATTGCCCACAACTCACCTGTCTTCTACTCGTGCATATAACATCAATGCATAAAACCTAGGCTCGGATGCCACTGTTGGGGAACGTAGTAATTTCAAAAAATTTCATACGCACATGCAAGATCATGGTGATGCATAGCAACGAGAGGGGAGAGTATTGTCCACGTACCCTCGTAGACCGTAAGCGGAAGCGTTATGACAACGCGGTTGATGTAGTCATACGTCTTCACGATCCGACCGATCCAAGTACCGAACGTACGGCACCTCCGAGTTCAGCACACGTTCAGCTCGATGACGATCCCTGGACTCCGATCCAGCAAAGTGTCGGGGATGAGTTCCGTCAGCACGACGGCGTGGTGACGATGATGATGTTCTACCGGCGCAGGGCTTCGCCTAAACTCCGCGACGATATGACCGAGGTGGAATATGGTGGAGGGGGGCACCGCACACGGCTAAGGAACGATCCGTAGATCAACTTGTGTGTCATGGGGTGCCCCCCTGCCCCCGTATATAAAGGAGCATGGGAGGGAGACCGGCCGGCCCTAGAAGGGGCGCGCCAAGGGGAGTCCTACTCCCACCGGGAGTAGGCCTCCCTCCTTCCTTTTTCGAGTAGGAGAAGGGGGGAAAGAGGGGGAGAGGAGGAAGGAAAAGGGGGCCGCACCCCTTGTCCAATTCGAACCGGAGGGGGGCTGCGCGCCTCCTTCCTTTCAGCCTCTCTCCTCTATTCCCGTATGGCCCAATAAGGCCCATATACTCCCCGGCGAATTCCCGTAACTCTCTGGTACTCCGAAAAATACCCGAATCACTCGGAACCTTTCTGAACTCCTAATATAGTCGTCCAATATATCGATCTTTACGTCTCGACCATTTCGAGACTCCTCGTCATGTCCCCGATCTCATCCGGGACTCCGAACTCCTTCGGTACATCAAAACTCATAAACTCATAATATAACTGTCATCGTAACGTTAAGCGTGCGGACCCTACGGGTTCGAGAACAATGTAGACATGACCTAGAGCTATTCTTGGTCAATAACCAATAGCGGAACCTGGATGCTCAAATTGGCTCCCACATATTCTACGAAGATTTTTATCGGTCAAACCGCATAACAACATACGTTGTTCCCTTTGTCATCGGTATGTTACTTGCCCGAGATTCGATCGTCGGTATCCCAATACCTAGCTCAATCTCGTTACCGGCAAGTCTCTTTACTCGTTATGTAATGCATCACCCCGCAACTAACTCATTAGTCACATTGCTTGCAAGGCTTATAGTGATGTGCATTACCGAGAGGGCCCAGAGATACCTCTCCGACAATCAGAGTGACAAAACCTAATCTCGAAATACGCCAACCCAACATGTACCTTTAGAGACACCTGTAGTACTCCTTTATAATCACCCAGTTACGTTGTGACGTTTGGTATCACCCAAAGTGTTCCTCCGGTAAATGGGAGTTGCATAATCTCATAGTTACAGGAACATGTATAAGTCATGAAGAAAGCAATAGCAACATACTAAACGATCAAGTGCTAGGCTAACGAAATGGGTCATGTCAATCACATCATTCTCCTAATGATGTGATCCCGTTAATCAAATGACAACTCTTTTGTCCATGGCTAGGAAACATAACCATCTTTGATAAACGAGCTAGTCAAGTAGAGGCATACTAGTGACACTATGTTTGTCTATGTATTCACACATGTATTATGTTTCCGGTTAATACAATTCTAGCATGAATAATAAACATTTATCATGATATAAGGAAATAAATAATAACTTTATTATTGCCTCTACGACATATTTCCTTCACCAGCAACCCGGGGAATTAGCCCATAAGCTTTGGAATCAGTTTCTCACTAAGAAGAACCAAATCATCGATTGTACGAACGCTGAAGCCTTAGCAGCCTTCAAGCACAGTGTCCGGGATGAATGGCTAGCTAGACAGCTCGGCCAAGAAAAGCCAAGGACAGTGGCAGCCCTAACTACACTCATGACCCGTTTTTGCATGGGCGAGGACAGCTGGTTAGCCCGCAGCAGCACTAGCGAGCCTGGCACATCCGAAGTCAGGGATGACAATGAAAAGCCACGACGTAACAAAAATAAATGTCGAAACAATGCTGGAAAGCCGAGATGATACAGCAGTAAACGCCAGATTTAGTGGCTCCAGACCCGGTCAGTGGAAGAAACCATTTAAAGGCAACAAAGATGGTCCATCCAGCCTGGACAAAATATTAGACAGGCCCTGCCAGATCCATGGCACCCCCATCAAACCTGCGAACCATACCAACCGCAGTAGTTGGATCTTCAAGCAAGCCGGCAAGCTAACCGCCGAACACAAGGGGGAAGGGACCTCAGAGAGAAGATGATGATGAGTCTCACCAGCCGAACACGGGGGGACAGAAGAAATTTCCACCGGAGATCAAAACAGTGAACATGATCTATGTCACTCATATCCCAAAGAGGGAGCGCAAACACGCACTCTGAGATGTCTATGCCATTGAGCCTGTTGCCCCCAAATTCAAACCATGGTCGGCCTGTCTGATCACCTTTGATCGCAGGGACCATCCGACTAGTATCCATCACGGGGGTTTGGCCGCCCTAGTGCTCGATCCAATAATCGATGGATACCATCTCACTCGAGTCCTTATGGACGACGACAGCAGTGTCAATCTGATATATCAGGACACTATCCGCAAGATGGGGATAGACCGGTCAAGATTGAAGCCAAGCAGCATGACCATTAAAGAGTTATACCGGGCGTAGAAGCCCACTACACGGGCTCTTTAACATTGGAGCTCGTATTTGGCTCTCCTGATAACTTCCGAAGCGAAGAGCTAATCTTCAATGTAGCTCCATTCCGAAGTGGCTATCATGCACTACTCGGAAGAACGGCCTTTGCCCGCTTTAATGCAGTCCTGCATTATGCTTATTTAAAGCTCAAAATGCCCGGACCATGTGGCGTCATTACGGTCAATGGAAATATGGAGAGCTCTCTTCGTACGGAGGAGGACACTGCGGCCCTAGCAGCCGAAGTCCAAAACAGCCTATTCAAGCCGAACAGTTCATCGGTCGTTAAGACCGCAGACACAGCTAAAAGTGTCCAGCGTACACCCCAGTGTGGCAGCTCAGATAAACCTGAGCTTGATTAACAGTTACGCCCCCATCGACTGCCACATAAGGTGATAGCATACGTGCCTCGTGTACACAAGTATACCCTCAAAATTCCTTGGGCGGCGCTGGGGGCACACTGCATACAAATAGTCCATAGTCCGGCTCGACCCTATTCGGACTCTAAAGTTATCTTTCAAGGTTCATTAAACGAACCAGCTTTGTTTACGGCCACACTGGATTCCTTTTTCCAGGTTTTTCTTTTTTTACAGATGGCCATCACACTCCCCACTTCAAGGACATATCACAAAGGAGAAAATGGCGCAGACGTGCAGCAGGGCCCCGCACTAATGTTTCTTTTTAGATTAAGACCATGTGTAAACCTTTTATCTCCTTTTGTTTCATACTTTCATGGCATGTAAAATGTCCAAGGAGGCTATCGGCATTATCTATAAGTACACAGCTCGCCATACTAGAAAGGGATATTATAGAAGTAGCTTGGTTCATATCGTGTGTGGAGTTTTCTTCCCTCACCACCTGCGTTCTCTCCCCATGTTAGATTGCCACATGTGCCTTGACACCTGGGTCCATTACCAGGGGCTGTATCCGGCCCGATATACTTTGAAAAGTCCAAACACCTATAGGGAGTGTTTGGCGCCACGAGTTTGGCCTTATATGCATCAGCTCTGAATCATGTCTTTGGTCAATAGTTGGGTTGCCCGGCTCCTGTGCTTACTACCTTACGTTCCGCTCTATCAGCTAGGGTAGTAAAGGGAGAACTACTACGATTGTGTCCTGGTTTGTCCGGATGAGCATGTCACACCCTCATTTTCATGCCACTACACTTAAGCTAACAATCATGATAAAATGTGGTTTGACAAAAACTTTTGAGTGTTTTGGACCTTGCCTTGATTGGTTTTTTGTCTGTAGTTGGCAAGTGCTCTAAAAATAAAATAAATCCTCCAACTCTTATAATCCTTCTCCTTGATCCAAAAACCTTTCCCAATGATCAGGCCATGTGTATAGGACATAAAAGTAATTTCTTGCAAAAATAATTTGGCCAAATAGTATTTTCAAAAATTAGTTTTTCAAAAACCCCTGAATTGAGGTTTGCACTGCAAGTACTTGATTTGGGGTAAGAAAAATATTTCAAATAGTATATTTGAAACCTATTAGATATAGGATTCCCATAAACCACAAAAATATAATTTTAAAAGTTATTTCCAATTTTATTTAAAAGCTCTTTCTTAAGGCCAGAAATGGTATTTAATAGGGAAAAATTATTTTATGGATTCAAAAATATTTTTGAAAATTTAGGGAAACTCACTGGACATATATTGTCCATATATAAGAGTTTCAACACATGGTCATGTTCAAAATATTGGTCAAACACCTCAAAAACCCTTTCTGGATATTTCAAGCTTTTGAAATATTTACAAAGGAAATATTCTCCAAAAATTCCAACACAATTCTAGCATGTCACATATGACATTTTGGATGATCTTGGTAAGTATCATGTCATGGAGAATAGTATAACCCCATGAAATCCCCTCAAAACCATTTCTGTCCATTTTGAAGTTTGAGCAACTTTACATTGCCAAACATATCCAAATGCTCTCAAATCTTGTGAACATGCTCAAATGGTCTAATCATTCATCTAGATCAAATGGCACAAGTTGGAGAACAATTTAACTTGATCAAAGTGCCCCAAAACCATTCCTGTCCAGAACCAAGTTTGAGCAACTCTACATTGGCAACTTTCTCCTTTTGATCTCAACTTTTCTGGACATGTTTATATCCTCAAATGATGACACTACACCAAGTGGTGCATCAAGGAGAATAGATTTGCATGACTAAATCTTGGAAAATCCATTTCTTTTCATTTCTAGGGTTTACAAAAGTTGCATTGGCAACTTTGCCCAAATAAGCTCAAAATTGGTGGAAGGCCCTAATTATAGGTGTCACTTCACCCTATGGAAATCATCTACTTGTGCAAACCATTATCAAACACCTTCTAACACTTTACCAAAATGCCATTTTTTATCTCTTCCACTCTTCTCCATGGCCACAACTTTTTACCACAGCCCTTCCTAGTCCCCTTGTACATCCAGTAGCAATGGCAAATCCACAGCTCAATTATTGGAGGGGTAAAACCCCACTTTCTTTCTCTGGACAGCCCATTTCCCTCTCTCCCTCAACCTCTCTCCTCTCCTCTACCGGCTCCCCAAGGCATCCAATGCCCTTGACACATTGTTTACTCCCCCCTGCATCCACTAGACACAAGTGGACGCGTTAGTGCGCGCGGAAAAGCCGCACATGCCAGCCAAAGATGCGCTCTGGAGCACGCTACCGTGCTCCCGACCGTTGACACGGCGCTCCCGTCCACCTCGAGCCTCCCCCTCGCGCCAGTCGAGGTCCTCGACATCCGCAACACGACAGCCGCGCTGGCCCCCTCCTTTCCCCCTCTGTCTTGCCCATGCCACGCGTGCCCAGAGCCGCCCGAGCCCGCCAATGCGCGTGCGAGCTCGTGGCTCCACCCGGAGCTCGCCCCACTCCCTCTCTCTCTTCCTGGCGCTCTACTCCACCCCCACTAACGCCGCAGACAAGTCCTCGCCTTCTCTCCTAGCCTCCCGAGCCGTTGCCGTGGCCACCCGTGCGCCGCGTCCACGGAGAGCCGCGGGTCAGCTACTTAAGGCCACCCCGAGCCCCCTCTCTACTTGTTTGGCCCTCTCTCCCTCCCGTGCATCCCCAGGACCAATCCACTCCCCTCCTCGCGCCCTCCAACCACCCCCATGGCCGGAGCCATGCCGTCGGCCTCCGCCAAAATTCGCATCCACCACCACTCTCCCTCCCCTCTGGCTGCACCAGAGCATC
This sequence comes from Triticum timopheevii, assembly GCA_963921465.1. Lineage (NCBI taxonomy): Eukaryota > Viridiplantae > Streptophyta > Magnoliopsida > Poales > Poaceae > Triticum > Triticum timopheevii. Next base: position 119,777,214 of record OY997274.1, read on the forward strand.
TCCAGCACCACCGTGGGCCCTCCCGCGCTTCTCCCTCTCCTCCCCGTGGTCGTGCCGTCGAGTTCCATCGTCACCGTCAGCCTCATCCACCGCGGCTGACGCCCTGCTCAACCCGGTGCCCCTGGGCGACCGTGCCACCCACGGTTGGACGCGGCCGGGCCCCCTGAGCACGCTGGTGGTCAGCTCACTGGAAACGGTGGCCTGTGGCACCGTCAAGCCGCCGTTGACACCACCCCCGCCCCTGCTCTGTTCGAGCGAGAGGTTGGGGATGAACCTGACCGATGGGCCCCGCGTGTCGGCGACCCTGAGGGCCGGGCCCGCAGGTTAAGTGGACACAGCTTCTTCGGGAGCCGTCTCCCGGAGGCCAAGGCGTATTCCTGGTTGGCGCCTTCGACGTCACCGCTGTCGCCCCGTGCGGCCGTGCAGCTGGGCCAGGCCTAGTGCGCTGCCCCGCTATATGTCGCCCAGTGCACGCTGTTGCCGCCCAGATCCAGCTCGTTTGGGTAAAGCCTTGTTCCTTTTTCTTTTCTGTACGATTTGTAAAATCCATAAATAATTCAAATTAACTCCATATTTGATGATCTACCAGTTGGTGCACCATGCACATTTTTCCAGAGACATTTTCTTCACAAACATTTATCAAATCTTGTTTTTCCATTTCTGTACTTAACTTTAGAAAATCACAGAGAGCCCATTTTTGATCCAAATTCCATGGTTCAAACTCCTAGATGTCTATAAGTTTAAAACTTAGTTTTTGAACATTTTTACTAATACTTTATGTATCACCTCAAATAATGGTCTATTTCTTCATGTATGGCCAACTTTGCAAAATCATAGGATATTCATTTGAACTCCAAATCCAGAGAAACCAACTCCTAGGTGCTTCTAAAATCATGCTTTGTCAAATGGGTGCCTCTGCTCATTTTTGAAAATAATGTTTCTGTACACTTCTTGCAAATCCATTAATCCCTTGACTCCATGATATTGAAATGTTCAGAGATGTCCATTGATCAAATCCCAATGAAACCACTTTGGTCATCCCTCATATGACCAGAGGTATCCTAGAAAAGTCCAACTCACATTTTTAGAGCACTTTTATTTTTGCCTTGTTGTGTTGCTTATTATGATTGTTTCCGACGTTAGTTGACGAAGTAGACGGAGGACTTGTAGAAGGACCCGAAGACTTGAAGACTCTGATGAACCAGGCAAGCAGCCCTTTGACCATGTCTATGAAACCCTTTTTATGCATGTCATATAGCACCATATTGTTGTTGCAACGGAATCATGATGAGGTAGTAACCACTTTGATGGTTTGCCACCGTACTTCCTCATTGATACTTGCATTATGCATGACCCTACCTTCTTATGAGGGTTATGCCGGTGGGAGTACATAGGATGCTAAAGTAGTGCTACGCAAAAAGGGACGGGAATATGCGTGGTGAAGGAGACTAAGTATTTTCAAAAGACTTTTCGAAAACCCCATCGGGTGCCACTTATGCCCGGGGGAGATGATGAATTGGGTAGCCACTTGATGATGAAGTGGTTTACCGAGGCAAGTGTGTGTTGTTTTCAAAACGGATTGGTTTAAGTTGCAACCGTTATTCTAACCTTACATGCGCAACCACTCTACCCTTATATGGGAAAGGGCATTATTGATTACCTAGACCGATACTAGCTTGGATCCCGCATTACTAGTGACGGGAGAGTTGTTGGTGCGCTCTCTCGGGACAGGGTCGTGCCAGGTAGGGCGGCCAAGACCATTTTTATGGGGCACCGGACACACCATTGGTACCCCGTGCCAGTATGTAATGAATATGGGAGCAATGCTCCACAATTTTAAGATGTGAAATGTTGGGAACAGGGGTTACTACCAATCGAGTGGACTCCATGTTAGTGTCGTCTAGGGAAAGGTAGTGATCGGGTGCTTACCCCGGGTACTTGAGGTATCGCGGGTCGTGGATGACACGGAAGTTCCCCGGATCTTGCGGGTAAAGTGTGCAACCTCTGCAGAGTGTAAAACTATTTGAATAGCCGTGTCCACGGTCAAGGACAGTTGGGTAACCGCTCTTGGGCTACGTCCACATGTTTACAAACCAGTGTGTGTTTGGATAAGTGGGGAGAACTACTTGGGTCAAGTCAAAGGACTTGACATGATTGAGTTGGGTTGATGCCCACTCTGTTTATGTTGATATTTGTAACCAGTCCTCATGGTTAATTGAATTCTCCTGATGCATGTCTTACAAGTTGGTGAACATGTCATTACACTCAAAACTAGCTTTCTGCAAAAATTTACCTATATCATGCATTGTTGTATCTTGAACCAAAACATGGGTTGCTTGCGAGTACATTCAAAGTACTCATTGGCTTGCCACTGGTTATTTTATTGGCCAGGCATGAAAGAACAGGATATAATGAAGAGTACCTTGGTGACGAACATGCGATCTAGGACACTTCCCAGTCAGAATGCCTGTAGGGTTAAGGCAGATGGCATGGGTCCAAGATATCGACGATGATTTCCGCTGCAATGTTATACTCAAGACTTGACCATAATGGTCCTACTTGTGTAATACAGCATGTATGGATGTAAGCCTCTTGTTATTTAGCTTCTGTGTGTTCAGTGAGCATTGATCTCTGGGATCACTGTACACGTGTATTCGGTGATCACGACTTATGAGTCGGGGTCCCCACAGAGCTGGTATCAGAGCCATCCCGACTGTAGGAACCCTTCGTTAGCATGGTCGTTAGTTAGGGTAAAATATTTCCAAAACTACTACTAGTTTTCAAAACAATCTATACTTCTCTTCCCTTCTCAGTTTTTCAAAAACTAAGGTATACTTTCCTTATTGATCGCTTCCCCTTCAAAACCTTTGGTCGCTCGAACCCTTATGCCCCTGACCATTGGATTCCTTGTAGTCCTCATGGATAATCTAGAAGGAAGATGCCTTGCCAGACATTCACCCACACCTCCCGAATACAAGATTGGCGACATCACAACAAGACAATACCAACAGAAGATACATCCTCGAGGAATGAGGACCTGAAGACCCAGGAGATGGTGACACCCTTGACACTGCCCTAAGATGATGCAACCTTAGCCTACGATGATCAGGGCATAGAATATGCAAGACCATGATATACATCGCTAATAGAGTAACCCTGTCACTACCGTTGTTGTATCGGCAACCACCAATGGATGAGAACCTAGCCATTTGGTCCGCCCCACCATAGTGAGCAGGAAAATGGTTCTCCTCATCCCCCGCTCTTGGTGTCGATATTGTCATCAACGTAACCGACAAGATGGACCTCTATTACGCCTTGATAATGTCATTGCATAAAGGATTATCTACCTGGTACCATCGACGGCTTAGAAGACAAAAAGGGATCATCGTGATTAAGAAGACAATAGAAGACCAAGTCAATGCCAGTTACGAGGAGCCACCTTCACCCCATCACTTCAACAGGTGAGAAGTTGTTGAAGAATCTTCAGGCTCAACCCGGATTGTTTCATCGAACAACTACTAGAGACGTAGCAACACCTGAGGAAAACTCAGAAGACTGCATGAGGCACAAGGCACGACTACCGAGTCCGAGAACCCCTAGGGTAGGATGAGTCGTGTACCCCCTATGCGCAGTCGAGTCGGTATGATAGTTCGAATAGAACCATGATTGTGTGTTGCTTGTTTTTATTTGTTTATGTTTTGATATAGGTCGCACTTTTGCCCTAGGCGACAAGCATGCGACTATATCACCTTCCTCACCTTGTTTCTTTTGTTTGGCCCTCTTTGCACCTGTTTGTTTGCACTTGCACTATAGAACCCCCTTAAGGCATTCCCCTCCTCTATGCTACTTTTCCCTCTCATCTCTTTCCTCAACTGAAGACAAGCAAGACAATATGCACCAAGGATTCCACCTCGGCGACCAACAAGCACTGAAGACTTTTGCTACAACCTCCTCGACCAAGTACAACCCCGTATGTTTACACCTCAAGACTAGAACCCTATATCTAGGCTCTACAGGACTTCACGAGATACCCCAGCTCGAATCCTTAACCATGTGCTTAACCCACAGAATTGCAAAAGAACCTGTTAAGCCTCTGTAACCTTGCTTATCACTGGGTTCATATGGAACTAGTGGACATAGTGAACGAGCACATTATCATCCTAAGATAGCACCGGAACTGACGATGCCATAGGGAGGACCAATCTAAGGATATAGGAATAGAGGACAAATAACTTGGTGAGTTTATATCAATGACTTTGAGGAATCATCCGAGATTCTTTGGTGGATTATAAGGCTACCATGTTGGTAGATGAACTTGGTGGGATCATGATTATAGAGTAGCATAGCTTTCATTACCTCTCAGTAAATTGGATTTAATAGGACAATTACGATCACAAGCTGAAATTCTTGGAAGTATGAGGATTTGACTTAGCCAGGGGATATTGATAGGAGATAGTTGATATTACGATAATGACTTGGGGGAAAGTGTGGAAATTCTCGTTGGACACAAGATTTGGATTTAAATAGGTGATCCTAGTTGAGTATAGATGCTGAGTAAGTCTACATGGTTCGGAGTAAATTGGAATTAGACCGATAATCTTGATCGTGATACCATGTTTCTCGGTGGACAATAAACTAGGAGATTGGATTAATTGTCGGAGTTGGTATAAACTTGACCTTGGAAGTTACTTGACCTTGGAAGTTACTTGACCCCGATAATGGCAATTGGTGGACTGACTATAGTAGAGATAGCCTTTTCAAGTATTTGGGAATTATAAGGACTTTAGAAGATCGTGTGGAACACCATAAACATTGGATTTGTAGAATTAATGGATCATGTAGTGATTTATGGAAGTTAATGGGCTGCTGGAGTTGATTCATAGGAAGGAAACAAGATCTTGGAGTGGCATACAAAGTGTTTCCTTAGGATAGAGATGCACTACCTTGGACCTTGGAAGAATGGGCTGAGCACTTGGATTGTCACGTTCAAGCTTAGCAACTTATATGTTCTACGCATGGATTTTTAGGGGTAGACATACATATGAGTTTGGGGATTGTAGACATATATGGTTTTCTTAGACCTCGTCTCGAGAGTCCTGAGGATATGAATCACATGAGTAATGATTGGAGTTGACCTATATGAAATGATGCTATCAGTGATATGATGTGATTTGTTTAAAGGACTAGATAGCCCAATTGGCATCTCAGAAACCGTGCTTAAAGATAAGGTGATAAATGTCCACTCGCACACTAGAATCCTTGAAACCCTTACGTCCTACCAAGCCACAACATGGTCGGATCCTGACCTTGAGCTTTGGCTCTAGATCGATAAGACCTTGGCCCACACTCAACAAAGACCACCAATACCCCCATCCCACTTTACTTACCCCATAGACTTCATGGAGTGCTTGGACAAGTTAGTTGTCATCTTTCTTTGATGACATACTTGTCTACCCAAAGGCGGAAGAAGAACCGTTCAGCTAGTCTAGGAACATTTGAAGACCGCCATGCCAAGGAGGAAGAACTACCACCATCATCAAGAAGTAAACATCTGCGTCGAAGATCAGGTGTATCTGCAAGCCACTTCTCTCTAAGGAACCAAGCATTTCCATGACAAGGAGACCCACACCAAGATTCATCAACCCCCTCTGAGATCACTACGAGACGAAGAGAAGACAGTTACCAGCTGGAGTTGCCACCTGAGCTACCTGATGTGCACAATGCTTTCCATGCATCACAACCCCGGAAGTGTTTCCAACATCCTAACTTGCCCGATCTCTACGAGGGCCTTAACCATCGAGCCATCGACCCCTACCCCGATCTAACCTACCGCGAGCTACCCATTAGCAACCTGGATCAAGACGAGCGTCATACACGAAGCCACATCATCAAGTACTTCAAGTTCAATGGAGCACTACACGGAAGTAGAAGCAACATGAGGACTTGAAGACTACCCCAGATCCAAGTTCCTGTATCCCTTTCCGCGCCTAGTTTGGGAATCTCGGGGACGAGATTCTTGTAAGGGGGGTAGGTCTGTCACACCCTGATTTTCATGCCACTACACTTAAGCTAACAATCATGATAAAATGTGGTTTGACAAAAACTTTTGAGTGTTTTGGACCTTGCCTTGATTGGTTTTTTGTCTATAGTTGGCAAGTGCTCTAAAAATAAAATAAATCCTGAAACTCTTATACTCCTTCTCATTGATCCAAAAACCTTTCCCAATGATCATGCCATGTGTATAGGACATAAAAATAATTTCTTGCAAAAATAATTTGGCCAAATAGTATTTTCAAAAATTAGTTTTTCAAAAAACCCTGAATTGAGGTTTGCACTGCAAGTACTTGATTTGGGGTAAGAAAAATATTTCAAAGAGTATATTTGAAACCTATTAGATATAGGATTCCCATAAAACACAAAAATATAATTTTAAAAGTTATTTCCTATTTTATTTAAAAGCTCTTTCTTAAGGCCAGAAATGGTCTTTAATAGGGAAAAATTATTTTATGGTTTTAAAAATATTTTTGAAAATTCAGGGAAACTCAGTGGACATATATTGTCCATATACAAGAGTTTCAACACATGGTCATGTTCAAAATATTGGTCAAACACCTCAAAAACCCTTTCTGGATATTTCAAGATTTTGAAATATTTACAAAGGAAATATTCTCCAAAAATTCCAACACAATTCTAGCATGTCACATATGACATTTTGGATGATCTTGGTAAGTATCATGTCATGGAGAATAGTATAACCCCATGAAATCCCCTCAAAACCATTTCTGTCCATTTTGAAGTTTGAGCAACTTTACATTGCCAAACATATCCAAATGCTCACAAATCTTGTGAACATGCTCAAATGGTCTAATCATTCATCTAGACCAAATGGCACAAGTTGGAGAACAAGTTAACTTGATCAAAGTGCCCCAAAACCATTCCTGTCCAGAACCAAACTTGAGCAACTCTACATTGGCAACTTTCTCCTTTTGATCTCAACTTTTCTGGACATGTTTATATCCTCAAATGATGACACTACACCAAGTGGTGCATCAAGGAGAACAGATTTGCATGACTAAATCTTGGAAAATCCATTTCTGTTCATTTCTAGGGCTTACAAAAGTTGCATTGGCAACTTTGCCCAAATAAGCTCAAAACTGGTGGAAGGCCCTAATTATATGTGTCACTTCACCCTATGGAGTCTCATGGCAGATGGAAATCATCTACTTGCCCAAACCATTATCAAACACCTTCTAACACTTTACCAAAATGCCATTTTTTATCTCTTCCACTCTTCTCCATGGCCTCAACTTTTTACCACAGCCCTTCCTAGTCCCCTTGTACATCCAGTAGCAATGGCAAATCCATAGCTCAATTATTGGAGGGGTAAAACCCCACTTTCTCTCTCTGGATAGCCCATTTCCCTCTCTCCCTCAACCTCTCTCCTCTCCTCTACTGGCTCCCCAAGGCATCCAATGCCCTTGACACATTGTTTACTCCCCCTGCATCCACTAGACACAAGTGGAGGCGCGAGTGCGCGCGGAAAAGCCGCGCATGCCGGCCAAAGACGCGCTCTGGAGCACGCTACCATGCTCCCGACCGTTGACACGGCGCTCCCGTCCACCTCGAGCCTCCCCCTCGCGCCAGTCGAGGTCCTCTACATCCGCAACACGACGGCCGCGCTGGCCCCCTCCTTTCCCCCTCTGTCTTGCCCATGCCGCGTGTGCCCAGAGCCGCCCGAGCCCGCCAATGCGCGTGCAAGCTCGTGGCTCCACCCGGAGCTCTCCCCGCTCCCTCTCTCTCTTCCTGGCGCCCTACTCCACCCCCACTAATGCCACAGACAAGTCCTCACCTTCTCTCCTAGCCTCCCGAGCCGTTGCAGCGGCCACCCGTGCGCCGCGTCCACGGAGAGCCGCGGGTCAGCTACTTAAGGCCACCCCGAGCCCCCTCTCTACTTGTTTGGCCCTCTCTCCCTCTCGTGCATCCCCAGGACCAACCCACTCCCCTCCACGCGCCCTCCAACCACCCCCATGGCCGGAGCCATGCCGTCGACCTCCGCCAAAATTCGCATCCACCACCACTCTCCCTCCCCTCTAGGCTGCACCAGAGCATCTCCAGCACCACCGCGGGCCCTCCCGTACTTCTCCCTCTCCTCCCCGTGGTCGTGCCGTCGAGTTCCATCGTCACCGTCAGCCTCGTCCGCCGCGGCCGACGCCCTGCTCAACCCGGTGCCCCTGGGCGACCGTGCCACCCACGGTTGGACGCGGCCGGGCCCCCTGAGCACGTCGGTGATCAGCTCACCGGAAACGGTGGCCTATGGCACCGGCAAGCCGCCGTCGACACCGCCCCCGCCCCTGCTCTGTTGGAGGGGGAGGTTGAGGATGAACCCGACCGATGGGCCCCGCGTGTCGGCGAGCCTGAGGGCCGGGCCCGTAGGTTAAGTGGACACGGCTTCTTCGGTAGCCGTCTCCCGGAGGCCAAGGCGTATTCCTGGTTGGCGCCTTCGACATTACCGCTGTCGCCCCGTGTGGCCGTGCAGCTGGGCCAGGCCCAGTGCGCTGCCCCGCTATATCTCACCCAGTGCACATTGTTGCCGCCCAGATCCAGCCCGTTTGGGTAAAGCCTTGTTCCTTTTTCTTTTCTGTACAATTTGTAAAATCCATAAATAATTCAAATTAACTGCAGATTTGATGATTCAAATTTCTAGTGACTCTATAAATCATGATCTACCAGTTGGTGCAACATGCACATTTTTCTAGAGACTTTTTGTTCACAAACATTCATCAAATCTTGTTTTTCCATTTCTGTACTGAACTTTAGAAAATCACAGAGAGGCCATTTTTGATCCAAATTCCATGGTTCAAACTCCTAGATGTCTATAAGTTCAAAACTTAGTTTTTGAACATTTTTACTAATACTTTATGTATCACCTCAAATAATGGTCTATTTCTTCATGTATGGCCAACTTTGCCAAATCATAGGATATCCATTTCAACTCCAAATCCAGAGAAACCAACTCCTATGTGCTTCTAAAATCATGCTTTGTCAAATGGGTGCCTCTGCTCATTTTTGAAAATAATGTTTCTGTACACTTCTTGCAAATCCATTAATCCCTTGACTCCATCATATTGAAATGTTCTGAGATGTCCATTGATCAAATCCCAATGAAACCACTTTGGTCATCCCTCATATGACCAAAGGTATCCTAGAAAAGTCCAACTCACATTTTTAGAGCACTTTTATTTTTGCCTTGTTGTGTTGCATATTATGATTGTTTCCGACGTTAGTTGACGAAGTAGACGGAGTACTTGGAGAAGGACCCGAAGACTTGAAGACTCTGATGAACCAGGCAAGCAGCCCTTTGACCATGTCTACGAAACCCTTTTTATGCATGTCATATAGCACCATATTGTTGTTGCAACAGAATCATGATGAGGTAGTAACCACTTTGATGGTTTGCCACCGTAATTCCTCGTTGATACTTGCATTGTCCATGACCCTACCTTCTTATGAGGGTTATGCCGGTGGGAGTAGATAGGATGCTAAAGTAGTGCTACGCAAAAAGGATCGGGAATATGCATGGTGAAGGAGACTAAGTATTTTCAAAAGACTTTTCGAAAACCCCATCGGGTGCCACTTATGCCCGGGGGAGATGATGAGTTGGGTAGCCACTTGATGACGAAGTGGTTTACCGGGGCAAGTGTGTGTTGTTTTCAAAACGGATTGGTTTAAGTTGCGACCGTTATTCCAACCTTACATGCGCAACCACTCTACCCTTATATGGGAAAGGGCATTATTGATTACCTAGACCGATACTAGCTTGGAGCCCGCATTACTAGTGACAGGAGAGTTGTTGGTGCGCTCTCTCGGGACGAGGTTGTGCCAGGTAGGGCGACCAAGAACATTTTTATGGGGCACCAGACACACCGCTGGTACCCCGTGCCAGTATGTAATGAATATGGGAGCGATGGTCCACAATTTTAAGATGTGAAATGTTGGGCACAGGGGTTACTACCAATCGAGTGGACTCCATGTTAGTGTCGTCTAGGGAAAGGTAGTGATCGGGTGCTTACCCCGGGTACTTGAGGTATCGCGGGTTGTGGATGACACGGAAGTTCCCCGGATCTTGTGGGTAAAGTGTGCAACCTCTGCAGAGTGTAAAACTATTTGAATAGCCGTGTCCACGGTCAAGGACAGTTGGGTAACCGCTCTTGGGCTACGTCCACATGTTTACAGACCAGTGTGTGTTTGGATAAGTGGGAGAACTACTTGGGTGAAGTCAAAGGACTTGACATGATTGAGTTGGGTTGATGCCCACTATGTTTATGTTGATATATGTAACCAGTCCTCATGGTTAATTGAATTCTCCTGATGCATGTCTTACAAGTTGTTGGACATGTCATTACACTCAAAACTAGCTTTCTGCAAAAATTTACCTATATCATGCATTGTTGTATCTTGAACCAAAACATGGGTTGCTTGCGAGTACATTCAAAATACTCATTGGCTTGCCACTGGTTATTTTATTGGCAAGGCATGAAAGAACATGATATAATGAAGAGTACCTTGGTGATGAACATGCGAGCTAGGACGCTTCCCAGTCAGAATGCCTGTAGGGTTAAGGCAGATGGCATGGGTCCAAGATATCGACGAAGATTTCCGCTGCAATGTTATACTCAAGACTTGACCATAATGGTCCTACTTGTGTAATACGGTATGTATGGATGTAAGCCTCTTGTTATTTAGCTTCTGTGTGTTCAGTGAGTATTGATCTCTGGGATCACTGTACACGTGCATTCGGTGATCACGACTTATGAGTCGGGGTCCCCACAGAGCACCTCAGTAGTGAAAGCCGAAAACTGGCTATCACGATGCGGCGAGAGCTGGTCAACCACTCGATGACTCATTGGAATATTTGCGATTCTTTCCGTATTACATGAAGGACCGTTCTTCTGGTCACGTATGTCAATGCATCATATCCGGATAACCGCGTACATACCAGGGGCTATATCGTAGACCCACCGTGAAACTCCTATGGCTAAGTGAAAGTGTTAAAGCCCTATAGTCTGATTGCCTAGTTCGCCGCATTGACACCTCCTTAATGGACCAAGACGTTGGGTCAAGAGTGATCAAGTGCTTTTCCGAACACCCCCGCGTTATACGCGAGGGGGCAGAAACCAACGACTGGCAAACTTTCAGATTATACAAAAAAACGGCCGCACAGGAGGCACCAAAACCTTTTTTCAGCAAAAGTATAAAAACATAGCCTTAAATATATCATAATATTGTTTCTACAATTTCAGTACACTTCACTCGAACATAATATCTTTTGAGAACTGACCCTCTATCAAGCGGGCACCCTCTAGGACATCTTCAAAATAATGTTCTGGCGTGTGATGGTCCTTGCCTTCGGGTGGACTTTTTGCTGCAATATCGGTGGCCTTCATCTTCGCGCAGTACGTCTTGATGCGGGCAAGGGCCATCCGTGCACCTTCTATGCATGTTGACCGCTTAACAATGTTGATATGCGACACCGCATCCGCAAGTCGCCGCACCAAACCGAAATAACTATTTGGAATTGGCTCAGTCGGCCACAGCCAGATTACGACGTCCTTCATGGCAGATCCCGATAGCTTGTGGAGCTCGGCCCACAGGACCATCTGCTCGTTCAGCAACAATGGATGCTTTGGCATGCTGAATTGTGACTAGAAAAGCTTTTCCGTCGCATGTCCTTCTTGCGCTTGGAAAAACTATGTCGCATCGAAGACACTCTTCGGCAAGTCCAAAAATGCGCTAGAGAACTCCACGTCTGATTAAGCGGGGCATACTTCGGATCACCGAACTTAGTTTGTAATAAGAAGGGCTTACCAGCTGCAATCTCCCCAGCTTGTCGGATCTCCTCCCGAGCCACTCTAGACTCAGACCGTGCTTCTCTCGCCTCTTGTAAGGCCTTATCAAGATCAGCCGCTCTGGTTTTGTTATCTTTCTCGAGCATATCGCGTCGACCAGTGGCATCCTTTAGCTGGAGTGCCATAGTAGATATTCTCTCCTCGCACTGGCGCCTAGTAGCCTATTCGGCCTTTAATTCAGTAGCTGCCTTTTCGGCAGCTGCATTGCTCATCCTGGCCTGCTCCTTGGCCTAGGCAAGCTCAGCTCGAAGGGTCTCAACTGCGGTGGCACTATCTCCAGTTATGCATATCTCAGTATACAATTCTCAGCGTCATGCTCATATCATCGTACTTGCATATACTGAGTGCCCTAAAGACATACTTGCGCCTCATCGAGCCGCCTGTTAATAAGTGTGATGTCATCATCCCCCACATCAACTTTCTGCTTCAGATCTGCAATCTTTATAGCTAGGGCAGTCGCCACGGATGTAACGACATGTGTTTCAATTAGTTAGATCATTTACTTGGCATATCTTTCTTGATCCTCTGATCGCCTCCCTTTGGATGCCAACCAGAGTCTCAGGGGCTACTATCTATACACAGGCGCATTTTGCGTTTATATCACAATCAAAAATATTACATTACGTACCTTCAAGCCTCTTAGCAGGCTCATAAAGGCTTCACTCAATCCGCTTTTCGTGGACCGAACCCTCTCAACCACTGTACCCATCAAGGTACGATGTTCCTCTGAAACGGATGCATGTCGCAATGTGTCCATCAATATATCCGGCGCCTCTGGATCCGGAGCAGATCGCGCCGTCCCCCGGAAATCGGATAGTCCGAGGCCTTTACTGTTGGTCACCGTAGTGGCCCCACACTCCCTGGACGGCCGAAGTGTCGCCTCCAGGCCCGGTCTTCACTGTCCCTCGCACCGCTTGCTGATCGGGAGAGATCCTCCGAGATGACACCTCGGCGTCGTCTGCCTTATCGGGTGGGGAGATCTATGGAGGCGTCTCGCTCTCCATCATCTCTGAAAGAACATCCCCCTAGGAGGACTGTTGAGGAAGGCTGCATGCTGGACTGCAAACATATATTTTAAATGTTACCCTTACAACCAGGAAAGAATGAGATATGTTTAAAACACCCTTGTTCACTTATGATTCGGCTAAGGGCCTATCTTTACGGAGGGACTGCGTGTCAACGTCACCTCCCGAACCAGAACCCCCTGACAGGGATATCTTCCCCCACTTAGAAGCCTTTATCTTCAAGTCTTTGGAGGCGGTCCCCTTCTTCCCATGAGGGGAAGGGTTGCCAGTTTTTCCTTCCCTTCCATCTTCGGAAGAGGTAGTTTCAATCTCCCCGGACAAGGTATCTAGTGTGCCTCTAGAATGGGGGCCACCTTGGGCCGTCTTGCTCTCCTCTTGGTCTTCCCTCGCCAGTACTTGATATGGTGCTGGAGCCAGCATCCTTGTTAACACCGGATTAGCTGAGTCTTCAGGAAGAGGGGCCGAACACCTAATCCTCTCCACATTCTTTGTCCAACCCTGGCCGACTATGATTTTCTCAGTATATTATGAGGAATTTGACTAAACTATGTTCGGGAGTCGAGTGTTTATCGAGGTATTCGGATGATTGCACTCAAGGCCAATGTCTTGTGCAGTATCTAGCCACTGTTTTCATGTCCCAAAGAATAATTTCCACATTCCTCTGAGTGTCGTGCCAGAGAAGTGCTGAAGGGTTCGTGGTCCTTTCGGATTGAACTCCCACATTCAGAGAAGCCGTCGCTAGCACGGTAGGAACCGACGGACTAGAATTACTTGGATTGCGTTTATAAGACCAGTGTCCTTTTCAATGAGGCTCTGAAAGCGGCTTTGCAGCGTCTGCACTTCATCAACGGATCCCCAGTCTAGCCCCTTATTAATTCACGATGCAAGCTGTAATGGAGGGCCAGATCGGAACGCATGTGTAGCTGCCCACCTGGTACCACGGGGTTCATTGATGTAAAACCACTCCCACTGCCACATGTCAGAAGTTTCTATGAAGGAGCCCTTTGGCCAAGTAGTATTGGCGAGTTTGGTCATCGCAGCACCACTGCACTCTGCCTGTTTCCCATCAACTACCTTCGGCTTCATGTTGAAGGTCTTGAGCCATAAGCCGAAGTGTGGGGGAATACGGAGGAAGGCCTCGCACGTGAATGAACGCCGAGACGTGAAGCAAGGAGTCCGGAGCTAGATCGTGAAAATCTGGCCCGTAATAGAACATGAGCCCTCGAACGAAGGGATGAAGAGAGAACCCTAGCCCCCGGAGAAAGTGGGAGATGAATACTACCCACTCGTCGGATCTGGGAGTAGGAATAACCTTCCCTTGAGCAGGAAGCCTGTGGAGGATTTCCGCAGTCAGGTATCTTGCCTCCTGGAGCTTTGCGATGTCCTCCTCTATGACAAAGGAGGCCACCCATCGGCCTTGTAGGCTGGGTTCAGACATGACTGGGAAGCGCGAAGAAATTAACTCAAACCTTGGGTGCTAGAACTCACGGTGGGAGAGGTTGAGGAAAGGCTGGGCGTAAAGGAAAAAGGACGAGTCTTAGCCCCTTTATAAAGGCGATGAATATCAAACGCCCCCTCCTACGCCTTAAAACCTACCTATTCCCAAGGAATCATGCCAACAGAACGGTTGGGTTACCCACGCCCGTATCAATGAGAATCCCGCAATAAGGGGACACGATCTCTGCTTTGACAAGACGTGCCAATGAAACCGTTTCTCGAAATATGGAGCAACAGGCTAAAACGGTTTGAAATAAAGGTCGGGTAGCGACGTGATGTCACGCTATGAAAAGTTGTCAGCGGATTGGACTCGTGAAATACTATACTCTCTGCGGTTGTGTGTGGTACTCGTTTTGCAGAGCTGGTCATGTTTCTTGTGTTCGAAGACTATTTTGGAATATTCGGAGGAGGAATCCGCCTTGCAATGTCAAAGACAATCTACGCGTCGGACACCTTATCATTGAATCCTGGTTCAGGGGCTACTGAGGGAGTCCTGGATTAAGGGGTCCTCGGATGGCCGGACTACGTAGCGTAGGCCGGAATGTTGGGCTATGAAGATACAAGATAGAAGACTTCGTCCCGTGTCCGTATGGGACACTCCTTGGTGTGGAAGGCGAGCTTGGCGTTTGGATATGTATATTCCTTTTCTCTGTAACTGACTTTGTACAACCCTAGCCCCCTCTGGTGTCTATATAAATTGGAGGGCTTAGTCCGTAGAGGCAATCATAATCCTACACGCTAGACTCCTAGGGTTTTAGCCATTACGATCTCGTGGTAGATCAACTCTTGTAATACTCATCAAGATCAATCAAGCAGGAAGTAGGGTAGTACCTCCATCGAGAGGGCATGAACCTGGGTAGACATCGTGTCCCCTGCCTCCTGTTACCATCAGCCTTAGACGCACAGTTCGGGACCCCCTACCCGAGATCCGTCGGTTTTTGACACCGACAGTCGCCGCCACCACCAGTGCATTCCCTGCTGTCCATCAGATGGGAGGAGAATCGATGGCACCTGTCGGTGTACTAAAGTAGGGGTACCTTAGTACCCCGAACTTGTGCACGGGCAGTCGCAGCGTCCCGCGGCAAGGCTTGCCGGGCGTCCGCCAAGATCCTCCGCTATTCCTATTTACTGCCATTCAAGAACAAAGTGTTAGCTGAGAAGACAGAACCCCGGCAAGAGGAGCTTGCCGGGAAGGACAAGACCCCGGCAAGAGGAGCTTGCCGGGAAGGCCAACCAAGGCACTTCAGAAAACTTGCCGCGACGCTCCGCGCGTCCCGGCAAGACCCGACGAGCGGCAAGCTTGCGGGTGCGACAAGACAACGGCCGCGGCAAGGCGCTTGCCGCGGCAAGGCTGCCACTCTGCACCCGAGCTCCAGCACATCCGACGACGTGTCACCCCAGGACCATCCCAGGAGCACGTGGCGGGGCGCTGTGCAGCCAAGAGGTGTGAGGTGGCAAGAGGAGATGACGAGAAGGCCATCGTGGCAGGCGGTGGCGCTCCTAACGATCGCTTCCTTGCACTGTTTGGGCGACCGGACGGGCATTAAATGCCCTTGTCCCATGCCGTCAGAGTTAGGTAGGGGGCACTATTGGTAGCGGTTGTACCAAGCCTCATTTTTACTCTTTTACCCCTCTTTCTACGTTGCCACCTGTCGGTGACCCCTTTAACCTATAAAAAGGAGGCCCATGCGCACGTAGAAGGGGTTCGGTTCGGTTCAACCCATTCGACACTACAACACACTCACGCTTTCAAGCAAGAACAGAATAGAAACACAAAGCAGCAGTAGGAGTTTTATCTCTCCGGAGAGCTCCGAAGCTGGGTAAAATCCCCCGCGTGCTTTCGCCTCGATCTCCTCTGCGTGCGCCCTCTGCTCCCTTGCCGAACCGAAAAGGGGCCCTGCCCCATAGGTGCTCGTTCCCCATGACATCTTTGGCG
Organism: Triticum timopheevii; assembly: GCA_963921465.1. Classification (NCBI taxonomy): domain Eukaryota; kingdom Viridiplantae; phylum Streptophyta; class Magnoliopsida; order Poales; family Poaceae; genus Triticum; species Triticum timopheevii. Next base: position 119,793,578 of record OY997274.1, read on the forward strand.
CGCCAGGTAGGGGGGCATCGAGGTCGTGCGTATCTGATCCGGTGTCCGCGCGCGCTACATCAACATCTACATCGACATGCCACCGAAGAAGAAGACTTCGGAGGTGGCCGCTCCGTCTGCGACTATCCTGCCGCCACCGGAGGAAACGGGCGGTGGGGTGGACGCCGGCGGAGGAGCGGGCGCCGACGGTGGGACTCGCGTCGTCACCAGGTCCAAGGACAAGGCCCCGCAAGCTTCAACGTCTGTACATCCACCGCAACCCTCCCAGGGGGTGCAGGATCGACAACGCCACGGTGCTCCTAGCACCGTTCTCGCGTTGGAACAAGGCCAAGCTGGTGGGTCGCGGGACGCTCAAGGCCAACGTGCGCGTCAGCACGCCGGCACGAGCGCAGTGCGGTCGCCTGGACGAGACGTCGCTCCTTCTAACACTGTTAGAAGTTTGAGCGTATCTCGCACCTCGCGTCGCTCGCCACCGCCACCCAACACTCCATAGGAAGCGCTGGCCCGAGCCCAGCTGCTTCTAGATTACCCTCCAGCACCAGACAAGATTGACGACTAGAGGGCCACCATTCAGAGCCTTATCGGCTTCGCCAACGGCGACAAGCCCCGGCAACTGAGCACCTCGAAACCCCGGCAAGACGCCCAGGCGCAAGCCGACGCCGACAAGACCACTAGGGGTGCCACCACCGTGCACTCCCCGCCTCGAAGGCCAAGATCGCCAACTCGCCGGGCCAACCTCGACACCGACTCCACCGCGTCATCGGACCCGCGAGCTCGCTGCGATCAACGCCAAGTTCTCCAAGAACGACGACATGAAGACGCTCGCACTCGCATCGAGCGTCGAAGAGAAGCGCGGCGTCAATCTGACCAGCGCGCTGGGCCCACTGTCGATATGCATGCGCCAGGGGAACCAGGCGACTTGCCGTACGCGGGAGGTTGCCGTGCATTCACCCGTGAGCTGCGGCAGGTCCAGTGGCCCAGTACCAAGAACTTCAAGCCAGACGTGCCCGAGAAGTACGATGGCAGGATACATCCGTCAGAGTTCATCAGCGTCTACACCATTGCGGTGCAGGCTGCCGAAGGGCGCGACGAGAAGATCCTCGCCAACTACTTCCCGCTGGTGCTCAAGCCCAACGTCAGATCTTGGCTCATGCACTTGCCGGACAACTCCATCTCTTCGTGGGCGGACCTGTGCCATCAGTTTGTTGGCGCCTTCACAGGCGGCCACAAACCCCATGGCCAGGAGAGCGACCTTCATCTGCTCGCCCAGAAGGAAGGAGAACCCCTGCGCAAGTATATACAGAGATTCAGTCAGGTGCAGCGCAACATCCCAGACATCCACCCTGCCGCGGTTATCAGCGCGTTCCATCAGAACGTGCGTAACCGCAGGATGAGGGAGGAGATGGCGATGTGCAAAATCAGAGATGTCAGCGAGATATATGCTCTGGCCGACAAGTGTGCACGGGCTGAAGAAGGGAGGAGACTCCCCGGAGAGAACGCGGGAGCAGAAGGATCTGACAGTGAGGACGCCCCTCCGGCAAAGAAGAACCGGAGGCGGAATAACAGAAAGAGGAAGGCTAAGGATGTGCTAGTTGTTGAGCAGTCCGGCAACGGAGGCGGTTCCGAGAAGGCCAAAGCTGGTGACTCCGGCGAGGCTGTGGTAGCCGCCGACAAGCAGGACGGCTCCGGCAAGCAGTACTGCAAGATCCACCGCACCATGGGCCACGACCTCCAAGCTTGCAAGAAGGTCCCCAGGATCAACACAAAAAGTGCTGAGGAGCAGTCTGCTCCGACAAGCCCTAGGGTTTGTTCCGTTGAAGCAGATGCTCCCGACAAGCTGTGTCCCGACACGCTTGCCGGGGAGCATCACGCTCCGGCAGGATCCCAGATTCTTGCCGTAGAAGCGGATGTTCCTGCAGCAGCATTTGCGCCTTTAGTCCTTGTCGTCGAGCCTCAAGCTCCGGCATGGGCACAGCAGATCGTCCATTTCCTTCAAACAGGAGAACTTCCCGAAGAGCAGGAAGAAGCGAAGAGAGTAGCCCGGCAATCGAGTATGTACCAGTTTGTCGATGACATACAGTACAGAAGAAGATTAAACGGAGTGAAATTGAAGTGCATTTCCCGGGAAGATGGACAGGAGCTGTTGGCGGAGATACATGGAGGCATATGTGGCCACCACATTGGCGCAAGAGCACTTGCCGGCAAAGTCTTCCGGCAAGGTTTCTTCTGGCCGACAGCCCTCCAGGATGCAACTGCACAAGTAACCAAGTGTGAAGCGTGCCAGTTCCACTCCAAGCAGATACATCAACCAGCTCAAGCTCTCCAAACAATCCCTTTATCCTGGCCATTTTCGGTCTGGGGCTCGACATCCTTGGCCCCTTTCCCCGAGCTGTCGGGGGCTTCGAGTACTTGTACGTAGCAATCGACAAGTTCACGAGGTGGCCGGAGATGGAAGCAGTGAGGAAGGTAACAGCACAGTCAGCAGTCAAGTTCTTCAGGTCAATTGTTTGCCGTTTCGGAGTCCCTAACAGGATCATCACCGACAACGGCACACAATTCACGAGCCGCACCTTCATGCAGTACGTCCAAGATCTTGGCACCAAGATCTGCTTCGCTTCTGTTGCTCACCCGAGAAGCAATGGTCAAGCGGAGAGGGCGAACGCTGAAGTGCTGCGCGGGCTCAAGACCAGAACTTTCGACAGGCTGCGCAGGTGTGGAAGAAATTGGATCGAGGAGCTAGGTGTGGACGGGCGTCATTCGAAGAAGTATAGCCTTGCCGGGACACAGACGACAGAAAAGCTAAGTTGTTAAAGTTTGAGCACTGTCAATTTTTTAAATTTTTATGTTATATTCCTTGAACGACCGTGCCTTGTATGGAAAACCTGTGCGCGGAGGAATCGACTCATGGCTAAGTTGCGCCCTTAATCTGTTTCGAGTCCGCTCAACGATGGAAGTGTGCTGCAACCAGCCCCGATAAGGTTTCTTGCCGGAAGCAACACCGCCGGCAGGCTGCTGATGTTCCGCATTCAGCGCTTGCGGCAAGTGTGTTCCCACCGGCAAGTTCCCTAAAAGTGTAGGGTAAAAACATACAAGGGATGGAATTGAGTAAAGGATATAACATAACAGGCATTCCCTTTTTCATTAAAAAAAATCCCACTCAGGTATAGTCCATAGAGGATGAAAAACATGAAAGAGAGGATTACAAGTTTTAAATGCGGCTAAGGCCCGGAGGCTTACAAACTAAAAAGATAAGATGCCCATAATCCCTTTCCTGTCCCTCTCTTCAGGAGGTAGGTCAAGGAGGCGAAAAGGGCAAAAGGGGCGCCTAGGCGAGCTACAGATGCCAGAAGACACCAAGAGAACATCCCGGGGGCTATCCGAAGGCTGGACAGTGATGGCGGCGCCGGAAGCGGGGCTCGAAGACGGGGCGGCAGGACGTCAGCACACTGTCGAGGGCACTACGCCCTCGTACTCCGACTTGACGGCCTTGTCGCCAGCCCTCTTCCCCTTCCGCAGCCTCCCTATGCCAGCCACCCAAGGAGACGACCACGGGGAGTTCAAAGAGCCGGCGACACGGATGATGGGGTCGCCGGTGACGCACGAAGCGGCGCCCGACACCTAGTCGGGCCCGCCATCCCGCCGCCCGCTACCCTCGTCGTCGCTGTCGCTCTCCTCCTCGTCACTCTCGCTCGAGGAGGAGCCTTCGCTATCGGAGGAGCTGTCCACACAGCACTTCGCCCGAGTGCCGAAGCACCCGAAGACTTTGACGGAGAGGAGATCGCCCTCCATTAACTTAAAATGGAGGGTAAACCCCGCCATTAGGCTGTGGATGCGGGCGAACGTCTTCCACCCACGATCAAGATACATCACATTAGGGGCTGGGAATACAACGCGGACTCGCGTACGGCTGATCCCACAACCCCTCTTGTGCAGTCTCAATGACTCGGGCGGGTCCAACTCCATCGCGCTCGCAAACGGAGCTGGAAGCCGGAGGCGACGACGAGGCGCCCGGCGCAGCCTGACGAAGAACTCGCAAGGGTCGTCCCCTGTATGGACCGCCGTGGGGAGAGGAACCGCCGACGGAGGCGGAGATGGCGCACCGCCCCGTCCGCCTCTTCCCCGAGCGCCTCGACCTCGTCCTCGACCTCGTCCACGACTTCGCCCCCTCCCTCTTCCCCTTATGGCTGGCTCTGCCGCCGCGGGCGCGGGATAGGAAGGGGTGCGCTGTCTGGCGGCGACCCTCGCCGCCACCGATGAAGGGCCAGGGTTCCCTTCCTCCATGGCGAATGAGAGAAAGGGGAGCAGAAGCTGAAGAAAGGAGAGGATGAGAGAGTGTGGGCTCCTGCGCCCCCCTCCCGCTCTTCTTAAAGGAGCAAGGTGGGGGCTCGGCCGCCCCGCTCAGCGAATCAGGGCACGGGAAGAGCAGGGGGTTGGGACCGACCCGCTGCCTCCGCTCGCAACGGCCCAGTTTCCCACTTCCACCGCCCACGACCCCAAGTGCATGGGAGCCGCGTGGCGGGGATGCAGAACCAGGGGATGCGAACATTACGCATTTCCTGGATTTAAGTATTGCCCACGATCTCTCCCACGACGCCGCGATTGACGCCTGCCGTTACAGGAGAACGCGGTGGATACGGAGTGGATTTGGTTTGGACCCAGGCCGCGCGTGCCCGTGCCCTGTTTTGGGCCTGGCCCAACAGCGCTCGGCACCGTGTATGGCCCAGGCCCGGGGGCTCCTGTCGGTGTACTAAAGTAGGGGTACCTTAGTACCCCGAACTTGTGCACAGGCAGTCGCAGCGTCCCGTGGCAAGGCTTGCCGGGCGTCCGCCAAGATCCTCCGCTATTCCTATTTACTGACACTCAAGAACAAAGTGTTAGCTGAGAAGACAGAACCCCGGCAAGAGGAGCTTGCCGGGAAGGACAAGACCCCGGCAAGAGGAGCTTGCCGGGAAGGCCAACCAAGGCACTTCAGAAAACTTGCCGCGACGCTCCGCACGTCCCGACAAGACCCGACGAGCGGCAAGCTTGCGGGTGCGACAAGACAACGGCCGCGGCAAGGCGCTTGCCGCGGCAAGGCGCTTGCCGCGGCAAGGCTGCCAATCTGCACCTGAGCTCCAGAACATCCGACGATGTGTCACCCCAGGACCATCCCAGGAGCACGTGGCGGGGCGCTGTGCAGCCAAGCGGTGTGAGGTTGCAAGAGAAGATGACGAGAAGGCCATCGTGGCAGGCGGTGGCACTCCTAACGGTCGCTTCCTTGCACTGTTTGGGCGACCGGACGGGCATTAAATGCCCTTGTCCCCTGCCGTCAGAGTTAGGTAGGGGGCACTATTGGTAGCGGTTGTACCAACCCTTGTTTTTACTCTTTTACCCCTCTTTCTACGCTGCCACCTATCGGTGACCCCTTTAACCTATAAAAAGGAGGCCCATGCGCACGTAGAAGGGGTTCGGTCCGGTTCGACCCATTCGACACTACAACACACTCACGCTTTCAAGCAAGAACAGAATAGAAACACAAAGCAGCAGTAGGAGTTTTATCTCTTCGGAGAGCTCCGAAGCTGGGTAAAATCCCCCGCGTGCTTTCGCCTCGATCTGCTCTGCGTGCGGCCTCCGCTCCCTTGCCGGACCGAAAAGGGGCCCTGCCCCATAGGTGCTCGTTCCCCACGACAGCACCGCCGCTCGCCAAGGTCACCGCCGCTTAGAACTAGGGTTTGTTGAGCGAGATAGAGTGAGATGGGGAATGAGAGTGAGGCGGGACCCAACTGTAAGAGCAAGCTAGCTAGGGGCAAAGCTGTGTCCATAAACGGCCGCTGATTATGGTCAAACGACGCTGACCAAGCGGAGACATGACAGAAGGGCAAAAACATAAGTGTAGCAAACGCAGTTGGGCAAGACTGAGGGTTTTTTGAATTTAGGGGCAAAACAAACGGGCATGACACAACTAGTGGCATGGATGTAATTGTCCCAACATTAATATCATTCACTTGGAACTATTTCTTTGGAAAGTGCACCGTATGCTCATTACAATTGATATGAAAAGTGACCTTGCTTTTATTGCAATCAATAACAACACATGCAGTGTTCAAGAAGGGTCTAGCAAGGATAATCGACATATTGTCGTCCTCGGGCATCTCAAGTATAACAAAGTCAGTTAAGATAATAACATTTGCAACAACAACGGGCACATCCTCACAACTACCAATAGGTATGGCAGTTGATTTGTCAGCCATTTGCAAAGATATTTTAGTATGTGTGAGTTTATTCAAATCAAGCCTTTTATATAAAGAGAAAGGCATAACACTAACACCAGCTCCTAAATCACACAAAGCAGTTTTGACATAATTTCTTTTGATGGAGCAAGGTATAGTTGGTATTCCCAGATCTCCAAGTTTTTAGGTACTCCATCCTTGAAAGAGTAATTAGCAAGCATGGTGGAGATTTCATCTTCCGGTATCTTTCTTTTATTAGTGATGATGTCTTTTATGTATTTTACATAAGGGGCCATCTTTAGTAAATCAGTCAAAGACTGGCCTATGCATTTCAGCAAAGCGTTCAAAATCTTCATCATCTTTTTTCTTAGTTGGTTTAGGTGGAAAGGGCATGGGCTTTTGAACCCATGGTTGTCGGTGTCAAAACCGGCAAATCTCGGGTAGGGGAGCCCAAGCTGTGCGTCTAAGGATCAATGGTAACAAGGGACAATGGGACACAATGTTTACCCAGGTTCGGGCCCTCTTAAAGGAGGTAAAACCTTACGTCCTGCTTGATTGTATTCGATGAGTATAGGGTTACAATAGTTGATCTACCTCAAGATCGTGATGGCTAAACCCTAGCTGTCTAGCCTATTATTATTCTCATGGCCGCTATGGACTAAACCCTCCGGTTTATATACACACCGAAGGGGCCTAGGGTTGTATAAAGTCGGTTTACAAGGGAAGGAAAGAGTACATTCGGACACCAACCTTGCCATCCAAGCATATAGGAGTCCTACCCGGACACGGGGGATGGTCTTCTGCTTCATCTTCACGGCCCATCAATCCGGCCCATATCGAATAGACCGGACACCTGAGGACCCCCGTATCCAGGACTCCCTCAGTAGCCCCCGAACTTGCCTTCAATGATGATGTAGTATCTGACTTATGTCTTCGGCTTTGCAAGGCGGGTTCTTCAGCATACTACGGATTGTTGATAGTACGGTTTTGGCCTCCATGTTCTGCCTTTATGATTCCTTCCTGTCGTCGCCTCGATTTCCACATGTTGTACGAATGCGAACGGTCCATTATTTTTTTACAAATATGCCCCTTAATACGTACAGGCGACATCTATGTAAAGGGGTCAGATCCCCAAATGCCATCCCATATCGCGCAAAGAGCATCAGAGCACAACCACGAAAAACTCCCAAAACATGACAAGCACCCCTAGCTCCTCCTCGTGCCCCCATGGCCCTCAAGAGGGTGATTGGCGAAGCTATTCAGTATCCTACATCCAGCTGAGTCGACTTCAGGAGCAAGGATACCTTCCTCCCACGGATCTTGTCTCCGTGCGGGCGGGATTGGCCTCGGTTGGCAATGATGCATTAGCAGAGAATTTCCCCAACCCCAATGGGGAGGAGAGGGTGTGCTTTGTCTCGTTTCTTATGAGGGGCTTAGCATTCCCGATCCATCCCTTCCTCAGGGGTCTATTGGAATTCTACGAGATCCAGCTGCACAACCTCACACTAGGTTCTATCCTGCATTTTTCGGGTTTTGTTGCTCTCTGCGAGTTGTTCTTAGGCTATGAGGATCATTTTGAACTATGAAGGAAGTTCTTTTGCCTCATCCCCCGCCATCAAGGTGGTTCTATATTTGAAGTGGGCGGCGCCGAAGATTGGCACATAGCCGGATCAGGTTATCCTGTCGGAACTCCCAAGAAGGGGTCCAAAGAATGGTCTTCGGAATGGTTTTATATTGAAGATTTTCCCTTCCGGACCCAGTTCGGCATGGACTTCCCGAATTCTCCGGCGCTCCTCTGAAGAAGCAACTCAATTGGCGTCCCGGAGCCCCAAGCAAGAAGATAGTGCGGAAGTAATGAGGCTAGTTAGCAAGGTAAGATTACTTGCCCACTCTGGACTCTTGATAATCAAAGTCATGGCTATCGCGATAAAGCAATGCATCCATCCCCTTCAGTCTAGAGTGACCCCTTTATGGTGTTACAATGGGGAGGACGACTCATCTCATTATAAGCGCGAGGGCCCAGACACCCCAGCCGCTTTGGCCACCATCTTGGCAGATCTTTACAAGGGGGAAAAGGAAGAATTCACCCGCTTAAATTGTCGGGAAGGTTTTACCATGTACAACCCCATTGAATGGGTAATTTGTTGATTACCAACAATGTTCTACCGTGTTATCGATATATACTAATCAAGTTATTCTGATTATCTTTAAAACAGACATGGAGGAAGGTAGTCAAAAACGTTCATTGCCCCTCCCCTCAACCAGAGGACCATGCTCGCGACGAAGACCCCAGCTTCCGCGAGGATCCGGATATATTTATAGAGTTTGATGATGGAGTCTATTATCAAGCAAGCCTTGACGGCTCGGAAGTGGCTATTACGGCCGACTACCCCGACCTTCTTCCTTTTGTCAAGGTAATTGCTCGGAAATTATCCTCAAAATGAGGAGTCCCCTCTCGCGTCTTCACCCATCACATTGAACCTTGATTTATAGGATGGGCGCTCTGCAAGCTGTACCCAATCGAGGGCAGTCCCTAAGAAGGTAGCATCTACACAGGGTGAGCCTTCAAAACGAAAGGAGACCGGGGGCACCGTCAAACCCCCTGTCGGTGTCAAAACCGGTGGATCTCGGGTAGGGGGTCCCGAACTGTGCGTCTAGGCGGATGGTAACAGGAGACGAGGGACACGATGTTTTACCCAGGTTTGGGCCCTCTCGATGGAGGTAAAACCCTACGTCCTGCTTGATTAATATTGATGATATGGGTAGTACAAGAGTGGATCTACCATGAGATCAAGGAGGCTAAACCCTAGAAGCTAGCCTATGGTATGATTGTTGTAATGTATGTTGTGTCCTACGGACTAAAGCCCTCCGGTTTATATAGACACCGGAGGAGGCTAGGGTTATACAGAGTCGGTTACAATGGTAGGAGATCTACATATCCGTATCGCCAAGCTTGCCTTCCACGCCAAGGGAAGTCCCATCCGGACACGGGACAGAGTCTTCAATCTTGTATCTTCGTAGTCTTGGAGTCCGGCGGACGATGATAGTCCGGCTGTTCGGACACCCCCTAGTCCAGGACTCCCTCAGTAGCCCCTGAACCAGGCTTCAATGACGATAAGTCTGGCGCGCATAATATTCGGCATTGCAAGGCGGGTTCCTCCCTTGAATAATCCAGAGAAGATCATGAATACCCGGATAGTGTCCGGCTCTGCAAAATAAATTCCACATTCCACCGCAGAGAGAATAAAATGTACACCAATCCAATCTGCTGACGTATTATGCGGCGTGACATCACACCGCTACCAAGCCTTTGTTTGAATCGTTTTTTACTATACCACCTCAGCATGTTTAACGAAGCGGTTTCCTTGGCACGTCTTGTCGAAGCAGAGATCGTGTTCCCCTTATTCCGGGATTCTCATCAATACGTGCGTGGGTAACCCAACCGTTCCCGTCGCCACGCCTCCTCTATCGAAGGTGAATCCCAAATGGTCACGGAGACGGCTCTTGGTATTTTTCCCCTTTATAAGAGGACCAAGGACCGTTCCTTTTCTTCAATCTCGCATCGAATCTCCTTCTTGCTCCTAGCTCCAACACCCAGAGCCCCAGATTCGAGCGCTTCGAATTCTCAATCATGTCCGGCTCCGACCTTCAGGGTCGGTGGATGCCCTCCTCCATCACGGAGGAGGACATATTGAAGTTACGTGAGGCCAAGTACCTGACCTACGAGATTTCGCACAGGTTGCCTGTCCAAGGGCAGGCCATGCCCGCCCCCGAGCCCGACGAATACGTCGTCTTCATATCCCACCTCCGTCGGGGTTTAGGCTTCCCGACGGCCCCCTTCGTGAGAGGGCTCATGTTCTACTACGGGCTGGATTTTCACGATTTGGCTCCGGAGTCCATCCTCCATATCTCCGCATTCATTATCGTCTGCGAGGCCTTCCTCCGCATCACTCCCCACTTCGGCCTGTGGCTGAAGACCTTGAATGTGGAGCCGAAGATGATCGGGGGGCGTCAAGCGGAGTGCGGCGGGGCGGCCATAAGCAAAAGGCCGATGCCCCGTGGCCCGAGGGTTCCTTCCAAGAGGAACTCGGACTGTGGCAGCAGGAGTGGTTCTATATCACCGCTCCGAAGGGCAGCAAGCAAAAGCCGCCGCCTTCATTCCACCCGGGACCTCCATGCCAACTGATGTCGTGGGTCAACCAAGGGCTCAATTGGGGGTCGTACGAAGACGTGCCCTCACTGCAGGGCCGGATTCGAGACCTCCAAGCGAGGGAGATCAATCTGGTCGTGGTGATGTAGGTTATGCTAATCAGGCATCTTCTGCCCTGCAAACGCCGTCCTCTCCGTCTATGGGAGTTCAACCCGGAGGGACCTCGGATTCTCCAACACTTCATGGGTGCGACACCCGTGGAGATGTACAAGTTGTTATTCGGACCGCAGGTGGCGTGTCCGGAATTAGCCGAGGACGCAGGCCTAAGCTGCAATCGCCCGGATACTCAGGTAAACAACTCAGAGTCCGGACATTCTGTTTATCTGCCTTTCTAGAGTTCGCCTCCTGACACATTACTCTTCACAGGAGTGGGTGGCGCGATCAAGGCTGATAAGGTGTCCGGCCCCCCTCCCAGAGACCGCACTGGAGCCCGTGCTGGTCAGAATGTTGGAGGTTGCGCCCACAGAAGGGAGCGATGGGGAAAATAGAGGAGCTAATATTTCGCCCAAAGGGGCATCTGAAGAGGGGGGAATCAAGAACCCCTCCTTCCAGGGGGAGAAGAGGACCGCCTCCGAGGATCCGGAGGCCAAAGCCCCTAAACGGGGGAAGAGATCTTCCCCGGGGGATCCGGCGTCCGGGGAGAATCCGGACGCACAACCATCGCCAAAGAATCAGCCCTCCAGCGAGCCGTGAGTATGAAAAGGGAATTTCATCAGTAAGAAAATACCTCCATTTGTGCTTCTGTGGGTGACCGAAATTTTTATTTTGCAGTTCGGATTTGCAGCCTTCGCAGATGAGTTCGTCTTCGGGGGACCTTCTTCCGGAGATGATGGAGAGCGAAACGCCCCCGCCTGCTGCGCCATCAGATAAGGCAGACGAGCCTGAAGTATCGTCACGGAGGGTATCCCCAAGTCCGGAGGGGCCGGAGAGTTCGGCGCCCGCTAGTATCCGGTCGGGAGGACTGAAGAATCTGCTTGAGAGGGCGTCCATCTCAGAAGATCATCGTGCGGTAATGCACATGGTGATTGGAAGGATTTCGTCCGCCGAGAGCGGATTGCGTAATGCCGCTATGAGTTTGCTGGCGGGGTTTGAGGTACGTGAAAATGACGCACCTTTCATTTTTGACAGTTTTGCACATAAAAGTGTGCCCTGTATAGATAGTAGCCCCTGAGACTCGGTAGGTTGTCGAAGACGACAGCGTGCCGAGGATCGAAATCGCAAGTAATGAATGTCGCCGTTCCTATGCGGGTGGCGGATAGTCCGAGGGCTAGCCAGACTAGTGGGGTTGCCGAGTTAATGCGGCAACTTGACACGGCGGATGAGGACATCGCACTTGTCAACCGGCGACTTGACGAGTCGCAAGGTAAATGAGTTCTCCATGGTTGCTTTATTAATGGGGTCAAAGCCCTCCTCTGATAAATTATATGCTGTTATACAGACAGAGCTGCTGCTGTGGAGAGCCTTCGGGCCGAACTTGCTCAAGCTAAGGAGCAAGCCCGAAGGAGTGACGCGGCTGCCTCGAGGGCGACCGAGGAGTTGAAAGCCGAAAAGGCTGCTCACTGCCTAAGCAGGGAAGAGGTGGCCGAATTGGCCATAAAAGTGAAAGATGCTACCGACCGCAATGAGGCTCTTGAAAAGGAGCGCTTATCTGAGCGGGAAGACCTGAAGAAGGCCACCGCCGAGGCCAAGGATGCCCGCTCTGCAATGCAGGCCATGAGGGAGGAGCTGCGCTAGGCCGGAGATATCGTGGCTGGCAAGCCTTATCTGCTGCGTCGCCGGTTTATGGATCAAAAGTATGCTCAATTTGATCGGCTGTGGAGTCCGGAGGATCCGTATATGGACTTAGCGGCAAGTGCGGCTGATGCCGTTGAGCACTTCCGGAGCCAGAAGGATCACAAGACGGAAGAGCTATTTTGGTCTCAATTCCATAGTCCGGATCGCTCACTTCCGTTGACCGACCGGTTGGCCGAATGGGCCAAGCTAAATAGATTATCCGGACTTGCCATGACTGACATCGTGGCTCATGTCTGGCTAGAGAGGCCCAAGGCGACGAGCTACTTCGGCTTACTGCAGCAATTCCTTGGAGCGGTGCCGCATATCAAGGAGATGAAGCGGTCGGCCTGCATCGAAGGCGCGCGGATGGCACTTGCCCGCGTAAAGCCGCATTGGATAGAGATGGATGCCACCGCTGTTGCCGCCCAGGGTTCGGATGAAAGCCGGCTCCCCGCCGAGCACTATTTCGGGGAAGTTATGCGTGGTGCTCGTGTAATAGAGTCGCAGTGCTCAAAAAATGTCATGTTCAAATGAACGTTTTAGCTTGTAAAACAATGATTATGCAATAACTGCTTTTTATACTTGTGCGTCCCAAGTGGTAAAACTGCTCCTGAGCGGCCGTTTTTCGTATACATTTGTATAACCTGAAAGATTGCAGTCTTCGGCTTCAACCCCCACGCACAAGGTGCGGGGGTGTTCGCAAAAATAGCGCGTGTTCACACTTAATCCGACGTCTCGGTCCTGTTTAGGAGGTGGTAGCGTAGCAAACGAGGCAATCCGGACTATAATGCTTTATCACTTTCACTTAGCCAGTGGAGTTCGTGGGTGGGGCTACGATATAGCCCCTGGGGGCACCACGCTTCTCCGATTGCGGGGCGCGTGTGTGCCTGACCAGGAAACGGTCCTTCGTCAAAGCGGGGAATTCTAAACATTCCGGTAGTCGATCGAGTGGTTGACCCGTCTCTTGCTATATCATGACAGTCAGTTTTCGGCTTTCTCTACTGAGGTGCTCGCCCAGCCGAACTGGGGCACAATCGCAGTAGTTCTCCTGGTGCCGCGTTAACTGATGATACGGAATGTAAGGCAGCAAAACACAGGAGCCGGGCAAACCCAACATTTGACCAAAGACATGATTCGGAGCTGATGCATATAATGCCTAACTTGAGACGCCGAACACTCCCTAAGGTATTCGGTCTTTATGATAATGGGCAGAATAATGCCCTAAGCCCCTAGTGTCCAAGTACGGGCATGGTCTTCTGATGTGGCCAATGCCAAAACGTTAGGCTCTGCTTTGGTTATAGGAAGAAACCAAGGGAGAATAACAATGAGAGACAGTAAAAAAGGTTTTCGCAGGGTCTTAATCTGAAAAGAATCCTCGCAACGGGTCCCTGCTGCACGTCTGCGCCTGTGTCTCCGTTGTGCCGTTATCCTGGACGGGTATGCACGTTGTTCATCTGTAAAAAGAGAGGAACGCTTAGTTTGGAAACAATTCGTGCGAAAAAAGGAGAAGAAGAAACATAAATAGGTAAAGCGGGATTCGTATGAACTCACGATTCTTTGTGCGCGCAACCCCTTGTCAAGGGTTGTGCGGCTAGGGAGCCCCTAGCCAACAAATGCCGAACTCGTCTATCCGGGTCCGGGGTCTTCAGGTGACCCTCGCACTGAAATGATGCCTCGAGGACCGGGCATCTTGAGTGTAAGAGACGCGTAATGCGGTATGGCATTAAAACGGACGAAAGCCTTTCGTCCCAAGAGTGCTTGATATTCACTTTTAAATGGGACGATATAAAAAATTAGTTTTTCACGCCGAAAATTGTTCGGTGGTCCGAACACGACTTCTAGTAATAGGGAGCCTGTGCACTTGGCATAAGGGCCTGGCGTCACTCCTTTGAAGGAAGTGCGGCTGTGTCGAATTTTGGTAGGGTCTATCCCCATCTTGCGGATTGTGTTCAAATACAGCAGGTTTAAGTTGTTGCCCCCGTCCATTAGGACTTTAGTAAATTGTAATCCGTCGATTATGGGATTCAATATCAGGGCAGTCTGTCCCGCGCTTCGAACGCTTCTGGAATAGTCCAGGTGGTCGAAAGTTATTGGTTTTGATATCCAATCTCTATGGTCTGCTGGGTTGGACCGTGCGAGGCTCTTTTTAGGAAGTGCCGCACTATTTTTCCGTATTATCACATGAAGTGAGTTTACTGCTTTGACCTCTTGTGGGAAAGTCTTTTGTTTTCCGGTGCTCTGCTGGTGGGGTTTATCTTCTTCGTTTGACGCGTCGAGCCCCTTGTGTTCGGCGTTTAGTCGGCCGGACTGTTTAAAAACCCAACAATCCCTGTGGGTGTGATTTGCAGGCCTTCCGGGGGTACTGTGGATTTGACATATCCGACCCAAAATCTTGTTTAAGTTGGACAACTCATCGCTGTCATCCTTAAGAGGCGGTGTTTTGTTGTTTGGCCGCGAGCTTTTGAATCCGGCATTGACTGCCGTCCTCTTTGGGCTTTTCTCTTTATTCCGGCGCTGCTCTTTTCTGCGCCGTGATTTTCCATTTCCATCTCTTATCTCGGATGTACTTGGGTCGCTGGTGCTGCATCTTGCTAGCCAGCTATCCTCTCCCGCACAGAAGCGGGTCATGAGGCTTGTTAGTGCGAACATTGTCCTCGGTTTTTCTTGGCCGAGGTGCCTGGCATGCCATTCGTCTCGGACATTGTGTTTAAAAGCTGCTAAGGCTTCGGCATCCGGATAGTCGACTATTTGGTTCTTTTTGGTGAGAAACCTGTTCCAGAATTTCCGCGCTGACTCTCCGGGCTGTTGAGTTATATGACTTAGATCATCTGCATCTGGAGGGCGGACATAAGTCCCTTGAAAATTTTCTCTAAACGTGTCCTCGAGCTCTTCCCAACTTCCAACAGTGTTTTCTGGGAGGCTTCTAAGCCAATGACGGGCTGGCCCTTTGAGCTTGAGGGGTAGGTATTTTATGGCATGGAGATCGTCTCCTCTAGCCATGTGTATATGCAGTATATAATCTTCTATCCAGACTCCAGGGTCTGTTGTTCCATCATAGGCCTCTATGTTTATGGGTTTAAATCCTGCTGGGAATTCATGGTCCAGCACCTCATCGGTGAAACATAGTGGGTGTGCGGCACCCCTATATTTGTGTGTGCCGCTATCTTCGGACACTTGACGTGTTGCCTTGCTTCTTGGGGCTTTCTTCTTTGGCCCGTAGATGGACCTGGCTGGGCCATCTGTCCTTCCAAGTTTGTTGGTTGGTTTATGTGTGGCGCTGCTTTCCGAATTTGGCCTGTCATCCGGCCGTCTATCCAACCGGGCTGCCTCTTTATTTTTTGATTGTGGGGGCTATATAGCCTCGTCGTCGAATTCTGGTAGCAGCTTGCACTTCGGGTAGCTCTTTGATTGATGGCCATTGCCGTATTTATCCGCGGTTTTGAGTACTTTGCTCCACCTCATTCTGAGTGTGTCTTCCGCTGTTTTGAGCTTCCATTTTTCTTTCTTCAAGCTTCTTGCAGTGTTGACGAGTCTTTTCCGAAGGTTTTTACCTTCCGGCGGCGTGTCCGGCGTGAGATCGTCCAAACCGTTGTTTTCGCCGGGCCTGGACTGATTATCTGACTCGTCCTGTTCGGACGGTTGCTTATCTACATGCTCGTCGTCCACTTCTGTGCCCTGCTGTAATGCGGGGTCCTTAGGAGCGTTCTTGTTGTCGAGGCGGGGCTTAAGGCGGTGTCTGCGCCGCTGTTTTGGTTGTTTATCCTCTGCCGCGGCCCGTTGGTCCTCGTTATCGCTCTCTTTTGGTGTATCCACCATGTATATGTCGTACGACGAGGTGGTCCTCGCGTGCCCTATAGGCGCTGTTTCTTGTTCGTCTCCGTCGTCGTCGTCTATAGCGTCGATGTCTTCAGAGTCGTAGTCTAGCATGTCGGTTAAGTCGTCGACAGTGGCTACAAAGTGGGTGGTGGGTGGGCTCTGGATTTCTTCGTCGCCCGAATCCCAACCATCCTGGCCATAGTCCGGCCAGGGCTCTCCTGATAACGAGAGATGCTCTAGTGAATTCAGGATGTCGCCAAAAGGCGAGTATTGGAAGATGTCCGTGGCGGTGAATTCCATAACCGGCGCCCGATCCGATTTGATTGGTAGGGGCGCGGGAGGTTCGGAGTCTGGCACCTCGGAATCACGAGTTTTGCGAGGGACAAGATTAGTGTTCGGCTCCATCGCCGTAGCAGTTGAAGCCCCCGAGGCGGCGTCCATCCACCGATCCCCTATCTGGGCAGTCTGCTCCGGACCAGTGACCGGAGCGGATTGGTGTGCGGCCACCAAGGCACTGTTCGGCGGCAGAGCTAGATCATGCCCATCGCAACAGTGCGGCGCGCTCGGCTGTGGCTTGGGTCCGTCGAAGATCAAGTCTCCGTGGACATCGGCCGTGAAGTTTAGGCTTCCGAATCTGACCTGACGGCCAGGGGCGTAGCTTTCGATCTGCTCCAGATGGCCAAGTGAATTAGCCCGCAGTGTGAAGCCGCCGAATACAAAGATCTCTCCGGGGAGAAAAATCTCACCCTGGACAGCGTCGTTAGTTGCAGATGCCATCAAGCCTATCGGTGACGACACAGAGGAACTCTCAATGAAAGCACCAATGTCGGTGTCAAAACCGGCGGATCTCGGGTAGGGGGTCCCGAACTGTGCGTCTAGGCGGATGGTAACAGGAGACGAGGGACACGATGTTTTACCCAGGTTCGGGCCCTCTCAATGGAGGTAAAACCCTACGTCCTGCTTGATTAATTTTGATGATATGGGTAGTACCAGAGTGGATCTACCACGAGATCAAGGAGGCTAAACCCTAGAAGCTAGCCTATGGTATGATTGTTGTAATGTATGTTGTGTCCTACGGACTAAAGCCCTCCGGTTTATATATACACCGGAGGAGGCTAGGGTTACACAGAGTCGGTTACAATGGTAGGAGATCTACATATCCGTATCGCCAAGCTTTCCTTCCACGCCAAGGAAAGTCCCATCCGGACACGGGACGGAGTCTTCAATCTTGTATCTTCGTAGTCTTGGAGTCCGGTGGACGTTGATAGTCCGGCTGTCCGGACACCCCCTAGTCCAGGACTCCCTCACCCCCTCCGCCATCAAAGAGGTATGAACTTTAATAGGTGCCTAAACATAAGACCAGATTGTCATATTTCTCCCCCATCTTATTCCAGGAGGAGGACATGGCAAACCGTGTCCAAAATCCCGGCTAGCCAAGCATCAGCCAAACTGACACCGGGTTCATTGACCAGGACGAGAGCCAATTCGGATGCAGTGCCGACTCATCCACCTCATGAGGATTCGGATGACGTATCCGTCACAAATTCCGAAGTGGAGAGTGCGATGAATCATTGACGACTCAAAGAGACCCTGCACACTCTAGCTTTTACTAGGCAGGAATTTACCACCCTCAGCACCGTGGATGCATATATCCGGGCCGCCCAAGACGGACTTACTGGAGTTGCTCACCTGTTTTCGAAAGATATGCAGGTAACAGTTTAATAGATATATACCAATAGCCCCCGAGACTTGAAGCGGATTTCGACCAACCGTTTTCAGGATCGCTATCACCACATGTTCTCAAAGAGAAGAACAACATGCTGTCCCAGGAGCTTGAAGCAAGCCGGACAAAGCTACATGCCGCCACCTCCGAGTTAGAAGAAATGAAGAGAACAAACTCGAGACGGAAATGGATAATCAAGCTGAAGAAATAAAGAGCTTAAAGGCTCAATTATCGGCCATGCAAAAAGAGAACAAAAAATTGAAAGGGGGCATATTCAGTATGACCTTTGAACTATCCAGGGGACTCATATAATCCTATAATATGGAGTCTTATAATGTTGTTCTTGCAGGTCTGTTAACCGGGCGTCCCAAAGAAGAAGTGTTTGAATTCCAGGGCAACGTTCTAAAAGAACTATATAGAGTGCACGAGCGGGCCCAAAAAGCCATGATGAGTATGATCAAAGCCTTATGGCCATCCGATGCCCCTCCAGAAAGTATGAGGGGTTGGAGAACCTATTCAAAGGTGTCGGGTGCCGTTTCGAGGTATGGAAGGCGTAAGCATGCCGAGAAGGTGCGTGAGAGGCATGGGCGATGGTGAAAACGCGCTACACCAGACTCAATCCGAATCATATGGCCCGAGTTGGACCTCAGGGACTGGATGGAAAAGAGATTCCCGTGAACTTGGTATATGAACAAGTGATGATAGCTGCAAAATATTCGCAAGAAGACTATAGGTTGGACAGTCTTATATATGACATAGAGAAAGAGTAGGCATTCGATTCTATGTACCAATGTACTTTATCATCAAACTTTATCTCCGACCAAACTTGTCCAAATTTGTCATCACAGGCCTTTGGCTTCAACCTCCGAACCAAGAAGTTGGAGTGTTTCTAGATACCCTGCTAGAATGTAATAAACATTCAGTATGTGCGGAAACCAGGCAATCCGGTCATATTCCTCAAACAAACAAAATTTGTTCGGGGAGGTGTGTTATATTACTATTTAATGTAAGAAACATCTTCTAGGGAAAATAGTTTCGTTAAGAGTTCCTTTCCTTGGGTCGGCATGCTGAATTATGCATGCCTAGGCTTGAACCGAATTACGGGCAACCTAAAAAATATTTGTTTAGAAGAATCACGTAAACATAAACAGTCCGTCGTTGCTTGCCAACAAATTTTTCCCTTAAGAATGCGAGCTTTCAGCTTCACCCGTCTGAGGTACAGATCCGGATTAACCGGTTGTAGCAATCATAGAGGTACTCCTTTACACCCTAGCCGAACAATCGGGAACGTAGGATATAAGCACACTTGAGTGAGGCAACCCAGCTTGGCAAAAACTTAAGTCATAGAGATGCATATAATGGAAAAATATGTATAAAACAAACGACGTAGACAATGTAAGCCACAAGCTTTTAATAATAAGCTTCGTTAAAGAAGCCCCCAGTTATAGTGGGGTGTATACATTTAAAGATGTGTACCCCTAACAGTTCGGTAGATTCGAACATACGTTGGGATAAAAAAGGGAAAGATAAGAAGGAGAGGAGAGGGAGAAACCTAGTCAAAGTAAAAAAAATTAAAAAGAGTGCGACCGAACTATCCGTAGAATATTCGGAGCCGAGCGGCGTTCCATGGATTCGGCTCAAGGCGATTACCAATGCATTATGAAGGTGATAGGCTCCTCCTATGAGAACTTGATCTATGATGAAGGGCCCCTCCCATTTTGGTTTGAGCTTATCCTTCTTCTTATTCGGGAGACGTAAGACAAGGTCGCCGGCGTTATGTCTTGGCCCGCACTTCTCTACTTTGGTATCGCCTGGCCTGTTGTTGATAAAATGCAAAATGGGCTTTTCTAACTTCACGCTCCTCTTTGAGTCCGTCTAGGTGATCCTGCAAATCGAGCTCGGCTTCTCACTCTTCGTACATGTGCACTCAAGGCAAGTCATCAATAATGTCGCAGGGCAAGACAGCTTGTGTGCCGTACACCATGAAAAAAGGTGTGTATCCGGTCGTTCGATTCGGCATAGTCCACAGCCCCCAGAGTACGGAATCGAGTTCCTAAACCCCAATACTTTGATTCACGTAAGGAGCGCACCAATCTGGGTTTAATGCCACTCATTATGAGGCCATTGGCCTGTTCAACCTGACCGTTTCTTTGAGGGTGGTAGACGGATGCATTGTCGAGTTTAGTGCCCAACTTAGCACACCAGTTTTTCACCTCATCAGATATAAAACTGGAGCCATTATCAGTGATGATGCTATATAGGACACTGTAGCGGTGTACCACACCGGATATAAAGTCATTGGCTGGCCCTGCGTCAGCTGTTTTTACTGATTTGGCCTCTATCCATTTAGTGAAATTATCTACCATCACCAGTAAATATTTCTTTTTGTGGCTTCCCCCTTTAAGGGGTTCGACCATATCAAGCCCCCAAATGGCTAAGGGCCAAGTGATAGGGATTGTTCTTAAGGTAGTGGGAGGCATATGACTTTGATTGGGAAAAAGCTGATAGCCCACACAATGTTGGACAAGGGCTTGTGCATATGCTCGGGCCCTTGGCAAGAAGAAACCTGTCCGGAAAGCTTTGCTTATGAGGGCCCGAGCTGCGGCATGATGGAGGCACAGACCAGCATGTATTTCCGCCAAGAGCTCCCGTCCCTCCTCTTCGGAGATGCACCTTTGGAGAACTCCGGTAGTGCTCTTCTTGTAGAATTCACCCTCGTGAACTTTGTAGGCTTTAGAACGCCGAACTATGTGACGAGCCTCATTTTGATCATTAGGAAGCTCCTGCCTATTGAGGTAGGCTAGGAAAGGTTCGGTCCATGGAGCAATAACGACCATGATCTCATGAGCAGAGGGTGTTATTTCGGCATCCGAACTCTCGATGATATCTGCATTGTGTTCGGCTGCCGGGGGTGTGACCAGGTCCATACTGGTGTCTCCGCTCTCGCCCGGCCACACCATGGATGGCTTAAAGAGCCTTTCCACAAAGGTACTAGGCAGGATGGTGTCATGCTTGGCGCCATGCGAGCGAGGATGTCGGCTGCCTGGTTACTGTCTCGAGCGATATGATGGAATTCAAGTCCCTTGAACCGAGCCGATATTTTTAATACGACATTTCGATTTGCCACCATTTTTGGATCTTTTGCATGTAACTCTCCATTTACTGAGATATTGCGAGGTTTGAGTCACCGTGCACCTCTAGGCATTGTATACCCATGGAGACAGCCATGCGGAGACCATGTAGAAGCGCCTCGTATTCAGCTGCATTATCGGAGTCCGTATACATGATTTGCAACATGTAGCGGATTGTGTCCCCCGTAGGGGATGTCAAGATGACACCAGCCCCTAGTCCGGCTAGCATTTTAGAGCCGTCGAAGTACATGATCCATTTCTAGTATGAACTATACTCTTTAGGGAGCTCGGCTTCCGTCCACTCGGCGACAAAGTCGGCCGGCACCTGAGGTTCAATAGCTTAGCGTGGCTTGTATGTTATTTCGAACGGTAAGAACTCGATGGCCCATTTAGCTATGCGTCCGATGGCGTCCCTATTGTTGATAATGTCATTAAGTGGTACTTCAGATGCCACCGTGATCGAACACTCTTGAAAATAGTGTCGGAGTTTTTGGGATGCCATAAAGATCGTATACGCTATCTTTTGGTAGTGAGGGTATCGGGATTTGCATGGTGTGAGGACCTCCGATACGTAATAGACTGGCTTTTGAATGGGGAATTTATGTCCCTCTTCCCCTCGCTCGACGACGAGTACAACACTTACTACCTGGCGAGTTGCGGAGATATAAAGCAACATAGGCTTGCCAACACCTGGGGCAGTGATACGTGTCCAACGTATCTATAATTTTTTATTGTTCCATGCTATTATATTACCCGTTTTGGATGTTTATGGGCTTTACTTTACACTTTTATATCATTTTTGGGACTAACCTACTAACCGGAGGCCCAGCCCGAATTGTTGTTTTTTTGCCTATTTCAGTTTTTCGAAGAAATGGAATATCAAACGGAGTCCAAACGGAATGAAACCTTTGGGAGCGATCTTTTTGGAACAAACGTGATCCAGAGGACTTGGAGTGGAAGTCAAGAAACAAGCGAGGCGGCCACGAGGGTGCCCTGCGCGCCCCCACCCTCGTGGGCCCCTCGAGCATCCACCAACCTACTTCTTGCTCCTATATATACCCATGTACCCTGAAAAGATTAGAAGCGACCACAAAAAACTATTTCCACCGCCATAACCTTCTGTATCTGCGAGATCCCATCTTAGAGCTTTCGCGGCACTCCGCTGGAGGGGGAATCAATCACGGAGGGCCTCTACATCATCTCCAAGGCCTCTCCGATGAGTTGTGAGTAGTTTACCATAGACCTTCGGGTCCATATTCATTAGCTAGATGGCTTCTTCTCTCTCTTTGAATCTCAATACAAAGTTCTCCCCGATCTTCTTGGAGATCTGTTCGATGTAACTCTTTTTGCGGTGTGTTTGTCGAGATCCGATGAATTGTGGGTTTATGATCAAGTTTATCTATGAGAAGTATTTGAATCTCCTCTGAATTCTTTTATGTGTGATTAAGTTATCTTTGCAAGTCTCTTCGAATTATCAGTTTGGTTTGGCCTACTAGATTGATCTTTCTTGCAATGGGAGAAGTGCTTAGCTTTGGGTTCAATCTTGCGGTGTCCTTTCCCAGTGGCAGCAGGGGCAGCAAGGCACGTATTGTATTGTTGCCATCGAGGATAAAAAGATGGGGTTTATATCATATTGCATGAATTTATCCCTCTACATCATGTCATCTTTCTTAATGGGTTACTCTGTTCTTTATGAACTTAATACTCTAGATGCATGCTGGTTAGCGGTCGATGTGTGGAGTAATAGTAGTAGATGCAGGTAGGTGTCGGTCTACTTGTCACAGACGTGATGCCTATATACATGATCATGCCTAGATAATCTCATAATCATTCACTTTTCTATCAATTGCTCGACAATAATTTGGTCACCCACCGTAATACTTATGCTATCTTGAGAGAAGCCACTAGTGAAACCTATGGCCCCCGGGTCTATCTCTTATCATATAAGCTTTCAATCTACTTTTATTTGCATCTTTTACTTTTCCAATCTATATCATAAAATACCAAAAATATTTATCTTATCATATTATCTCTATCAGGTCTCACTTTCGCAAGTGGCCTTGAAGGGATTGACAACCCATTTATTGCGTTGGTTGCGAGTTCTTGTTTGTTTGTGTAGGTGCGTGGGACTTTTGAGGAGCCTTCTACTGGATTGATACCTTGGTTCTCAAAAACTGAGGGAAATACTTACGCTACTATTGCTGCATCACCCTTTGCTCTTCAAGGAAAACCAACACAAGCTCAAGACGTAGCAGGCAGCTAGGATTGGGTTGCCTGCTAGTAAGGTTTTTATTTCTTCCAATCCGGCTGTGGCAGTGTCCGTCCATTCAAAGCTATCTGTGCGTCTAAACAGTCTATAAAGTGGTAATGCTTTCACTCCTAATCTGGAGATAAAGCGGCTCAAAGCTGCCATGCACCCTGCTAGTTTTTGGACCTGCTTTAGGTCTATTGGTATAGCCAATTGTGACAAGGCTTGGATCTTAGCTGGGTTTGCTTCAATTCCTCTGTGGGAAACAATGAACCCTAACAGCTTTCCTGTTGGGACACCGAAAACACATTTTTGCGGATTGCGCCGTATATCGTATGTTTAGAGGTTGTCGAAGGTGAGGCGAAGATCATCCACCGGTGATTCGACGTGTTTGGTTTTGATTACCACATCATCCACATATGCTTCCACTGTCTTGCCGGTTTGTTTTTCCAAGCATGTTTGAATCATACATTGGTAAGTGGCACCAGCGTTTTTAAGCCCAAAAGGCATAGTGTTGAAAGAGAAAGGGACATACGAGGTGATGAACACTGTTGTGGCCTGGTCGGACTCCTTCATCTTAATCTGATGGTATCCGGAGTAAGCATCGAGGAAACACAGTGAGTCGTGTCCTGCGGTCGCATCGATGATCTGGTCAATGCGGGGCAACGGGAAAGGATCTTTAGGGCAAGCTTTGTTGAGGTCTTCGAAATCAACACAAAGGCGCCAGGATTTATCCTTCTTCGGCACCATGACCAAGTTGGCTAGCCAATCCGTGTGTTTGATTTCTCTAATGAACCCGGCCTCGAGCAGTTTGGCTAGCTCTTCTCCCATAGCTTGTCGCTTGGGTTCGGAAAATCACCGTAGCGTTTGCTTGTCGGGTTTGAACCCTTTAATTATGTTGAGGTTGTGTTCGGCCAGCCTGCGTGGGATCCCGGGTATGTCCGAAGGGTGCCAGGCAATGATATCCCAATTCTCGCGCAAGAATGTGTGTAAGGCAGCGTCTACTGCCGGATCCAGCTGTGCTCTGATAAACGTTGTTTTATTGGGGTCCGTCAGGTGCACTTGAAATTTAACTATTTCATCTGCAGGCTTGAAAGAGGTGGATTTAGGTCTCTTATCAAGAATCACATCATCCTTGTCCACCGTGCGTTGTAGGGTGGTTAGTTCTTCGGCCGCTAGGGCTTCGGATAGTGCCTCAAGGGCCAAGGATGCGGTTTTGTTTTCAGCACAAAGTGCTCTATCCGGGTCACTCAAAATTGTGATTATTCCATTGGGCCCTGGCATTTTAAGCTTCATGTACCTGTAATGGGGTATAGCTTGGAAGTGTGAGAAAGCGTCCCACCCGAGGATGGCATGATATCCGCTGTTGAAGGGGACCACATCGAAGAGCAACTCTTCGGAACTGTAATTTTCAGGTGTGCCGAATACTACATCCAATTTAATTCTCCCAGAGCATCGTGCTTCTCAGCTGGGGATGATGCCTCGAAAGGTGGTGCTGCTCTTCTCGATGCGTGTTCTATCAATCTGCATTTTGTCGAGCGTGTCCTCGTAGATGAGGTTAGGCCCACTTCCGTCGTCCATGGGAAATTTGGTGAGTCGAAAGCCATCCGAAATGGGGTTTAGTACCAGAGCGGTGGGTGCTCGGACTGATCGGGCCTCGGTGGTGAAGGTTATTGCCGCGTCGTTCCATGGGATCAGTGTGGTTACTTGCTGGACTTCGGCGAAGTCACGAAGTGCCCTTTATGCTGATTATTTGAAGAGAAGGTCCCAAAGGCCGTGAGAACGTTAAAATCGTCCTCCTCCAGAGAGTGTTTTTTGGAGTGGCGGTGGTGATGATGGCCTCCCCACAGTTAGCTACATGACGAAGTACGCAACTTGCACGGAGGTTGTCAGTTGAGTCTATGCTTTGAGTCGCATGTATCGGACAGGGCTTGTCGAGGAGTTCATCAAGAACTGACCTATATCCTGTGTGAAGGGTTTGTTTTTTCTACCAACAGGCTTATGGTCGGATGCCTCATAAGGGTGTATCCATTTAGCCCGGGCCGTATACTCCTTGAAGGCGGTTGGTTCCAGTTGGGTTTTCTGGGCCTTCCATATGCTTTCCATCGCGCAGTATTTCCGCACTAGATGTGATAGTTTTGTGAAACTATGTATGCGACGACAGTCGAGGTGTTCCGCATTTCCTCATTGGTACAATTGCGGTGAAAGGCCAAGACTCCATCGTCGTGGCAACAATCTTTAATATTGTTTCTTACAAGTAGGAACCTTGCCCAAAAGTGATGGACCGTTTCCTAAGGTTGCTGTCGTACATACATCAGGTCATATATGTCTGGAGGGCCTGAGTTACTTGGAGAGTATTGATTGTGGTGGGTGGATGGGCTAAAATTTGAATCCCGACCCAAATCTGTGTCTGCAGCTTGCAAAATCTCCGAGGTCACCAGTTCGGGTTCAGGGAGATCCAAGTGCTCCCCGGACCCTATGTCCGACCCTGAGTTTGGGCGGCGCGGAGAAACCTCCGAAGGAAGGGTATACGGCTCGAGGGGTTCTGGGACCCGGACATATCTGGTTTTTAGCACAGGCGAAGAAGTGTTGTCGGCTCATTCCTCGACGACCGCTACCAGGTGGGTGATCGACGGGAGATTGATTTCCCTCTAGTCAGGTTTAAGCCTGACCCGATCATAATCCATGGAAACCCCCTAGGGCGGCGATGCGATCTAGCAGCTCGTTTAAGGATGAGACGTCCACTGGATCCATCTTTTTAGAGTACTCGAGACCGATGCGGAGGTGGTGTTTGGCGATCGTGGGGGCGTTGTTGGCTTAATGGACGTATGGTCACCCATGGTGAAATCACTGAGTTGGGGGATCTGTCCTGAAGTTAGCCGGGCTCCTTCTAGAGGTGATGTCGTTGTTGATGACAAGGCGAGCCATAGATCGCTTTTCGTGACTACACAGCGGAGCTCACAATAAAAGCACCAATGTCGGTTTCAAAATAGGCAGATCACGGGTAGGGGAGCGCAAGTTGTGCGTCTAAGGATCATTGGTAACAAGGGACAATGGGACACAATGTTTACCCAGGTTCAGGTCCTCTCAAAGGAGGCAAAACCCTACGTCCTGCTTGATTGTATTCGATGAGTATAGGGGTTACAAGAGTTGATCTACCTCGAGATCGTGATGGCTAAACCCTAGCTGTCTAGCCTATGATTATTCTCATGGCCCCTACGAACTAAACCCTCTGGTTTATATACACACCGGAGGGGCCTAGGGTTGTACAAAGTCGGTTTACAAGCGAAGGAAAGAGTACATTCGGACACCAATCTTGCCGTCCACGCATATAGGAGTCCTACCCAGACACGAGGGATGGTCTTATGCTTCATCTTCATGGCCCATCAATCCGGCCCATATCGAATAGACCGGACACCTGAGGACCTCCGTATCCAGGACTCCCTCAATGGTTCTCTTTCTTTACCATGTTTTCTAGCAACAAAGTTTCTTTTATCATATCTTTTATTTTTAGGTTGTGGGTTATCAAGATCAACGACTGGTTCTATTTCAACATCATTATCTGGTTTTTTATCATTGTCTAGTTGAGTGTCTTCATGAACATCTTCATTATCTTTTTCATTATCACTAGGTGAATGTTCATTACCAGATTGAGTTTCAGCATCAGAAATAGAAACATCATTATCATCTTGAGGTAATTTTTCTTTCTCAGGTTCACTAGAGGTAGGCAAAGTCCAATCATTTTTCTTCTTCCTTTTCTTTTTAGAAGGACTAGGTACACGGGTCTTAATTCTTTGAGAGTCTTGTTCAATTCTATTAGGGTGTCCCTCAGGATAAAGTGGTTCCTGAGTCATTTTACCTCCTCTAGTTGCTACTCTAACAGCAAAGTCATTAATATTATTGTTCATTTCATCAAGCAATTCTCTTTGAGATTTAGCAACTTGTTCTAATTGAGTTTGAACCATAGAGGCATGTTTTCCTACACCTCTAACATCATTTGAGATTCTAAATAACAAGTCACTCAAGCGAGCAATCATATCAGAATTGTATTTCAATTGTTTCATAACATTTGCATTGAAGTGATGTTGTTTCATAATGTAGTTGTCAAACGCATATAAGCACTGGCTAGGAGGTTTATTGTAAGGAATGCCACCTTCATCAAACTTTAATAAAGAGTTTACCTCTTCCACCTTTGGTGGTGGTGTGTCAAGTCCATGTATCTCTTCAATAGGAGGTAAATTTTTAACATTCTCTACTTTAATACCTTTTTCCTTCATAGATTTCTTTGCCTCTTGCATATCTTCCGGACTGAGACATAAGATACCCCTATTCTTTGGAGTGGGTTTGGGCTGTAGTTTAGGAAGAGTCCAATCATCATAATTTTTCAATATATTATTCAATAATTCCTCAGCTTGTTCAACAGTTTGTTCCCTGAAAACACAACCAGCACAACTATCTAGGAAGTCCCTAGAAGCATCGGTTATAGGCCATTATAGAAGATATAAAGTATTTCATTTTTCTTAAGAGGATGATTAGGCAAAGCATTAAGCAGTTGGAGAAGCCTCCCCCAAGTTTGTGGGAGACTCACTTCTTCAATTTGCACAAAGTTAAATATTTCATGTAAGGCAGCTTGTTTATTATGAGCAGGATTCCACCCCCCAGAAAAGTAGTAGATCATATCCTGGGGACTACGCACATAACTAGGAGCAAGAGTGTTATACCATATCTTAGCATCACGCTTTAATGAGAAAGGAAATAATTTTAGAATATAATAGTAGCAAATCTTCTCATTGATACGTCCATTTTGCATCATGCTTTTATATTGATATTTATTGCATTATGGGCTGTTATTACACATTATATCACAATACTTATGCCTTTTCTCTCTTATTTTATAAGGTTTACATGAAGAGAGAGAATGCCAGCAGCTGGAATTTTGGACTGGAAAAGGAGCAAATATTAGAGACCTATTATGCACAACTCCTAAAGTCCTGAAACTTCACGGAGATCAGTTTTGGAATAAATAAAAAATATTGGGCGAGAAAGCACCACAGGGAGGCCACCATCCAGCCACAAGGGTGGAGGGCGCGCCCTACCCACCTGTGTGCGCCCTACCCACCTGGGCACGCCACCTATCTTGTGGGCCCCCTGGCAGGCCCCCACCGCCCATCTTCTGCTATATGGTGTCTTTTGCCCAGGAAAAAAAAGGAGAGAAGATTTCGGGACGAAGTGCCGCCGTCTCGAGGCGGAACTTGGGTAGGACCAATCTAGGGCTCCGGCGGAGCTGTTCTACTGGAGAAACATCCCTCCGGGAGGAGGAAATCACCGCCATCGTCATCACCATCGATCCTCTCATTGAGAGGGGGTCAATCTCCATCAACATCTTCACCAGCACCATCTCCTCTCAAACCCTAGTTCATCTCTTGTATCTGATCTTTGTCTCAAAACCTCAGACTGGTACCTGTGGGTTGCTATTACTCCTTGTAGTTGATGCTAGTTGGTTTATTTGGTGGAAGATCATATGTTCAAATCCTTAATGCTTATTAATAATCCTCTGATTATGAACATGAATATGCTTTGTGACTAGTTATGTTTGTTCCCGATGACATGGGAGAAGTCTTGTTATAAGTAATCATGTGAATTTGGTATTCGTTCGATATTTTGATGAGACGTATGTTGTATCTCCTCTAGTGGTGTTATGTGAACATCGACTACATGAAACTTCACCATTATTTGGGCCTTGGGGAAGGCATTGGGAATTAATAAGTAGATGATGGTTTGCTAGAGTGACAAAATCTTGAACCCTAGTTTATGTGTTGCTTCGTAAGGGGTTGATTTGGATCCATATGTTTCATGCTATGGTTAGGATTATGTTATTCTTTTTTCGTAGTTGTGGATGCTTGTGAGAAGGGTTAATAATAAGTGGGATGCTTGTCTAATGAAGGACATCACCCAAACACCCGTCCACCCACATATCAAATTATCAAAGTAACGAACGCGAATCTTATGAGCATGATGAAAACTAGCTTGACAGTAGTTCCCATGTGTCCTCGGGAGCGCTTTGCTTTATATAAGAGTTCGTCCAGGCTTGTCCTTTGCAACAAAAAGGATTGGGCCACCATTCTGCACCTTGTTTACTTTTGTTACTTGTTACCGGTTATGAATTATCTTATCACACAACTTTATGTTACCGATAATTTCAGTGCTTGCAGAGAATACCTTGCTGAAAACCACTTGTCATTTCCTTCTGCTCCTCGTTGGGTTCAACACTCTTACTTATCGAAAGAACTATGATAGATCCCCTATACTTGTGGGTCATCAAGAATCTTTTCTGGTGCCGTTGCCAGGGAGTGAAGTGCCCTTGGTAAGTGGAACTTGGCAAGGAAACATTTATATGGTGCGCTGAAATTTACTGTCACTTGTTACTATGGAAAATAATCCTTTGAGGGGCTTGCTCGGGGTATCTTCACCTCGACCGGAAGAGCAAAGAGTTGCTCCTCAACCTACTGCACCTAGTGAAAATATTTACTTTGAAATTCCTTCGGGTATGATAGAGAAACTGAAGGAAATATGCCCTAGAGGCAATAATAAAGTTATTATTTATTTCCTTATTTCATGATAAATGTTTATTATTCATGCTAGAATTGTATTAACCAGAAACATAATACTGTGTGAATAAATAGACAAACATAGTGTCACTAGTATGCCTCAACTTGATTAGCTCGTTAATTAAAGATGGTTATGTTTCCCAACCATAGACATGAGTTGTCATTTGATTAACGGGATCACATCATTAGGAGAATGATGTGATTGACATGACCCATTCCATTAGCCTAGCACTTGATCATTTAGTATACTGCTATTGCTTTCTTCATGACTTATACAAAGTTCCTGCAACTATGAGATTGTGCAACTCCCGTTTACCGGAAGAACACTTTGTGTGCTACCAAACGTCACAACGTAACTAGGTGATTATAAAGGTGCTCTACAGGTGTTTCCGAAGGTACATGTTGGGTTGGCATAATTCGAGATTAGGTTTTGTCACTCTAATTGTCGGAGAGGTATCTCTGGGCCCTCTCGGTAATACTCATCACCTAAGCCTTGCAAGCATTTTAACTAATGAGTTAGTTATAAGATGATGTATTATAGAACGAGTAAAGAGACTTGCCGGTAATGAGATTGAACTAGGTATTGGATACCGACGATCAAATCTCGGGCAAGTAACATACCGATGACAAAGGGAACAACATATGTTGTTATGCGGTTTGACCGATAAAGATCTTCGTAGAATATGTAGGAACCAATATGGGCATCCAGGTCCCGCTATTGGTTATTGACCGAGAATGGTTCTAGGTCATGTCTACATAGTTCTCGAACCCGTAGGGTCCGCACACTTAACGTTACGATGACAGTTTTATTATGAGTTTATAAGTTTTGATGTACCGAAGTTTGTTTGGAGTCCCGGATGTGATCACGGACATGACGAGGAGTCTCGAAATGGTCGAGACATAAAGATTGATATATTGGACGACTATATTCGGACACCAGAAGTGTTCCGGGTGATTTCGGAGAAAACCGGAGTGCCGGGGGGGGGGGGTTACCGGAACCCCCCGGGAGAGTTAATGGGCCACATGGGCCTAGGTGGGAAGAGAGAGGGGCACCCAGTGTGGGCCGCGCGCCCCCTCTCCCTCTGGTCCGAATTGGACTAGGAGGGGGGCGGCGCCCCCCTTTCCTTCCCCCCTCTCCCCCTTCCTTCCCCCTCCTAGTAGGAGTAGGAAAGGAGGAATCCTACTCCTACTAGGAGGAGGATTCTTCCTCCCTTGGCGCGCCCAAGGGGCCGGCCGGCCTCCCCCCTTGCTCCTTTATATACGGGGGCGGGGGGCACCCCATAGACACACAAGTTGATCTACGGATCGTTCCTTAGCCGTGTGCGGTGCCCCCCTCCACCATATTCCACCTCGGTCATATTGTCGCGGAGTTTAGGCAAAGCCCTGCGCCGATAGAACATCATCATCGTCACCACGCCGTCGTGCTGACGAAACTCATCTCCGGAGCTCGGCTGGATCGGAGGCCGGAGAATGTCATCGAGCTGAACGTGTGCTGAACTCGGAGGCTCCGTACGTTCGGCGCTTGGATCGGTCGGATCGTGAAGACGTACGACTACATCAACCGCATTGTGCTAACGCTTCCGCTTACGGTCTACGAGGGTACGTGGACGAACACTCTCCCCTCTCGTTGCTATGCCATCACCATGATCTTGCGTGTGCGTAGGAATTTTTTTGAAATTACTACGTTCCCCAACAGTGGCATTCGAGCCTAGGTTTTATGCGTTGATGTTATATGCACGAGTAGAACACAAGTGAGTTGTGGGCGATACAAGTCATACTGCTTACCAGCATGTCATACTTTGGTCCGGCGGTATTGTGAGATGAAGCGGCCCGGACCGACATTACGCGTACGCTTACGCGAGACTGGTTTTACCGCCGTGCTTTGCACACAGGTGACTAGCGGGTGTCAGTTTCTCCAACTTTAGTTGAACCGAGTGTGGCTACGCCCGGTCCTTGCGAAGGTTAAAACAGCACTAACTTGACGAACTATCGTTGTGGCTTTGATGCGTAGGTAAGAACGGTTCTTGCTCAGCCCGTAGCAGCCACGTAAAATTTGCAACAACAAAGTAGAGGACGTCTAACTTGTTTTTGCAGGGCATGTTGTGATGTGATATGGTCATGACGTGATGAGATATAAGTTGTTGTATGAGATGATCATGTTTTGTTGAAGTTATCGGCAACTGGCAGAAGCCCTATGGTTGTCTCTTTGTTGCATAAAGATGCAAGTGCCAAATAATTGCTTTACTTTATCGCTATGCGATAGCAATAGTTGCAAGAGCAATAGTTGGCGAGACGACCATGTGATGACACATTGATATAGATCAAGATGATGAAGATCATGGTGTCGTGCCGGTGACGATAGAGATCATGACATTACTTTGGAGATGGAGATCAAAGGCGCAAGATGATCATGGCCATATCATGTCACATATTTTGATTGCATATGATGTTTATCTATTATACATCTTATTCTTGCTTTGATTGACGGTAGCATTTTAAGATGATCTCTCACTAATTATCAAGAAGTGTTCTCCCTGAGTATGCACCGTTGCCAAAGTTCGTCGTGCCCAGACACCACGTGATGATCGGGTGTGATAAGCTCTACGTCCATCTACAACGGGTGCAAGCCAGTTTTGCACACGCGGAATACTCAGGTTAAACTTGACGAGCCTAGCATATGCAGATATGGCCTCGGAGCATGGAGACCGAAAGGTTGAGCGTGAATTATATAGTAGATATGATCAACATAGTGATGTTCACCATTGAAAACTACTACATCTCACGTGATGATCGGTTATGGTTTAGTTGATTTGGATCACGTGATCACTTAGATGACTAGAGAGATGTCTGTCTAAGTGGGAGTTCTTAAGTAATATGATTAATTGAACTTAAATTTATCATGAACTTAGTCCTGGTAGTATTTTGCAAATTATGTTGTAAGATCAATAGCTTGCGTTGTTGCTTTCATGTGTTTATTTTGATATGTTCCTAGAGAAAATTGTGTTGAAAAATGTTAGTAGCAATGATGCGGATTTGATCTACGATCTGAGGTTTATCCTCATTGCTGCACAGAAGAATTATGTCCTTAATGCACCGCTAGGTGACAGACCTATTGCAGGAGCAGATGCAGACGTTATGAACGTTTGGCTCGCTCAATATGATGACTACTTGATAGTTTAGTGCACCATGCTTAATGGCTTAGAATCGGGACTTCAAAGACGTTTTGAACGTCATGGACCATATGAGATGTTCCAGGAATTGAAGTTAATATTTCAAGCAAATACCCGAGTTGAGAGATATGAAGTCTCCAACAAGTTCTATAGCTAAAAGATGGAGGAGAATCGCTCAACTAGTGAGCAAGTGCTCAGATTGTCTGGGTACTACAATCGCTTGAATCAAGTGGGAGTTAATCTTCCAGATAAGATAGTGATTGATAGAATTCTCTAGTCAAAGATGTCGTGGGAACGAACACCTATGCGGCAGGGCCCCTTTTCGGTCCGGCGGGGGGCGGAGGTCGCATGAAGAGCGGATCGAGGCGAAGCACACGAGCGGTTTACCCAGCTTCGGAGCTCTCCGGAGAGATAATACTCCTACTGCTGCTTGTCGGATTGTATTGAGTTCTTGCTCGAGAGCAATGAGCGCTACAGTACCCACTAGTTGTGAGACTGAGCGTGAGTGTTTTCTGGTTTCGAACCCCCCTCTACGTTGCGCATGGGCCTCATTTTATATGCTCAAGGGGTCATCGACAGGTGGCAACGCATGCAAGGGTAAAAATGGGAAAGAGGTGCGGTTGGTACACCTACTCGTACAGTGCATCCTACCTGACCCTGACGGCAGGGGACAGAGGCATTAAATGCCCGTCTGTGTCGCCCAAACAGTGCAGAAAAGTGACCGTTAGGGGCGCCACCGCTTGCCATGATGGTAATCTTGTCAGCGTCGCTTGCCACCTCGCACCGCTTGGCTGCACAGCCTCTTGCCACACGCACCTGGAACGATCCTAGGGCGACACGTTGGTGGATGTGCTGGAGCGCGGCTGCACAGTGGTAGCTTGCCGCGGCAAGCGCCTTGCCGCGGTAGTTGTCTTGTCGCGTCCGGAAGCTTGTCGCTCACCGGGCCTTGCCGGGACGCGTGGCGCGTCGCGGCAAGTTCCTTGAAATGCCTTGGTTGGCCTTCCCGGCAAGCTCCTCTTGCCGGGGGTCTTGCCTCCTTGGCTTGAGATGCCGTAGTTAGCCTTCCCGGCAAGCTCCTCTTGCCGGGGCCTTGTCTCCTTAGTTTAAATACTTTGTTCTTGAATGGCTCCAAAGGAACCACGGAGGACCTTGGCGGTCACCCGGCAAGCCTTGCCGCGGGGCGCTGCGACTGCCCGTGCACAAGTTCGGGATACTAGGGTACCCCTACTCTAGTACACCGACAGGAGCCCCCGGGCCTGGGCCACACACGGTGCCGAGCACTGTTGGGCCAGGCCCAAAATAGGGCACGGGCACGCACGGCCTGGGTTACGCCGTATCTTACTCCGTATCCACCGCGCCGTCCCCTAATGGTACGCGTCTAATGCGGCGTCGTGGGAGAGATCATGGGTGGTTCTTTATTCGGAAAAAGCGTAACTTTCGCCTCCTCCCTCTTTATAAGCAGGGGAAACAGGGGCAGTTCCCCCATCTCGCCAGTTGCTTCCCCAATCTCAGAGATCTCCGCCGCTCCCCCCTTCTTCCAAAGCCAAAAGAGAGCAGCGCTCCGCCCCCCATCGCTGCCGGCGCCACCAACGCCTTCGATCTCCCCCACTACCTCCGCCATGGCTCCGAAAGCCGGGAAGGCTGTGAAGTCGGCCGAGGCGCTGCGGCTCGAGGCACTGCGAAAGGAGCGGGCAACTTTCCCCCCGAGCTCGCCGCGAAGGAGCTGAGGGAGTGGTACTACCTCTTCTGGTCGACGGAAACGCGAGCGCATCCGCGCACGAAGGTACTCTCCACCGCCGCCTCATAACGGGCTCCAAATGGATATCCGTTCTTCGCGCTGTTCTTCTACTGTGGGCTCTGCCCGCCCTTCTCTGAATTCTTCTGCGATATCATGAACACCTACGGGTTCCACCTCCTTGACTTCACCCCCAGTGCTGTTCTGACCATGGCAGTTTTCGCACATCTCTGCGAAAACTTTGTCGGAGTCCACCCAAACGTAGCTCTTTTCCGCCACTTCTTCACGCCCCGGGTTGAGAGAGGAGAGCCTCTATCCGGTGGAATCGCCTGGATC
Source organism: Triticum timopheevii (assembly GCA_963921465.1). NCBI lineage: Eukaryota > Viridiplantae > Streptophyta > Magnoliopsida > Poales > Poaceae > Triticum > Triticum timopheevii. The sequence goes on from OY997274.1 coordinate 119,828,537, forward strand.
TCAAGAGCCGGCAAGAAGGAAGCGTATCTGGAGGGGGAGCTCCGCAGCAAATGGGAGGAGTGGATAGCAAACTGGTGCTGGATTGTCGAGGAGAACCCGCAGGCATTCACCGCCCAGCGCCAAGCCCCAGTAGTGCGCGGCAATGATTGGAGCAGTATGGCGCTAGAGGACGACAGGCTGAAGATTGCCGTCACCCGGATCCTGGGCCTCAGGCTTGCCGGGCTTACTGTAGGCGCCGTTGGCGCAGACTTTCTTCGCCGCCGCATCGCCCCCCTTTAGGAGAGGAGGAGACCCGCCTGGGAGTTCGGGGGCCCGGCGGATATCATGAGGCTGCGCCCGGGCCTCAACTTCAACTTCACTGTCCTGGAGCTGGACGCGATGCTCAAGGAGCTGTTCAAGCATGACCCTCAGCATCCCAAATGGTTCAGGTTGCCGCAGGGCGTCGTTCCGCTGTGCAACAATTCCTCGCTTGACCGCATCCGCGCAATGATGCCGCTGTGCGACTCGCATGGGATTGTCCCAACTTGACAAGAGCCTGCAGACGATGTTGTGCGGGCGTCCTTTGACGGCTTGGTGGAGGTGGCAGTCCGCTCCGATGAGCAGAAAAGCCTCACCCGCGACACCACTGATGCGGAGATGCAGCGCATCGCCACCAGGGCGGAAGAGGCGGCGGCAGCCGCTGCCGCGGGCGAGTTTGGATTCACCATGGAGGAGGCAGAGGCAGCAGAGGCGGCAAGCCTTGCCGAGCGAGAGTGGCTTGACGGCGAAGAAGAGCTTGCCAGCGAGGGAGAGCTTGCCGATCCTGAAGCCGAGTCGAGCGAGCCTGCCGAGGGCGCGAGCGGCCCGCCACCTTCAGGCAGCTTGCCACAAGCGGAGCCCCCAGCGCATCCCCCAACTCCACCAAGAAGGCGTCTCCGCAAGGCCGGGGATGTAGCAGGGCGGCAGACGAGTCAACAGCCGTCGCGCCGCGCGACGCGCTCCACCGCAACAAGCAATGTTGCTGCGGGAGCGCCTCGCACCGCTGCGGCAACTGGAGCGGGGTCTTCCCGGACCACTGCTTCTGCTCCTGCCGCTGCCCCCGCCAAGCGATCAAGGGAACCCACTCCTCCGCCTTGTCGCGCCAAAGGTGGGCCGGACTTCGACATCTCCGCGCTCAGCTCCGACGAGGAAGAAGAAGAGTAAGATTCATTGCTGTACTCGTAGTTCTTCAATTCTTGTTGTTTTGTCTTGTATCTGACTTGCTTTACTCTGAACTCATTCCTTTTCAGGACTCTAGCCCAGAGAGCAGCGAAGAGAGCCAAGGTCCCGGTGGTTGTCATCGAGGACGAACCCACCGTGACAACAGAGGGTGCGTCCGAGACCACCTTGTCGGACCCAGCAACTACTCCCCGAAGCAGCCCCCAGCGCAGCCCCCAGCGTAAGTATATAGTTTTACTTCCCGCTGTTAGGCGCACATGGGTGTTCTTTCTTTGCTGATATCTGATTCTTGGTTTGTGTAGGAGCAAAGCAGCCTCATCAGGAGCACCCAGAAGCCGCCCCTGAGATGCTATCTGCTTCGACTACACCACCAAGGGAGGATTCCCCGGCAAGGGAGTGTTCTCCGGCAAGGGAGAAGTCTCCGGCAAGGGACAGTTCTCCGGCAAGGGACGGTACCAGCGACCCCCCGGTGGTGGAGCCCATGACCGTGGAGCTCAGTACAGGTAACCCTTCTCGCTTGAAAACTTCCCTTGGGTTCTTCGTTTTCTGTTTTTCTTTTTGGATATTTGCTTGACTCTTCTCCCTCTTTCGGCCTTCAGATCCATCTTCCACGGAGCCGATGGAGACGGAGGCCACCGACAAGGAGAATGCACGCGGCTAGACCGACGACGCCGCCGCCACCGAAGAAGAGGCCGGCGCCGATGATCCTACCGGCGAAGAGGCCGCCAAAGCTGCCACCGCAGGAGCTGGCGAGGGGTCCGGCGATCGCACTGACGACCCTGAGGCCGCAGGAGCACAAGGCGCTACGCCGACCGCCGATCCCTCCGCCGCTGCCGCAGCGCCAGGCTCTGAGGAGCCCTAGCCCGACGCCTACTTGAAGGCCGGCGATGGCGTCTTCATCAAGCTCCCCTGGGCGTCAAGCTCCAGGGCGCCGGTCAAAGGAGAAACTTTTGACGGAGAGGTGCTTGCCTCCGCTGGGCTGACGCTGGTTGACACGCCGAGCAGCAGCACCGGCGAGTCTGAGGAGGAGCAGCTGCTGCGAAAGCTGGTGTCGCTCTACCGCGCCCGACAAGCCAAGGTGGAATCCCGGGAAGCACTTGTCGCGCAGGCGGAAGTGGACATTGAGAAGCGCGCGGAGGAGCTTCGGGAACGCAATCAGGAAGTTCTCCGGTCTCTGGTAGAGGAGCGGAATCAACTCGCCGAGGAGCGGAAAGCCTTCCTCCTCGAGAAGGCCGAAGCCGAAGAGCAACAGCGGCTTGCCGCCGAGGAGCTGTTTGCGCGGGAAGGAGAGTTGGCGCAGCGGAAGGTCAATCTGGACAGCCACGAGGAGGAGCTTTCCGTGCGCGAGAAAACACTTGGCGGGGCTCTCAAGGAAGCAAAGGACGCGGCCGTAGCTACCGAGGCCGCCAAGAAAGAGCTGGAGACGAAGGTGGCGCAGCTGGAGGCCGATCTCAAGGCGAGCGGCGAAGAGCTCGCTGCGCTCAAGCGTGAGCGCGAGAAGGACACCCACGCTCATGGCGAGCTGCAGGGTCATCTCGTCGAGAAGGGCAAGGAGTTGAGCACCGCCAAGGACTCCAACGCTGATCTTGAGCTGAAGCTGGCTACGTTGACCCAGACGCTGGACAGCGCCAGGGAGCAGGAGGTGGCCTTGAAGGAGGAAATCAAGGCCAATGAAGCGCTGCTGATGAGGGCCGCCGAAACCCAGAACACTTTTAGGGAGACTGTGGAACTCTGGACAAAGTGTCTCGTGAACATCGCCGCAGTCATCGACAGTGAGCTGGCGCAGCTGGGGATGGAGGATTTCGGGTACTCCTCCGATGAGAACCTCCAACCTAGCGCCAAGCTCACTCTGTTCTTCAAAGGCGTGGCGACGGCTCTCCAGCGACTCCGAGAGAATATCCCAAAGCAGCTGGCCGACGAGTCATGCGCAATCTGCGCGAGAGTTCTTCAAAAGGTGTTGGTGAAGGTGGCCTTCCGCAACCCGGGTCTCAACCTCACCAATGTCCTCAAGAAGCTGCCGACGGATGCTGATCCGGAAGCGCTCAAGGCCCTTGTCGCACCCATTGTGGACAAGGTGAACGAGGTCAAGACGGTTGATGGCGATCGCATAGACTAGGCCGCTTGTTTCCTCCTTTTCTTGTCGCTGCTAGTCATGTTACGGGAACAATCTATTAGAGCTGCGACAAGCTATCTTGTAATATAACTTTATTTTGGGTAGCAATTGCTATGTTATTTCCTTTACTTGATCCCTTCCTTTGTATGTTTTTACCCTACGCTTTTAGGGAACTTGCCGGAGCAGGCACCTTTGCCGCGAGCGCTGAGTGCGGGACGTCAGCAGCCTGCTGGCGGTGCCGCTACCGACAAGAAACCTTGTCGCAACTAGCCGCAGCTCACTTAAGTTGTTGAGCGGACTCGAAACAAAGTAAGGGCGCAACTAGCTACGAGTTGGTTCCTCCGCGCACAGGTTTTCCATACAAAGCACGGTCGTTCGAGGAAGATAACTTAAAATTTTTAAAAATGATTGCTCAAACTTTGGCAACTTAGCTTTTCTGTCGTTTGCTTCCCAGTAAGGCGAAACTTTCTTGAACGACGCCTAGTCCACACCATTATCTTCTCCTTCCCCCCTAGCAAACTTGTGGGCAAGGGAACCTTCCCTTTCTTTGAGAAAAAGAAATAAGAGAAAATAAAGATATGGAGCCTTACGGCTCGTTATTGCTTACCAGGGGTAGGTGCTGCACAAAGTGTCAGATAACACATGCAAAAAATAGAAAGCATGAAATTGACAAGATGTGCGGAGCACATGAGCTTTATTTATGCACGGGGTCTGCGCCCGGCTTTGTACAAAGGATTACATGCAACAGCGGCAAGACTTGTACAAAAGGTGGTTGCCGGAACAGGTTCCGGCAACCGCGCCTTACGGGTAAAACTTACGAAGATGCTCAATGTTCCAGGAGTTGCTCACCAGAAAGCCATCTTCGGTCTCAAGGCGGACAGCGCCAGGCCTAGTGACTCGTTTCACCCGGTAAGGGCCTTCCCACTTCGGCGTCAACTTGTTGGAATTCTTGGCGGACTGAACGCGCCGAAGAACAAGGTCGCCTTCCTCGAGACTTCTGGCATTAACTTTGCGGCTATGGTAGCGACGCAAAGCTTGCTGGTATCGAGCAGCTCGTACAGCAGCCTGAAGAAGGTCTTCCTCAAGGAGCAGTGCGTCATCTTGCTGCAGCTGCTCTTGCTCAAGCTCATCATAAGCGAGCACTCGAGGCGACCCGTATACAAGTTCCGTGGGGAGAACTGCCTCTGCTCCATAGACTAGAGCGAAAGGTGTCTGGCCAGTGGCTCGATTTGGCGTCGTCCTGATCGACCAAAGAACCACCGGCAGCTTAATCCAGTTCTTTCCGCACTTGTGCAGCCTGTCGAAAGTCCTGGTCTTGAGCCCGCGTAGCACTTCAGCATTTGCCCTCTCCGCTTGACCGTTGCTTCTCGGGTGAGCAACAGAAGCGAAGCAGACCTTGGCGCCAAGATCTTGGACGTACTGCATGAAGGTGCGACTCGTGAATTGCGTGCCGTTGTCGGTGATGATCCTGTTAGTGATCCCGAAACGGCAAACAATCAACCTGAAGAACTTGACTGCTGACTATGCTGTCACCTTCCTCACTGCTTCCACTTCCGGCCACTTTGTGAACTTGTCGATTGCAACGTACAAGTACTCAAAGCCCCCGACAGCTCGGGGAAAGGGGAAGAGGATGTCGAGCACCTAGACCAAAAATGGCCAGGATAAAGGGATCGTCTGGAGAGCTTGAGCTGGCTGGTGTATCTGCTTGGAATGGAACTGGCACGCTTCACACTTGGTTACTTGTGCAGTTGCATCCTGGAAGGCTGTCGGCCAAAATAAACCTGGCCGGAATGCTTTGCCGGCAAGTGCTCTTGCGCCAATGTGGTGACCACATATGCCTCCATGTATCTCCGCCAACAGCTTTTGCCCGTCTTCCCAGGGAATACACTTCAATTTCACACCGTTGAGTCTTCTTTTGTATAGTGTGTCGTCGACAAACTGGTACATACTTGACTGCCGGGCTACTCTTTCCACTTCTTCTTGCTCTTCAGGAAGTTCTCCTGTCTGAAGGAAACGGACAATCTGCTGTGCCCATGCTGGAGCTTGCGGCTCGACAACAAGGACTAAAGGCACATATGCTGCTGCGGGAACATCTGCATCTACGGCGAGAACCTGTGGCTCAGTCGGAGCTTGACGTTCCCCGGCAAGCTTGCCGGAGCAAAACTTGTCGGGAGCGTCTGCTTCAACGGAACAAACCCTATGGCTTGCCGGAGCAGACTACTCCTCAGCACTCTTGGTGTTGATCTTGGGGACCTTCTTGGCGGCGGCTTCGGGGAGCTCTGCTGGAAAGTACTCACCAGAAATCAACTTCCTCTTCTTGCTCTGTCCAGTTGATGGTGTTACAGACGGTTGAGTCAGCTTGAGCACAAAGATCCCTAGTTCCACAGGTAACTTATGTGCGGCGCACTTCGACAGGCCATCAGCAATGTCGTTCTGAGCTCTTGTAACATGTTCCATTTGTAGGCCGTCAAAGTGCTCTTCTAACTTTCTCACTTCATCAACGTAAGCTTCCATCAACGGACTCTGATAATTCTTGTTCACTTGGCAGACGACAAGCTGCGAGTCACCCCTGACAATGAGCTTCTTGATCCCAAGGTCTGCTGCGATCCTGAGACCGGCAAGCAAACCTTCATACTCTGCTGTATTGTTTGTTTCTTGCTCCTTGGGAAAGTGCATTTGGACTACGTACTTGAGGTACTCTCCGGTGGGTGCGACAAGCAGCACGCCCGCACTAGCGCCTTGCAGCGAAAAAGCACCATCAAAGTACATGAGCCACTCTTTGCTTGCTTCCTTGGTGGGGATGCTCGTTTTCTGGAATTTCTTCGTCCGGTGTTGGCGTCCACTCTGCTATGAATTTTGCCAATGCTCGGCTCTGGATAGTCGAAGTGCTCTCAAACTTGAGGACAAAGCTTGACAGTTCCAGTGCCCACTCGATAATCCAGCCTGTTGCTTCTGGATTCTGAAGTATCCTCTTCAGCGGAAAACGAGTGACAACTGTGATCTCATGTGCTTGGAAGTAATGGCGCAGCTTTCTCGAGGCCATGAGAAGGCCGAAAAGCAATTTCTGCACACCAGAGTACCTTAACCTAGCTCCCTGCAGAAGGGAACTGACAAAGTAAACTGGGCGCTGCACCATTTTCTTCTGTATCTCCTCACGCGCCTGCGCAGATCCAGGCAAAGCCCCCTGCTTGTCGCTGGATGCATCTGCCGTGGTTGCTGGCTCATCATCCGCCTCCCTCTCCGCTACTAACGCAACACTAACCACTTGATTGGTTGCCGCTATATATAGCACCAACTTCTCTTGTGGCTTAGGTGCGATAAGTGTTGGAGTGGAGGACAGGTATCTCTTCAAGTCCTGCAGCGCAGCCTCCGCTTCCGGAGTCCATTTCATTGGACCTGCCTTTTTCAATATTTTGAAAAATGGCAGGGCGCGCTCAGCAGACTTAGAGATAAACCTGCTGAGAGCAGCCACGCAACCGGCAAGTCTTCGTACATCCTTGACGCACTTTGGTGCTTCAATCTGTTCAATGGCCTTGATCTTGTCGGGATTGGCTTCAATTCCCCGCTGAGACATGAAGAACCCGAGAAGCTTGCTGGAGGGGACTCCAAACACGCACTTCTCAGGGTTAAGCTTGAGGTTGATCTTGCGCAGATTTGTGAAGGTTTCATCTAAATCTTGAATCAGAGTTGCCTTGTCTTTGCTCTTGACCACTATGTCATCCATGTAGGCTTCTACATTTCTGTGTATTTGTGGCTCAAAAGCATCATGGACTACCCTTGCAAATGTTGAACCAGCTTTCTTTAATCAGAAAGGCATCCGTACAAAATAGTGTGTGCCACATGGAGTGATGAATGCGGTCTTCTCCTCATCCTCTTCTGCCATGAAGATCTGATGGTATCCTGAGTATGCGTCAAGAAATGAAAGCAAGTCACATCCGGCCGTGGAGTCAACAATCTGGTCAATGCGCGACAAGGGAAATGGGTCTTTGGGACAAGCTTTATTGACATCGGTAAAGTCTATACAAAGCCTCCATTTCCCATTTGCCTTGCGCACGACTAAAGGATTGGCCAACCACGTAGGATGGAGCACTCCTCTGACAAGGCCTGCTGCTTCCAACTTCTTGATCTCTTCTGCAATGAATTCTTGGCGCTCCACTGCTTGTTTCCTGACTTTCTGCTTGACAGGCCGTGCATGAGGACAGACGGCAAGGTGGTACTCGATCACTTTCCTGGGAACACCGGGGATGTCAAACGGTTGCCACGCAAACACGTCGACGTTCGCCCACAGGAAAGCAACGAGCGCGCTTTCCTATTTAGGGTCGAGCGTGGCACTGATGGTGAAAGTACCACCAGTGACGTCCTCCTTGGCAGACACCTTCTTGGTTTCTGGTGAGGCTGTCATCGTCTTCTTACACTTGCCAGTGGAGCTCGATGGTGCGTCCTCGACGGTAGCGCAGCACTCCGAAGAGGTTCGCTTGCCGGAGTGGGCATCAGAACTCTTGCCGGACTTGGTCTTCTTCTTCCCCCCGGGAGCTTCAGCGGCAAGTGTTTTGCGATCTGCTGCGGCTGCTGCATCCCGGTAAATCTTGTCAGCGCAGATAAGAGCATCCTTCTTGTCGCCAGGGACAGAGATGACACTTATCGGGCCTGGCATCTTCAGCATGTTGTATGCATAGTGAGAGGCTGCCATGAATTTGGCGAGTGCTGGACGGCCGAGTATTCCATTGTAGGGCAATGGAAAGTCAGCAACGTCAAAAGTGACCTTCTCAGTCCTGAAGTTCAACTCGCTGCCAAATGTCACTGGCAACGTGATCTTTCCCTTCGGCTTGCTCCTTCCTGGGTTGATTCCTTGGAACGTGTCGGTCTCCTCGAGCTCGCTGTCAGGGATCTGGAGTTTCTGAAGTACCTCGGAGGAGATCAGGTTCAAGCCGGCCCCGCCTTCAACTAGCATCTTAGTGACCTTGAGGTTGCGGATAGTTGGTGAAACCAACATCGGCAAGCACCCGACCGCAGTTATGCGATCAGGGTGGTCCTCAATATCAAAGATGATAGGCGTGCTGGACGATTTCAGAGGCTTGCGTGATTCGATGGGTGGTTCCGCTGCATTGACTTCCTGCACCTACTGTTTGAGCTGGCGGTGTGAAGTATGCAGAGAAGCACCGCCGTCAACGCACAGGACCTCTGTGGCTTTCTAAAACTCCTGCTCATCGGCCTCATCATCATCCATATCTTCATCTTCGTCGTCATCTTCATCCTTGTCGCAGCCGCGAGGAGGTCTGTCTCCTTGCCGCTGCTTGGCCTTGCCGCGGCGTCCTCCTCGGCCGGGACGTTTCTTGCCGGATCCTCCAGTACCTTCTTGGGCCTTCTCCTTGTCGCGTCGCTCGTACTCAGCCTTCTGCTGCTCGACAAGCTGCTCAACCTTCTTGCAACTCTGGAGGTCATGGCCCTTGGTGCGGTGGATCTTGCAGTACTGCTTGCCGGTGCCGTCCTGCTTGTCGGCGGCCGCCACAGCTTCGGCTTCCTTGGCACCACCTCCGTTGCCGGACTGCTCAACGACTAGCACATCTTTGCCTTTTTTCTTCCTGTTGTTCTGCCGCCGGTTTTTCCTTGCCGGGGCGGCATATTCACTGTCAGATCCTCCTGCTCCTGCATTCTCTCCGGGGAGTATCCTCCCATCCTCAGCACGTGCACACTTGTCGGCCAGGGCGTACAGCTCACTGACGTCTATGATCTTGCACATCACCATCTCCTCCCGCATCCTGCGGTTACGCACGTTCTGATGGAATGCGCTGATGACCGCTGCAGGGTGGACATCTGGGATGTTGCGCTGTACTTGGCTGAATCTCTGAATGTACTTGCGCAGGGGCTCTCCTTCCTTCTGGGCGAGCAGATGAAGATCGCTCTCTTGTCCATGAGGCTTGTGGCCGCCTGTAAAGGCACCGACAAACTGATGGCATAGATCTGCCTAGGAGGATATGGAGTTGTCCGGCAAGTGCATGAGCCAGGACCTGACATTGGGCTTGAGCACCAGCGGGAAGTAGTTGGCAAGGATCTTGTCGTCTCGTCCCCCGGCAGCTTGCACCGCGATGGTGTAGATGCTGAGGAACTCCGACGGATGCAACTTGCCGTCGTACTTCTCTGGTACGTCTAGCTTGAAATTCTTCGTACTGGGCCACTGGACTTGCCGCAGCTCACGAGTGAACGCAGGGCAACCTACCGCGTACGGCAAGTCGCCTGGTTCCCCTAGCGCATGCATGTCGACAGTGGGCCCAGCGCGCTGGTCTGATTGACGCCGCGCTTCTCTTCGGCGCTCGATGCGAGTACGAGCATCTTCTTGCTGTCGTTCTTGAAGAAGTTGGCGCTGATCGCGATGAGCTCGCGGATCCGACGATGCGGTGGAGTCGCTGTCGGGGTTGACCCGGCGAGTCGGCGATCTTGGCCTTCGGGGTGGAGAGTGCATGGTGGTTGCACCCCCACCGGTCTTCTCGCCACCGGCTTGTGCCTGGCAATCTTGCCGCGGCTGCAATGCACCCGGCTGCCGTGGAGTGTCACCGTTGGCGAAGCCGATGAGACTCTGAATGGTGGCCCTCCAATCGTCGATCTTGTCTGCCGTTGGAGGGTAATCCAGGAGTAGTTGAGCTCATGCTAAAGCTTCTTATGGGGTTTTGGGTGGCGGTGGTGAACGGTGCGAGGAGCGGGATATGCTCAAACTTCTAACTACGATAGAAGGAGCAGCATCCCGTCTAGGCTACCGTGCCGCGCTCGTGCCATCATGTTGGCGTGCATGCTGGTCTTGAGCATCCCGAGATCCACCAGCTTGGCCTTGGCCCAACGAACGTATGGTACCGCGAGTACCATGACGCTGTCAGTCCCGCGCCTCCTGAGATGGGCGCGGTGCATGTACGGACGCCGAGGGTGGATCTCGGGATGCTCAAGACCAGCATGCACGCCAACATGCTGGCACGAGCGCGGCACGGTCGCCTGGACGGGATGCTGCTCCTTCTAACATAGTTAGAAGTTCGAGCATATCCCGCTCCTCGCACCGTTCGCCACCGCCACCCAAAACCCCAAAAGAAGCTTTAGCACGAGCTCGACTGCTCCTGGATTACCCTCCAACGGTAGACAAGATCGACGATTGGAGGGCCACCATCCAGAGTCTCATCGGCTTCGCCAACGGTGACACTCCACGACAGCCGAGTGCATCGCAGTTGCGGCAAGATTGCCAGGCACAAGCCGGTGGCGACAAGACCGGTGGGGGTGCAACCACCATGCACTCTCCACCCCGAAGGCCAAGATCGCCGACTCGCCGGGTCAACCCCGACAGCGACTCCACCGCATCGTCGGATCCGCGAGCTCGTCGCGATCAGCGCCAACTTCTTCAAGAACGACAGCAAGAAGACGCTCGTACTCGCATCGAGCGCCGAAGAGAAGCGCGGCGTCAATCAGACCAGCGCGCTGGGCCCACTGTCGACATGCATGCGCTAGGGGAACCAGGCGACTTGCCGTATGCAGTAGGTTGACCTGCGTTCACTCGTGAGCTGCGGCAAGTCCAGTGGCCCAGTACGAAGAATTTCAAGCCAGACGTACCAGAGAAGTATGACGGCAAGTTGCATCCGTCGGAGTTCCTCAGCATCTACACCATCGCGGTGCAAGCTGCCGGGGGAGGGGACGACAAGATCCTTGCCAACTACTTCCCGCTGGTCCTCAAGCCCAATGTCAGGTCCTGGCTCATGCACTTGCCGGACAACTCCATATCCTCCTGGGCAGATCTATGCCATCAGTTTGTCGGCGCCTTTATAGGCGGCCACAAGCCTCATGGCCAAGAGAGCGATCTTCATCTGCTCGCCCAGAAGGAAGGAGAGCCCTTGCGCAAGTACATTCAGAGATTCAGCCAAGTATAGCGCAACATCCCAGATGTCCACCCTGCCGCGGTTATCAGCGCATTCCATCAGAACGTGCGTAACCGCAGGATGCGGGAGGAGATGGCGATGTGCAAGCTCAGAGACGTCAGTGAGCTGTACGCCCTGGCCTACAAGTGTGCACGTGCTGAGGAAGGGAGGAAACTCCCCGGAGAGAATACAGGAGCAGGACGATCTGACAGTGAAGATGCCGCCCCGGCAAGGAAAAACCAGCAGCGGAACAACAGGAAGAAAAAAGGCAAAGATGTGCTAGTCGTTGAGCAGTCCGGCAACGGAGGTGGCGCCAAGGAAGCCAAAGCTGTGGCAGCCGCCGACAAGCAGGACGGCACCGGCAAGCAGTACTGCAAGATCCACCGCACCAAGGGCCATGATCTCCAGAGTTGCAAGAAGGTTGAGCAGCTTGTCGAGCAGTAGAAGGCTGAGTACGAGCAACGCGACAAGGAGAAGGCCCAAGAAGGTACTGGAGGATCCGGCAAGAAACATCCCGGCCGAGGAGGACGCCGCAGCAAGGCCAAGCAGCGGCAAGGAGACAGACCTCCTCGCGGACGCGACAAGGATGAAGATGACGACGAAGATGAAGATATGGATGATGATGAGGCCGATGAGCAGGAGTTTCAGAAAGCCACAGAGGTCCTGTGCGTTGACGGCGGTGCTTCTCTGCATACTTCACACCGCCAGCTCAAACAGTGGGTGCGGGAAGTCAATGCAGCGGAACCACCTGTCGAGTCACGCAAGCCTCTGAAATGGTCCAGCACGCCTATCATCTTTGATATTGAGGACCACCCTGATCGCATAACTGCGGTCGGGTGCTTGCCGATGTTGGTGTCACCAACTATCCGCAACCTCAAGGTCACTAAGATGCTAGTTGACGGCGGGGCCGGCTTGAACCTGATCTCCTCCGCGGTACTTCAGAAACTCCAGATCCCTAGCAGCGAGCTCGAGGAGACCGGCACGTTCCAAGGAATCAACCCGGGAAGGAGCAAGCCGAAGGGAAAGATCACGTTGCCGGTGACATTTGGCAGCGAGTTGAACTTCAGGACTGAGAGGGTCACTTTTGACGTTGCTGACTTTCCATTGCCCTACAATGGAATACTCGGCCGTCCAGCACTCGCCAAATTCATGGCAGCCTCTCACTATGCATACAACATGCTGAAGATGCCAGGCCCGATAAGTGTCATCTCTGTCCCTGGCGACAAGAAGGATGCTCTTATCTGCGCCGACAAGATTTACCGGGATGCAGCAGCCACAGCAGATCGCAAGACACTTGCCGCTGAAGCTCTCGGGGGGAAGAAGAAGACCAAGTCCGGCAAGAGTTCTGATGCCCACTCCGGCAAGCGCACCTCTTCAGAGTGTTGCGCTACCGTCGAGGACGCACCATCGAGCTCCACCAGCAAGTGTAAGAAGACGATGACAGCCTCACCAGAAACCAAGTAGGTGTCCGCCAAGGAGGACGGCACTGGTGGTACTTTCACCATCAGTGCCACGCTCGACCCTAAATAGGAAAGCGCGCTCGTTGCTTTCCTGCGGACGAACGTCGACGTGTTTGCGTGGCAACCGTCTGACATCCCTGGTGTTCCCAGGAAAGTGATCGAGCACCACCTTGCTGTCTGTCCTCATGCGCGGCCCATCAAGCAAAAAGTCAGGAAACAAGCAGTGGAGCGCCAAGAATTCATTGCAGAAGAGATCAAGAAGTTGGAAGCAGCAGGCCTTGTCAGAGGAGTGCTCCATCCTACGTGGTTGGCCAATCCTGTAGTCGTGCGCAAGGCAAACGGGAAATGGAGGCTTTGTATAGACTTTACCGATGTCAATAAAGCTTGTCCCAAAGACCCATTTCCCTTGCGGCGCATTGACCAGATTGTTGACTCCACGGCCGGATGTGACTTGCTTTCATTTCTTGACGCATACTCAGGATACCATCAGATCTTCATGGCAGAAGAGGATGAGGAGAAGACCGCATTCATCACTCCATGTGGCACATACTGTTTTGTACGGATGCGTTTCTGATTAAAGAATGCTGGTTCAACATTTGCAAGGGTAGTCCATGACGCTTTTGAGCCACAAATACACAGAAATGTAGAAGCCTACATGGATGACATAGTGGTCAAGAGCAAAGACAAGGCAACTCTGATTCAAGATTTAGATGAAACCTTCACAAATCTGCGCAAGATCAACCTCAAGCTTAACCCCGAGAAGTGCGTGTTTGGAGTCCCCTCCAGCAAGCTTCTCGGGTTCTTCGTGTCTCAACGGGGAATTGAAGCCAATCCCGACAAGATCAAGGCCATTGAACAGATTGAAGCACCAAAGCGCGTCAAGGATGTACGAAGACTTGCCGGTTGCGTGGCTGCTCTCAGCAGGTTTATCTCTAAGTCTGCTGAGCGCGCCCTGGCATTTTTCAAAATATTGAAAAAGGCAGGTCAAATGAAATGGACTCCGGAAGCGGAGGCTGCGCTGCAGGACTTGAAGAGATACCTGTCCTCCACTCCAACACTTATCGCACCTAAGCCACAAGAGAAGTTGGTGCTATATATAGCGGCAACCAATCAAGTGGTTAGTGTTGCGTTAGTAGCGGAGAAGGAGGCGTATGATGAGCCAGCAACCACGGCAGATGCATCCAGCGACAAGCAGGGGGCTTTGCCTGGATCTGCGCAGGCGCGTGAGGAGATACAGAAGAAAATGGTGCAGCGCCCAGTTTACTTTGTCAGTTCCCTTCTGCAGGGAGCTAGGTCAAGGTACTCTGGTGTGCAGAAATTGCTTTTCGGCCTTCTCATGGCCTCGAGAAAGCTGCGCCATTACTTCCAAGCACATGAGATCACAGTTGTCACTTGTTTTCCACTGAAGAGGATACTGCAGAATCCAGAAGCAACAGGCAGGATTGTCGAGTGGGCACTGGAACTGTCAAGCTTTGGCCTCAAGTTTGAGAGCACTTTAACTATCCAGAGCCGAGCATTGGCAGAATTCATAGCAGAGTGGACGCCAACACCGGACGAAGAAATTCCAGAAACGAGCATCCCCGCCAAGGAAGCAAGCAAAGAGTGGCTCATGTACTTTGATGGTGCTTTTTCGCTGCAAGGCGCCGGTGCGGGCGTGCTGCTTGTCGCACCCACCGGAGAGCACCTCAAGTACGTAGTCCAAATGCACTTTCCCAAGGAGCAAGCAACAAACAATACAGCAGAGTATGAAGGTTTGCTTGCCGGTCTCAGGATCGCAGCAGACCTTGGGATCAAGAAGCTCATTGTCAGGGGTGACTCGCAGCTTGTCGTCCGCCAAGTGAACAAGAATTATCAGAGTCCGTTGATGGAAGCTTACGTTGATGAAGTGAGAAAGTTAGAAGAGCACTTTGACGGCCTACAAATGGAACATGTTACAAGAGCTCAGAACGACATTGCTGATGGCCTGTCGAAGTGCGCCGCACATAAGTTACCTGTGGAACCAGGGATCTTTGTGCTCAAGCTGACTCAACCGTCTGTAACACCATCAACTGGACAGAGCAAGAAGAGGAAGTTGATTTCTGGTGACTACTTTCCGGCAGAGCTCCCCGAAGCCGCCGCCAAGAAGGTCCCCAATATCAACACCAAGAGTGCTGAGGAGCAGTCTGCTCCGGCAAGCCCTAGGGTTTGTTCCATTGAAGCAGACGCTCCCGACAAGTTTTGCTCCGGCAAGCTTGCCGGGGAACGTCAAGCTCCGGCTGAGCCACAGGTTCTCGCCGTAGAAGCGGATGTTCCCGCAGCAGCATATGTGCCTTTAGTCCTTGTTGTCGAGCCGCAAGCTCTAGCATGGGCACAGCAGATTGTCCATTTCCTTCAGACAGGAGAACTTCCCGAAGAGTAAGAAGAAGCGGAAAGAGTAGCCCGACAGTCAAGTATGTACCAGTTTGTCGACGACACACTATACAAAAGAAGACTCAACGGTGATAAATTGAAGTGTATTCCCCGGGAAGACGGGCAAAAGCTGTTGGCGGAGATACATGGAGGCATATGTGGTCACCACATTGGCGCAAGAGCACTTGCCGGCAAAGCATTCCGGCAAGGTTTCTTTTGGCCGACAGCCCTCCAGGATGCAACTGCACAAGTAACCAAGTGTGAAGCGTGCCAGTTCCATTCCAAGCAGATACACTAGCCAGCTCAAGCTCTCCAGACGATCCCTTTATTCTGGCCATTTTCGGTCTGGGGGCTCGACATCCTCTGCCCCTTTCCCCGAGCTGTCGGGGGCTTTGAGTACTTGTACGTTGCAATCGACAAGTTCACAAAGTGGCCGGAAGTGGAAGCAGTGAGGAAGGTGACAGCACAGTCAGCAGTCAAGTTCTTCAGGTCGATTGTTTGCCGTTTCGGGATCCCTAACAGGATCATCACCGACAACGGTACGCAATTCACGAGTCACACCTTCATGCAGTACGTCCAAGATCTTGGCGCTAAGGTCTGCTTCGCTTCTGTTGCTCACCCGAGAAGCAACGGTCAAGCGGAGAGGGCAAATGCTGAAGTGCTGCGCGGGCTCAAGACCAAGACTTTCCACAGGGTGCACAAGTGCGGAAAGGACTAGATTGAGGAGCTGCCGGTGGTTCTTTGGTCGATCAGGATGACGCCAAATCGAGCCACTGGCCAGACACCTTTCGCTCTAGTCTATGGAGCAGAGGCAGTTCACCCCCACGGAACTCGTATACGGGTCGCCTCGAGTGCTCGCTTATGATGAGCTTGAGGAAGAGCAGCTGCGGCAAGATGACGCGCTGCTCCTTGAGGAAGACCGTCTTCAGGCTGCTGTACGAGCTGCTCGATACCAGCAAGCTTTGCGTCGCTACCATAGCTGCAAAGTTAATGCCAGAAGTCTCGAGGAAGGCGACCTTGTTCTTCGGCGCGTTCAGTCCGCCAAGAATTCCAACAAGTTGACGCCGAAGTGGGAAGGCCCTTACAGGGTGAAACGAGTCACTAGGCCTGGCGCTGTCCGCCTTGAGACCGAAGATGGCTTTCCGGTGAGCAACTCCTGGAACATTGAGCATCTTCGCAAGTTTTACCCATAAGGCGCGGTTGCCGGAACCTGTTCCGGCAACCACCTTTTGTACAAGTCTTGCTGCTGTTGCATGTAATCCTTTGTACAAAGCCGGGCGCAGACCCCGTGCATAAATAAAGTTCATGTGCTCCGCACATCTTGTCAATTTCATGCTTTCTATTTTTTGCATGTGTTATCTGACACTTTGTGCAGCACCTACCCCCGGTAAGCAATAACGAGCCGTAAGGCTCCATATCTTTATTTTCTCTTCTTTCTTTTTCTCAAAGAAAGGGAAGGTTCCCTCGCCCACAAGTTTGCCAGGGGGGAAGGAGAAGATAATGGTGTGGACTAGGCATCGTTCAAGAAAGTTTCGCCTTACCGGGAAGCAAACGACAGAAAAGCTAAGTTGCCAAAGTTTGAGCAATCATTTTTAAATTTTTTAAGTTATCTTCCTCGAACGACCGTGCTTTGTATGGAAAACCTGTGCGCGGAGGAACCAACTCGTAGCTAGTTGCGCCCTTACTTTGTTTCGAGTCCGCTCAACAACTTAAGTGAGCTGCGGCTAGTTGCGACAAGGTTTCTTGTCGGTAGCGGCACCGCCAGCAGGCTGCTGACATCCCGCACTCAGCGCTCGCGGCAAAGGTGCCTGCTCCGGCAAGTTCCCTAAGAGCGTAGGGTAAAAACATACAAAGGAAGGGATCAAGTAAAGGAAATAACATATCAATTGATACCCAAAATAAAGTTATATTACAAGATAGCTTGTCGCAGCTCTAATAGATTGTTCCCGTAACATGACTAGCAGTGACAAGAAAAGGAGGAAACGGGCGGCCTAGTCTACGCGATCGCCATCAACCCTCTTGACCTCGTTCACCTTGTCCACAATGGGTGCGACAAGGGCCTTGAGCGCTTCCAGATCAGCATCCGCCGGCAGCTTCTTGAGGACATTGGTGAGGTTGAGGCCCGGGTTGCGGAAGGCCACCTTCACCAACACCTTTTGAACAACTCTCGCGCAAATCGCGTGCGACTCGTCGGCCAGCTGCTTTGGGATCTTCTCTCAGAGTCGCTGGAGAGCCATCGCCACGCCTTGGAAGAACAGAGTGAGCTTGGCGCTAGGTTGGAGGTTCTCATCGGAGGAGTACCCGAAATCCTCCATCCCCGGCTGCGCTAGCTCACTGTCGATGACTGCGGCGATGTTCACAAGACCCTCTGTATAGAGTTCCACAGTCTCCCTAAAAGTGTTCTCGGTTTCGGCGGCCCTCGTCAGCAACGCTTCATTGGCCTTGATTTCCTCCTTCAAGGCCACCTCCTGCTCCCTGGCGCTGTCCAGCGTCTGGGTCAACGTAGCCAGCTTCAGCTCAAGATCAGCGTTGGAGTCCTTGGCGGCGCTAAACTCCTTGCCCTTCTCGACGATATGACCCTGCAGCTCGCCATGAGCATGGGCGTCCTTCTCGCGCTCACGCTTTGACCCTCCAGCCGCGCCACCTTCGTCTCCAGCTCTTTCTTGGCAGCCTCGGCAGCTGCGGCCGCGTCCTTTGCTTCCTTGAGAGCCCCGCCAAGTGTTTGCTCGCGCACGGCAAGCTCCTCCTCGTGGCTGTCCAGATTGACCTTCCGCTGCGCCAACTCTCCTTCCCGCGCAAACAGCTCCTCGGTGGCAAGCCGCTGTTGCTCTTCGGCTTTGGCCTTCTCGAGGAGGAAGGCTTTCCGCTCCTCGGCGAGTTGATTCCGCTCCTCTGCCCGAGACCGGAGAGCTTCCTGATTGCGTTCCCGGAGCTCCTCTGCGCGCTTCTCAATGTCCACTCCCGCCTGCGCGACAAGCGCTTCCCGGGATTCCACCTTGGCTTGTCGGGCGCGGTAGAGTGACAACAGCTTTCGCAGCAGCTGCTCCTCCTCAGACTCGCCGCTGCTGCTGCTTGGCGGTCAACCAGCGTCAGCCCAGCGGAGGCAAGCACCTCTCCGTCAAGAGTTTCTCCATCGACCGGCGCCCTGGAGCTTGACGCCCAGGGGAGCTTGATGAAGACGCCATCGCCGGCCTTCAAGTAGGCGCCGGGCTGGGGCTCCTCGGAGCCTGGCGCTACGGCAGCGGTGGAGGGATCGGCGGTTGGCGTAGCGCCTTGCGCTCCTGGGACCTCAGGGTCGTCAGTGCGATCACCGGACCCCTCGCCAGCTCCTGCGGCGGCAGCTTTGGCGGCCTCTTCGCCGGCAGGATCATCGGCGCCGGCCCCTTCTTCGGTGGCGGCGGCGTCATCGGTGTTGCCACGGGCGTTCTCCTCGCCGGTGGCCTCCGTCTCCATCGGCTCCATGGAAGATGGATCTGAAGGCCGGAAGAGGGAGAAGAGTCAAGCAAATATCCAAAAAGAAAAACAGAAAAAGAAGAACCCAAGGGAAGTTTTCAAGCGAGAAGGGTTACCTGTACAGGGCTCCACGGTCATGGGCTCCACCACCAGGGGGTCGCTGGTACCGTCCCTTGCCAGAGAACTGTCCCTTGCCGGAGACTTCTCCCTTGCCGGAGAACGCTCCCTTGCCGGGGAATCCTCCCTTGGCGGTGTAGTCGGAGCAGATAGCATCTCGGGGGCAGCTTCTGGGTGCTCCTGAAGTAAAACTATATACTTACGCTGGGGGCTGCTTCGGGGAGTAGTTGCTGGGTCCGACAAGGTGGTCTCGGACGCACCCTCTATTGTCACGGTGGGTTCGTCCTCGATGACAACCATCGGGACCTTGGCTCTCTTCGTCGCTCTCTGGGCCAGAGTCCTGAAAAGGAATGAGTTCAGAGTAAAGCAAGTCAGATACAAGACAAAACAGCAAGAATTGAAGAACTACGAGTACAGCAAAGAATCTTACTCTTCTTCTTCCTCGTCGGAGCTGAGCGCGGAGAGGTCAAAGTCCGGCCCACCTTTGGCGCGACGAGGCGAAGGAGTGGGTTCCCTTGATCGCTTGGCGGGGGCAGCGGCAGGAGCAGAAGCAGTGGTCCGGGAAGACCCCGCTCCAGTTGCCACAGCGGTGCGAGGCGCTCCCGCGGCAACATTGCTTGTCGCGGTGGAGCGCGTCGCGCGGCGCGACGGCTGTTGACTCGTCTGCCGCCCTGCTACGTCCCCGGCCTTGCGGAGACGCCTTCTTGGTGGAGCTGGGGGCTGCGCTGGGGGCTCCGCTTGCGGCAAGCTTCCTGAAGGTGGCGGGCCACTCGCGCCCTCGGCGGGCTCGCTCGACTCGGCTTCTGGATCGGCAAGCTCTCCCTCGCCGGCAAGCTCTTCTTCGCCGTCAAGCCACTCTCGCTCGGCAAGGCTTGCCGCCTCTGTTGCCTCTGCCTCCTCCACGGTGAATCCAAACTCGCCCGCGGCAGCGGCTGCCGCCGCCTCTTCCGCCCTGGTGGCGATGCGCTGCATCTCCGCATCAGTGGTGTCGCGGGTGAGGCTCTTTTGCTCATCGGAGCGGACTGCCACCTCCACCAAGCCGTCAAAGAACGCCCGCACAACATCGTCTGCAGGCTCTTGCCAAGTTGGGACAATCCCATGCGAGTCGCACAGCGGCATCATTGCACGGATGCGGTCAAGCAAGGAATTGTTGCACAGCGGAACGACGCCTTGCGGCAACCTGAACCATTCGGGATGTTGAGGGTCGTGCTTGAACAGCTCCTTGAGCATCGCGTCCAGCTCCAGGACAGTGAAGTTGAAGTTGAGGCCCGGGCGCATCCTCATGATATCCGCCGGGCCCCCGAACTCCCAGGCGGGTCTCCTCCTCTCCTGAAGGGGGGCGATGTGGCAGCGAAGAAAGTCTGCGCCAACGGTGCCTACAGTAAGCCCGGCAAGCCTGAGGCGCAGGATCCGGGTGACGGCAATCTTCAGCCTATCGTCCTCCGGCGCCATACTGCTCCAATCGTTACCGCGCACTGCTGGGGCTTGGTTCTGGGCAGTGAATGGCTGCGGGTTCTCCTCGACAATCCAGCACCAGTCTGCTCTCCACTCCTCCCATTTGCTGCGGAGCTCCCCATCCAGATACGCTTCCTTCTTGCCGGCTCTTGAGATCCAGGCGATTCCGCCGGATAGAGGCTCTCCTCTCTCAACCTGGGGCATGAAGAAGTGGCGTAAAAGAGCTACGTTTGGGTGGACTCCAAAAAAGTTTTCGCAGAGATGTGCGAAAACTGCAAAGTCAGAACAGCATTGGGGGTGAAGTCAAGGAGGTGGAACCCGTAGGTGTTCATGATATCGCAGAAGAATTCAGAGAAGGGCGGGCAGAGCCCACAGTAGAAGAACAGCGCGAAGAACGGATATCCATTTGGAGCCCGTTCCGAGGCGGCGGCGGAGAGTACCTTCGTGCGCGGATGCGCTCGTGTCTCTGTCGACCAGAAGAGGTAGTACCACTCCCTCAGCTCCTTCGCGGCGAGCTCGGGGGGGAAAGTTGCCCGCTCCTTTCGCAGCGCCTCGAGCCGCAGCGCCTCGGCCGACTTCACAGCCTTCCCGGCTTTCGGAGCCATGGCGGAGGTAGTGGGGGAGATCGAACGCGTTGGTGGCGCCGGCGGCGATGGGGGGCGGAGCGCTACTCTCTTTCGGCTTTGGAAGAAGGGGGGGAGCGGCGGTGATTTCTGAGATTGGGGAAGCAACTGGCGAGATGGGGGAACTGCCCCTGTTTCCCCTGCTTATAAAGAGGAAGGAGGCGAACATTATGCTTTTTCCGAATAAAGAACCACCCACGATCTCTCCCACGACGCCGCATTCGACGCGTGCCGTTAGGGGAGGGCGCGGTGGATACGGAGTAAGATACGGCGTAACCCAGGCCGTGCGTGCCCGTGCCCTGTTTTGGGCCTGGCCCAACAGCGCTCGGCACTTTGTGTGGCCCAGGCCCGGGGGCTCCTGTCGGTGTACTAGAGTAGGGGTACCCTAGTATCCCGAACTTGTGCACGGGCAGTCGCAGCGCCCCGCGGCAAGGCTTGCCGGGTGACCGCCAAGGTCCTCCGTGGTTCCATTGGAGCCATTCAAGAACAAAGTATTTAAACTAAGCAGACAAGGCCCCGGCAAGAGGAGCTTGCCGGGAAGGCCAACTACGGAATCTCAAGCCAAGGAGGCAAGACCCTGGCAAGAGAAGCTTGCCGAGAAGGCCAACCAAGGCATTTCAAGGAACTTGCCGCGACGCGCCACGCGTCCCGGCAAGGCCCGGTGAGCGACAAGCTTCCGGACGCGACAAGACAATGACCGCGGCAAGCTACCACTGTGCACCCGCGCTCCAGCACATCCACCAACGTGTCGCCCTGGGATCGTTCCAGGCGCGCGTGGTAAGAGGCTATGCAGCCAAGCGGTGCGAGGTGGAAAGCGACGCTGACAAGATTACCATCGTGGCAAGCGGTGGTGCCCCTAACGATCACTTTTCTTCACTGTTTGGGCGACACAGACGGGCATTTAATTCCTTTGTCCCCTGCCGTCAGGGTTAGGTAGGATGCACTGTACGAGTAGGTGTACCAACCGCACCTCTTTCCCATTTTTACCCTTGCATGCGTTGCCACCTGTCGGTGACCCCTTGAGCATATAAAAGGAGGCCCATGCGCAACGTAGACGGGGGTTCGAAACCAGAAAACACTCACGCTCGGTCTCACAGCTAGTGGGTACTGTAGCGCTCATTGCTCTCGAGCAAGAACTCAATACAATCCGACAAGTAGCAGTAGGAGTATTATCTCTCCGGAGAGCTCCGAAGCTGGGTAAACCGCTCGTGTGCTTCGCCTCGATCCACTCTTCGTGCGACCTCCGCCCCCGCCGGACCGAAAAGGGGCCCTGCCCCATAGGTGTTCGTTCCCACAACACCTTTGGGTGTTGGTCACATGACGATGTGAACTATGGGTGTTAATCATATACAGATATGATTATTGGTGTTAAATCACATGGCGATGTGAACTAGATTATTGACTCTAGTGCAAGTGGGAGACTGAAGGAAATATGCCCTAGAGGCAAAAATAAAGTTATTATTTATTTCCTTATTTCATGATAAATGTTTATTATTCATGCTAGAATTGTATTAACCGGAAACATAATACATGTGTGAATAAATAGACAAACATAGTGTCACTAGTATGCCTCTACTTGACTAGCTCGTTAATTAAATATGGTTATGTTTCCCAACCATATACATGAGTTGTCATTTGATTAACGGGATCACATCATTAGGAGAATGATGTGATTGACATGACCCATTCCGTTAGCCTAGCACTTGATCGTTTATTATACTGCTATTGCTTTCTTCATGACTTATACAAAGTTCCTGCAACTATGAGATTGTGCAACTCCCGTTTACCGGAAGAACACTTTGTGTCCTACCAAACGTCACAACGTAACTGGGTGATTATAAAGGTGCTCTACAGGTGTTTCCGAAGGTACATGTTGGGTTGGCATAATTCGAGATTAGGTTTTGTCACTCCGATTGTCGGAGAGGTATCTCTGGGCCTTCTCGGTAATACTCATCACCTAAGCCTTGCAAGCATTGTAACTAATGAGTTAGTTATAAGATGATGTATTACAGAACGAGTAAAGAGACTTGCCGGTAACGAGATTGAACTAGGTATTGGATACCGACGATCAAATCTCGGGCAAGTAACATACCGACGACAAAGGGAACAACGTATGTTGTTATGCGGTTTGACCGATAAAGATCTTCATAGAATACGTAGGAACCAATATGGGCATCCAGGTACCGCTATTAGTTATTGACCGAGAATGGTTCTAGGTCATGTCTACATAGTTCTCGAACCCATAGGGTCCGCACGCTTAACGTTATGATGATAGTTTTATTATGAGTTTATAAGTTTTGATGTACCGAAGTTTTTTCGGAGTCCCGGATGTGATCACGGACATGACGAGGATTCTCGAAATGGTCGAGACATAAAGATTGATATATTGGACGACTATATTCGGACACCGGAAGTGTTCCGGGTGATTTCGAGAAAACCGGAGTGCCGGAGGGGTTACCGGAACCCCCCGGGAGAGTTAATGGGCCACATGGGCCTAGGTGGGAAGAGAGAGGGGCGGCCAGGGTGGGCCGCGTGCACCCTCTCCCTCTGGTCCGAATTGGACTAGGAGGGGGGGCGGCGCCCCCTTTCCTTCCCCCCTCTCCCCCTTCCTTCCCCCTCCTAGTAGGGTAGGAAAGGAGGAATCCTACTCCTACTAGGAGGAGGATTCCTCCTCCCTTGGCGCGCCCAAGGGGCCGGCCGGCCTCCCCCCTTGCTCCTTTATATACGGGGGTGGGGGGGGGGCACCCCATAGACACACAAGTTGATCTACGGATCGTTCCTTAGCCGTGTGCGGTGCCCCCCTCCACCATATTCCACCTCGGTCATATCGTCGTGAAGTTTAGGCGAAGCCCTGCGCCGGTAGAACATCATCATCGTCACCACGCCGTCGTGCTGACGGAACTCATCTACGGAGCTCGGCTGGATCGGAGGACGGAGATTGTCATCGAGCTGAACGTGTGCTGAACTCGGAGGCTCCGTACGTTCGGTGCTTGGATCGGTCGGATCGTGAAGACGTACGATTACATCAACCGCGTTGTGCTAACGCTTCCGCTTATGGTCTACGAGGGTACGTGGACGAACACTCTCCCCTCTCGTTGCTATGTCATCACCATGATCTTGCGTGTGCGTAGGAATTTTTTTGAAATTACTATGTTCCCCAACAGAAACTGCTAGCTAATCCTTATACAGGAGATGGAACATTACATCCCGATATGCACCTAATGTATGTGGATGAATTTTGTGGATTATTTAAGCTTGTAGGTATGCCTGAGGTTGTTGTCAAGAAGAAGGTCTTCCGTTTATCTTTGAAGGGAAAGACATTGACATGGTATAGGCTATGTGATGATATTGGATCATGGAACTACAACTGATTGAAATTGGAATTTCATCAGAAGTTTTATCCTATGCATCTGGTTCATCGTGATTGGAATTATATATGTAAGTTTTGGCCTCGTGAAGGATAAAGTACCGCTCAAGCTTTCGGGAGGCTTAAGTTAATGTTATATTCATGCCCCAACCATGAGCTCTCAAGAGAAATTATTATTCGAAATTTTATGCTCGGCTTTCTCATAATGATCGCTCCATGCTCGATACTTCTTGTACTGGTTCTTTTATGATGAAGACTATTTAATTCTAATGGCATTTATTGGGAAGAATTAAATGCAACTCTGAAGATTGGGAACTCAACGAAGGTAAGGAGTTAGGAATAAACCCTAAGTTTGATTGTGTTAAATCTTTTATGGATACCGATGCTTTCGTGAATTTAGCACTAAAAATGGACTTGATTCTGAGATAGTAGCCTCTTTCTATGAATCATTTGCTACTCATGTTGATCTCCCTAAGGAGAAGTGGTATAAACATAACCCTACCATTGAAGTGAAAGTAGTAGAACCTATTAAAGTTTAAGAAAGAACTATTACTTATAATGTTGATCCTATTGTTCCTACTGCTTATATTGAGAAACCACCTTTCCCTGTTAGAATAAAGGATCATGCTAAAGCTTCAACTGTGGTTCGTAAGAGTTATACTAGAACACCTACACCCCCTGAACAAATTAAAGTTGAACCTAGTATTGCTATGGTTAAAGATCTCTTGGTCCATAATATTGATGAGCATGTTATTTATTTCTGTGGTGAAGTTGCTAGAATTGTTAAACCCGATACTAAAGACAAACATAGACCCATTGTTGGCATGCATGTTGTTTCTGTTAAAATAGGAGATCATTGTTATCATGGCTTGTGTGATGTGGGTGCTAGTGTAAGTGCAATACCTTATACCTTATATAAAGAAATTATAAATGATATTGCACCTGCTGAGATAGAAGATATTGATATTACTATTAGGCTTGCCAATAGAGATACTATTTCACCAGTTGGGATTGTTAGAGATGTTGAAGTATTGTGTGGGAAAATAAAATACCCTACTGATTTTCTTGTTCTTGCTTCCCGACAAGATGACTTTTGTCCCATTATATTTGGTAGACCCTTCTTGAATACTGTTAATGCTAAGATAGACTACGAAATGGATATTGTTACTGTTGGTTTAGGGGATATGTCTCACGATTTTAATTTCTCTAAATTTCGTAGACAACCCCATGATAAAGAATTGCCTGGTAAGGATGAAATTATTGGTCTTCCTTCTATTGCCATGCCTCCTAATGATCCATTAGAATAATATTTGCTGGACCATGAAAATGATATGTTTATGAATGAAAGAAGGGAAATAGATGAAATATTCTTTAATCAGAAACCTATTTTGAAACACAAATTGCATGTTGAAATTCTCGGAAATCCTCCTCCACCCAAGGGTGATCCCGTGTTTGAGCTCAAACAATTACCTGATACTCTTAAATATGCTTATCTCGATGAAAAGAAGATATATCATATTATTATTAGTGCTAACCTTTCAGAGCATGAAGAAAAGAAATTATTGAAAACTCTGAAGAAGCATCGTGCCGCTATCGGATATACTATTGATGATCTTAAGGGCATTAGTCCCACTCTATGTCAGCACAAAATAAAATTGGAAAAAGGATGCTAAACCAGTTGTTGATCATCAACGACGATTAAATCCTAAGATGAAAGAAGTGGTAAGAAATGAAATACTAAAGCTTCTGGAGGCAGGTATAATTTATCCTATTGCTGATAGTCACTGGGTAAGTCCCGTTCATTGTGTCCCTAAGAAGGGAGGTATTACTGTTGTTCCTAATGATAAAAATGAATTGATTCCACAAAGAATTGTTACAGGTTATAGAATGGTAATTGATTTCAAATTAAATAAAGCTACTAGAAAAGATCATTGCACTCTACCATTTATTGATCAAATGCTAGAAAGATTATCCAAACATACACATTTTTTTCTTTCTAGATGGTTATTCTGGTTTCTCTTAAATACCTGTGTTAAAAGATGATTAGGAAAAGACCACTTTTACTTGCCCTTTCGGTACTTTTGCTTATAGGCGTATGCCTTTTGGTTTATGCAATGCACCTGCTACCTTTCAAAGATGTATGACTGCTATATTCTCTGACTTTTATGAAAAGATTGTTGAGGTTTTCATGGATGATTTCTCCGTTTACGGAACTTCTTTTGCTGATTGCTTAGGCAACCTTGATTGAGTTTTGCAGAGATGTGAAGAAACTAATCTTGTCTTGAATTGGAAGAAGTGCCACTTTATGGTTAATGAAGGTATTGTCTTGGGGCATAAAATTTCTGAAAGAGGTATTGAAGTTGATAAAGCTAAAGTAGATGCTATTGAAAAGATGTCGTGTCCTAAAGACATCAAGGTATAAGAAGTTTCCTTGGTCATGCTGGTTTCTATAGGAGGCTTATTAAAGACTTCTCTAACATTTCTAGGCCCCTCACTAATCTCTTGCAAAAAGATGTTCCTTTTGTTTTTGATGATGATTGTGTATAAGCATTTGAAATACTTAAGAAAGCCTTGATTTCTGCACCTATTGTCCAGCCACCTGATTGGAATTTACCCTTTGAAATTATGTGCGATGCTAGTGATTATGTTGTTGGTGATGTTCTTGGACAAGGAGTTGATAATAAATTAAATTTTATTCATTATGCTAGTAAAACTCGAGACAGTGTCCAGAGAAATTATGCTACTACTGAAAAAAAGAATTTTTAGCAGTTGTATTTGCTTGTGATAAGTTCAGATCTTATATTGTTGATTTTGAAGTAATTGTTCACACTGATCATGCTTCTATTAAATATCTTATGGAAAATAAAGATGCTAAACCTAGACTTACTAGGTGGTTTCTCTTGTTACAAGAATTTGATTTGCATATTATTGATAGAAAGGGAGGTGAGAACCCCGTTGCAGACAACTTGTCTAAGTTAGAAAATGTTCTTGATGACCCACTGCATATTGATGATAGCTTTCCTGATGAATAGTTAGCTGTCATAAATGCTTCTCACAATACTCCATGGTATGCTGATTATGCTAATTACATTGTTGCTAAATTTATACCACCTAGTTTCACATACCAGCAAAAGAAAAAGGTTTTCTATGATTTAAGACATTACTTTTGGGATGACCCACACCTTTATAAAGAAGGAGTAGATGGTGTTATTAGATGTTGTGTACCTGAGCGTGAACAGGAACGGATCCTACGCAAGTTTCACTCCGAGGCTTACGGAGGACACCACGCTGGAGATAGAACTACACATAAGGTATTGCAATCCGGTTTTTGGCCTACTCTTTTCAAGGATGCTCGTAAGTTTGTCTTGTCTTGTGATGAATGCCAGATAATTGGCAATATTAGTAGACGTCAGGAAATGCCTATGAATTATTCACTTGTTATTGAACCATTTGATGTTTGGGGCTTTGGTTATATGGGACCTTTTCCTTCCTCTAATGGGTATACACATATTTTAGTTGTTGTTGATTACGTTACTAAGTGGGTAGAAGCTACTCCAACTAGTAGTGTTGATCATAACACTTCAATTAAGATGCTTAGAGAAGTTATTTTTCCGAGGATTGGAGTCCCTAGATATTTAATGACTGATGGTGGTTCACATTTTATTCATGGTGCTTTTCGTAAAATGCTTGCTAAGTATGATGTTAACCATAGAATTGAATCTCCATATCATCCTCAGTCTAGTGGTCAAGTAGAATTGAGTAATAGAGATATTAAATTGATTTTGCAAAAGATTATTAATAGATCTAGAAATAATTGGTCCAAGAAACTTGATGATGCATTATGGGCTTATAGAACTGCTTATAAAAATCCTATGGGTATGTCTCCGTATAAAATGGTTATGGAAAAGCATGTCACACTTACCTCTCGAACTAGAACATAAGGCATATTGGGCTATTAAAGAGCTCAACTATGATTTCAAACTTGCCGGTGAGAAGTGGTTATTTTACATTAGCTCGCTTGATGAATGGAGAACCCAAGCCTATGAGAATGCCAAGTTGTTTAAAGAGAAAGTTAAAAGATGGATGACAAGAGGATACAAAAGCGTGAGTTTAATGTAGGTGATCATGTTTTGCTATACAACTCTCATTTAAGATTTTTTGCAGGAAAACTTCACTCTAAATGGGAAGGTCTTACATTATCGAGGAGGTCTATCGCTCCGGTGCCATCAAAATCAACAACGCCGAAGGCACAAATCTGAAGGTGGTAAACGGTCAAAGAATCAAACATTATATCTCAGGTAATCCCATAAATGTTGACACCAATATAATTGACACGGTGACACCGATGGAGTACATAAGGGAAACTTCCCAGAATGTTTTAAACTCCGAAAAGGAATAGGTATGTGGTACGGCAAGTAAACCGACTCCAAAACTGTTTTAATAGCATTTTTTCTCCATTTTGGAATATTTAAAAAATTAGGAAAATTAAAGGTAGTCCGAAAGGGACACGAGGTGACCACAAGGGTGGAGGGCGCGCCCCCTACCTTGTGGCCACCTTGTGTTCCCTCCAGACTCTGTTTTCTTGCTCAATACTTCTTTTGGTCGGGAAAAATTTATTATATAACTCCCAAAGGTTTTGACCACCGTACCACGACAAAGTCCTTTGTTTTTGTTTCGAGCTGCTTTTCTGACAGATCTAGATCACCATGACGTCTCCAAGCGCCCCAAGGACAAGTTCTTCGAGAAGGTCATCAACCCTTACCTCGCGGAGGTGCTGCAACACCCTCAAACCATTGAGATGCGTGAGGGGGTGCTGCACATTCACGATGTTGAGGGGCCGAAGAAGACCGGAAGCGTTGAGACAAGACTCGAAACAATGGAGCAACAAGTTTTCAAGTGCCAAGGGATGGTGGAACATGGACTCAACGCTAATCACATGACGATCGTCGAGTTCACCAACAATCACAAGTTGGATGCCAAGAACATCGGGGAGGCCAACTTCAAGCTTCATGAGAAAATCGAGCATCTCCAAGCCCAGATCTATGACCTGCAAAACCAAAACTGTGAGTATGAATACATATTTAAGAGGATGGGTTTGGCTGCAGATTTGAGGATCCCGGAGACTCGTTCATCTTTTTATGATGGTGAGCCTATGCCTTGGAAGATCGATGACAATCCTACTTCATCAACAACTCCATCATCACCACCTCCGAAGAAAGAGACATACATACATGGGTATGGGCACTCCCCTTGGCAACTGTCAAGCTTGGGGGAGGTGCCCCAATATCGTATCACCATCACACCTCTATCTTTATCATTTTTTTCTTAGTTCGATCCTTTTGGTTATATCTTGATCTAGTAGAATAAAGTTTTAGTATGATCTAGCTTTAAGTTTTGTTTTGATCTCTATCTATGTAATCGAGTCCGTGAGTTATATATAATAAAGAGTAGTTTTGAGTTGAGGGATTTGCTATCTTGCTGTGATCCTGAGGGAATTAAAGAAAGAATAAAAAGAAACAAAAGGACCATATTTTGATCTTATGGAGAGTAATGACTTCACATATAAAGATTATGATGAATAAAAGTTGTTGGGAGTTGACAAACATAGTTTTGGTCATTGTTGCAATTAATAGGAAGTAGTAAAGAAAGAGAGGCCTGACATATAAATATACTATCTTGGACATATTTTGTGATTGTGAGCACTCATTAAAATATGACATGCTAAAAAGTTGATGTTGGACAAGGAAGACAACATAATGGGTTATGTTTTCTTATATCCAAATAGAAGTTATATTGTGATGGATCATCCAACATGTTGAGCTTGTCTTTCCCTCTCATGCTAGCCAAATTCTTTGCACTAAGTAGAGATACTACTTGTGCTTCCAAACATCCCTAAACCCAGTTTTGCCATGAGAGTCCACCATACCTACCTATGGATTGAGTAAGATCCTTCAAGTAAGTTGTCATAAAAGCGACACACTGCATAATAAAGGTCCCTATCACAAGCGGCAATATAAAGTGACATTCATTTGCATTAAGATTTTGTGCATCCAAGCATTAAAGCGCATGACAACCTCAGCTTCCCTCTGCGAAGGGCCTATCTTTTATTTTTACCTTCTACCCTCATACAAGAGACATGGTGATCTTCGCCTTTCCTTTTTACACTTTATCCTTTGGCAAGCACTATGTGTTGGAAAGATCCAGATATATATATCCACTCGGATGTAGGTTCAAGTATTATTGTTGACATTACCCTTGAGGTAAAAGGTTGGGAGGCAAAACTATAAGCCCCTATCTTTCTCTGTGTCTGATTGAAACTTTGTATCCATAAGTATCGCGTGAGTGTTAGCAATTGTGAAAGATTAAATGATAGTTGAGTATGTGGACTTGCTAAAAAGCTCTTATATTGACTCTTTCCGATGTTATGATAAATTGCAATTGCATCAATGACTGAGATCATAGTTTGTTAGTTTTCAATGAAGTTTCCGATTCATACTTTACCTTGTGAATGAATGGTTACTTTCGCATGAGAAATCATATGACAATATATGTTGTTGTTCTAAAGATGATCATGATGCCCTCATGTCCGTATTATATTTTATTTGACACCTCTATCTCTAAACATGTGGACATATTTTTTGATTTCGACTTTCGCTTGAGGACAAGCGAGGTCTAAGCTTGGGGGAGTTGATACGTCCATTTTGCATCATGCTTTTATATTGATATTTATTGCATTATGGGTTGTTATTACACATTATATCACAAATACTTATGCCTTTTCTCTCTTATTTTATAAGGTTTACATGAAGAGGGAGAATGCCGGCAGCTGGAATTCTGGACTAGAAAAGGAGCAAATATTAGAGACCTATTCTGCACAACTCCAAAAGTCCTAAAATTTCACAGAGATCAGTTTTGGAATAAATAAAAAATATTGGGCGAAGAAAGCACCAGAGGGGGGCCACCAGCCAGCCACAAGAGTGGAGGGAGCGCCCTACCCTTGGGCGCTCCTCCCTATCTTGTGGGGCCCCTGGCAGACCCCCGACAGCCATCTTCTGCTATATGGTGTCTTTTGCCCTAGAAAAAATAGGAGAGAAGCTTTCGGGACGAAGCGTCGCCGTCTCGAGGCGGAACCTGGGCAGGACCAATCTAGGGCTCTTGCGGAGCTGTTCTACCAGAGAAACATCCCTCCAAGAGGGGGAAATCACCGCCATCGTCATCACCATCAATCCTCTCATCGAGAGGAGGTCAATCTCCATCAACATCTTCACCAGCACCATCTCCTCTCAAACCCTAGTTCATCTCTTGTATCCGATCTTTGTCTCAAAACCTCAGATTGGTACCTGTGGGTTGCTAGTAGTGTTGATGACTCCTTGTAGTTGATGCTAGTTGGTTTATTCGGTGGAAGATCATATGTTCAGATCCTTAATGCTTATTAATACTCCTCTGATTATGAACATGAATATGCTTTGTGAGTAGTTATGTTTGTTCCTGAGGACATGGGAGAAGTCTTGTTATAAGTAATCATGTGAATTTGGTATTTGTTCGATATTTTGATGAGATGTATGTTGTCTCTCCTTTAGTGGTGTTATGTGAATGTTGACTACATGACACTTCACCATTTTTTGGGCCTAGGGGAAGGCATTGGGAAGTAATAAGTAGATGATGGGTTGCTAGAATGACAGAAGCTTAAACCCTAGTTTATGTGTTGCTTCGTAAGGGGCTGATTTGGATCCATATGTTTCATGCTATGGTTAGGATTACCTTAATTCTTCTTTTGTAGTTGCAGATGCTTGCGAGAGGGTTTAATCATAAGTGGGAGCCTTGTCCAAGGAAGGACAACACCCAAGCACCGGTCCACCCACATATCAACTTATCAAAGTAACGAACGTGAATCATATGAGCATGATGAAAACTAGCTTGACTGTAGTTCCCATGTGTCCTCGGGAGTGCTTTGGTTTATGTAAGAGTTCGTCCAGGCTTGTCCTTTGCTACAAAAGGGATTGGGCCACCTTGATGCACCTTGTTTACTTTTTTTACTTGTTACCCGTTGTCGGTGTCAAAACCGGCGGATCTCAGGTAGGGGGTCCCGATCTGTGCATCAAGGCTGATGGTAACAAGAAGTAAGGGACACGGATGTTTACCCAGGTTCGGGCCCTCTCGATGGAGGTAAAACCCTACTTCCTGCTTGATTAATATTGATGATATGGGTAGTACAAGAGTAGATCTACCACGAGATCATAGAGGCTAAAACCCTAGGAGCTAGCCTATGATGGTATGATTGTAATTGTGATCGGCCTTCTAAGGACCAACCTCTCCAGTTTATATAGACACCGGAGAGGGCTAGGGTTTACATGGAGTCGGTTACAAGGAAGGAAATATAATATCCGGATCGCCAAGCTTGCCTTCCACGCCAAGGAAAGTCCCATCCGGACCCGGGCCGAAGTCTTGAGTCTTGTATCTTCACGCTTCAATAGTCCGGACGTTGTACACAGTCCGGCTAACCGGATACCCCCTTATCCAGGACTCCCTCAGTAGCCCCTGAACCAGGCTTCAATGACGATGAGTCCGGCGCACAGTATTGTCTTCGGCATTACAAGGCGGGTTCCTCCTCTGAATACTCCAAAGTGGTTATCGAACACATAGACCGTGTCTGGATCTGCAAGATGGTCTTCATATGCCACCATAGAGGGAATGATATTTCACAAATGCAATATGCTGACAACTTTTTCTGATGACGTGATACGTTATTATGATTGGATCCATCATTCGCAACGTTTCCCCACTACCAGCTACAACGCATATTACGAGGCGGTTTCTGTGACACGTCTTGTCAAAGCAGAGATCGTGTCCCCATATTACGGGATCCTCATCAATACGGGTATGGGTAATCTAACCGTGCCGCTAACCACGGCGAGTGGGAGGTGGATGGGTTCCACCAGGCAAGTGGGGTCTATTGCCTTTATAAGGAGGTCAGGATCCCTTCTCCTTTACCCACGCTTTCTTCTCCCGCTAGCTCATTCCCCTCCGTGCGAGCCCTAACGCCCAAGCACTCTTCTTCCCCGTTGAAAGGAAGTTTCCCGAAGATGTCCGGATCCAGAGCAGGAGGTAAATGGATGGCCTCAACTGTCCAGGAGAAGGACATCAAGAGGCTCCGGGGAGCCGGGTATCTGGCCCAGAAGACCGGTCACCGTCTTCCACCGGCAGGACAGGTCGTCCCTACTCCGGAATCTCATGAGAGAGTCGTGTTCCTTCCTCATTTCGTCCATGGGCTCGGGTTTCCCCTTCACCCGTTCGTTCGGGGAGTTATGTATTACTACGGGATCGATTTTCACGATTTTTCCCCCAACTCCTTCCTCAATATCTCGACATTCATCGTCGTGTGCGAGGTTTTTCTCCGGATCCCACCTCACTTTGGCCTATGGCTGAAGATCTTCAATGTGAAGCCCAAGGTGGTGAGTGGCGAACACGCCGAGTGTGGCGGCACCATGGTTAGCAAGATGCCTAAGGCTGTTTGGCCGAAAGGCGCTTTCAACGACTCCGTCAAGGAGTGGCAGCATCAGTGGTTCTATATCACCAAACCACGCGGCAAGAAGTGGGCGGCAGCTCCAAAGTTCAGATCCGGAGCTCCACTGCGGCTCACGTCCTGGCCCGAGAAGGGCCCAAACTGGTGCTCATCCGATGAGCTGTTACTGCTCCAAACACGCATCCAGGGTGTGGTCGACAGGGATGTCAAACTCGTCGACGTAGTCCAGGTGATGCTAATTCTCCTGGTTCTCCCTTGTCAATGTCGAGCTTGTACCCTATGGGAATTCGACCCGGCTGAGCACCAGACCCTTCGGGAGCTTTATGATTCCTCCCACAAGGATATCTGGAAGGTGCTTTTTAAGTCCGGCAAATCGTGGCCGGGCCCCGCCAAGGACCGTGGGTATCGATCATCCCATTCTCCAAGCTCGGTAAGTCACAGCCGCATTTTGTCTATTCGTGCGTCAGCTGGCATGTTATACGGGAGACATCTTAATCGTGTTTTCATTGCGACCTCAGGGATGGATAAAAAAGGTGGAGCGGATACATTGTCCAACCCCCCTGCCGGAGGAACCGGCCGGACCTCTTCTGACAAAGATGCTGGTCCCCGCGCCTTACAAGGCGCCAAAGAAAGAGGCCTCCAAGAAGGTCAAGAAGACCCGGGGTGGCCTTCGCCGTCGCGAGGCTTCGGATGCCAAATCCGAAGACTCCAACGATGATCCTTCGTCCGAGGACGAGGAGGAGGAAGCAGAGGAGGATGAGCCTCACTCTGACGGTGGGAGGAAGAGGACGGCCTCCACCTCTCTGGAGGCCGGATCGCCCAAGAGGGGGAAAAATTCCCTCTCAGGGGCATCCCCCACGGCTGCCGATAGCAGCCCAGAGTGGGATCCCAGGGCCCAGCCCCTGGAGAAGTCGTAAGTATCCGAACATGCATATGCGTTCGGGATTGTTTTTGGGTGCAGTAGTTTTGACTGTTGCCTATATATTGCACAGTCCGGCAAGGTCCTGCACCGGCTAGTCCTCGTCGGAGCATTCACTGGACTCAGACGCTTTGGCAAGCGAGACGCCTCCATAGGCCCCTTCCCCCAAGTCTGGGCGCGACACTGAGGTGTCATCTCGACAAGACCCGGACCAGGGAGGGCATATCCCTGTGCCCAACATGCAGGGGTGGATACGGCCCCCGGGACCTCTAGGGTTCAGGGATCGACCGAGCAGCCACCCCTGATGGTGGGGGCCTGCTTATGCCGCCGGCGTCCTCTGTTCAAGCAGAGCTGCCTAGCGGTCTATCAACAGCGTTGAAGAACGCGTCTATTGTCGATGAGCATCGGGCCCTTATGGGCGAGGTGGTTGAAAGGATTCAGTCCGCCGAGAGCGGGCTGAACGCATCCTGCCCTAGCCTTATAAAGGCTTTTGAGGTATGTTTCCTAGGAAACTCTTGATGAATTGTCATAATATGAGTAGTAGCCCCTGATGCACTGTCCGGTGATGGAGATAGAGCCGGGCAGGGGATCAAACCCCCTGCTTCGCAAGATCCTATGTAAATAACATATACCCTTTGGTGTGAAAACAGGCATCCGCAGAGAGGACGTCCGCTTTCAATGCGGAAGTGTCCGAACTGAAGCAGAGCCTTGCACGGTCCGAGGAAAAACTCGGCCGTGTGAGGAAGCAACTGGAAGACAAGCAAGGTATGTTGAAAACATTTGTCTTGGAGTTGGCATGAACGAATGGTTGCGCAGAATAAAAAATAATAGTATTGTGTGCTCTAGGAGCGGGTGCCGAATACGAGGCACTAAAGAAAGCTTTGGCTGATGCCAACAAGAAGGCTGAGACCGAACAGGCACTTCGTGAAAAACACGAGGCCCGGGTTATCACAGCTGAGCGAGAGCTCCAGGAAGCTGTGAAGAAAAGCGAGGGCTTGGAGCAGAGTCTAAAGGGGAAAAAATCCGAGCTCGCCCAAGCTCTCGAGGATGCAGAAGGTGCTTGGGAAGAAGCCCGAGGTGCTGCGCGGGACATTCAGGAGGCACAGAAAGTGGCGGCTGGTAAGGCCTTCTGTATTCTTAGCTTTGTATATGATAGAATGTGAAGAATCTGAGCGGCAGGCTGAATTCTTATTTTTCCAGGGGCTTTTGCGGATCTTCCTCGCAGCATATCAGATGCCGCTCAATTCTACCGCACGGTGGAGAAGAAGACTGCGGAGAGGGATTTCTGGTCGCAGTATTTGGCGCCGAACTATCCGGTGCCATTTATCGATCAGATGAAACAGCTGGTCGAACTGCCCCAGGCGGCCAAACTAGCCATGAAGGACTTAGTTGTTCTACTGTGGCCTGCGGAGCCGATTCCAAGCAGCTACTTTTCACTCGTCAAGCGGATTGTGGGCGCCTGCCCTCGGCTTGATGCTATCAAGCGATCAGTCTGCATAGAAGGCGCACGTATGGCGTTTGCCCATGCGAAAGTGCATTGGGGTAGGCTTGACGCGGAGAAGCTGATGACTGAGGGGCCGCCGGAGGGTAAGGAGCACCGCAAGCCCGAGCTGTATTATGGAGGTGTGATGAAAGGGGCCCACCTTCTGGCGGACAAGTGTGCTAAGGACATCATATTTCCCTGAGGGAATTTGTGCCGCTTGTTGTAAAATGGGATAATGGCATGTTTATTATATATTGCCTGTTTTATTTGAACATATGTTCTTCCTGTGCGGCTGTTTTATTGTATACAAATTCTGGGAGTTGGACAGTCATCAGCTTCTGCCCCATTGTAAAAAGGATACGGGGGTGTTCGGGATATATCTGAACGCTCTTTATCCCATAGTTAGGTCCTTTTAAGGAGGTGTATCTTTCCGCGAACCAGGCAATCAGACTATAAGGCTTTATTACTCTCACTTAGCTATAGGAATTTGAGTATGGTCGGTGATGACCCACAAGTATAGGGGATCTATCGTAGTCCTTTCGATAAGTAAGAGTGTCGAACCCAACGAGGAGCAGAAGGAAATGATAAGCGGTTTACAGCAAGGTATTCTCTGCAAGTACTGAAATAAGTGGTAACAGATAGTTTTATGATAGGATAAATTGTAAGGAGCAACAAGTAACAAAAGTAAATAAAGTGCAGCAAGGTGGCCCAATCCTTTTTGTAGCAAAAGGACAAGCCTGGACAACTCTTATAATAGGAAAAGCGGTCCCGAGGACACATGAGAATATCGTCAAGCTAGTTTTCATCACGCTCATATGATTCGCGTTCGGTACTTTGATAATTTGATATGTGGGTGGACCGATGCTTGGATACTGCCCTTACTTGGACAAGCATCCCACTTATGATTAACCTCTATTGCAAGCATCCAGAACTACAACAAAAGTATTAAGGTAAACCTAACCATAGCATGAAACATATGGATCCAAATCAGCCCCTTACGAAGCAACGCATAAACTAGGGTTTAAGCTTCTGTCACTCTAGCAACCCATCATCTACTTATTACTTCCCAATGCCTTCCTCTAGTCCCAAATAATGGTGAAGTGTTATGTAGTCGACGTTCACATAAAACCACTAGAGGTTAGACAACATACATCTTATCAAAATATCGAACGAATACCAAATTCACATGACTACTAATAGCAAGACTTCTCCCTTGTCCTCAGGAACAAACGTAACTACTCACAAAGCATATTCATGTTCATAATCAGAGGGGTAATAACGTGCATTAAGGATCTGAACATATGATCTTCCATCAAATAAACCAACTAGCATCAACTACAAGGAGTAATCAACACTACTAGCAACCTACTAGCACCAATCCCGGACTTGGAGACGAGAATTGGATACAAGAGATGAAATAGGATTTGGAGATGAGATGGTGCTGATGAAGATGTTGATGGAGATTGCCCTCTCCTGATGAGAGGAGCGTTGGTGATGACGATGGTGATGATTTCCCCCTCTCGGAGGGAAGTGTCCCCATCAGAACAGCTCTGCCGGAGCCCTAGATTGGTTCCGCCAAGGTTCCGCCTCGTGGCGGCGGAGTCTCGTCCCGAAAGGTTGCCTCTTATTTTTTTTCTCATCGAAAGACTTCATATAGGAGAAGATGGACGTCAGAGAGCCACCAGGGGGCCCACGAGGTAGGGGGGCGCGCCCAGGGGGGGCGCCCCCCACCCTCGTGAGCAGGGTGTGGGCCCCCTGGCCTTCATCTTTGGCAACGATTTTTCTTTATTTATTTTAAGGTGTTCCGTGGAGTTCCAGGACTTCTGGAGTTGCGTAGAATAGTCCTTCAATATTTGCTCCTTTTCCAGCCAGCATTCTCTCTCTTCATGTAAACCTTGTAAAATAAGAGAGAATAGGCATAAGTATTGTGACATATCTTGAAATAACAACCCATAATGCAATAAATATTGACATAAAAGCATGATGCAAAATGGACGTATCAACTCCCCCAAGCTTAGACCTCTCTTGTTCTCAAGCGAAAAGCCGATAACAATAAATATGTCCTCATGTTTAGAGATAGAGGCGTCGATAAAAATAAAATACGGACATGAAGGCATCATGATTATTTCATAACAGCAACATATATAGATTTTGTCATATGATTACTCATGTTCAAGTGATGATCTTTTCACAAAGCCAAAGTATGAATCAGAAACCTTATTGGGCACCAACAAATTATACCCTCAGTCATTGAAGCAATTGCAATTTATCATAACATCGGAAAGAGTCTATGTCAGAGCTTAAAAGCAAGTCCACATACTCAACTATCACTTAGTCCTTCATAATTGCTAACACTCACGCAATACTTATGGTTACGGAGTTTTAATCGGACACAAAGAAAGATAGGGGCTTATAGTTTTGCCCCACAACCTTTTACCTCAAGGGTAATCTCAACAATAATAATTCATGCTCCCCCACATCCAATTAGATATATATATCATGTTCTTTCCAACATGCTGAGCTTGCCAAAGGATAAAATGAAAAAGGACAGGTGAAGATCACCATGACTCTTGCATAAGGTAGAGGATAATAATAAAAGATAGGCCCTTCACAGAGGGAAGCAGAGGTTGTCATGCGCATTTAGGGTTGATGCACAAAATCTTAATGCAAAAGAACGTCACTTTATATTGCCCCTTGTATGTGAACCTTTATTATGCAGTCTGTCGCTTTTATTGCGTCCACAACAAGTTCGTACAAAGTTTATTTTCTCCGCACTAATAAGTCATGCATATTTAGAGAGCAATTTTTATTGCTTGCACCGATGACAACTTACTTGAAGGATCTTACTCAATCCATAGGTAGATATGGTGGACTCTCATGGCAAAACTGGTTTAAGGGTATTTGGAAGCACAAGTAGTATTTCTACTTAGAGCTGAGAATTTGGCTAGCATGAGGGGGAAAGGTAAGCTCAACACGGCAGAGGATCCATGACAACATACTTTATCTCAGATGTAAGAAAACATAACTCATTAAGTTGTCTTCCTTGTCCAACCTCAACTCTTTAGCATGTCATATTTTAATGAGTGCTCCCAATCATAAAAGATGTCAATGATAATATATCTATATGTGAAACCTCTCTTTCCTTATTACTTCCTATTAATTGCAACGATGACCAAAGCAATATTTGCCAACTCCCAACAACTTTAAATCATCATACTCTTTCTATGTGAAGTCATTACTTTCAATAAGATCAACATGAACTCTTTGATTCTTTTTATTCTTTTTCTTCTAATCACCCAAGATCATGGCAAAATACTCAAGCCCTTGACTCAACACTAATCTTTATTATATAGCTCACGGACTCGATTACAAAGAAGGATCATAAAGCAAAACTCAAAACTAGATCATGCCATGACTTTATTCTACTAAATCAAGATACTACTAATAGGATCGAACTAAGAAAAACGATAAAGATAGGAGTTGTGATGGTGATACGATACCAGGGCACCTCCCCCAAGCTTGGCAGTTGCCAAGGGGAGTGCCCATACCCATGTGATTATGTCTCCTTCTTTGTTGTTGGCGGTGGAGGTGTTGATGATGATGGAGTTGCTACATTTTTCTTCTCTAGCTTGCGTCTGAGGCTAAAATTTTCATCCCTCAGATCCTCATTTTTGAGCTCAAGTTTCATTATCTTTTTGCAAAGTGCTACCTTGTTGTCCTGCAGAAAACATGGTGGGATAGATTGGACCTTATGGAGGCTCGACTTCTTAAACTCCACATGCATATCACCAGGTTGAGGTAGGGGATAGTCCTCTTCGTCGGAACTCGTTTCCTCCTTCCTCTTTGGATCATAGTCTTCTTCTTCCTTCGTGGTCCAGCCATAATGCTCCGCATCCCCATATACCTTGGGATTTGTAATATAATCAGCCATGTAGCTCTCTCCCTCAGAATCTTGGGAAGATATCTTCCTCTAGTCTGCAGCAGCAATAGCTCGAAACAAAAACAGGGGAGATTTGCATGATACGAGAGTCAAAACCTTTGGGAGTATATATAATGAATTTTTACCGACCAAAATATGTATTGTGCAAGGAAACGGAGTCCGGAGCATGCATGACGACAAAATGCTCACAATCAAATATGGATTACTTTGGCTATGCTTGAATAGTTAACAGGAATTCAGACATATCTTATCTGCATACATGCTTGCTACCGGTTAGCATGATACTTTGATCGTTCTTGCTCGTGTATGTATTTTTGTATCAATACTACCTAGATCAAAGCAGTCATGCAACTCCTGACTTGGTCCTAGTCTGTTGCCTGCATGTAAGGCTGCAGACTAACAACATTTGCATGTAATCGGTCTCATCGTGGTTGGTGAATAGCGAGGTTGTTTGTCGTGTTACCAATGCAATGTATCCCTCGGCGACATCATGTCGGCAAGTTGGTGACCATGGCCTAATGGAAGAGGCGCATGGCTAGAGCTGGAAGCATGTGCATGATCTAAACCTATGTCGTCATGGTCATGATCTCATAACCTAAAGGAGCACCGCGTGAACACACTTGTCTATCATATTGTCGGGCAGAACTATGCTGTCTCTTACTCGCTGTATTTGAGATAGATCGACTTTCGTTCTAACCTGTTAATTAAAACTTTTATATCAACGGACAACCAAATTAATGGCCAAATGTGTTTCCTCTCGCCACCGGAGTTTTACGGCGCCTTTGGACGGTGCACGCGCACGTAGATCGGATGCCGGGGCGGCGGCTAGGGAAGCGCAAACCCTATCAAGCGGCGCAATACATGCATAGTATGTTTGAATGTGGGGATGCTGTGTGATAATCGTGGGAGAAGTACGAATGACGTTCCCATATTTTAGGTATAGCATGTGATGCATGCATATATCAAGGGCAATGTACGCATGTTTTTTCTTCATGTATATTGCAAGGCATCAGCCCATGTCTATGCTAGCGTCTTTTTAGATTGACCGCTCATGCATGCATCCTGGGTCCATGTACACGTACGATATTTTATTTTTTATATGAGTTTTATCTATCATGCATTCGTATTTTGGTTGGCACAACCCCATGTCCCAACCCCGTATGTTAGCTTTTTTCGCCCATGTTGCGTGT
This sequence comes from Triticum timopheevii, assembly GCA_963921465.1. NCBI lineage: Eukaryota > Viridiplantae > Streptophyta > Magnoliopsida > Poales > Poaceae > Triticum > Triticum timopheevii. The sequence continues at coordinate 119,869,654 of OY997274.1, forward strand.
ACGCTAGTTTTTTTTAGATTGATAGCTCTTAGATCTAATCTATTAATTGTGTTTTTTAAGATAAGGGTCCACCAAATAAATGCTAAATGTTTCTAACGTTTTTTTAATTTCTAGCTTTATTGTACGTGAGATGTGGTAGTTTTTTTTTTGTTTTGACGGGCGTGAGATCTAGAATATGAGATATGGTATTTTTTTTCCTTTTGCAGGACATGAGTTCTAGTAGTTTTTTTTATGTTTTCTAAGATAGGGTCCACCAAATAAACGGCTAGATGTTTATAATTTCTTTGTAATTTCTAGCTTTTTGTACGTGAGATGTGGTAGTTGCTTTACGGAGGTGAGATCTAGAATATGAGATGTGGTATTTTATTCTTTTGCAGGACATGAGATCTAGTAGTTTTTAAGCTGCAGTTTTTTCTTCTCTTTGAGAAGAAGCGCTTTTAGATCTAATCCATCAAACTTTGTCCTTTAAGTTATGGCCCACCAAATCAACGACCAGATGTTTCTAATTATTCTGGTAATTTCTAGCTTATTTATCTTTTTCCTGGTTACCCCGTCAAGCACTTTTTATATATAATAGATATTCCAAAACGGAGAAATATTGCCTTAAAAATTGTTTTGGAGTCGGTTTACTTACCGTACCACATACCTATTCCTTTTCGGGGTCTGGAACGTTCTGGAAAGTGTCCCTTATGTACTCCTCCGGGGTTACGGTTTCAATAATATTAGTTTCAACATTTATAGGATTACCTGAGATATAGTGTTTGATCCTTTGACCGTTTACCACCTTCGGATTTGTGCCTGCGAAGTTGTTGATTTTTATGGCACCGGAACGGTAGACCTCCTCGATAACGTAAGGATCCCATTTGGAGAGAAGTTTTCCTGCAAAAAATCTTAAACGAGAGTTGTATAGCAATACATAATCACCTACATTAAACTCACGCTTTTGTATCCTTTTGTCATGCCACCTTTTAACTTTTTCTTTAAACAACTTGGCATTTTCATAAGTTTGGGTTGTCCATTCATCAAGTGAGCTAATATCAAATAACCTCTTCTCACCGGCAAGTTTGAAATCATAGTTGAGCTCTTTAATAGCCCAATATGCCTTATGTTCTAGTTCAAGAGGTAAGTGACATGCTTTTCCATAGACCATTTTATACGGAGACATAACCATAGGATTTTTGTATGCAGTTCTATAGGCCCATAATGCATCATCAAGTTTCTTGGACCAATTCTTCTTAGACCTATTGACAGTCTTTTGCAAAATTAATTTGAGCTCTCTATTGCTCAATTCTACCTGACCACTAGACTGCGGGTGATATGGAGATGCAATTCTATGATTAATGTCATATTTAGCAAGCATCTTACGGAAAGCACAATGAATAAAGTGTGAACCACCATCAGTCATTAAGTATCTAGGGACTCCAAACCTCGGAAAAATTACTTCCTTAAGCATTTTAATAGAAGTGTTATGATCAGCACTACTAGTTGGAATAGCTTCTACCCACTTAGTAATGTAATCAATAGCAGCTAAAATATGAGTGTATCCATTAGAAGCAGGAAAAGGTCCCATATAATCAAAGCCCCAAACATCAAATGGTTCAATAACAAGTGAATAATTCATAGGCATTTCTTGACATCTACTAATATTACCAATTCTTTGACATTCTTCGCAAGACAAAACAAACTTACGGGCATCTTTGAAGAGAGTAGGCCAATAAAAATCGGATTACAATACCTTATGTGCAGTTCTATTTCCAGCGTGGTGTCCTCCATAAGCTTCAGAGTGAGACTTGCGTAAGATCTGTTCCTGTTCATGCTTAGGTACACAACGTCTAATAACACCATCTACTCCTTTATAAAGATGTGGGTCATCCCAAAAGTAATGTCGCAAGTCATAGAAAAACTTTCTCTTTTCTTGGTATGTGAAGCTAGGCGGTATAAATTTAGCAACAATATAATTAGCATAATCAGCATACCATGGAGTGCTACGAGAAGTGCTTATGACATTTAATTGTTCATCAGGAAAGCTATCATCAATAGGTAGTGGGTCATCAAGAACATTCTAGTTGTCTGCAACGGGGTTCTCAGCTCCTTTTCTATCAACAATATGTAAATCAAATTCTTGAAGCAGGAGAACCCATCTAATGAGTCTAGGTTTTGCATCTTTCTTTTCCATAATATATTTAATAGCAGCATGATCTGTGTGAATAGTAACTTTAGAATCAACAATATAGGGTCTGAATTTCTCACAAGCAAATACGACTGCTAAAAGTTCCTTTTCGGTAGTAGCATAATTTCTTTGAGCATTGTCTAGAGTCTTACTAGCATAATGGATAACATTTAATTTTTTTATCAACTCTTTGCCCTAGAACAGCACCTACAGCATAATCACTAGCATCACACATAATTTCAAAGGGTAAATTCCAATCAGGTGGCTGAACAACAGGTGCAGAGACTAATGCTTTCTTAAGTATTTCAAATGCTTCTACACAATCATCATCGAAGACAAATGGTACATCTTTTTGTAATAAATTAGTTAGAGGCCGAGAAATTTTTGAGAAGTCCTTAATGAACCTCCTATAAAATCCGGCGTGACCAAGGAAACTTCTTATAACTTTGATGTCCTTGGGACATGGCATCTTTTCAATAGCATCAACCTTGGCTTTATCAACTTCAATACCTCTTTCAGAAACTTTGTGCCCCAAGACAATACCTTCATTAACCATAAAGTGGCACTTTTCCCAATTCAAGACAAGATTAGTTTCTTCACATCTCTGCAAAACTCGAGCAAGATTGCTCAAGCAATCATCAAAAGAGGAACCATAGACGGAAAAGTCGTCCATAAAAACCTCACAAATTTTCTCGCAAAAGTCAGAGAATATAGCCATCATGCATCTTTGAAAGGTAGCAGGTGCATTACGTAAACCGAAAGGCATACGTCTATAAGCAAAAGTACCAAAAGGGCATGTAAAAGTTGTCTTCGATTGATCCTTAGCCGACACAGGTATTTGAGAAAAACCAGAATAACCATCTAGAAAGCAATAGTGTGTATGTTTGCATAATATTTCTAGCATTTGATCAATAAAAGGTAAGGGGTAATGATCTTTCTTAGTAGCCTTATTTAATTTGCGGAAATCAATTACCATCCTATAACCTGTGATAATTCTTTGTGGAATCAATTCATCTTTATCATTAGGGACAACAGTAATACCTCCCTTCTTAGGGACACAATGGACAGGACTTACCCACTGACTATTAGCAACGGGATAAATTATACCTGCCTCCAGAAGCTTGAGTATTTCCTTTCTTACCACTTCTTTCATTTTAGGATTCAAACGTCATTGAGATCACAAACTGGTTTGGCATCAGCTTCCAAATTTATTTTATGTTGACATAGAGTGGGACTAATGCCCTTAAGATCATCCATAGTATATCCAATAGCAGCACGGTGCTTCTTCAGAGTTTTCACTAATCTTTCTTCTTCAAGCTCTGAAAGGTCAGCGCTAATAATAACAGGATATACCTTCTTTTCATCAAGATAAGCATATTTAAGATTATCAGGCAACGCTTTAAGCTCAAACACGGGATCACCCTTGGGTGGAGGAGGATCCCCTAGGATTTCAACATGCAAATTGTGTTGCAGAATAGGTTCCCGTTTAAAGAATACTTCATCTATTTCCCTTCTTTCATTCATGAACATATCATTTTCATGGTCTAGCAAATAGTGTTCTAAAGGATCACTAGGAGGTACAGCAATAGAAGCAAGACCAATAATTTCATCCTTACTAGGCAATTCTTCCTCACGATGTTGTTTATTAAATTTAGAGAAATTAAACTCATGAACCATATCATCCAAGCCAACAGTAACAACATTCTTTTTGCAGTCTATCGTAGCATTAACAGTTTTCAAGAAGGGTCTACCAAATATAATGGGACAAAAGCTATCTTGTGGAGAACCAAGAACGAGAAAATCAGCGGGGTATTTGGTTTTCCCACACAAGACTTCAACATCTCTAACAATTCCCACTGGTGAAATAGTATCTCTATTGGCAAGTTTAATTGTGACATCAATTTCTTCTAACTCAGCAGGTGCAATTTCATGCATAATTTCTTTGTATAAGTCAATGGGTATAACACTAGCACTAGCACCCATATCACATAAGCCATGATAACAATGATCTCCTATTTTAACAGAAATAACAGGCACGCCTACCACAGGTCTATGTTTATCTCTATCACAAGGTTTAGCAATTCTAGCAGTTTCACCAGAGAATTGAATAACATGCCCATCAATATTATCAGACAAGAGATCTTTAACAATAGCAATATTGGGTTCTACTTTGACTTGCTCAGGAGGTGTATAAGTCCTAGTATTGCTTTTACGAACAACAGTTGAAGCTTTAGCATGATCCTTCATTCTAACAGGGAAAGGTGGTTACTCAACATAAGAAGTAGGAACAATAGGATCATTATAAGTGACCATCTTTTCTTCAACTTTAATAGGTGCAGCTACTTTTACTTCTATGGGAGGATGATATTTAAACCACTTCTCCTTGGGGAGATCAACATAAGTAGCAAAAGATTCACAGAAAGAAGCTACTATCTTAGAGTCAAGTCCATATTTAGTGCTAAACTTACGGAAAATATCGGTATCCATAAAAGATTTAACACAATCAAACTTAGGTGTCATACCAGACTCCTTACCTTCGTCGAGGTCCCAATCTTCAGAGTTACGTTTAATTCTATCCAATAAATTCCATCTAAATTCAATAGACTTCATCATAAAAGAGCCAGGAAAAGAAGTATCGAGCATGGTGCGATTTTTATCAGAAAGCCGAGCATAAAAATTCTGGAGAATTGTCAATTTTGAGAGCTCATGATTGGGGCATGAATATAACATTGATTTAAGCCTCCCCCAAGCTTGAGTGATGCTTTCTCTTTCGCGAGGCCAAAAATTATATATATAATTGCGATCACGATGAACAAGATGCATAGGGTAATACTTTTGATGAAATTCCAATTTCAATCTTTTATATTTCCATGATCTTGTATCATCACATAGCCTATACCATGTCAATGCGTCTCCCTCCAAAGATAAAGGGAAAGCCTTCCTCTTAACAACATCATCGGGTATACCTGCAAGCTAAAATAGTCCACAAATATCATCCACATAGCATAGATGTTCATCAGGATGCTTTGTTCCATCTCCTGCAAAAGTGTTAGCTAGCAGTTTTTCCATCATACCCGAAGGAATCTGAAAAGGAGTTTCATTTTCAATAGGTTCAGTAGGTTCAGTAGGTTGAGTAGGTTGAGGAGAAACTCTTGGCTCAACTATATGGGGTGAAGATACCCCGAACAAGCCCCTCAAACAATTACTTTCCATAGTAACAAGTGACAGAAAATTTCAGCACACTAAATAAATTTTTCCTTACCAAATTCCACCTACCAAAGGCGCTTAACTCCCCGGCAATGGCGCCAGAAAAGAGTCTTGATGAACCACAAGTATATGGGATCTATCGTAGTCCTTTCAATAAGTAAGAGTGTCGAACCCAACGAGGAGCAGAAGGAAATGATAAGCGGTTTTCAACAAGGTATTCTCTGCAAGTACTGAAATAAGTGGTAACAGATAGTTTTGTGATAGGATAAATTGTAACGAGCAACAAGTAACAAAAGTAAATAAAGTGCAGCAAGGTGGCCCAATCCTTTTGTAGCAAAGGACAAGCTTGGACAACTCTTATAATAGGAAAAGCGCTCCCGAGGACACATGGGAATATCGTCAAGCTAGTTTTCATCACGCTCATATGATTCGCGTTCGGTACTTTGATAATTTGATATGTGGGTAGATTGGTGCTTGGGTACTGACCTTACTTGGACAAGCATCCCACTTATGATTAACCTATATTGCAAGCATCCGCAACTACAACAAAAGTATTAAGGTAAACCTAACCATAGCATGAAACATATGGATCCAAATCAGCCCCTTACGAAGCAACACATAAACTAGGGTTTAAGCTTCTATCACTCTAGCAACCCATCATCTACTTATTACTTCCCAATGCCTTCCTCTAGGCCCAAATAATGGTGAAGTGTTATGTAGTCGACGTTCACATAACACCACTAGAGGTTAGACAACATACATCTTATCAAAATATCGAACGAATACCAAATTCACATGACTACTAATAGCAAGACTTCTCCCTTGTCCTCAGGAACAAACGAAACTACTCACAAAGAATATTCATGTTCATAATCAGAGGGGTAATAATGTGCATAAAGGATCTGAACATATGATATTCCACCAAATAAACCAACTAGCATCAACTACAAGGAGTAATCAACACTACTAGCAACATACTAGCACCAATCCCGGACTTGGAGACAAGAATTGGATACAAGAGATGAACTAGGGTTTGGAGATGAGATGGTGCTGATGAAGATGTTGATGGAGATTGCCCTCTCCCGATGAGAGGAGCGTTGGTGATGACGATGGTGATGATTTCCCCCTCCCGAAGGGAAGGGTCCCCGGCAGAACAGCTCTATCGGAGCCCTAGATTGGTTCCGCCAAGGTTCCGCCTCGTGGCGGCAGAGTCTCGTCCCGAAAGGTTGCCTCTTATTCTTTTCTCATCGAAAGGCTTCATATAGGAGAAGATGGACGTCGGAGAGCCACCAGGGGGCCCACGAGGTAGGGGGCACGCCCAGGGGCGCGCCCCCCACCCTCGTGAGTAGGGTGTGGGCCCCCTGGCCTTCATCTTTGGCGACGATTTTTCTTTATTTATTTTAAGGTGTTCCGTGGAGTTCCAGGACTTTTGGAGTTGCGCAGAATAATCCTTCAATATTTGCTCCTTTTCCAGCCTAGAATTCCAACTGCTGGCATTCTCCCTCTTCATGTAAACCTTGTAAAATAAGAGAGAATAGCCATAAGTATTGTGACATATCATGAAATAACAACCCATAATGCAATAAATATTGACATAAAAGCATGATGCAAAATGGACGTATCAGTCGGCGCAGCCCCTAGTGTTCGGAAGGCCGAACTAGGGGCTCTATTGGCGCCTTATCGGAAGACCGATCCATCGCACTTAGCATTTATAATGGCGTTGTGCGGAATAAATCTTTAAGTATTTTATAACCTCTCGAACAACGGACCGGCTCTCGCTTCATCATGACAGTCAGTTTTCGGCTTTCTCTACTGAGGTGCTCGTCCGGCTGAACCGGGACACAATCGCAGTAGTTCTCCCAGCGCTACCTTAGCCGATAGAACGGAACGTAAGGTACCAAAACATGGGAGCCGGGCAAACCCAACCAATGACCCAAGACATGATTCGGAGCAGATGCATATAGTGTTATAAGTTCGGGGTGCCGAACGACCGAGAAGGTGGTCAGACTTTTTATTGCCGTACTGTGGAGCCCCTGGTACAACCAGGCGAACACGAAGCGTGGCTGTCATTGTCGGCAAAGAGGCGTCGGCGATAAATGATAGCCAATAATTGCTATTTAAGTCTACGCATTGTAGTAGGATGATATGTCTATGCATATTAGTATGATGTATGGAAAGAGGTGTTATTTGGCGGAACCTGTTATGGCTGGACTGGAGGGGGTTGTGAGTGGATCGAGAATGAATCCGAACTGCCTTCTACCTGCATGTTCCTTCCTTTGTGTGTCCGGGATAACTCCATGCCGCCAGTTATGCTCTGCGTCAATCGTTAGTTTGCAAATGCAAAATGCTTGAAGGCAGCTAGGTGTCCTCTTGTTGTTTCTCCCAGGGTCCCTAATCGAGCCCTGGTATGCCCAGCCGTTAGACTGTGAGGTAGTGCGGACTCCGTAACCGGTACTAAAGGGGAGATGCCTCGTCAAGAAGTGCACGAGCCCTGGTGTCCTCTTGACGAGGCATCTCCCCTTTAGTACTTCTTGACGAGGCATCTCCCCTTTAGTACCGGTTCGTGCCACGAACCGGTACTAAAGAGGGTGGTGGCAGGGTGTTGTCAGTCTGGGGCCCGTCCAGCACCTTTAGTACCGGTTCATGGCACGAACCGGTACTAAAGGTCGACGTACATAAACCCTATATCCACCCGAGCCACTCTATTCTTCCCCTTTCCCCTCACTTCTCCTCTGTTCTTCCCCTTTCCCCTCGAGCTCCTCACAAATTTTGCCCAAAATTTGCCAAGATTTGAAGGCCCCCATCCATTCAAATGATCACAAAGGTTAGCAACTTTGTCCTTTCAACTCTCATTGCTAGATTAGCTCTTGCAATGCTTTGTATAGTGATTAATTTGGGAGGAATTATATTTGCTAGTATTTGATTTATATGCAATTTGAGGTCAAAAATAACACTTAGTTTGCATATGTAGGTGTGGTTTACTTAGTGCCTTCTAAATCTCCATCGTAAACACCGTCGATCGCCCGCACCGTCCCGTCGCCGGCACCACCTTGTGGTGAGGCTCTTGTTCATGAATGTTTTACATTACCAAATTGATGTTTGTGTGATTTGGATATATAGTTACTCGTATAATTATCTTACCCGTACGTTGTTTGTTATACATAGTGCCATGGTTTTGACATCCATCCCCGTCGGCCCTCTTCCTTGTTATGATTCGGATGTGGTATATTCTCTTTTAAAACTAGTTGTTGCATTTCGTGTTTATGACAAATTATGCCCATCAAGTTGACATAGATATTTTTATCTAGGAGGTATGTGAACCAGAAATTCCAACCGACCCTATTGTCGAGAGGTTAAATTTAGTTGAAAGAGAAAACGAGTATTTGAAAGAAAAATTTAAAAGAATTGAGGGGGAGAAGATGGAATTGGAGTTGCATGTTGCTGATGTCGTCGATGATCACAAGATCAAGATGGAGAAAATGAGGTTGAAGATTAGAAAGATTAGAAAATATGCCATTGATAGTGTGGCTTGGTATCATTATGCTGTTGGATCAATTGTTACCTTAGTTGCGATCTTCATCGCATTTGTTGTTGCATTTAAATTCTTTAGCTAGAGAGTTATTTGTATGTTGCATTTAATTAAGTGTTGTATATGAACTTTATGTATGAACTTTATGTATGAACTTATGTATGAACTTGTATTAATTTGGTCTATTTGGTGTTGTGTAATGAAGATGAGCTGACAATGGATGTATGATGACCGGTGCTCTCCCGAGTTCATTAATGGCGTGCATACTTTTCTGCGGCCGCTGAGGCAAACAAGCGGGCGGATGGTTTTATGCCTTGTCCATGTGCTGGCTGTAAGAATGGTCATAGTTACTCTACAGAAAAAACCATTCACGTCCACCTATTTAAGTCCGGTTTCATGCCCCACTATAATGTTTGGACCAAGCACGTAGAAATAGGGGTTATGATGGAAGACAATGAAGAAGAAGAGGACGACAACGGCTATCCTGGCCATGGGTTCCCTGAATATGATGATACAACAATGGGGAAAGAAGCTGAGCCGGCAATGCGGGAAGAAGCTGAAGAAGAGGCATCAGATGAGACCGCTGATGATCTAGGTCAGGCCATTGCCGATGCAAAGAGAAACTGCACAAGTGATCTGGAGAGGACGAAGTTGCAGCGCATGTTAGAGGATGACAAGAAATTGTTGTACCCGAATTGCGAAGCTGACAAAAAAAAGTTGGGCACCACACTTGAATTGCTGCAATGGAAGGCAGAGAATGGTGTATCTGACAAGGGATTTGGAAAGTTGTTGGTAATGATAAAGAATATGCTTCCAAAGGACAACGAATTGCCCGAGAGTACGTATGAAGCAAAGAAGGGTGTCTGCCCTCTAGGGTTAGAGGTGCAAAAGATACATGCATGCCCTAATGACTGCATCCTCTACCGCGGTGAGTACGAGAATTTGGACGCTTGCCTGGTATGCGGTGCATTGCATTATAAGATCAGTCGCGATGACCTTGGTGATGTTGAGGGTGAGCGCCCCAGGAAGAAGATTCCTGCCAAGGTGATGTGGTATGCTCCTATAATACCACGGTTGAAACGTTTGTTCCAAAACAAAGAGCATGTGAAGGCGATGAGGTGGCACGCAGAAGATCGTAAGAAAGACGGAAAGTTGAGAGTACCCGCTGACGGTTCGCAGTGGAGAAAAATCGAGAGAAAGTACTGGGAGGACTTTGCAGGTGACCCAAGGAACGTATGGTTTGGTCTAAGCGCAGATGGTATTAATCCTTTTTGGGAGCAGAGCAGCAACCATAGCACGTGGCCTGTGACTCTATGTTTGTATAACCTTCCTCCTTGGTTGTGCATGAAGCGGAAGTTCATTATGATGCCAGTGCTCATCCAAGGCCCTAAGCAACCCGGCAACGACATTGATGTGTACCTAAGGCCATTAGTTGAAGAACTATTACAGCTGTGGAATGGAACAGGTGTACGTGCGTGGGATGAGCACGGATAGGAAGAATTTGACCTAAAGGCGTTGCTGTTCGTGACCATCAATGATTGGCCTGCTCCCAGTAACCTTTCAGGACAGACAAACAAGGGATACCGCGGATGCACGCACTGTTTGGATGATACCGACATTATATATTTGGATAGTTGTAGGAAGAATGTGTACCTGGGACATCGTCGATTTCTTCCGACAAGGCATCCCGTAAGAAAGAAAGGAAAGCATTTCAAAGGTGAGGCGGATCACCGGACGAAGCCTCGCCACCATACTGGTGCTGATGTACATGATATGGTCAAGGATTTGGAGGTAATCTTTGGAAAGGGTCCTGGCGGAAAACCTGTTCTGAAGGACGCTGACGGACGCGCACCCATGTGGAAGAAGAAATCTATATTTTGGGACCTGCCATATTGGAAAGACCTAGAGGTCCGCTCCGCAATCGACGTGATGCACATGACGAAGAATCTTTGCATGACCCTGCTTGGCTTTTTGTGCGTGTATGGGAAGACAAAAGATACACCATAAGCACAGGAGGACCAGCAACGTATGCACGGAAAAGACGGCATACATCAGGGTCAGGCCAGCTACGCTCTTACTAAAGAAGAGAAGGAAATCTTCTTCGAATGCCAGCTCAGCATGAAGGTACCGTCTGGCTTCTCGTCGAATATAAAGGGAATAATAAATATGGCAGAGAAAAAGTTCCAGAACCTAAAGTCTCATGACTGTCACATGATTATGACGCAACTCCTTCCGGTTGCATTGAGGGCGCTTCTACCGGAAAATGTTCGATTAGCCATTGTGAAGCTATGTGCATTCCTCAATGCAATCTCTCAGAAGGTAATCGATCCAGAAATCATACCAAGGTTACAGAATGATTTGGTGCAATGTCTTGTCAGTTTTGAGTTGGTGTTCCTACCATCCTTCTTCAACATCATGATGCACGTCCTAGTTCACCTTTGCGAAGATATTAACATTTTGGGTCCTGTATTTCTACACAATATGTTCCCCTTTGAAAGGTTCATGGGAGTCTTGAAGAAATATGTTCATAACCATGCTAGGCCAGAAGGAAGCATCTCGAAGGGCCATGAAAATGAGCAGGTCATTGAGTTTTGTATTGACTTCATTCCTGACCTTAAGCCGATTGGTGTTCCTGAATCGCGGCATAAGGGCAGACTGGAAGGAAAAGGCACGCTAGGAGGGCATCAAATAATATATATGGACGGGCATTCTCTCACTGAAGCACACTACACAGTTCTACAGAATTCCGCCTTGGTGGCGCCGTATATGGAGGAACACAAGAATTTTCTACAGTCCAAACACCCGGAGAACTCTGACGACTGGATTACACGCGAACAAACGAGGACTTTCGCCGGTTGGTTGCAGAAACGTGCCCTGAATGATGGTGATATTCAAAATGACATGTACTCGCTGTCCCAGTTACCATCTTCGAATATAATGACTTTCAAAGGGTACCAGATAAATGGGAATACATTTTACACGATCGCCCAAGATAATAAGAGCACCAACCAAAACAGTGGTGTCCGCTTTGATGCAACAACCAACACGGGAAAAGAAACATATTATGGTTACATAGAGGACATATGGGAACTTAACTATGGATCAGGTGATTTGAAGGTCCCTTTGTTTCGGTGCAAATGGGTCAATATGACACGAGGCGGGGTAACGGAAGACCCGCAGTACGGAATGACAACAGTGGATATCAACAATCTTGCGTATGCAGACGAACCATTCGTCCTAGCCAATGATGTGGTGCAGGTTTTTTATGTGAAAGACATGTCTTCAAGGCCAAGAAAAAGAAAAGATAAGGAAGCGAATGGATCATACGACGAGCCAAAGTGCCACATAGTTCTTTCAGGAAAAAGAAACATCGTGGGAGTGGATGACAAGACAGACATGTCAGAAGATTATGAAAAGTTTGATGAAATTGCTCCATTCACAGTGAATATTGACCCGAGCATCCTGTTAAATGATGAAGATTTTCCATGGTTACGGCGCAAAGGGACACACGCGAAGAAAAAGTTTCACAGCCAAAGATCTGGGATGTGATCGGCTTCACTATCATCACTTTCTTCTGTGTTTCACACCCAGGAGGGAGCGTCTGTAATAGTTAGGGTAGTTATGTGTTTTGGCATTTGAAACGCGAAGAAATATTATGTGCAAACAAATTCTTTTCATGCATTTACTGATTTTTTCCAGCTAAATGACTCTGAAATTGAAAAGCATTCCAAATGAACTCAGAAAAGGTTGAAAGTTGGCATGGTATCATAATTTCATACAAATAGCATGTGCAAGAAAGTAGAGAGGGTTACGGCAAAAACTGGATGCACTTCGTGTACAAAATGGACAATCTCTTTCAAAGTATCAGGGTTTCCAATGAAAACTGAACTGTTACAAAGGCATTTCATTTTTTAAATAACCTAAGCATTACCAAATTGAATATAATGATAAAACACACTAATATTAAACATAAGAAAAAAGAATCACTGAAAAAACTTTTTTCAAAGTTAAGTTATTCACAAACTAGTGATTCACACAAATTTCAAATAATTCAATATTTAAACTATTCAAATTGGAAAACTACCGGCACTAACAGAAAGTTTGTAATTTTTTGTACCTAAAGCAACAATATTCACAAAGAAACTCTAAATATAGCAAAAAAACAACTCAAAAATAAATAAAACAAAAATAAATAAAGCGAAAAAAATTAAGAAAATAAAAAAGCCCACCTACTGGGCCAAAGGGGCCTGCATACGACTAGGAACACAAGCTTTTGTTGGGCCAGGATGCAGGCCCGCAAAGGCCCAGTAGGCCCACTGGGCGAAGAGGATAGGTAGGCCCAGTAGGACTGATTAGGAGAGGAGCTCGAGAGAGCTACCACACTGGAGCTTATAAACCAGTGCGGTAGCCTCTCGGCTAGCGAGGTGGGACTAAACTTGCGCACCGCCTGGAGCCAGCGCACCCCCTTTAGTACCGGGTGGTGGCTCCAACCGGTACTAAAGACCCCCCCCCCCTTTAGTACCGGTTGGAGCCACCACCCAGTACTAAAGGGGGTGCGCTTCCCGCCGCTTGGCCTGGCCAAAACAGACCTTTAGTACCGGTTGGTGGCTCCAACCGGTACTAAAGGTCCATCCTATATATACAACACTTAAAAAAAATTCAGTTTTCCTCTGTTCTTCCCTCTGTTTCCTCCCTCCGTCGCGCCGCCCTGCCCCGATCGTCGCCGCCCCCGCCCCTCGTCACCGACCCCGGCCGTCCCCGCCCCTCGTCGCCGCCCCCGTCGACGTCGCCGCCCCGGCCGTCCCCGTCCCCGTCGTCCCCGTCGTCCTCGTCACCGCGCCATGTCCCGTCGCCCCGTCATCGCCTCGCCGGTGAGCTCGCCCCGGCCGCCATGTCCACACACACACACACAGACTACACACACACACACTACACACACACACACACATTAGTTTGTTTGTTATAAATTTTTCTGTTTTTTAGTTATAGAAATGTTAGAAATTATTCTGTTTCTTAGTTATATAAATATTAGAAATGTTAGTTTTATAGAAATGTTATAAATGTTTTCTGTTTTTTAGTTATAGAAATATTTATAGAAATGTTAGCAATTTTTCAGTTTTTTAGTTATATAAATATTAGAATTGTTATGGAAATGTTAGTTATATAATCAGGAAATTTTAGAATTAGTTTTAGTTAGATGAATTAGATTAATGTCAAATTGTTAGAATTTGCATATATATAGAATTTTAGTTATCAAAATCCAATCATTTAAAAAATGTTACTTTTTGCGGGCATATAGTATTTGTTCTCGACGATATGCCCGGCCCGCATCCTCGCCGTCAACCCGTTCGCGACGACGTCCTGCTTCAGGGGACCCATGTCCGGGACTAGGCTCCGCCGGGCTGGCACCAGGACGTGCTACCTGGAGGGGCGCGCCGCTTGGTGAGGAACCCGACCTCGGGTCCCGTCGTCGACCCTGATCTTCTTTGGTGGCGTTCGCGTGGGCCACATTCGGTGCTGAGGCAGCAGGCCCCGCCGGAGGTGGTGCATCGCCGTGTCAGGGAGGAAGATGAGCATGTCCATCGCTACATGGCTGCTATGGATGACGTCAGGTTCTCCACTACTTGGCGGGTTCTTTGGGCAGATGACCGGAGATATGATCCTGTGATGGTTCCTTCTCTTTGGGTGTGCACCGCCCGCGCCCCAGGAACCGCGAGTGGCGCCCTAGATTCTTTTGTAGTACTCGATCTTTATTAGGTACCTAGCCAGTGATGTATTCGATATATAATATTTGAGACGATGTATTCGAGATTATATATATTAAGACGATCGATGATGTATTCGAGATTATATATTCGAGACGATGTATTCGAGATTCAGTTTTTCCTTATTGATTAATTGCATCCATGCATTGTAATTTGAATACTAAATTGTTTTATATTTCTTCTGTATTAGTAAAGTAAAAGCTATGGCGGACAATATCGGCAGAGAGAGAGAGAAGATGAATTGTTCAACATCATACGCAACCCTCACAGGCTAGATGATCTGAATGAAGCAGATGACGGCTCCCAATATCTGAACAATACCAGAGAGGGTGATGAAAAGATATTCGATCTCGACGACCGGGCTAATGAAGTCATGAACTATGATTATGATTATGACACAGACAATGTTTGTGATGACACAGACAATGCTGATCTTCAAATAACAAAGACTACCGGCGAGGTATATTTATATAAGCATGCATCATGGTGATCATCACATGTTTTTTTATTGAAGATATATTAACGAATCGATCTTTCTTCTTTCAGCCCTCCGGATCGAGCAAATCTGCTTCTACAGACAGCAAGACAAAGCGAGGCCCGGGCAGATTGTTGAAGGATGGTGTAAAGTACCACATAGAATCCACCAAACTTAGTGGCGAACCCCTCACGCCTAAGAACGTTGCGGACAAGTGGACCCGTTAGTGCGGAGTTCTTGTGAAGGACAAACTCCCGATCTCCATTCAAGAATGGAAAGAGCCAAAGACTAAACGACAAGGTGTTACTTGGGTCGACGACAGAGCCAAAAAAGACCTTGTGAAATCTCTGATGAAACATTTCACCCTACCAGATCATTTCACTGAAGCAGATGTAGAGAAAGTCAAGGCGGCTGTTCTTAAGAAGATGGCAATTGCATTCAACACCCATAAGAAAACTGTATGGGCCAAATACCTCGCTAATGAAAGGAAGACTCCAGATTTCAAGGGAACACTGGAGAAGCAAAGAGAGCACTGGGACGATTTCGTGACCTTCAAGGATTCAGAAATATCTAAGGAACGGTCGATGAAAAACAAGGCAAATGCCGCAAGAAAGACGCAGTTCCATAGGCTGGGTCCAACTGGCTACGCGGTGGGATTGCCTAAGTGGGATAAGTCTGAGCAAGAGATGGAGGATGCAGGGGTCACTCCGGTTAACCGGCACTGGCCCCCCAGGTGCAGAACTTGGTTCTATGCGCATGGAGGAGCGTTGGACCCAAAGACAGGCGAAGTTTCGCGGAAGGCAAGTCTAAAAGGAGCCGAACAAAAGATAATTGACGCAATAGATGAAGCTCGAAGGGGGGTGTTCACGCCCAACAGAGAGAACGACGAGCTTACGCGCGCCCTGGGAAATCCTGAACACCCGGGAAGAACACGAGGCATGGGCGTTATTCCCTGGTATGAGGGCTTTTCAGAATGGAACGAGGACTACAGGAGCCGTGCAAGAAGGAAGATGGAGGAGGAGAAGAAAAGGAAGCTGGAGGAGGAGCAGAGGAAGCAGGACGCAGAATGCCTCCAAGGCCTAGAAGCAAGGCACGCGGACCTGGCACTCAAATTCCAGCAGCAGCAATAGCAGATCGACTCACTTAGCCAGGAAAGGGGGTCTCAGCAGCGGCAGCAGCAAGTGGATGATCGTCCAGATTGGATAGCACCGTCCCATCCATGCCGATAAGCAGTGTTGGTTCTGCCCCGGGCGACACACTGCTGGATACATACCCTGTGGATGAGATCATAGAGAACACTAACTGCGAGCTACACTCCAAAATGAAGAACATATCCATGAAGGTGGCGGACGGCGTTGCTTTTCCAGTTACCCCCGAAGCAACCTACCATTGCATCCCGATTCCAGAGGGCTATGCTCTTGTCAAGCTTGATGAAGTGGTGGACCCATATTTGGGGCTAACGCTTGACATTCCTGGAGGTGAAGACGAGCGCACACTGGGAGAGGCCATACATCGTATCATCCTATGGAGAAAGGATTGCATCATCTTTCGAAGTCCACCGACACCGCGTCATCTGCCGACTCCTCCTCGAAGTCCGCCACCGAGTCAGCAGACTCCGGCTCCTCCAAGTACACGAACGCGTGAGACAACTCCTCCTCGAAGTCAGCCACCTCCTCCAAGTCCCCGAACGCGTGAGCTGACTCCACCGGTTTCAAGCCCGGCACAGCGTCATGCCACTTCTCCGGTTTCAAGTCCGGCACCGTGTCAGGCCACACCTCCTGCTTCAAGTCTGGCACATCGTCAGGCCACTTCTCCTGGTCCAACTCTACGTCAGCCGTCTCCGCCGTCTCAGCAATCGCAGAAGAGACATCCCGCAGCTTTGGTGCGTAGCGGTACGAGTCGAGGAAGTTCAGGAAGTACAGGCGGAGGCAAGCAATATAAATATGGTCCAAGCCTCACTCCTCTTCCTCAGAGGCCTTACGGCATGACTAAGGAGCAAAACACAGCCATAGTGCAAGCCCAATTGGATGCCCATTTTGGACCGAACCGGCACCGCTGCCAAAGGAGAAAGTGCCTGAGAAAGTAATTGACCACTTCATTCGTATGGCTAGAGAACCAGCTCCCAAGCCTGTTGACTCGGACTATGAGCGCCAAATCAGGAAGGCACATCGAGCACGACTACAGAAGGAAGCGAGCTCAAGCTCGATCAACAAGCAGCTGGCAAAAAATGCGGGAAAACCGTTCCCCAGTTGGGAGAACAGGCGGCGCAAGCGATCCCCCCGCTTGTTGTGCCAACAACACATGAGAGGAGTAGTACGCGCGCCAAATATTATTGTGGGCAAACCGTTAGCGTTCCCCAACATGGCGATGTGGTAATAACAGAGGAACATATAATGCAGGCTCAAATACTCAATATCTCTGTTGGACAACTCCTCGAAATCGAGCCCATGCCTATGCTTAAAGAATCGAAAATAGCTTGGCAATATGTCCGGGGAAAACCTTTGGTCCATCTAGACAAGGTCAAGGACCTCCCAACGAGAATGTATCAATTGCATCAATGGTACATGAACATTACCAAGATTTCCAATCGGGAGTCCCTCATGGTGAATGTCAAGCATGAGCATTATTACCATGAGAAAGCTCTGACCATTAAGTATCCAGAACTATTTTAGTTATTTAATCAAGACACACTCGACAAGTCTATCGTCAGTTGCTATTGTCTGTAAGTGATTTCTTTTTGTAATTTAAGTCTCAAGCTAGTTATGTAGGGATAATTTTGATCAATCATTACATGTAATTATCCTCACTATATTCTTTTTCTGTGGTATTATATGCAGGATGAAGATGTATGAAATGAAAAAAGTTGGACGCTATGGCGTTGGGTTCATTGACCCAAATACCATTAATCAGGACATATGGCAGATTGAACATTGTCAAGCTGCTGTAGAGGAAAGCATGCTAGAGAAGATATACTACTTCCTTACAACTTCCCGTGAGTCACACTGTCTTGTACTACAAATTCTATTTTTGCTTACTAGCTAGCTAGATGTTAATAATTAAGTGTATACGGTTTACGGTAGTTGATTAATTTTATGCACATGCCCGCTTAATTAAGACATGCAAACGTGTGCGTATGCAGTTGGCACTGGGTCTTGTTAGACATTAAAGTTGAGGAAGGAAAAGTTGAATTACTGGACTCACTAACTAAAGAAGATAAAGACTACACCATTGTGAAGGGGATAGTCAACAGGTAATTTCAATCATTATTAACTATTAGTTCCTGATATGAACTATTTAATAACCCCTTTATTAATTTTCTTTGCTGGCGGGCAGGGCATGGGCAAAGTTCATCAAGGTGACTCCAGGCACGTGGCCAAAAAAGTTGTTTTGGCATCGACCCTTGGTAAGTAATTAAGTAGTACTAGCTAGCTACCATCTCTTTAATTCTTGTTTCAATATCATTAATTAATTATCATGCTTGATTAATCATTATCTGATTCAATTCCCTTCTCGTAAAGGCCCTGAGGCAGGCGCCGGGAAATAATCTGTGTGCATTCTACGTTTGCGAGAACATTCGCATGATGACGTGCGAAAGGAGCAGATCTGATAGACAGGACTGGGTACGTTTTTTTTTCAGAACACTATTCACACCATTATCGATATCTAGTCACACAACTAACACACATGCATATTGATCTCCTTCTTAACAGTTCAGATCGGTGCGGGATAAGCTCCTACCATCGGACCGCATACAAGCACTTCAAGAGGAAATAGCCGGATTTTTGCTCGACTAGGTCATAGATCCCAAAGGAGAATACTATTACCCGCTACCGCCCCCATGAACCACTTGTCATCGTGCTCCAGAGGCACCAAAGGCAACATATGTAGGAGAAATTGTATATGTATATACATGTGTATGTGTGAATAATTAATGGTGTTGGTTTGTGAGACATTCGATGATATATATATATATATATATATATATATATATATATATATATATATATATATATATATATATATATATATATGCGGTTCTACGTACGAGAAAATCTATTTATATATATGCATAACGTGTACAATTTGTAGTGTCGTGAAATAACAGCAAACAAAAAAATGAATGTAAAATAAATCAAACCCCCCCCCCCCAAATATTTAGTACCGGTTGGTGTTACCAACCGGTACTAATGCCCTAGCGCACCCCGGGCCTGGCTCGTGCCACATGGTGGCACTTTACCGCCGGTTCGTGACGAACCGGTACTAAAGGGGGGGGGCTTAGTCCCCACTCTTTAGTACCGGTTGGCAAACCAGCACTAAAGGCCGTTACGAACCGGCACTAAAGCCCAGTTCTACACTAGTGCTTGGAGTGGTGCCGATAACGCACATGTTCTGCTTTTCTCCCTGAGGGGTTATCCTCCGTTGCCTCGCCGCCACTGGTTTCCGTTGGGGTCTCCACCATATATATTGTATGAGGAGGTGACCGCCCACTTCCTTGTACGCGGTGGTCCCTGTAGTCCTCCTACATCGTCGTCCATACCGTCGATGTTTTCAGAGTCGAAGTCAAGCACGTCGGTTAAATCGTCGATCGTGGCAATGAAGTGGGTGGTGGGTGGGCAACGAATTTCGTCGTTGTCTGCTTCCCACTCGAGCCGGACATAGTTCGGCCCGGAGTCTCCTGACAAGGAGAGAGACTTCAATAAGTCCAGCATGTCGCCGAAGGGCGAGGGCTGCAAAATGCCCGCCGCGGTGAACTCCATCACTTGAGCCCAATCAGGATCGGCGGGCTCGGGGGCGCGCGGACTGGGACCTACATCCAGATATGAATCCAGGGGTCCAGAGTCGCAGGCTCCCTCAGAGGTGAGACTTGTGTTCGGCTCCATCTCCGATGAGGGTACGGCCTGCGGGGCGGGGTCCAGCCCTCCGTCCTTAGGAGAAGCAACGTGCCCTGGATTTAGATCCGAGGCTTTCGCTGGGGTGATATCCCGAGCAACGTCTGACAGCAGGTCTAAGCCGTGCTCATCGTGACTGTCCGGCGCTTCTGGCACTGGCCCGAATCCGTCGAAGATCAAGTCTCCGCGGATATCCGCCATGTAATTCAGGTTTCCGAACCTGATTTGATGGCCGGGGGCATAGCTATCGATCTGCTCTAGGTAGCCAAGCGAATTGGCCCGCAGCGCGAAGCCGCGGAACACGAAGATCTATCCGGGGAGGAAAGTCTCACCCTGGACAGCGTCGTTGATGACGACTGAAGGAGCCATCGAGCCTGACAGTAACGACACAGAGGAATTTTCAATGAAAGCACCAATGTCGGTGTCAAAACCGGCGGATCTCGGGTAGGAGGTCCCGATCTGTGCGTCAAGGCTAATGGTAACAAGAAGTAAGGGACACGGATGTTTACCCAGGTTCGGGCCCTCTCGATGGAGGTAAAACCCTACTTCCTGCTTGATTAATATTGATGATATGGGTAGTACAAGAGTAGATCTACCACGAGATCGTAGAGGCTAAAACCCTAGGAGCTAGCCTATGATGGTATGATTGTAATTGTGATCGGCCTTCTAAGGACCAACCTCTCCGGTTTATATAGACACCGGAGAGGGCTAGGGTTTACATGGAGTCGGTTACAAGGAAGAAAATATAATATCCGGATCGCCAAGCTTGCCTTCCACGCCAAGGAAAGTCCCATACGGACACGGGCTAAAGTCTTGAGTCTTGTATCTTCACGCTTCAATAGTCCGGACGTTGTACACAGTCCGGCTGTCCGGATACCCCCTTATCCAGGACTCCCTCACCCGTTAGGAATTATCTTATCACACAACTATCTGTTATCGATAATTTCAGTGCTTGCAGAGAATACCTTGCTGAAAAATGCTTGTCATTTCCTTCTGCTCCTCATTGGGTTCGACACTCTTACTTATTGAAAGGACTACGATAGATCCCCTATACTTGCGGGTCATCACTCATCACGAGCAAATAGGGTGGCTATATCATTCAACTTGGTAAGGTGTGCCACTACTGTTTCAGTTTCATAACCATGTAAAGGATCAGATTCAACCAAAGTAATCAACTCTGGGTCAACAGAAAATTCATAATCCTTATCATCAACAAAGATAGGTGAAGTAGCAAACTGAGGATCATATTGCATTCTAGCATTCAAAGATTTCTCTTTCAGTTTGCATAATAATTTCTTAAGATCATCTCTATCATTGCAAGCAAAAAAAGTCTCTAGTTGTCTCGTCATCCATAACATAGCCCCCAGGTACCTTAGGCAATTCATATCTAGGAGATCTAGGCCGAATAGGTGTTTCAAGATTTTCAGTTTCAATAATTTCATCAGTTTCAGCATTCTTAAAAACTTTAGCTCTAGCAAGTTGTTCATCAAGAATATCACCTAGTGGCACACCATCATCAAGCAAGGTACTATAATCATCATAAGCAGTATCCATAGCAGAAGTAGCATCATTGATAACTTGTGACATATCAGAATTAATAGCATGTGGTAGTGTTGCAAGTCTACTCAAAATATAAGGTGAATCAAGTGCAGAGCTAGATGACAGTTCCTTACCTCCCCTCGTCTTCGAGGGAAAATCTTAGTCTTGGTATCCTTTAGATTCTTCATAATGATAAATTGATAATAATCCCAAGTGACTCAAAAAATATAGCTACGCTCCCCGACAATGCCGCCAGAAAAAGGTCTTGATAACGCACAAGTATAGGGGATCACAACAATTTTCAAGGGCAGAGTATTCAACACAAATTTATAGATTTGACACAATGGGATCCAAAGAATATTTGCAAGTATTAGCATCTGAGTTGTCAATTCAACCACACATGGAGATCAATTTTCTGCAGCAAGATAATCAACAGCACAGTAGTATGATAATTTTGATAGCAGTGGTAACAGTAATGGTAATAGTAACAATGATAGCAATGATTTTTGTAGCAGTTGTGACAGTAGCAATAGCAATAGTAAATTAGCAAGAACAAGATGTGGAAAACTCGTAGGCATTGGATCAGTGAATTTGTTGGATCATATTCATCATATAACAGTCCTAACCTAGGGCGATACGGCACTAGCTCCAGTTCATAAATATAATGTAGGCATGTATTCCGTAAATAGTCATACGTGCTAATGGAAAGAACTTGCATGGCATATTTTGTCCTACCTTCCCATGGCAGCGGGGTCCATAAGGAAACTAAGGGATATTAAGGCCTCCTTTTAAGACAGAATCGGAACAAAGCATTAGCACATAGTGAGTACATGAAATCCTCAAACTACGGTCATCACCGGAAAGTATCCCAAATAATGTCACTCCGGGGTTTGCGGATCATAACACGTAATAGGTGACTATAACTTGCAAGATCGGATCTAGAATATAGATATAATGGTGATAACATAAATGGTTCAGATCTGAAATCATGGCACTCGGGCCCAAAGTGACAAGCATTAAGCATGTAGAAACATCAATCTTAGAACACAATGGATACTAGGGATCAAGCCCTAACAAAACTAACTTGATTACATGATGAATCTCATCCAACTCCCTCACCGACCAACGAGCCTACGAAGGAATTACCCACTCTTGGTGGGGAGCATCATGGAATTGGCGATGGAGAAGGGTTGGTGATGACGAAGATCGAAGATCCCCCTCTCTGGAGCCCCAAACAGACTCCAGATCTGGCCTCCCGATGAAGAACAGGAGGTGGCAGCGGTCTCTGTCTCGTGAAACGCGATAATTCTTTCTCCTTGATTTTTCTCCGAAAATAGGATTTTATAGAGTCAGAGATAGGGCCAGTGGGGCCGCCAGGTGGGTACAACCCACCTGGACGCGCCAGGAGGGGGGCACCCTGGTGGGTTGCGCTCCCCCAGGGACCCCCCCCCCTCCGGTGGTTCTTGGGTCCAGTATTTTTCTTTTGTCCCACAAAATTTCTTCAAAACTTTTGTTTCATTCCGAAAACTTTTATTTCTGCACAAAAACAACACCATGGTAGTTCTGATGAAAAGAGCATCAGTCCGGGTTAGTTTCATTCAAATCATGCAAATTAGAGTCCAAAACAAGAGCAAAAGCCTTAGGAAAAGTAGATACAACGGAGACGTATCAAGTACCCATGCCCCTATCATGGAAAAACTATGGCAACACAAAGGGCCAGGATGCAGGACTATACCAATGACCAACAGGTCCTAGAACCACTACAAAAAAAATACACTTCCGTGATGATACGTGTTTGTCACAGTAGGTCGCGTTTTTTATCATGCATGTACATCCATGACAAATTTATGACAGAATCAAGATAGTCATACCTGTGCTGTCGTAGAAGTGTTCCATGACATTACCAAAATTATCATCACGGAAGTGTCCACTTCCATGACAATAAATCGCGCGTCACAGAAGTGCTTTTGTCAAGGGTGACCGACACGTGGCATCCACCGTAACGGAACGCCGTTAAGCTATCAGGTCGGGTTTTGGATCCGATAACCCGTTAACAGCCCCGACCAATGGGGATTTTCCATGTGTAAAATCATCATTGGCTGGAGGAAACACGTGTCGGCGCACCGTTGGGACAGATGTCATCCACTCATTGGACAGAAGGCGCCTATGATACGTCGACACGTGGCACGGCCCAACAGAGGCCCATTCCTATGAAAAGGCCGGCCCGTTTGACTTGGTCAAAAGGTGGTGGGACGGCCCATGTTTGCATATAGCCCATTTACAGCTCGCTAACCCAAGGCCCGTTACGCCCTATCCAAATTAGGCCCAGTAGCGTCATCTGGGCCACCCAATATGATTCCAGCCCGTTTTCACTTCTGGCCCATGTATGGCCCATGACATCTTTCGGACCATATGAGGCCCTATGTAACCCTTGGCCTATTAACGGCCCGTGGTGAAACTGGCCCGTAATGAACAGTGTATTACTTTACACCCATTAACGGCCCATGGTGAAACTGGCCCGTAATGAACAGTGTATCACTTTATACCCATTAAGGGCCCGTTATTCCATTGGGCCATTTCCAGCCCATGTTATCTTTCGGCCTTCTTAGAGCCCATTTATTCTTGAGCTCATTTCCAGCATTCGTTTACTTACGGCCCGTTACTGTCATTTTCTGCTTATGGGTCAAATTCAGCCCGTGGTTACAGTCGGCCCGTTTGTGGTCCGTTAACACGTTGGGCCGTTTTCATAGCGTCATGAAATATGGGCTATTAACGAAGCCCGTTATGGTTGGCCCATGAACGGACGATTCCAACTCTAGCCCGTTTACGGCCATAATGCGGCCTGTTATTGGCCCATGTTTGGCCAATCAATCATACTGCCCGTATAAGGCCCATTGATGATACGGCCCGTAGAAGGCCCATTGTTTCTACGGCCCGTAGAAGGCCCATTGTTTCTACGGCCCGTAGAAGGCCCACTGTTTATACGGCCCGTAGAAGGCCCACTGTTTCTACAGCCCGTAGGTCCAGTGTCACTACAGTAAATATTAGCCCATGGTTATTGTGGCCTAGTTCTAAAAAATAGGTTATTGCAGCCACTAGCAAACTGCAGAAAAAGAACTGCACTGACTACAAGCAAACAAATAAACAAGACAACAAGGAAATAAATAAGCAAGCAACTTACACTAGGCTATCACGGCTATTACACATATTACATCCACTGGGCATCAAAGTTCGCCACCAGTGCAAATATAGGGAACACAGCAGCATATAAACGCCACAGCAAAACAAGTCTGGAACTGAAACCACTTCAGAAGAGCTCAAGAAACAATATCCTGGGTAGCCATAATGCTGGCAAGATGCTTAGCAAGCTTATTAACTTTCTCTTGTTTGGCTCTTAAGTCCTCCAGCGCTTGCTGTTGCACCACAAAGTATGCATCTGAATTCTGCAGGGACTTCCTCAGTCCTTCGGCTTCCTGTTGCATAACATCTGATCGATGTATTTCAACTTGAAGTTGAGACTCAAGAAGCCGAACTGATTCAGGCAACGAGTTTGAAGAGCTGGTGCCAGCAGTGGTAGCCAGTAACTCGAACACTACATCAAGACAGGACTTTGGGGTTGTCTCAGTATCCTCAATATAGTTTTTATTAGCTTTCTTTGAGACCAACAGGGATGTCTCACTATCTTGAACCTTATCTGCATTACTTACTTTACCATTGCATAACAAGGTACTCTTCTCCAATATTTTATCCGCGTTCTAAAAGAGAAACAAACAAACACATCTCAGGTTTACAATGTAGTATATGAAACTCATTTTGGTAAACCAGTTCAGTAGTAAGGTGGACAGGATAACAGCATGAAACAAACATATATCTATGTAGTATGGTCACTGTATGGTCTATATCATTCTAG